>JARHVA010000010.1:6732500-7932500 GCA_037957365.1 Torreya grandis
TTCAAAGATTATTTTTTCACCAAATACTTTTTTATATACAAAATCCCTAATATATACCATATTTTATTTGTGGTGTCTTCTCTAGTGACATTCAATAATACTAAATCTTAAGAACAAACTCTAATTGAATTATTTTCCTTCTTATCCATCTTCCCTCAATATTTTGGTTTCATACCCCAATTTATGTTCATGACATAGCACCCCACTAATCTATGTTTATAAGAAGATCTTCCCTATTGAGTTTCCATAACTCAAAATTTCAACCATCAAATTTTATGATCTATATTATTATGGTTCCTATCATTTTATTTTACATAAATATTCTCCCATGCAAAGCTCCCACTCTATTTTTTTTTATCATAGGGTCAAGATCCCCTAGATCTTCAAACAAAGCTAAACCTAGTTCTGATACCAAATGAGAAATCATAGAGCGATAAAATTATACAAGATAATAAATTCTATCACAATCTTATTCTATAATATAAATGAAAAATGGCACACACACATAATACATGATATTTCTCACTTGGGAAAACCTTTTAGAAAAACAACAATGAAGTAACCCTCTTCTATATCACATAAATCAATTATTTATAATAAATTATTATATTTAAATATTTTGATTAACTCTAAATCATGTATGATCATTTATAATCACATAAATAGGAAACCTTGTAAGAAGAATTAAAATACAAGGGGTATAAAATAATGTGTTAAGAAACCACCCCTATAATTCCATAAGCATAAAATCATAGATCATAAACCATCATCAAAACCACCCTTAAATATCCAAAACCACCCATAAGGACCCAAAAATATAATTTCAAACATTAATTGTCGACAACTTACTACATTTTAGTCCACCATCCCATCTACCAATGTAAAAACACTTATTGGTGTAACTAGGATATAGCTCTTGATGTAACTAGGTTGCAAATATTAGTGTAACTAGTTCAAATATATTAAATACATACCTATATGGGTTGAAAAAACATGCAATGTATACAACACATATACAACATTAGTTTCATCTATATTATGACAATGGGTGGTTTAGAAACCATGGCTGTAGTGTGATTGATGATATTTATTTTGTCAATATCCATAGTTTGACCTATAATTTATATATACACTCATTTCTATTTGAATCATATGATTTTTGGAAATATGTTGAATATTTTATATGTATTTATTTACACTTGCATCAATATTTTTGATTGCTTAATCTCCAAGTAAAGAGATATTGATAAGATTTTCATAAAGCTAAAGTGCTTGTGATGTATAAGGCCATTAACCAAAGTGTTTGTGATGGAAAAGGCCATTAGCTAAAGTGTTTGTGATGGAGATGGCCATTAGCTAAAGTGTTTGTGATGTAGATGGCCATTATCCAAAGTGTTTGTGATGGATATGGCCATGAGTTAAAGTACTTGTAATGGAGATGGCCATTAGCTAAAGTGCTTGTGATGGAGATTGATGAAGATGGCCATAAGCTAAAGTGTTTGTGATGGAGATGGCAATTAGCCAAAGTGCTTGTGATGGAGATGGACATTAACTAAGTGCTTGTGATGTGGATGAAAATTAGCTAGATATTTAGTATTGAGACCATGGTTTTGGTGCTCATGGTTTTTCTTATTGATGTGCTTATATATACTTGCACATACAATGGAGGAAATATAGAAATTGGTAGTGCATTACTGTATTGAAAATGGTTGAGTTAATTTAATAAAAAAGTTTCTAAGTTGGGTTTTTACTTGAAAGGGTTTTCCTAGGTAAATTATTGTGTATTTCATTTATCTTATCTTGGTTTTATTTTATTGGATCAATTTTACCTTCATTTTGTATTAGGGTTAGGTCTTAGTTTTATGTGAAGTGTTAGGTTTCTTTAACCTCTGATAAACTATTGTTTGAGTGAGCTATTTAGATGTGAGAATTTTTTGAACAAAGGAGGATGATGGGAAGTGAAAGGATAAATATTGAAAAATACAACAATTAATATTTTGACTTGTGGAAGCTCAAGATGGAAGCTCTTCTTATGGATGGAGATTAGTGGGTTGATGCATCAGGAGTGAAACATATGGATATGAATTTATAAGATTGAGAAAATATAGATAGAAAGGCAAAGAGATTAATCATATTATGTCTATCATATTTTTTTTTGTTGAATCTATTTATGGAGAAAAATTCTAAAAAATTGTGGGAGAAATTAGGGAGTTTGTATCAAAGAAAGTCTCTAGTGAGAAAACTATTTCTCTGGAAGAAGTTATATTCACTAAGAATGAATGATGGTAACTCTATGCTAACACATATGAACACATTTAATATTATGGTGAGTTAGTTACTATTTATTTATATTATAATGGATGAAGAATAAAAGTGTATTACTTTTCTATGTTCTCTCCCTTACTCTTGGGATAATCTAGTTATGGCTAAATTACTAGTACTACATTAACATAAAGGTTGAGGATGTAGTATCAACTCTATTAAAAGAAGAAATGAGGGGAAATCATATTAGGATTATCAAACAAAGGAGTATATGTTTGTAAGAGGTTGATCCCAAGAAAGAACTAAAATAAATTTGGGGCAGTCAAAGTCTAGAGGTAAATCTAAGACTACATAAAAAGATAAGAAAAAATGTTAGAACTGTGATAAATAAGGCATTTTTAGAAAGATTGCAAATCTAAAAAGGTTGAAAATGGTAATTATTCCTAAAATTATTAGTCTACAAAATAAAAAACCCTCTAATGAAGACTCAGGGATGTATTCTTGGAACTGATAAGCTTGCATTCATATAATGATGCAAGGTTGATTGACTCAAGTGCCTCTTTTCATATGACTCCTCACAAGGAGTGATTTTATGAATATGAAAATTTAAATGGAGGTGATGTCTTCTTAGGAAATAATTCAACCTATAATATCATAGGTTGAGGGAGAATTAGGTTAAGGTTTAAATATGGAAGCATTAAAACCCTTCTTGGTGTCATGCAGATTTCAAGTTTGACTATAAATCTATTTTTTTGAGTGAGATGAATGATGTGAGCATGTAGGAGGTATTTAATAAATATAGTTTCAATATGGTTCATGGAGAAATGGTATTGGCAAGAGGAGTCCATATAATAATTTTTTTCAAGTTTGAAGCAAACACTGTAAGTTTTGAATGTTATATATATGTGGTTCCTGAAGTGAATAATATTTCAAATTAGGATTCTACATATCTTGCATAGAAGATAATGTTATGGCATCAAAGGATGGGAAACATCAGTAAAAAAATGCCTTTATGAATTAAAATGTAAAGATATGGATGAATGTATTTACGATTTTCCATTAGACTTTGTTTTTTGTGAGCATTGTGTGTTTGGTAAACAAACTTAAGTGAAGTTTTCTAGTAGTGCTACAAGATCATAAGGGATTTTCCATTTGGTGCATAGTGACGTGTTTGGACCTACGAAGGTTCCATCACTAAGGAAATATATTTGTTATTCTTATTTTATAGATCACTACTCAAGAAAAACCTGGGTTTATTGTATCAAGGATAAATTTGATGTTTTCAATAAGTTTGAGTTTAAAGCTCTTGTTGAAAACCAAATAGTGTAGAGTAATAAGGTATTGAAAAGAATACTAGTCCAATGATTTCGAGAAGTTTTGTAAGGACTATGGAATAGAAAGGAAAAATACAACTCCATATACAACATAACATAATGGAGTTGCAGAAAGAATGAACATAACTTTGATGGATAAGGTGATAAGCATGCTTAGTGGTGCAAGATTAGAAATAAAATTTTGGATAAAAGAAATCATGACTGCTTTCTATTTGATCAATAGATCACCCACATCATCCTTGGTTGTTAAAACTCCACATGAAGCATGGAATAGTAAGAAAATATCACTCAAACATCTTAGATTTTTTGGTTGTGATGCTTATAAGTGTATTCTAAATGAAAAAAGGACTAAGCTAGATAAAAATCAGCAAAGTGTATCTTTAATGGATATGGTGATGGTGTAAAAGGATATACGCTATGGAATCCTAAAATAAAGAAGACTATTTATAGCCATAATGTTATCCTTAGAGAGGTTAAGGGTTCCAAAACATGAATGAAAACCAAATTATGAACTTGAAAAGATTTAGTTTGAAGAAGAGGAGGGAGAAAAGTGTCTGAACTTAAAGTAACTATAGAAAAGGAACCAGAGTAGGAGTTATAAGAAGAAGTTTTAAATTGAGATTCAAAAGAAGCTACGGAAGATGAACTAGAAGATTTAGAACCAGAAACTCCATATTTGAGAAGATCAAATCGGGTAAGAATAACACCTAATAAGTACAATCCTCCTATTTTTCATTTTGGATTTAGTTTATAAGTTTTGTCTATAGCTGATGAAGACCCCAATACTGTAAAGGAGTATTTTATCTCAAAATAAATCTAGTATTGGAATAAGTCTATGGAGGTATAAATGGAGTCATTAGGTAAAAATTAGACATGGGACTTAGTGAAACTACCTACTCATGTTGGTTGCGAATGGGTATTTAAGAAATGACTAAAATAAAGATGGTAAAATGGATAAGTATAAAGATCATATGGTATCAAAAGGATTATCTTAGGTATTGGGAATTGATTTCAGTGAGAATTTTTCTATTATTGCTAAATTACATTCAATTAGATTTATTCTAGATATTGTTATTGCTTTTGATCTAGAAATAAAACAAATGGATGTAAAGACAATTTTTCTACATGGTGAGCTTGAGGAGGATATATACATGATATAGATAGAAATATTTAATAAAAAGGTAAAGGAAGATATGTTTTTCAAGCTAAAAAGGTATCTTTATGGCCTAAAATAATCACTCATAATGTGGAACCTTAAATTTAGCAGGTATGTGTTGGGACTTGGGCTTAGATGAAGCAAAGTTGATCCTTGTGTTTACTTTAAATAGGAAGGGGAAATTTTTATTATCATAGTATTGTATGTGGATGACATGCTATTAATTGGTAATAATAAGGAAATGATAAACCAAGTTAAGTCTCAATTATCATCTCAATTTGATATAAAGGATATCGATGCTTAAAAAAATATTTCAGGCATGGAAATTAAATAGATTGAAAAAACAATAAAATGTAGTTAAAATAAAGGATGTATGTTGAAGAGAAAATATTAAGCTGCCAAAGTAAGGCTAGAAGGTGGAGGATCCATATCATTAGGACCTAGCCCTGTGTAGACACCAAAATCATGTCGACTCCCCCTTGGTCCCCTCCTAAACACTTACACACTTTATTAATTTAGCAGAGCTAAGTATTCTTCTGTCTCATTTTATTAATTTAGAATACATTAGTAATTATTTTCTATTTACTATTTCTAAATACTATCAACCCGACCCGACTTTCTTCCTGGAGAGGCTGAGAGGCCTTCCCCATATCCTTACCCTCTTCTCACACCTACCCTCTACCCTTGCCTTGTCTCAGACCCTATTCGCTTTCCTGCAACCCTACACGAGCCTTTAAGCTTCCAGACCCTTTTGTCAACCATAGACATACCCTGTAACCCATCCAAGGCCCATTTCCCCTACCGACATTGACAGCCTAATCGACATCAACAACATTGACTAATCGACGTTTACAGAACTACCGACGTCGGTGATTGTGACAGACTGATTGCAAAGAACAGGTACGCGTTGTCTACTTTCTCTTTCTTAGTCTTTCACCATTTCTCCTTATACAACCCTCTTTTCATCAAATAGTGGACTGTCATCCCTGACGGAGCTTTACGCTTCCAGGACTGGGCATATAGCTTGGCAGTCCATCATATCTTTATCTAACATTTTCCTTGTTTAAGTCTTATTCTTATCTACAGGTGTCTTCCTCCACAGCCAAAGAGGAGCTCCTACAACTCTTGGATATGGTGCACAAATTAATCTGGGTAACATACAAACACCTGACCATTAATCTTTAGTTTCTTCTTCTTCTGAATATAATTAGCAAAAACGTAGAGAAACATTATGGCATGCCCAGTGGGACCCTTGGAGTTTTCCTTGGGTTTATTCTTCTAAAAAACAAACTTTCATATAGATGCATTAGGAAAAGATTTTCTTCTTGCATCCTTCTTCTATCCCTTTATTTTGAAAAGAAATCATTAGCACAAGTTAAAAAGAACATCTTTCTTTTTCTTCTTGTCACTTCTTACCTGCATCTTAGAGTAGTGAAAATTCATACTCTTAACCTTTTCTCCACTTGTTTGCATGAGAACAAAACATTTCAATTTGGGTTAAAAATAATTGCATTTCATTATTGCTTGAATGCATATTTAGCTCATCTAGTAATTAAAAAGCATTATGAATAAATCATAGTGCACATATGTTACACAACCAAACCACCATCACAATAAAATCAAACATATAACATACTTGAGACAAGGCCCATCTAGGATTTCATCACCTAGCGGATACCTTACCCTTCCCGACAATCCTACTTGGATTTCACCACCAAGAGGAGGACCCACTCTATTCTCTGGTAGAGTATAAACTATAGGCGAAGTATATATTGGCTAAGCGGCCCAGCTCGGCTCTGGGTTTGTGAAGTGAAGGGAGCAAGCCCCAACACCAAGCCACGTATGGAACCTAACACAGATTTTTGAGCACCAAAACATGACCCAAAACCAACCATAGATTTCCTCTTTAGGACCCATTCTAAAATCCCAATTCCCAAACATATTCTTCTAAAACATAAGCCACCACAACTCTAAAATTTATTCTTAGGAATTTAACGTTTAGAGGTTGCTTGCCATCATCTATTTTTTTATTTTTATCTGGTTTTTTGAGCTGGTAAGGATGCATCATTCTGAAGTCTAAAAATGACTCAGAATTTATTTCTTCTTCCAAAAACTTTCAATTTTTTGAGTTTCTAGAAATACACAAAAACCGACATCGGTTATTTCACAGACGTCGGTAACTTTTTTCACCGACATCAATTTTTCCACCGACGTCAGCAACATATCTTCACTGACATCAGTTTTTCCACTGATGTCGGTCACTGTCAACAAATTTTCTTTCCAAAAAGCAAGCTTAAAACCCAACTTTCTTGTTGTTAAACACAAATTTTGGTTTTTTGAAATTGAAACACAGTTTTTGAAACTTGAATCCTTTCATCTTGAATGGTTTTGCCATGCAATCAAACCAAATCCCTTATTGACCACATGAGGCAACAACCACTCCCACATTTGCCTTCCATACCAAGTCACCTAATGGAGTATACTTCAGATACTGAACGTACTCCTATCCAGCCTACCCCCAATCAACCTTCAATTGTTCCCAAAGGGGATCAAGATTTTGAGAGATTTCTTGACCACAATGTCAACGCTCTCCAACACTATCTCGCAAGAAGCCAAACATGAGATCCCTTAGGTAACCCAATTTATGGGATGCCAACTTCCTTGGTTGAAGCGGTAATGATAACAACACCATCCGCTACCCAACCCATAGTCACTCAGGCCATTGCCTCGACTAGCAACCCGACCATGGCCAATGTCCAAGGTTTGGCCTCCCCTTTTATTTTTGGCCCTACCTCCATTGGGGTTTCCATACCCCCTCAACCACAAATAATTCAACCAAGTTCGACACCTTTTTAGAACTTGATTGTCTCTACCCTACCCACTCTTGCGCCCAATAACACGAGAGTGACTACCTATCCTTTAACCAGTGTTGCCACTATTCAACCACCCTTGGTGGCATCTAGTCATGTTGTTCCCTCTAATTTCATGACACAAGCCCCCTTGACCTCAACATTAGTCCCTATGATGAACTACCAATATGTTGCACCTATACAAATGCAACCAAGTACATCATACGCCCCTCCCAACGCCTTCTAGGTACCTTATAACTTAGGGGGTACCCCTCCTGCCAATTCATCAGCCGATCTAATTAAGATGCTGATGGATAAGATGTCCAACCTTGAGACATCCATTTCAGGTTCAAGTAATGTTCTTTCATACGAACAAATATGCAACGAACCCATCCACCCTTCGGTCCCCATTCGACCATATCCTAGCCAATGGGAACTCCCAAAATTTACTCGCTTTCAGAGTAAAGAGGACCCACAACAACATCTTCAAGCGTTTAGACACTCTTGTTACCTTATAGCACATGATGATGTGTTACTACTTCGCACATTTCCCATGTCACTTTCTGGCACTGCCCTTGATTGGTATAGCTCTATTACCAATCATTCTCTCTTTTCTTTTACTCAACTCGCTCAACTATTTCTTGACCATTTCTCAATCAACATCACTAAGAAGGTCTCCATCACAGATTTATATTCTATTTAACAATTTGATGATGAGTCAATCACTGACTTCGTTGCCTGTTGGAGAGGTTTAATCAACCAACTCTCCTTTTCATTACCTCAACCTGAGCTCATTGAGCTCTTTTCAAGAGCATGTGCCAAGCACATATCATCCACTTTGCGGGTTCAAACTTTTCACACATTTGACGAAGCTTTCACCATGGCTCGAAAGCTTGAACTCTGCGTAGTTGAAGAAGATAAGGTCAAATTGCATAGTAAAAATACCAATGCAAAATCCAATGACCCTTCATCTTCCAAACCTTCTTCTTTCCACTTCAAGTCCAAGGGATCGGTGAATGCTATGGTACTTAGATCATCACCTTCTACCACAACCAACCAATCTCAACCTTCCACATTAGAATACATCACAAGACAATTCCAACAATGGTATATACAGCGTCAATACACTCCAATAGGAGAATCATATGCTTTCATGTTGGATAAACTAGTGAAGCAGGGAGTCCTTAACCTCCCTCAAATCTGACCACCTCAATTTGACCCCTCAAAAGCCATCCCTACATGGTATAGGGAAAATGACTTTTGTAATTATCATCGTGTCAAAGGTCATGACACGGACAACTGCAAAACTTTCAAAAATGTTATTCAAGACATGTTAGACAAAGGGGATCTTGTTTTGGATAACCCAAATGCGTCGGCTAACCAAAACATAGACATCTTTAGGCAACCATTCCCTAACCATCCCCCAAGTCAGAACAACATTCAGACCATGACAGATGACCTTCAAGAGCGCAATATACGCATGGTCGACATGGTTTCTCCTTTCATTCCTAACCAACCTCTCCCACAGACTAAAGAGGTTAGTCAACCTATTTCTCTACCACGGGTAGAAGACCCTTCTTCTCCTATTTATCCTCTACTGATGGAGGATAGTTCCCCATCTAACCCCCTTTCACACGAAGGAGAGGCTACTTTGACCTCTCCCATATTGGAGGATGCTTTGATGGCACCAACGTCGGATGCCTCACCCTCATCCTTCTTATCATCAATGGGGGATCATACTTTCCACGCTCCTAGACCACACGTCAAAGATATGATCATTCCTGTACTCTATCCAACTGAAGAGCTAAATTCTCCAAATTCTCCACCGAAAGAAGAACTTACCACCTCACCCACTTCGGCTAAAGAAGATCCAATGATAGTTCTCTCTCACCTTTGGCTTGAGATTTATGCGCCTAACGTGCTTCCACTTTCACAATCACCCAAATCCTCCAAAGGACCAATTGTAAAGCCTCGTGCGACCTCATCCAAACCCTCACAAGCGTCCATCATGCCAAATAGATTAAATCTCTCAATGTTTGCCCTCTATCAAACCTCACTCACCCATAAGTGAAGGTAGACTTGAATCTTGTCTCGCATAGTAATGGTCCTCCCACCATACTAAAGAAGGATGCTAAACCACGTCGGTCTGCTCCTCCTCCAACCAAAAAGGTGGTATGAAAAACTCCCCCACCTTCACCATTATCATCTATCTTGGGTCCACATCCTTCCACTTTAAAAGGAGTGCTCCCTATTCTAACACCTCACAGAGGCAAATTGTCTCCATTACTCCCTTAACCCATAAAAAAACTACTTCCTCTAAAACATTCGACATATCTAATCAACAAAGTGCCATCTACGCGTGTGGCCACACCACCAACAAAAAAGATGGTATGACAAACTCCTCCTACAATTCCTAAACAGAAGTTGTCAACTGCAACAACGAGCGCAGACCCATTAGTGGGTTCCTATGCTTCGATGTTATGTCAATTATTTCAGTCTTCTAGCATCACTCTTCCACCCATTAAACAATACCAACCTCTCAGATCAAAACCATCTTGGTTCGATGACACACAAATCTGTTGGTATCATTGCACACCTGGACATGATACTGAGCATTGCTATGCCCTTAAGGTTGTCATTTGCCAACACTTGAAAAAGCACACCCCTCACATCAAGGATTCCCTTGACCACTTTTTTGACAAACCACCGACACCATCCCATGTCTCTCAAACCTCCTCGCCTTCATCAGGAACCCATCATCAGACTATGATCCCTCTACCACTTTGTCCCCCTTTATTTGAAATCAATACAATTAATGTGGCCACCAGGCCCCGAACCCCAAAGAATAAAGGAAAAGAGCGAGTCTCTATCCCTTCGACATATCCATTCGTCAAGACTTCTCAACCACCAAAACCCAAGATTTCCATCTTGGGCACATCTCAACCATCATCTCCAGGGGAAATTCCTCCTGACTTCACTAGTCTGCATGACGTTTCGTAAAAGCGACTTGTTGACTACTTAACTTATTCAATCATTCCTCCCAATCTCTCTAGCAAAAGATGGCAAGCTTTTATCAAGCGTACTACTTGCTACACCATGCTAGGGGGTCTTCTCTACAAATGAGGTCTAGATGGCCTCCTTCTCCGATGCTTAACCACCACGAAGACATCTCATACCATCAAACAAGTCCATGATGGGCTTTGTGGGGGACATTTCAGCGGTAACTCGGTTGCCAAATGCATCCTTCACTTGGGCTATTATTGGCCCACTCTTAACCAAGACTACAATGACTATGTTCGGCATTATACCAAATGCCAACAACATGCCAACCAATTTCATGTCCAACATCGACCAAAACCATGCCCACAACAAAAATCTGAAAGAGCGAGATTTCAAAATCGGAGATCTCGTCCTTAAGGAAAACCAACATGTGACCAATATGGAAAGAAGCAAATGGAACAAGTTTGCTCCTAATTGACTCAGACCTTACATAATAACGCACAAGTATGGATCAGGGACTTATTGTCTGTCTTCTCTTGAAGGCCGACCAAAACCTGAGCCCTTTAATGCCTTGCATCTTTGACCATTCTACTGTTAATCAAGTAATTATTCACTTGACATTTAACTTGAGCTCGTCCCTTGAGCAACCCCCGTCATTCTTATTCCTATTCCTTTCAACCCTTTATCCCTACAAACATTAGTCAACCCTTTTGTAAAGCATAAATGCTTTGTCCTAATAAAAGGGAAACCCTTAAACCTCTATAGTCTAGTCCATGACAAAAAATTCAGTCAAAATCAAACAAAAAATATATAATTGGGATGCCTATTAAAAGGTCATAAACTATAAATGTAGACTGCTCCCTCGAAGGACAGCTACATCATTGATGTAACTAATAGACTGCTCCCTTGAAGGACAGCTATTCAAAGACCTCCAAACATACAAAGCAAACTATAGACCATTCCATCGAAGGATGGCTATGCCCAAATTTTGCTACAAACACAACACCCTCTCAGAAGCTTCTCACATTGATCAGCTTCATGTATCATAAAACAACACAACATCTCCAAGTAGACTTCCCGCATTGATCAGTCTACCACAAAAAAAAAAGAAAATGACTAACAAACTATTAAGTCATGGACTTGCCTATAGTCATTCTCAGGGTCACCTATAAAAGGGGCAAAGTTATCCCTGCTAAAAAGGGTTACGCTACCCTCACATATCACATAATCAAACCTATCACCCCAACATATCCAAGGGATTTCGAGCTCATTTAATGTCAAGTGATTAGAATACTTCTCTAACACAAACCAATGGTCAACGACATAATGCATGAATGGGGATTTTGTTTCCAAAAAAACCCTATCTATGCTATCATTATGGTCCTTGTCAATGAAAGAGCAATGCGCCTTTCACTTCTTATACATCTTCGTCACAGACAACCAAATCACTTTATAACCAACCCAAACCAAATCAAACCAAACCAAACCAAACCAAAACATTTTTCAAACCACTAACATGACATCATGATTCATTTAAATACAAATACCAATTTGTGTTATGTGAATTATCATAGCCCATTCACACTAGTTTCTATGGAAACCAATACACATGGAAACTATCAACCCAACACAATTTATGTCAAGTATATACCATCACCAATATGGAAACTTGCTGAAGCATAAATAAACTCATTTCATTTTTAGCATACATCCATCACCGATATGGAAAATTGCTAGGGATGAAAACCACATAACCAATGTTATAGAATACACCATCACACAATATGGAAAAGGCTATAACATCATCATACATTTCATTTTTAGCAAACACCATCACCAATATGGAAAATTACTAGGGATGAAAAACAACATAACCAATGTTATAGAATACACCATCATATAATATGGAAAAGGCTGTAACATCATCATACATTTATCATTTCAAGCATGTACCATCACACATATGGGAAATGCTAAAAACACTAACCTGACCAATACAACTATCAACCACTTTGACTCTTCTTCCCTTTTGGGGAGAACTACGTTGGCCTAAGGCCCTTAAAATAGGAGCTATATAGGCAGCACTCAGTTGACATGGAGTCTTCTAAGGTTAGCTCGGCCATTCGCCTATTCGTCTCCCTAAAGACATCGGCCATTCATTAATTCGTCTACTTGATGGACCAACCATATAACCTTTAACCATGACCAAACAACCTAGTCCAAAATCATGACCAAACAACCAGCCCTGGCACTGTAGAAGTCATCTTAGACTCCTCATGGGGCACATTAGAGATCACATACATCTCCCTGACCACAACACACAACACTTGAGATCACTCATATCTCAACCTGACTCGACCAATGACCTTGGAGATCGTGACTATCTCCTCAGACCATGACCACTTTAGAGACAACTTTGCCTTGGTTGTTTATATTGCATATATGCTACCTCACGAATAGTTATCAAATTGTATGCACCCCACATTATGACCCTCACACTTATTGTCAGATCATGTCCAAGTTGATCCCCAATATGTGTGACATTTTCATGTTTTCTAGGAGCACTTCCTAGCCCAGATACTTGGAACACGATGACCATTAGAGCTACAGCTTTGATCGTTTAACCCAATCAGCTATGACTAAAAGCTGGGGACCGGTTACTTCAATTTTGGCACTCCTCGACCTTTCCTATGACAATTTGACCTGCCTATCACGTGAAGTGGTATATGCACAATCTCAACTATTGTAGTGTTCACACTCCAACTTCACCATACCCATCCACTGCCTATCAAATCAGCAACCGATTTCGGGTTACCGTCCCTCAATTTTTGCTTTGAGGGGGAATACATCATCCCATTCCTGGGGCAACCTACACTTATTTTTGTCTTGTAGTTCATCAAAACAACCAATGGGACAAAAAGGACCTCGTCCCACACCTGGGGTAACTTACTCCTATTTTTGTCTTGCAGTTCATCAGGACAACCAACAAGACAAAAAGGGGCAAATGTAGACACCAAAATCGTGTCGACTCCCCCTTGGTCCCCTCCTAAACACTTACACACTTTATTAATTTAAAATAAATTACTTATTTTAAATTAATAACATCACCCTAGACACCTCACCTTGGACACCTCGCCGTTAGACCATTTCTCACCCTATGAGTCACCTAAGACCTATTCTCACTCCATCCTAACCTCCTAACCAACTCTCGTGCCTAATAAACCTGTCTTTTGACCGTTCTTCAATGGCAAATGCACTTCGCTGATGGAGAAACGGGTAGAGAGCCATTCTTAGCCCTTTTACCCATTCTTCAGTTGCCGATGTCAGTCAACTGTCGGCTGACACCAGTGGGATCACCAATGTCAGTTACATAAACTGACTTCTAACATTGAGTTATCCCTCTTAGGTCGCCACTCTCCACCCGGACTCTCTCTCTCTCTCTTTCACCCAGACTCTTTGACATCAATGCGCACACTCTGAGACCAATCATTAGAATTTGACTAATGCTCCCTTGGATATAGAAACTCTACACAAGTCACTCCAGATTGGACTGAAACATTGTACGAAGACCTCAACATTAGCCACAATAGGAATAAGCGTTCTAACACCTCTGGTTCTTCACCAAGCAGAGCTAAGTACTCTTTTGTCTCATTTCAGTAATTTAGAATACATTAGAAATTAGTTTCTATTTACTATTTCTAAATATTATCAACCCGACCTGACTTTCTTCCTAGAGAGGCTGAGAGGCCTTCCCCATATCCTTACCCTCTTCTCACACCTACCCTCTACCCTTGCCTTGTCTCAGACCCTATTCACTTTCCTGCAACCCTGCACGAGCCTTTAAGCTTCCAGACCCTTCTATCGACCACAGACATACCCTGTAACCTGTCCAAGGCCCATTGCCCCTACCGACATCAGTAGCCTAATCGACGTCTGCAACATTGACCAACTGACGCTGACAGAACTATTGACATTGGTGACTGTGACAGATTGATTGCAGAGAACAGGTACGGATTGTCTATTTTCTCTTTCTTAGTCTTTCACCATTTCTCCTTATACAACACTCTTTTCATCAAATAGTGGACTGTCATCCCTGATGGAGCTTTACGCTTCTGGGACTGGCCATATAGCTTGGCAGTCCACCATATCTTAATCTAACATTTTCCTTATTTAAGTCTTATTCTTATCTACAGGTGTCTTCCTCCACAGCCAAAGAGGAGCTCCTACAATGCTTGGATACGGTGCGCAACTTAATCCAGGTAACATACAAACCCCTGACCATTAATCTTTAGTTTCTTCTTCTTCTGAATATAATTAGCAAAAACGTAGAGAAACACCCTAGGCCTAGTTGTTTTTTGTTATCATTATTTATATTCCTTGGTTGTGCCTAGTCTGACATTGGGGCATGTTTCCATACCACCTATTATTTTGTGAATTATTTGTATATTTATTTTTTTATATATAGGATGTATGTTGAGATGATATTGTAAAGGTTTAAAATGAAATAAAGTAATCTTATTAGTACTTATTTTCCATTTGGTTAAAAATTATCTATTGAATAGTGTCCAAAGACACAACATGGAATTGAGGACATGTCTCAAGTGTCGTATGCTAGCATTATTGGAAGCTTGATGTATGAAATCATTTGTACTAGGCCTGATATTTCACATGTAATGAGAGTATTAAGTATATTTATGTCTAATCTAGGAAAGGAACGTTGATCAATAGGGAAGAGGATCTTCAATTATCTAGGCACTAGTGAAATCAAAACATTGAATTCACATGGTTTTTTGGATTCAAATTGGGCTGGAGATCTTGATTGCCAAAGATATACTAGTGGGTATATGTTCAGCTTGTTTAGTGGAGCTGTAAGTTGGATGAGCAAACAACAGGCTACTATTTTGATATACACTAGAGAGGTTGAGTACATGACAACTACTAATGCAAGAAAGGAAGTGGTTTGGCTTTGAAAAGGTTGATTTCCACTATTGGGTTTGCTCAAAAGGCTATAAAGATAGATTGTGAATATCTAAGTGTAATTTTTCTAACAAATAACCCTAAGTATCACTCTAAAAATAAACACATTGATGTGAAATACCATTTTATACTAGAAATGGTGGAGGATAAGAATATATTGTTAGAGAAAGTGGACACATGAAAATGTTGTTGATTCATTGACAAAGGATATGAGTATCAAGATAAATTTTCTTGGTGTATAAAATCAATGGGCATAGATGCCCTTAACTGCTGAAGTATGGTTGTGTGGCCCCTATGTAATGTATTTAATAAGTGGAATATTGTTGTAAATATGTTAAATATTTTCCATGTATTTAATTATATTTGCCTCAAGATTTTTGATTGCTTAGTCTCCACGTAAAGAGATCTTGATATGAATTTCATAAAGCTAAAGTACTTCTGATGTATAAGGTCATTAACCAAAGAGCTTGTGCTAGAGATGGCCATTATCTAAAATGCTTATGATGGATATACCCATTAGCTAAAGTGCTTGTGATGTAGATGGACATTGACCAAAGTGCTTGTGATGGAGATGGTGATGAGCTAAAGTACTTTTGATGGAGACGGCCAATAGTTAAATCTTGTGATGGAGATGGCTATTATCTAAGTGCTTATGATGTGAATGGACATTAGGTAGATAATTAATATTTGTCCCATGGTTTTGGTGCCCATGATTTTTCCTATTGATGTGCTTATATGTACTTACACATACAATAGAGGAAATATAGAAATTGGTAGTGCATTATTGTATTGAAAATAGTTGAGTTAATATAATAATAAGTTTATGAGCTAGGTTTTTTACTCGAAAGGATTTTCCGAAGAAAATTCTTACGTATTTCATTTTTCTTAAGTTTTTGGGTAAAATATTATGTTAGTATTTATTCACTTGGTTTTAATTTATTGGATTAATTTTATCTTCAAGATGTAATGTGATTGATGATATTTATTTCATCAATTTCCATAGTCTGACCTATAATTTATATATACACTCATTTCTATTTGAATCAAACTCCATTTGAACAAACTTATGTTTATCAAATAAATTTTTAGTGCTATTTGTTAAAAATTCACTAAGAGTGTGTTCATTAATCTCTACATATCTATAGAACTTAAAAATGTTCTATTTTATATTCAAATGTTTTATACAACCACTCTTTATTCAAATGTTGTAAATTGGTAATTTTTCCCACGTTGATCCCTCATATAAATAATATGGTGATTCTTTAATATGATGAAGAAATACCTTCCCCACTATTTTTTCTTATTTTGGAAATTTAATTATATGCCCTTTATACTAACATTAGGCTCCTATCAAATTTAATAATTAAATATTAGGTTAGTAAGGGCTATCAACATTTCATCAAATTACATTAAATTGGCAATTCCACATTATTTATTGAAATATTAGGCTAGGTTAGGGTTATGGCTCGAGATCCACATTATTTTTTGTAAAAAAATTATGATCATGTCATTATTTTGAATAAATATTATAAAATTGGGCCTTTGGTTACTAAACAAAACTATATTCAAGATAATATTCTTGGCAAACATAACAAATGGTTGGTCAAACACGTTTGTCTAACTCACATCAACATATTGACTATATAGTCTTAAATTATCTATCAATATTTGTTCTATGATTATATTGTTATCCATTCCTTTGTGAACTATCCTGAAATTATCTGTCTTCTAATATATATAATTAAATTCCTTATTGTACTTCAACACTAATAGTTTTTCTCTATTCCTTTATAGCTCTTTGGATGTGACATGGTTTCTTGACCACTTTATTAACCACTTTATTGACTTTATATTTTATGGACACCATTTCACCATCCATTTTTTCCAATCTTCCCTTTAACTTGGTATTTTCCTTTCTTAGCTTTAAAAACTCTTAGAATAATATCCATTGCTCTCTATCTGATTGTATGTTGTTCGAGGGGGTATGCGTTTCTTTGTTTATGTGTTATTTTAGGAAAATAAATTTTGTTTTTGAACATGATATTTTCATTAAATAACCATATTAAAATTCTTAATTATATTTTTGATTCATTCTCTATGGTCTTAACCCTACTTTGAAGATCATCAACATTAAACAACTTTCCCATGTTTTTTTGTTGGCCATTACTCCTCTAGAAGATGGATTATGGATGTCTACATTTTGGGTCATGTTCCCTCTATGTGAGGGTTATTCTACATTCTAAATTTCCTTATCATCATCTATAATTTCAATGACATTTCTATTTTTAGACATCTAATTCCCCTTCACTCTTGGGATGCCACTCTCTAAACATGACTTCTTACTTTTGAATGAATCTACCTTTGTATTTACTTCTTCTCACCAATTATCCTATGTATCCTTATTACAAGTATCCAAATCATGTCCTCTTTCTTCCTTACCCTATTCTTAAGTACACGGTGAAGGGATTTTGATTTTATAGATCTAGATCCTTTCCTGGTCTTTCTCCTTCCAACAAGGGGAGGAAAATTAAGATGTCACTCCTTCCCCTTTTACCTATCTTCTAAAGCATTTTCCATTGGGTCAAATTCAATAAGGGAAATAGTTAGTTGGGCTTATTGGAACAGTATATAGATAAAATTTTGATGAATGGGTGTTTCTCCATTCCTAATTGAATCTCCATAACTGAATTTTAAAGGGACATTAACAACAATAAATGAATATTCGCTAGTATTTTGTGCCTAAAGTGGTTTAGTAATGAAAAATGGTGGGAGTAGAATATCTTGAAATTCCATTATAAAGTAATATACTTAATGATAAATAAACTTACCTCCCTCATGGATCTAGAAAATAAGTTCTGTGTATTCCATATTTAAAATCATGAATAGATTCCCTCTTTTTGAAGAGTAATTTAATATCTTTATTTTTGTTGCATCTTTATTTGAATATGTTTAGGCCCTCCACTAAGATGCCAATGACCTTGGTGATGCTTTCTTTAGAATTTATCATAGTTACACCTCTTAGAGATACTATCCTCACCTTCAAAGCCCTAGCAAATCAACTAACAAAGTAAGATCATGCCCTTTGATCCTTTAAATGAATTGAACAACCCACCTCTCCTCAATATAGGTAATATTGTAGGGTTCCTTATTGCTCCCTTGCAAGATGAAAAATTAATCTTGACTCGATCTCCTCCCATTGCTCTAATACATGACTGGAAACCCACCCTAGATGGATAAAATCTCATAATAGTTAATAGAAGGTTTGAGAACATATTCATCTTGGTAAGATAAAAAAATAGACTAAGAGTACAAAATGCCTTGATTCATGTGAAAGGACAAGCCATATGTACAATTAAGGCTCCCCTAAAAAAGATACTTATTGGCTTCCTACAAGTAATTGCTTAGTGTGAAATAAAGGTAAAGTCATGTATCAAAAATTATTATTATGAGACAAATCCTTTACATGATTAATCTAACATAACTCACCTTTCGTGTCTAGTCCTCTAAAAAGATTGTCATAATTGGAAAAAATATATGAGATTTTAATTATCTAATCAAACTTGAAACTTTAGAAATAACCCATCTAGAGAGATGATCACTTTAATAAATGGGAAATATTGAACCAAATAAGGCTTGACATTATCTTTTATCTTATCCAGATGTATTGAAAATAATGGCATGAGCAAAGATGGTAAATTAAACTAACCAGTGATTACTCAAGATGGTGAATAAACTCACACCAATCCAAAAACATCATGCATGACTGGCTCAAAATCCAATACTTAAAACACAATGAAATCGATTGATTTTGGGGACACCAGAATCCACAAGGAATGATCAACATGTCGAAATGTTTAAAAATATAAGGAAATAAATAATTATCTACACAAGTCCAAAATCCACTACTTGAAAAATATGTTCAAAAATATAGGAGTCTTGCCAGAAAGGTGCTATGTGAAAAGAGACAAAAAAAATTATACATAGGGTCCCAACAACAAGGTCATGTTAGGTACCATTTGCAAGGTGAATAAAAATAATGTATTTTCAAAGCCAATGAATTAAATGATTATGTAAAATGTAGAAAAACATGTAATTTCCAAAAAATGGCTTGGAAAATAATTTCGTATATATAATATATATACCACAAAAGGTTTGTAAGAGAGAGACATAAAATGAAAAAAAATTATTGTGTGGGGCCTAACCATCTGTTACACCAAGCACACCCTCTAGTCTTTTACGATGAGATCGGAAAGTGAAAATTCCTCTAGTGTAATTTAAAAATGCAATAAAAACTACCTCCCCTGATCCCCCTCCCCCCAACTCCCCCCACCATCTATATAATATATCCCTAAAAAATAATGTCCCCCATTAGAATGTGCCCCCCCTCCCTTATAAAATCCCTTGTAAAAAAATGTGTTCAAAGGAATGTGGACTCAACCCCTTGACCTTCCTCAAGTGAAAATTTTAGGAAAATATTAATTGCCATTAGGCCATGCCATAACTTCAAATGTATAGTTAAACAAATATCTTTTTGAATTTTAGAAAATAGTTAAAACTTCAAAATAAATAAATAAAACTTTTTGTGGTTTGAAGAGAAAGGTGGGGGTCCATATAGGACTAAGGATGTGGTAATGGAGGCTACATTGAGGCAGTAGCAGATGATAGAATAAAAATTCACATTAACAATGCTCCAATTACAAATCATATAATGTATACATAGGTTCAAACCCAACCTACCAACTTGAATATCACAAGTAAGGAGGGTTGTATGGCTGAAAAAGACCAAAGAGCTAAATATCATTGTAGAGGTATGGTAGAAGGTGGTAGTAGGCTAGTGTTGGTGCTTAATAAGAAAGTAATCTGTTATGGGGATGAATGTAAACAAGATAGAGAATTTAGAGATGGAATCTAATGAAGGATGACAATGACTTATGGTGGTGACAAAAAATGCACAATTCTAAACTAAAATGTCTAATGTTATCCATGTCCAACTGGATCTCATCATAGGAGGTTGTATAAAGTAAGATACATGGGACATAATAGGGCAAAAGGGATGCAACACGGGGGTTATATGGCCAGAAAAAAAATTATTTTTAAAAATAAGTTAAAAAACCAAACAACAACAACCCATATATAAAAAACAATAGAGCTCAATAACAATCAAAGGATCTATGATCCATTTTTTTTGGAAAATAGATGAAAATACCCCCAAAATACAAAACCTAGAAATATGTCACAAACCTATAAAATAGTGCTAACATTGATTTATGTGAGACTCTCATGTTGTGTACACTCCTTTATAATCCTATGTATCCTATACACTTCACATCTTGGATTATACCTCATAGTCGCATGTAGCACACTTGCACTTGTACATAATCCTACACCACACGCTTGAGCCTACCCTCATTTATCATACACCAATATCACACTTTATTACAAAATTATGCACCTAGATAACATTAGATCATATACCTACTATCTTAATTTCTTGTAAACTTATTCACCTAGATCACACCAGATCATAGACCTGCACAACACTAGCTCATAGACTTAAGTGCCTTACTTGCACTTGCTCATAGACTTGTATGCCTACACTTGACTCAACTATAGTACATCCACATGTCATATTTCTCTGATTGGGTGGCTTTACAAGTGGTGCCTTTAAGCTTGGAACATGTCAATAGCTCACTACCACATACCTGAAAGACTAACCATCTCCCAAAAAGGGAAGACAACATGATTTGTGATCATTTCCTTTGTAATCAAAAGTAGTTGTAATCTATTCTTATATTTACATGTATAAAAATGTAACATATGCATCTAGCCAATTATCGATATGATCAATGGTCAATGCCATACATAGTAATAACACAAATAATGTATATAAAGGGAAATGTAATTGATCTATTAATCAATCCTAGCTTGGAGAAGATAAATCCTACTTACACTTCTGATTGTTGATACATTAGATATTTAGGGTCATGAACAAGATGGATATGCTAGTCCTATCCAAGTTATCTCTTACCAAAATAACTTCACTAGAGAGGGTTCCAAAGCCTCTAGTCAAGTAACACCATGCCATAACTCTATCTAGGTCCTATGTTTTCATATTCAGTAATTACATACAATGTAAAGTAAATTATAATCTAGTGCTCACCAAAGCTTTTGGCACAAAGTGGGGGTAATAAAAATAAAAATTAAACATGCATAAAATATCTATACTCACATCAATGTATAAGAAACCTTAATGCATGGGAGAGAAGTATAAATTTAAATCTATATAATCTTACAAAGGAGGAACACAGTTATGAATACTTACCTTTAAAGATGAACCTGTTGAGCCTCAATCTCTCCCTTGACGAAGGTGCTTCGTAAGAGGTTATTGTGGTATGTAAGGATAACAAGAATAAGTCAGCTCTAGGCTACATAACCTATTTATTCATCCAAAAGACTTCTCCATAAGACAAGATTCGTACCTCCAAAGAAAGTATTGAAACTCGAAGCTATGCTCCTCAAGTAGATTGGTGGATAAGCATGATGCACATTATAATATATTTCTTCTTATCTTCCTAAATAAATGACAAAATAAGTGTGTATAGAGCTAAATCTAACCCTAAACCTTTCCAAAAATTTAGTTGACAAGGTTATCCCAATTAACTCTATATTGTTACTGACAAAAATGAATTAGGCCTTGATCTAGGTTAGCCAGGGGCCAACCTAAACCCTAAATGAGTTTTATCCATTATATTACATGGTCGATGGGGATGACAATGTAATATAAACTATTAGAAAGGGTTTTATGCTTAGGGAAGGAATAATGAAGTTGGAAAATGACTAGAGGAGGGTGAAAAAGAGGAGGAAAATATTAGAGGAGTGTTTTTAGGAAATGGTTGTGTAGCTAACAAGTGGTAGTATAGTGAAAACAATCATGCGAAGCACCAATGGTCTACCCCCTCCTTCCTCAGTGCACCCCTTAAGGCATGCACTTAGAGAGATTGAGACTTAATGGGTTCCTGCAAGAGAGAAAGCATTAATAATTAATAAAATTTGAAAATATTGTATATACATATGCCCCACTTGAAGCTCATCACATGTCACTTAGGTGCAACACGGGGTGGTGATTCATAAAAAGAACATAGTAATGCATAATTTTGAAGCTAAATAAACTACATAAAGGATCAAAATAAGATAAATGTAAGGATATAATTGAAAAACACATAACTTTTCTTACCTTAGTACTATATATAAAGAGTGAGATGCAAGAAATGTGAATGTGTCCAATGTAGGGAACATTAGGTGAACCTGTAGAAATTAGTGAAAAATCTATTTTTTTGCAAAATATACATGTAACATGTGAATAGATTCTCTAAAATTTTAGGATTTCATAACATATTACGATTTAAAAAAATATATAGTAGAAATAGAGATATGATTAAAAGACATAATATGGTGGTAAATATTTGATAGGTAAATAATTTTGAATAATAAATATAAGTAGGGTGAAAATCATTCATTTGTTGTTTTTAATATTCTAAGAAAGTAGAGCTATGAGAGATCTAGTTTGAGACTAGAGAGACATCATGGTGAGGAGAAGATAGCTGAAATCGGAAGGATGCATAGTAGTCATAACCCCGATAAGCAATTGTGATTTTCATTTTTTTTAGGACTTTTATTTGAAATTGAAATAAATATAGAAAATTGATTGGCAGGCAAAATCTAGGCACCTTTATTGACCTTAAGAAAGTTTTAAGTAAACTAAGGGTAGAATAGGATACTGGGTAGGAAGAAGTCAAACCAATAAATGCCTAAAGTATTTATGGTAAATGGTCAAAAAGTCACCATTGTGAAGTAATAGATTTGATCAGGTCAACTTGGTCTGTAATTTGAGCAAAAAGCAAGTGGTTGACTATGTATCAGTGGGATGATTTAGTACTCTAAGGGGTGGTTGACTACATAGAAGTGGATGACTTAGTTTTCAATGAGGAGAAGGTTGACTGCATACCAAAGGGCTGATTCAGTTATTAAAAGAGGGTTGATATAGTCTATAAAATGGGGTTGACTGTGTAATATAGGGCTGATTTAGTATGCTAAAGTTAAAGGAGGTCTAATTTAGTTGAAAATGATAAGGAATGATTCAGTATCAAAAAGAAGGTACATGTCTGCTTTAGTAGTAAATAGGCTAATTATGTAAGGAAATCAAAAACACGATAAACTTAATCAAACCAACTAATTAAGTAGTTAATTTGTGAATTTTTAAGAATGTATTTTGAATATCGATGACATGGAAAGATAATACATCCTTTGATGTTTGATATTTTATGGAGACACCAGAGATATTGGAACCTCATAGATGCATCATGACTACCAGATTTGATGGATCATTTAAGTGACATGGATAGGGCTCAACTGGTCATGCTAGGTTTTAGAGGTATCATGGAGATTAGGTACATCCTACTGAGTGTTGATCTCATTGTCATGTTCCTTATAGCATGGGAATGGTTGACCAATACTTTTAGATGAGTGGTGGATGGGGATACCATTGAGGTGGGGATTAATTTTGAGGATGTCCATATATTGATTGGACTTCTTATAGGTGAGACATCGATGATCACTGACACACCAAAAGATTTATATGAGAGATGATCATTGGCCTAATGGGTGACATGCTCAGATAGAATTTACCTTGGATTGAGGGTGAGTTAATTTGATGCCTATATTGCATCCATTCCAGACATACATAAGGCAGTGATAGGACTTATGATAGCATGAGTGTTGTGTCACAAGTCAGACTATAAGGTACCTTTATATGTGATAGCCTTGTATCAATCAATACTAGATCAAGGATAACTCTATGATTTTAGGGTTGTCATCTAGGTCCAACTCATTCATGATATGTATGGGATTCTATCCAAATGGAAAAATAGAATGGGGCCTATTGTTTTCTTGAGTGCTTAGATATACAAGAAGTTCCCCATCTATCAGCTAGTTGGGTTGCCCCATATAGTCAATGATAGGTTGCCTCAGGTTATGTAGTGGAGATAAGATCATGTAGCTCAGGTCATGTCCCATATGCTAGCTCTACATAATATCACACAAGGAGAGATCATGTGGTAGCCATATAAGCACATTATCATTGTATGGCCTAGTTAGTAAATATTTACTACAGGGTTGGCATGGGTATGAATCATAGGACACTACACCTCATAGGTAATATTGTATCTAGTGACATGCTTGCTAGGATAGTTTAGACTCCCACACTTGGTGGCCCCTCTAGTAGTGCCTTTTTATTAGGCATGACATGATATAGAGACAAGAGGGAAGGGAGGAGGAGGGGTATTAGTATAGATACCAGTGATCAAGCCACAACATTCTAGACCATGGGCTAGTCGAGGATGGTAGCAGGCAATAGCAAAGTCAGCAGGGCAGATTCCATGGATGTGGATGATGGTGCACATCAAGCACCACAAAAACAACAACAATGACCATCATAGTCTCATCAAAGATAGAGGCACCATCAGTGAGAGCAGGTGTAGGTGAGGGTTGTAACATAGGAGGACCCAATAGCCACTCTAAGATATAGCTGGTCTATAGAGGCACCTTTAAGGAGAGGATCATGACATGCTCATGTGGGCACTCCTAGATTTAAACTAGTGTGGAGATGACCCATGGAAGAGGTTCTCAATAGATGAGTAAATGGAGATATCATGCTTAGTGGGTTAATAGACAAAGAGATATTGGTTGGTGATACCATCACTAGTGAGAAATGTTTTAATTTATATTTAAGTTTTGATATAGGACACTAGTTATATTGTGATCATGGTAGATAGATGATTTTGAGATATATGTGGGATCTAGGGCCTATCTAGTTTTTGGTTTTATAGATCTTGTTGTAGAGGAGGTCAGATAGGGATCCTTGATAGTAGCTTCAAATCATAACATGTTGGATAGGGTGCTAGCTCCACACGATCGCACCACTTTGAATGTTTATGTGGTACTATTTTCCCCAGCCCAGGCAAGCTAGTTTAGATTGGTGGGGGAGGTTTAAAGACATCATTAAGCATGTTGGGATGGACTACAGCCACCAAAAATAGTGGGAGAGGGAGAGGCATAGGTTTGGTAGGCCTTGGCACAAAAGAGAGCAACACATGTGGCTACCACAATCTAGTTCAAATAGGTGTAAGACTAGGTGGCCAATCTACAGGGATAACTAGTAAGTTTTAAATCCTAGACATCCTCATTATAGCATACCATTCAGAGGGGATAACCCCAAGCATCTTTGGGTAGGGTGTCTAGGTCACAGGATATAGAATATGGAGACCAACCTTAGAGTTGGAGTGATTGTACTTTGTATTTTGTATAAAACACATGTATATATCTCAAATTAATCACTAAATCAAGTTGGGAAGCATTTTAATGATGTGTAACCCATAATTAATCACTATTTATCTCAAATTTAATGCATGTAATTTCATTATGACTTGGGTATTGGAATATTTTGTGAGGAGGGTCTGGTCCTATCCATCGTCTTACATTTTAACTCACAAAGGGAACACCAATGAGGTGAAAAAAAATGTGGGAATGATTTTAAAAGGTGGTTTTTAATGTGGTAATTTTTTAGGAAGGCCTAGTCATATCCATGGTCTTACATTGCAACTCACAAATGAAACTGCTAGTGGGAGTGATCAGTTAACAAAAAATATTTCTCAAGGGAAAATATTAGGAATGTTGTAAATGAAAGAGTGATTGTAAAAGTCATAACATAGGTGGCTATGAGAAGACCTTAAGAAACATGAAGGACACTAAGTACACATAAAAGACACTAAGTGGCTAGTGACCATCAAAATACAAAGGATATATGTTCATAATAAGTATAAAGATGTATAGGAAAATAGGTGAGATACGAAGATCGAATCATGTTGGTTATATGAACAAGAAAAGAAAAAATGGACCTACCTCCCCATAACATGTTTCCCATTCTCAGGACCTCTTACAGAGTCATCGGTCTGCTATGAAGATTGGGTACTTATGTGAGAAAGTAGGTGGCACTAAGAGATTTTTTTATTTTCCTTTTCTAATCTACTGTCCTACCGCACCCTAATGTATCTCATGAATCTCTATCATGAAGCCAACTATGGAGTTTGAGCTTCGATTAGAAAAATGAGATGTGTTATAAATCATGTCTTTTAGTGTGATTTGACTTTTGAAATTCATATGTTGTCTATTGTATCATTGTTTTTTGTTTAGATGATTTGGATTTTATATTTTATCTCTTTTATGATTCCTCCTCCATATAGATTTGGAATAACCAACATGAGGGATAAAAGTGATACACTTGAATGAGATTTAGACTTTGGCTAAAGGAAGTTAAGTATCTGAAGACATGACTAACTAAACACTTAAGCTTACCTATGAACCGATATGTTATCTCAAGTTTCAACCATGTGTATGCTTAGTTTGCAAAACAAAATGAGGAAATAAAGTGAGATCCAAATTGGATTGGTAAGAATAGGATTACAATGAGATGACTTATTTATTAACTGATCACATGGTAAATAAGGATTACTAAGGGGAGCAAGGTTTGTGTAACCAAGTCACACTAATAATTATCCGTGTTGGATGAGATAAGGTAGAAAACAAACATGAGAAAAGATAAAGACATCCATGAAAAGAAATGAACTCATAAATATAAGCATGTAATCATGGAAATAATGACAAAAATTCATAATAGAAGATTAAACAAATGAAACCATATACAACACATAATGTTTAATATAAAGGTGCTTGTGAAATAGATAAGTGAAGAAAAATTTGACATATAGTCAAATGGCATAAGATATAAATAAAATTAGATCAAAAGTTCAATCCAAAACCATAACAAAGAATAAAGTGAAACAACACCATACTGTGTTCACAAATACTGATAAATCTATCCACAAATATTATCCATAACATCTAATATATCTCTATGAAGCTAGATCCTAACTACAACAAGAGTCTCATCTATCTTGAAGGAAAGTTGTGAAAAGACCTCTCTTTGAATCTCCTCAATAGAAAATGTAGGTAGAGTTAAAGGACCATGCTCATGAGGGCTCTCATTCATAGAGTACTCAAGAAAGGGAATAGATGCTGGAGTAGGAATGGTATATGTGGGACAAGGAGGTGGTACCACAGGTGGAGAGGGAACCATAGGTGGGGAAGAAGATGCAGGTGGTATGGGAGAGATAGGTGAAGATAGAATCATAGGTGGAGTAGGAGCCACAAGTGAGGAAAGAGGATCCTTCTTATGTGGATGACCCATGGGAGGAGTAAGAATGGGTGAAGGAATGATCATAACGTGATAATGAAGGTGCAACTAAAGTACGTGGCAATGATTGGTGTGATGGGTACCACACTGGTACCAAAGATAATATACCTCTCCATATTTTGGAATATACTCAGGTAACAACTTGGGAGGAGGTATAGCCTTACCTTTAGGTTGAAAAAGGGTAGGATGTAAGGTGTCAATATATTATAAAAGATTTTAACAATGGGTGGATGAATGATTATTTATTCCATGGAATAAATTGATACGCTTGTTAGTAGACTTTGGGGGTCTTCTAACAAAAGAAGTAAAATAAAAATCTAGGGAAGTCTGGTATAACTGGTAGTCTCTATTATAATGATCAGTAAGTCTATGAATATCATAGTAAGGTTGATCGGCCCATTGGGCAGGCAGGGGATCAAACTATAGTAAAGGAAGAAGGACATTGCCAAGGGGAGGTGGGTTAGTGGAGAAACTAGGCTAGGCTTATCTGAAGAAGAAATAAAATTAGATATAGGATGAGGCTCAGCTAAAGTTAGAATGGAAGTAATAACCTGACTAGGCTCAAGTAAGGGAGAAATAGGATGCATAGAGGGATTAAGGATGGTAGCAATCATCTTTGGGGGAATCAAGCTATAGGGATCTTGGTATCTAGCAAAATGACAAGGACCAATCATAACATAATATATGAGCATGTTCTTAAGAGGCTTTGACAAAATTGGAGGTGTACCATGAAAGCACTCCATCTCTATCCTATGGAAAATAGGAATACTACTAGAATTAGGAACTATACAATAAGGAATATGATAAAACAAATGGAAAGACTGAAACAAAAAAGAATGATACCAAAGAATCTCGACATCTATAGCCTAAATAAGTCATCCTAAAAATGGATTGTTTAAATTATACCCATCATCATGATCAGGTGTATGAATTTCAATGGTGCAGGTAGGTATGATATTTTTGTTGGAAGTGGCATGATGAATAGAATGTCAAGTCTTGGTTAAAACCATGGGTATATCGTCAATAGGTGGATGATGAGAATGTGGCTTCAAGAATGGTAGAAGTTAGGCAATGAGATGAGAGGACAAATCCAAAGTTTTTATCTTGAGGTTGATTTCATTTGGCTCATCATCATCAAAATTTAAGAGGTTAGGTGGTATGTTCTTGATGAGTTCAGGGTGACCATGATAACCTCGAGTAGAATTGATAGGAAAATTGAAACATTGAGATTCCCTCAATGGGACATTCAAAAAGGGTTCAAGGGTTGGAATTTTGAATACAACATGTTCTTGGAATTATTAAAAATTCTAAGGTGTTATGCCTCCTTGAATCCTATAAATAACACCATTGTGGGGAAACTTGACACATTGGTAGGCAGAAGAGGTGATAGTCCTCATGCAATCAGTTTAAGGCCTACCAAGCAAGATGTTTTAGGAAAGGGTAAAGTTAAATATCATAACCTTCACTTAGATGGTGATATGAGGCATGGTAATAAGAATCCACATACAACCTAAAGGAGGCATTTGCCTTCTATCATAAACTTGGCATGTACTGCGTGTGGACTTTATATTACACTCAAAATATCTAAGAGTTTTAATGAAGTCAAGGGAGGCAACACAAGTAACTAAACCCTCATCAATAAAAGCATGTTTGACTTGGATATGACTGATTTGAATAGTTATAAATAGTGGAGGATAATCCAAATGAAGTAGAATCTCATCTCGGATCATGGAAGCAATAGGAAATTTTAAGGAGATAGAAGTGTCCATTTATTTGTCAATGTGTATATACATCTCTTCAAATTATTTTAATATATTATCTTCTGACCTAGATAAGGTAGATTCATGTCCTGATAAGGGAGGATGAGGGACATTCATTTCAAATAATAATTTCATCATGTCATTGTGATGATGTGGAGAATTTCGCATGAGTTCAAGAAAGGGTATTTGAGATGGGAGATTGGTAAGTTTAAGGATGGGGTCCTATTAATCATAACCAATGGGGGACTTCTAGATAGAGGCATGTAATGTTAGAAGAGCTCCTGGGAAGGAGGATTGGAAGTTTAGTCAAAATTGTGTTGATAAGATGTGGTCAGTTTAGTTTGAGGACAAATCTATTCATTGTCTTTAGATGATGGGATAGTTGATTTAGGTATGCCTAGTGATTGAGTTGAAGAAATATTATTGGTAGGTTGAGAAATGTTGTTTATGGGTGGATATGATGGGAATTTTTATAAATATTATGAGAGGTATTATCTAATTGAGGTTTTTTAAGTGGTTCTTAGAAAGAGATAAGGTCCTCTTGCCCCAACTCTGTTAGATGAAATGGGGAAGAATCTTCGATAACACCAAATGTTTGGGAGGTTTGGTGTGTGTGGGTAGGATTAGAATCAATGAAATCAACTACCCTTCACATATTATTCATATTTACCACATTCTCTTTAGGATTTTGGTCAATAATACTTTCAACATTATTGGTGGAAGGAGTAGGCTTATCATTGTTGTCTTGATGATTAGGAAGAGGATTTTTATATATGGAAAGATGAGCATTAGTCTAGTTCAAATATTTATTTTTGTGTTATTTTTTGTGAGATTTAAAGGCTATATCATAGGATCATTGGTGCTTATGAATGATTACATTATTATCAAAGTTTTGGCCAAGAAAATCCATAGCTAAATTACATAATTGCCTACTAGTCTAGTGAGAGTGGTCCTAACTTGCATGAAACCAAAAAAAATTGTTTAGATCATAACATGATTTCATAGTATGAGGGGGTCAAGATATTTTGGTAGAGGCCTTGGTAGAAACTTTTAGATCTTGACTAAAGATAATGGTTTATGAACATTAATGTTATTTATTTGAGAAATTTGAGGATTACAGGTGTTGTTTAGAGGGGAGGTATGCTCCACAACATTGTTGAGAGTGATGGCTTGAATATTTTGAATGGTGTCATAAGAATTAGTGGCACCATAATTAGTATCATGATTATTTTTAATGAGCATGCAAGTTCCCATGGGAGGATGGGATGGTTCAAATTGACACATAAGAAAATCTTGACATTTGGCTTTGTCGAGGGCTTCTTCCAAAGTGCTTGGAGAGAGAATCCTAACTTGATATTACAAATTTGAATAAAGGGCATTAGTGAATATATTGAAGATATTATCATCTGCCATGTTATGCTTACACTTATTAGACAAGGTCTTCCACTACTTGAAGAAATCTTGTGTTGTTTCAGCTTCAAGTTACTTACACTTGATAAAGTGAGATAAAGTATTCTCAGGGAGGTCACTAGTTTGAAACTCTTGTACTATGGAATTAACTAGATATTCTTAACTAGTGATAGAATGGGATTTTATTTGATTATACCAATCTAAAGTGTCTTTGGAGAGTGTTTTCACTAATAGCTTGGTAGAAGTAAAAGTGTTTAATTTGACCTAAACTTTGTAGAGATTACTAAACATCTTTAAATATAAGGTAGGATCAGTTGACCCATTAGAACTAATGGTAGGTGTGATACCTCCTCTGTTGATATTGTAAATTTGAGGTATAAGAGGTTCATTTTTAAGATGATTAATTATTTTGTTAATAACGGGTAGTTGAGGAATGAGGTTACCATGGGAATCCCTAAGGGGGGGTGGAGGGGCATTTTGATTTTGCACTCCCCATGGAACCTGTAGAGGTTGATTTTGAGGGTGAATAAGATGATTATACATTTTAATCATTTGATTATCATTATTAGTTTTAAAATCATTCATTTGCTTAAGATTTTGTAATAAGAGTTTATGGGTTTAAGTAGTATTTTGACTAGTTTGTGTAGAATGTGAAACATTAGCATTGGTATTAGTGACTTGAGTTGCACTATGAGTAATGGCATGTGTGTAAATAATGGATTGATAAGAATGGATATAAAATGAGTCACTATTAGCATGATTATCATGTGTAGAAAAAGATGCACTAGTAGAAGGATTGGCATTAGAATAAAAAGAAGCACTAGTAGCATGATTGACACTAGTAGAAAATAATGCACTAGTGGAATGATTAAGGAGGAGGAACCTTGGAAAAGTCCCACTAGATGTTGAACCTGCCATGTTAGTAGAGATACTTGGCATGGAAGTTTAATAAATTAAAAAAGAAGAGGTCATAGTGTGATAAGGAGTCAAGATAGAAGGGAGGGGTTGAAAAGCAAAAAATGTGTCACCTCTAATTCCATGAGAGAATATAGGGGAGGGTGAGTGGGGTTCTTCTAATTGACCACTTATCATGAGATTGTAAATAGTTAAAGGGTCTTTTCCCTATGTTGAGGAAATTCATTGATGACGAAAATCATTTTAGGCATGTGCTCTAATTCCAGTCAATCTTATAAGGAGAAAAGAGGGTTATGAACTAATGATGAATGAGGAGTCCCATAATTGGTAGTGCAAGTGTCCACATGCACATTGATTTTGTATCAAATGGAAGCCACAATCTATTTTTGGGGATAACTATTGGGATTGGTGAAGCTCATCATGTATGTTGAGTTTAACTCTAAGTTATCCTCAAATAAGAAGTTCATGATTAGGGAAGGAAGGTAAAATTAGTGATCCAAAGACAAAATCATAAAATAAGATACATTATCGAATTAGTTGACTATGTTTTATAGACTAAGGAACATAATAAGAAGACAAAGATACATAGCCATGTAGGTTGATTGTGTACTACTGAACAAAGAATTAAACAGGAAGATAAGGATACATAGTCATGCAAGTCAACTATGTACTACTAAATAGAAAACTAAATAGGAAGATAGAGATACACAGTCATGCAAGTTGACTGTGTATTGTTGAACATAGAACTAAATAAGAATATAGGGATATATAGTCATGTAGGTCAACTATGTATTGCAAGTAGGAAGTCTAAATAGTCTACAAAAGACTATATTGACTGGAATGATAGTGTTCTAAAATAGAGGAATTTTTTTCAAGATAAATTTGAAGTAAAATAAAATTAAGAACACACACAATTGGATCAATGTGACTGATCTAATTGGAAAACATAGCACAAACCTTGCACCAAAACTAGCCAATGCAAATTTTGTAATACAACATACAATGATCAAAGAGCAAGCAGTAACTGAAAAGTAAATGCTAACTAGTTGGTCATCCTAAGTGTTATTAATTTATAATAAAGTTTATTTTTAATGTGATAGGGATGTTGGATAAAATAAGGAAATAGAAAGCAACCAAAGGTTGGTTTCAGAATGTTTGGGTTGAAAGGGATATATATTAGCAATGTTATTAGCTTGGTATTGGGGCTTACCCCATCCCTTCATAATATTGTAGCGATAAGGATGTCGAGTGATTTGAAAATATATACCATCAGCTACGTATTTATACTTGAACATAAAACTAATTAGGCTTCCTCCTTGGTGATGAAATCCAAGTAGGTAGACCTTGGGAAGAGAAATGTTTAATGCTTTTTAAATGTAAAATGATTTAATAATGTGTGTAAAATATAAAAATAGTGAAACTAAAATGATAATTTGAAAAACCACCTATTTAAGATATGTGAGTTACTATAAGCACAAACAATTGAAAAGGAAAGTTGAATCAATTACTAATAAATAAAGGTTAATTCCTTGATTGAAAATAGTACAAATTTAATTCAGATAACATTATATGTAAATAGTACAGAATAGAGTTTACTGGGTCACTACTATTCTGCATAATCAAGATCTATAATAATATAGTCAAGCAAGTCAACTATGTATTCTAGACAGAAGATAGACTAAAGAACTATGTCAAACATGTCAACCCAATTAGTTGTAGGGCTACAATTTTATAGACTACAAAACTTGTGAAAGATAGTACTGAAAAAAGAAAGGAAATTATAAAGATAGAAAAGAAGGAACCTTGATGAGCTTGAAGGAATTTTAGGTTGCAAATTTCTATGTTGTGATACTCAAATGCTATTTCAAAATTATATTAACTAGGTTGACTAGTTCGACCAAGTTTACAAAACCTTGTATGCTGGAGAAGAAATGGTAAATAGAGTTGACTAGGTTGACTATGTTTACAGATCTATATGTTGACAAAAGCGAATAATAGATAGAGTCGACTTGTTTAAATATGTATGCAAATCTATAACTAAAGAATAATACTATGCCAAACTAATCAATCTAATAACTTATATTTGGTGAAGACTTGCATAGACATAATAAAGTCATTTTGGAGTGATTGTGTGTTAAATACGCACACATAAAGTTATAACTATAATGAATGGTTTGATACAATACTAAAAATATAATATGATGAAAAAATGATGGCATGAAATAAAACATGCAAGGGTTAGATTCACGTCGAGTTCACTAGAATGTATACAAAGGGAAATGTAATTGATCTATTAATCAATCCTAGATCAGAGTAGATAAATCCTACTTACATTTTCAATGGTTGATACATTAGATATTAAGGCTCATGACCAAGATAGATCCACTAGACCTAGCCAAGGGATCTCTTACCATAATAACATCATAAATTAGGTCCCAAAGCATCTAGTTAAACAACACTATACAATAAATTTAGTTGGGTCCTATGTTTTCATATTTAGTAAGTACATACAAAGTAATGTAAAGTCTATTCTAGTGCTCAACAAATATTTTGGCACAAAGTGGGGGTAATAAACATAAAAATTAAACATGAATATAATATCTATACTCATATCAATGTATAGGAAATCTTAATGCATGGGAGATAAGTAGAAATGCAAATCTATTTACTCTTACAAATGAGGAACATAGTTAGGAATACTTATGTTTGAAGATGAACCCACCGAGCCTCAATCTCTCCCTTTGCCAGGGTGTTTCACAAGAGGTTGTTATGGTATGTAAGGATAACAAGAATAAGTCATATCTAAGATACATATCCTATTTATGCATCTAAAAGAATTATCCACAAGATAAGATCTGTATCTCCAAATAAAGTATTGAAACCCTAAGCTATGCTTCCAAACTAGAATGGTGGATAAGCTAATGCACAATTTAATATTCTTCTTCTTCTCTTCCTTAATAAATGATGAAATGAGTGTGTGTGTATATAGTTGAATCTAAACCTAAACCTTTCTAAAATTTTAACTGACATGGTCAGCCCAATCGAATTTGTATCATTATTGAAAAAAATAAATTGGGTCTTGGTCTAAGTCAACTAGGGGCAAACTTAGACCCTAAATGAGTCAACTAGGGTCAATGGGGCCAATAGTGTAACATAAACCATTTAAAAGGGTTTTAGGCTTTGGGAAGGGATAATGAAATCAAAAAATGACTAGAAGAGGGTGAAAAGAGGAGACAAAGCTTAGGGGAGTGTTTTTTGGAGATGGTCAGTGTATATAGCAAGAGGTAGTATAGGGACAACAATCTTGTGAAGCACTAATGTTATGCCCACCCATTTTCTAGTGCACCCCTTAAGGTAAGTACTTAGAGAGATTGAGACTCGACAGGTTCCTATAAGAGAGAAAGCATCAGTAATTGATAAAATTTGAAATATTATGTGCATATAGATAGCATGCTCTGCATATATACTTTATCATACACATGTTATAACACGTTTTACTAATTCCCTATTCTTTTTTTTAAACATAGGTTATATTTACTACAAGCATAATAATTATACTATATTTGAATGTGTATTGTTTGTTCTATCAAAGTACCTATGAACATATTTAATCTATATAATTATGTAAGCACTAGAGAGGGAAAATAATTAAGGTCTTCATTTATCTTTGTGTTTCAAGGGTTTTCACACTTCCATGGACAGACATCAACATATTACACATATTTTACTCATTTAATGCAACATATTCATTGTATTCAACATCATTTTACAAATAATAACATACAATCTCATAATCATACTCACACAATCCACTATTGGGCTTATTCAATACATAAGACTAGAGAAAAAATATCAAATACAGTCCCTTCTAGACTGATTTTACATTTATGCTCCCTACTCTTTGTTCTTGGAGAGTTACATCCCTTCCAAATCTCTCTTAGAGCCAAATTCTCTCAACTTAGATCTTCCTTGAGTTATGAACTCATTCTTATGAACCCTTTATTTACTCCTTTAACCATTTTTGATATTGTGTGATGAGCTCTAATCTTTTATAACATAGCTTTGTTCTGATAATGTTGTAGTTGTTCATTTAATTCCTTGTACGGGTGTGCAACATAAAGAAGTTGAAGGGTTTCTTGTAATGAGACAATTACACATTTGTGAGTATTCAACTTCTCTTCCACATCACTCATTTGACCCCTAAATTGACACAACTGATGTGGCCAAAAATGCCAAAACATAAAAATAATAGTCATAGCAAAAATATGAACCTATAACAATTACTATGGGATAACATAGTTGCTACAGGTTGGAACAATAATTTATACATGTTGCTTCTAAAAGACATAAGTTTCACATATAAAATTGAAACAAAGTTATTTTTTTTGAAAGTGCATAACTTTTCAATTACAATCCAAATATGCAATAAAATTTAGGTTTTGGGATGTTTTATATGTTGCTTTTGTCACTTTTCCCAAACTAGTATGTTTTAACACAAAAATGCATATAGTTTTTTCAAGTGACATATAAATTATACTGAGCCAAACTAAACCTCTTCATATGACCTTGATACCAGTGAAGTGTTTGAACACTAATTATCCCCAAGAATAAATTCTCCATGCCAAGACCAAAATCAAATAATAAACCAACAAATAAATCACACAAACACACAAGCACTCTATTTTTAGTTGATGCAAAATTGAAAAAACCCTTGGATGCTCCTGCATCAAACATCTAAGGTATTTAAAATATGATCTCTTACTCACACGGATGGAATAAGAAAAAAAACCACTCCTTTGGCCATTAAGCATAATGACCATGGTGTTCCTTTCCAACACACCAAATACTTTAGATGTTTATCATTTTTTATCTTCAATTTCCATATCCCTATTGAGCATTGTTCATGTTGGTGAGGTTTGGCATTGATGTTGTCATTGATGTCAAAGGTTCTTGAGAAGGTCTTCATGAAGTCATTGAAGAGTGTAGCTATGAGAGAGTATATTGATCAATATTGTAGTAATTCTAAGAGTTTAAGATATGATTGTTATATGTTCTTATGACTGCATGAGTAATGTGAAGGTCAACATAGAAGGTCTTTGTTGTCAATGTTGTCAAGTGTTTGAGCCTTATAGTATCTTGAGAAGGAATGTGCATAGGATGCCTAGTCTTGTCCATGAAGGAGCATAGTGGCTTGGTGAGATGAGTGCACATAGTCATGAATGGTTGTATAATTTTGATTGAGCATGAATATGACGTATTGAATCACTCATGAGAGTCTCAAGGTGAGCCTACAGGGGTAGGATCTTTAGACCTAGTTTGTACCTAGACCACTTCCAGACCATGCCTATCCTAATAAGGCATCATGATCTATTATCAAGGAATATGAAAGATGTATGATATATTTAAATCATGTATGATGTTTCTTGAGTATGTTATAATGATGTATAAATTATGTAAAGAGGCATGAAGGTCAATTTTAAGGCCTAAAGTGGTTTGCAGGTCAAGGTCTAAGTGAGCAAAGAGAGAGAGTGTGGCCTAATGAGAATTCATGATCAGATTTCAAGGTTTTTGAGATCATGTAATCATTGACATAGGTGAGTTATGTTGTTTCAAGTGTTTTCATGTAGTTTAAGGTTATGGTTTATAGGATAAGGCATGAAAATATGTTTTAAGGTCTCTCGAGTACACAAACTGAAGGATTCTCTCCCTTAGAAGGTTTTTCTTATCATCACTATCTCATCAAACCTATACCTGAGAACCTAATATATTCATGGTATATGGGGAAGGGTCATAGCTCAAAATTTTAGGCATTTGTTTTTAGATTGAGGGGCTATGATTTATGACCAATTATTAAGAATGAAAATAAGTTTAAACCCTCTTAGAACCCTAATAAGGACCTGATGTTGAAGATGTTGATTAAAAGTGACAAAAATGGATTAGTTTGCTTAGTTAAACTATTGGAATGTGTATTTATCTCTCCCAGGAACCTCTAAGTGTGTTTGAGTTGTCAGGTGTGTGAGTAGACCCCAAAGGAAAGTGCTAATTTATCCAAGATTTGCTATAGAAATTAGAGTTGACCTAGTCAATGTATGCAAATAAATAAAGGATGATGATTGAGACTCATGATTCATGTACATGAAGGTTTTTGGATAGAATATAGCCTTCAAGTGTGTTAAACTAGTCATCCAAGTTAGTTAATCATTAATAGGCCTAATGGTGGAAACAGTGAAAAACCCAAGTAGCAGTGAGAAGAAGATTAGGAATGTGTTACCATGTTATAGTGATGAAACCAAGTGTATAGATACGTTGTTCAGTACTTGTAATACACGTTAATTTTTTGTATAATTTTTGGAGGGTAGTGATTATAGTGTAAAATATGCTCACAAGTTAACCTATTTGGTTCAGATGAGACAGTGAGATAAGATTATGAGATTGGTCTGCAAGACCAATATTTCCATTTGACCATATTATATTTCTATCTGAGAATGGTCTAATGATCTCATATGATCATCTACATGAAGAAGAAGTTATTGAAAAATTTTATACATGTGTTGAAGGTTTGAGTCACCCTGATTGGTCTGTGAGGAAAATTGGTAGTTCTGAGTAAGCAAGTTGTAGGAGTTTTTATGAGTCCTTTTGCCATATGTAATGAAGTATAATAAACTTGATGAATTTTTTGAGGTCTTGGAGGTTTTGTGTATCTAATTTAGTTTGGATAAATAACATTTTATCTTCAATTGTTCAAGATAAACTGTGTATGAAGGCCTAATGAGAACATTACTAATGGTGTGATTCAAGTGGTGGTTGGAGATAAAAAGTGTAATGGACCTAAGATGAGCTTAGTAGGGGTATATTTGAGTGAAAAATGAAGTGTTCCTTTTGTATATAGAGATTGAAAATGCTCCAAGGGGATCAAAGGGTAACTGTTAAGGTGTGGAGCTAAAAGCTTCAACTGTTTGCAGACACAAAGAAGAGGATGCTGAAGAACCAAAAGCACCGATGTCGACAGCATGACCGACGTCGGTTAGATGCAGTGCAGAAGGAGACCGGCGATGGCAGATAGTCAGCCGATGTTAGCAGCACCAGAAAAGTAGGGACCGGCGTCGGTCGCCTGTGTATTTCCAGAACTGCTGTTGACGAACAGTCAGTTAAGTGAAGCGAGTGTTTGCATGTCAAATGACTAATTATAGTCACGATCTACGTGTCTAATTATTGTAGTTAGAGTTATATTTTTGTAAGCATGGGATCCTATTTAAAGACCCATAAGGCATGTATTATAATTATAAAGAAGGCAAGTAAAAGCATTAAAGCAAGCAAGGTCAAGGAGATCTACAGGTGTAAGGTCAAGGAGATCAGCTGAAGCATTCAAGGAGGGATAATAACTCAGGGTATAGAGTTGTTGTGTTGAGCAAGAGAGAGAGGAAAGAAGGTCTTGAGGTGTGGCAAGCCTTTGAGGTGGAGGAAGAAGTGGCATCTTCCTTATTGTATTTTCTTCTAGTAATATTTAATACAAGAGTGTGTATTGTCTCTCAAATTCTTTGCTGTCTCAAGTTTCTAGTTACTTTATCATTTTGGTATAATTCCATGTTTAATTGCTTATAAGAAAGTAATCAATTGTGCTTTCGTTGGATAAGGGATCACCTAACAGTTGGTATCAGAGCATATTGATTGTTGTAGGTTTACCTGACAAGTGGTATCAGAGCTACGGTTTGCAGGAAGCAGGGTATTGTTTTTGATTACAGGTCATTCACAGGGTTTTTTGATTAAGTGGGAGTTCAGCAATGGCAAAAGAAAGTAAGCTACGAATGGAGAAGTTTAACGGCAAGAATTATCAACATTGGAGGATGCAGATTGAGGACTATCTGTATCAGAAGGATTTGTACTTACCGTTGGGTGGGGTTGCATGCAAGCCCACAGATATGAAGGATGAAGAATGAAGTGTTCTTGATCAAAAGGCTCTCAGTTCCATAAGGTTGAGCCTTGCATCGTCTGTGATTTCCAGCTTATCACAGTGTAAGACAACGGAAGTGTTGATAAAGTCCTTGGCAAATTTATATGAAAAGCCCTCGGCTTCTAATAAGGTATATCTTATGAAGCAGCTATTTACTTTGCAAATGTAGGAAGGTGGATCGGTACATACTCATCTCAGTGATTTCCACAGTTTGGTAAACCAATTAGCTTCAGTCAATATTGTTTTTGATGATGAGGTAAAGGCTCTCTTGATTTTATGTTCTTTGCCTGAAAGTTGGGACGGTTTGGTTATGGTAGTAAGTAATTCTGCATCTGCTTCTAAAATCTTAAAAGTTGATGATGTTGTGAGTGTGATCTTGAATGAAAAAATACGCAGGAGAAGCACAGGTGAATCATTAGGGAATGCTCTAAGTGCAGAAAGCAGGGGAAGGCAAAGGGAGAAGGTTGAGCAAGGGAAATCAAGGTCAGGAAGGAGATCCGAGTCCAAAGGTATTACCTGCTGGTTTTGTGGAAAGAAAGGACATACAAAGAAGGAGTGTTGGTTGAGAGATAAAGAGAATCAACATGTAGGTATGGAAGAAGCAAAGGATGCAAATATTGTGATGCAGGACGCTCTCATACTTTCTTCAGATAGTCAAGTAGGATCATGGATTTTAGATTCTGGTTCATCTTTTCATGCATCCCCAAACATAGATTTGTTCTATGAGTATGAACAGGGAGACTTTGGAGTGCTCTATTTAGGGGATGGTACGCCTTGTCAGATAGTTGGCAAAGGAAAAGTGTAGCTGAGATTGCAGATTGACAACACATGGGTGTTGAAAGAGGTCATGCATGTTCCAATTCTGAAGTAGAGTCTGATTTCTGTAGGAAGGTTGGGTGATGAGGGATGCACAATAACCCTCACAGTGGATTCTTGGAAGGTTACCAAGGGAGCACTTGTTCTAGCAAGAGGTAAGAAAGTAGATACTCTTTATTTGTCTACTTGTATTACTGATTCTACTTCTGGTGTAGATTCGAAGATGTGGCCTAATAGGCTTGGTCACATGAATAGGAAGGGAATGGAAGTTTTTGATTCAAAAGGTATGTGTTCAAATTCGGAAAGCATAGATAGAGTTCATTGCAGAAAGAGGAAATTTGATGCTTTTGACAGGAACAAAGAAGCCTTGGTGTTTATGGAGGAGATGAAGGACAGAGATCAGTCACAGGGGCTGAATAAATCTGAGCAAGGCAGCATGGATAGAGGTTTGATCCAAGAAGAGCTCGCAGATGAAAATTTCATCACTTACAGGAACACACAGACGCTGATGTCGGTCACATGGGACCGACGTCGGTCATCCAGATATTGACATCGGTCATGTGCAGACCAGCAGGGTCGGTAGGTCGGGTAGGAGAAGTTCGACGTTGGTCATAAGGACCGACATCGGTAGGGGGGACACCAGCGTTGGTCAGGGAAATGATGTCGACAGTCAGGGTCAGTGCAGGGAACCGACATCGGTCAGGAGTAGACTGGGAGATGGTTGATATCGGTCACTGGAACAGATGTTGGGTGGATCAATAAGTCTCAAACACCCATGTGGAGGTCAGGAAAGGTATGTGAACCTCATATTCATTGTTCACCTTCTTTATATTGCTTACTGATAGTCATGAACTAGGAAGATGGAAGAAGCAATGCAGGTATAATCTAGAAATAGTGGGAGCTTGGCATGGATGAGGAGTGTGAGTCCTTGGAGTAGAACCAAACAGGTATTTGTTGGTAGAGTTGTCAGCTGGAAGGAAGCACTGGATAGAGGGATGGATTCCCGTTTTAGAGAAGAGAGTGAATGGACACATGAGACAGAAGGCTATGGTATATGGTCTTGAGTAGGCTACAGAACAATGGAGGTTTGACCATTGTATTTTATCTTTACCAGGTTGGATAATATTAGCTACATTATCTTGTTACTATATTGTGTTACTTGTTGCAGGGTTTCATATACAGGGAGTTTTCTGAGCTAAGGGTAGAGTTGGTTCAGAAGTATGTCATGGAGAATTTGGGAGCAGCAAAATTCTTGTGGCATAAGTGATAGGTATAGCATCACAGGTTTGCGTGATGGTTGGTCTTCAAGAGTGATGTTGAAGAGGGATACAGAGCCTAAGGAACAAAATAGATGGTGTACAGGTATAGGTACAAGTTGCAGCTGTTTATATCCAAGTGGGAGATTGTTAAGGTGTGGAGCTAAAAGCTTCAATTGTTTGCAGACACAAAGAAGAGGATGCTGAAGAACCAGAAGCACCAGCATCGGCAGCATGACCGACGTCGGTCAGATGCAGTGCAGAAGGAGACCGGCAATGGCAGATAGCCGGCCGACGTCGGCAGCACCAGACAAGCAGGGACTGGCGTCGGTCGCCTGTGTATTTCCAGAACTGCTATTGATGAACAGTCAGTTAAGTGAAGCAAGTGTTTGCATGTCAAATGACTAATTATAGTCACGAGCTGCGTGTCTAATTATTGTAGTTAGAGTTCTATTTTTGTAAGCATGGGATCCTATTTAAAGACCCATAAGGCATGTATTGTAAATATAAAGAAGGCAAGTAAAAGCATTGAAGCAAGCAAGGACAAGGAGATCTATAGGTGTAAGGTCAAGGAGATCAGCTGAAGCATTCAAGGAGGGATAATAACTTAGGGTATAGAGTTGTTGTGTTGAGCAAGAGAGAGAGGGAAGAAGGTCTTGAGGTGTGGCAAGCCTTTGAGGTGGAGGAAGAAGTGGCATCTTCCTTATTGTATTTTCTTCTAGTAATATTTAATACAAGAGTGTGTATTGTCTCTCAAATTCGTTGCTGTCTCAAGTTTCTAGTTACTTTATCATTATGGTATAATTCCGTGTTTAATTGCTTATAAGAAAGTAATCAATTGTGCTTTCATTGGATAAGGGGTCACCTAACAGTTGGTATCAGAGCATATTGATTGTTGTAGGTTTACCTGACAGTAACATGTACTAATGAATGCCTAATTGAATTAGGTCTCTTTAAGGCCTAAAGAAGGATTTGGAATATTTAATATATGGACAACCTAATATAATGCTTGATTCATGTTTATGGCATTTCCTAAGGCCTATTATGTGAAAATATGAATGGGAAAGTGTATATGGTAGACCAAGAGGTGTATGAGAAAGAGCCTAGTATAAGAACAAGGCCTAATAAGCTCAATTGACTTGTTAGAGGATGAATTAGTGCAATCAAAGGGATAACATTTTGAAGAGTTGAAGGAGGTCTTTTAGACCATTGTATGGGTATACATAAACTATCAAAAAGATCTAATAGATGACCTACTTTGTCTTGAATAGACCTAGTTGAGCGAAGAGACTTAAAAGAAAGTTTGAGAGGGATAAGAGTGTGAAGAACTAAAAAGGTGGTCATCATCAATTGGTTGAGAAACGAGGTGTTCTAAAGGTGATCAAAGACATTAGGTGGTTAAGTTAGTGTTGAGTCATCTATGGGGTCGGTGCTTAGCTAGTTGGGGTTGGTACTCCATGTGGAGTTGGTGCTTCACAAAATTGTGATCTTTTGACTTATAGGACTATAGTCCATTTGCAAGGATCATTAGGTCTTCTTCCCCTTGAGGATTTCCCACTCATATGTGTTTTTTTGTGTTATGCTCATGTGGATGAGTCCTTATGCATTGTTATATCTTTGTATTATTTTGATTGTTCAAGGAATGTTAAAGTACATGTGAAAGAAAGTTATAAGAAGTTTATTCACCCTCACTCTCAGTCATTGTGTTTCTAAAACTCCCTATTGTTGGTTTCAATTTAGTCATCTTCCATAGTCCATCTTCCACCACCAAAGGCTTATCCTCTTTTATTTATATCCTCTTGTGGATTGAAACCCACCTTTGTCTGACCACATCCACCAAGATGTTTATTCTTTCATCTTACTCTTACTTATGGGATTAAACCAATCATTGATCGAACACCTCTTCCTAATTATTTCTTAGATTTATTTCCTCATTGTCCAAATTTTTGTTGGATCCTTCTTAATGTCACTCTTTGATATTTTCAAATCTTCTCTCATGGCTACCATCTCCTCTTTCATCCCTGCTATAATATCACTAAACTCAATATTAATTTGGGCATCCAAATGATATCTCATAGTGTCTATTACCACCTCAAGGATAATATTTGCCATCTCATCTCTTTTCATCCTCAATTCCATGTCAAGAAACTTCTCCATCTCCACTACAACATCATTTCAATCTCCACATGCTCTAGCTGATATGAAAATTAGAAGCTAATCTTCACACCTTATGAACTCAAGTACTTCACTCTCTTCACTTACAACATCAGGGTCTTCAACACACTCTTGGGTTGATAACAAACTAAGTTGTTCCATCTCATCCTTCTCTACCTTCATCTTCATATTATTGTCTTAATTCTAAACAACCTTGGTTTTATCAAAGCCTATATCATTTTACATGGTCCTTAGAATATTAATCAACTATTTTTGAGATAGCTCTTCTTCCTCTAGCCAATATCTTTCATTTGATCTTGTGAGAGTCTTATCTCCCACATATAAATGTTTTAAATGAGCTTCCTCATCTATATATTCTTGAGAATAATATTGTTCCCATACTTTCCCACTCTCTCTTATCTCCATGATGACTTGGAAACAATACCTATTGTTGGTATATCATTACCAACTAGATCTTCAACCACCACTGCCATACTATCCTCTTGTTGATTTTATTCACTTTGATTCTCGTACAAATGAGCATACTAAAACACACTTTGTCTTTTTAATCCCCATTTTCACCATTATTGGACCTTCACATTACACAAACTTATTAATGGAATCAAGAGTTTTGACAATCACTTCTCCCAAATCTTCATCATGCTCCAAGGACATGATATCTAAATCTTCTCCATTTCTTACATGTTTCTCATGGATTTCTCTCTCATGATGGACTCTCAAAGGCCCATAATCAATAACCTCCAAGGATGTTCTCTCCTCATCCTTATTTATGCTTGATTTTTTTCACATAGTTGGTCTTTAACCATACTTTCCTCATGTGTATTAGGTTACACACAACTGCCTCTATTGTTTCCTTCATGTAAACCTACAACTCTTCATGGTTGTTCTCTTCATTCACCTTTTTTTTTCCTTCATGGAAAAATATATCTTTTCTTAGTTATCCTAAACCATTATTCCCTCTAAAATATAAATAAAAAATGCATTGCCTTCATTAACCAAGGATGGTTCTGAGTTTCCTATTTATGGGAAATCACAAAACCTTTTCCATCATCTATTAATGAGTCTCCTTCTTTTGGTGAACAATTTAACACCTCCAAATCCTCTTGTATGAGGATTTATTCCTCTGTAGGTTATTCAAAACTCTCTATATCTCTCTCCTTATTTTTTTCTAAACTATAATTAGGCTTATGACATGGAAGCCTCAACAACTTATTGTTTTTGATAACATTTTTATGCCAAAAATAAAATTTTAACAATCCTCTTCCTAAAAAGATTTCATTATAATTTGGGGAAGGAATATGGGAACAAGAAGTTGATTATGAGAATATGATTTTCAGGTGTAGAATTTGCCATGAGTATGAGAATTTAGTTAAGGATTGAAAATTTTGTGTTCCTAAAAGTTCTAAGGTTGACCCTAATAAGTAAGTTTTTCAAGACCCTATAGGGAAGCATATTGCTAAACACAAAAGTTTCAAACCTTGGCCTTCCCCTTCTAAAAATTATTTTGCTTCCTTAGTTTTTGATGACCCTATGAAATAACATGATGAGTGGTTTATGGAAAATAATGTGCTTAAAATGTAATTTATCAAAGAACCTCCTCTTGAACCTCCTGACCTGGGGAAATAATATATTATCAATTCTACTTTTCGAATAGCTTAGAATCTCATCATTTCTTCTCAGAAGGATACTTGCCACATTAAAAAACACATATTGGGTAGTTCTAAAAAAATAAATACGCATTAAGATGATCGTAAGGATGACCTACCCCCCCACCCATCCCCCCCGCCCCCCTACCCCCCCCCCCCCCCTCTGTGCATTAGTTCCCTACTTAGCATCCTTGAATATAATTCCTTCCTGGAGCCAAGTGGAATTAGTGAAGCCACAAATAAAAATATGAATATGGATACTAATTAGAAAGTTGGACAGAAATCTAAAGTGATCCAACTTTAGAGGGAAGGAGAAAAATTATCCTCTTTAGGGAAATCAAAGGAGATATCCTAGGTATTCAAACATATTTCAACATGAAATGCATTTCATGGAATATCATGGATCTTAAAAGTATCCCCTCTAATTGCAATGAAATTATTAGAATGCTAACATATCATAGTCCTCATATGGTTTTTTACAAGAAACCAAAGTCTATATTGATAGCATGAATAATTTGGATAAGAAGATATGGCCAACTGATAGCATATTGTCCAATGACACTCAGGAAGCTTCTAGGGGAATTTCTTATTTATGGAATCCTTGTGAAATTATGGTGATTAAAAATGTGGTTGTGCAGGGAATCATAACTATCCTTGCTCAAATAAGACACTCTGATAAGCAAGTGTTGTTTATCAATACTTACATCTCTATGTGAAAATTTTGAGGAAAAGGAAAAGTAATGGAAGAATCTCAACTACATCATTTATCTCTTTCATACAGCTTGGGTCCTAATTCGATGAAATATCAATTCTATCATTTATTTAGATGAAAAGACATAGGGCCACAACAAGTTTGATGCTAACTCTAGTCTTATGAAGAAATATATTTCTTCTCTTAATGACATTCATATTAAGTTAGATAATGGACTCCTCTCATGGTCCAATTGAAGATTAGGTAATGCTTGTATTATAGAAAGATAGAATAATTTTTTATTGACAAAAGAGTTTATTATCTATGAGCATGTCCCCAAATCCACTATTCTCAATAATATTGGGTCAGATCATTGGCTAGTTGTGATAGAAATATGGAATTCTCAACACTCAAAATTTTCTTTTCATCTCAAGCTAATGTGGCTTCAGCATGCTACTATTCAAATTAAAATTTAGGTTTTGTGGAAAAGGGGTAAGCCTCATCAAGGCTCTAAAATTTATATATTTATGCAAAAACTTATATTTTTCAAATGACAACTTATGATGTAGACTTGGAATGAATTTGGGCATATCAAAATAAAAAATCAAGATATTTTTGATAGGCTAGAAAAAGTCATTGAAACTATCTACTTGGGTACCTTAACCGAAGAACTCAAACAAAAGGATCTTGATATGATTAATCAAATGGAAGAATGGAATTTGAGAGAGGAAACCATGTGGATACCATAATCTAGAATTAAGTGGCTTAAATAAGGAGATAAAAACTGTGTGTTTTTTCACAAGTCTATGTTTATGAGAAGATCTTTTAACTGTATTTCTTCTTTGGAATAGAAAGATGGAACTCATGAATTCTCTTTGCAGGGTATATTGAGTATAGATCTCAACTTCTTTACTCAACTCTTTTCTATATTGTTGGTCTTAGCAAGTGACTCACCCTTAGAATTTTCTCATTGGATTGAACATTTTGAAAGAAGTACTTGGAGATCAAACCTAGTAGGATGGAGTCCTCTTGTTTTTAGGATCTATTGGTGATTCAAGGGCCAAGATTTCACTAAAAAAATATATCATGGGCAAACATATAAATTGTTCCACTAGATGCTTACACTTAGTGATTGGTAACTGATTATCTGAGTTTAATTCTTACTTAATTCAACTATTGAATCCATACATTTAGTTTCACTATAATTCATTTCAGTCCTAAATTAATATAAATGCATCATCAAAACAAAAAGGAGAGAGTGAGGGTAGGGAAAAAAGTAAATGGGTTATCTTTGATCATATAAGCCATCAGAGTGCTATGAGCTAAGAACAGACTTGGCCATAATTATACCATTGTGTGCCTAATCTAGCTATTACACAAACTCAAGACACACTGTAGTTGAGCTCCTAAATGGATGTTGTGAACACCATTGGTTCATCCAAACTATTTATAATCATGCCAATGACCTGTAAGTATTGCACAAATTGGTCATAAGATAGCTCCTTGAAAAGCAAAACTAGGCATTATAGTGAATAAAACTAGATATATGCACAATCTAATTCAGGAATTCATGTACATATATATGATAGTCATTCATCTACTAATCTATTCAAAATAAATTAGAAATAAAAACTTGAATCTATTACGCACCATGGTTGTGGAAAAACTTAGATAAAATAGGAATAACTCTAATAGACTAATTTATTCATCTGTTGCACAATTAAACTGAGACTATCTTGATGCAACCAAATCTCATTTATAGTTCTTATCACTTAATGACAAGCATAAATCAAAGACATGAATACATGAATTGAATAAAACATTGGAAATGGACTAAACAACAACTCAAATTGTGTATTCATCATCTCACAGGATGTCTATTATAATTGGCCTCTTCAGGCAAGTAAATTAGGTAACTACTAGTGAAACAATGGCTAGTGCACTCCAAGGCAATTTCAACAAAGATTTACCACTTAGAATCCCCCCCTTTTTCCTTGTTTTTAATAAAATCAAAAGCTCTATTAAATAGAACCAAGCTAAGCCATGGACATTAATTGCATTCAACTTTAGGTAGTTGGCAAAATCAAATTTGAATTTACAATTCCAAGGCTACTTATTATTGACAAATATCATCCTATTATCTTGTCATTATTTTAGTTAGTTTAGACATATTATCCTTCATATATAATTAATATAAAGTTTAAGGTCATCTCCAACATTTCTCTCCATGAACCTCTACACAGTCATTCAATTTCTTGCACTGCCAATGCCTTCTCTCTCTGCCACTTGGCTTCTCCATAAACTTCCCAAGTTTTTGAATGGATTAAATAATCATTATGAAGATACTTAAAACAACCTCTTTCCTTGTAATTTAAAGTATATATTGATGTTAATTTAATAAGCACAAGGAAGCATTTGGGATTGGATTAAGACTACCAACCATCCATGCTTCTACATAATTATTTTATACACCTATTTAAGGCTAAGTTTATCTTTTATGCTCTTCACATAATCCAACAACACATACCATGTTCATCATTCCCAAATTATTCATGATTCATTTTATCCATTATTTAATTATATAAATTAGTTTGAATGTGCAGTTCATTCCAAGCCTTCGATGGTTTTTATAGCTAGATGGGTTATCAATTTTATGTTCATGCCTTGTTGGCTGCACTACAAGTGTGTCCTTTATTTTTATAGGGTCCTTTCCATAATTCTTCTTATATTTATCCATATTGGTAGACCTCCCCCACAAATTCCAAGAGGGATATGAAGTGCATCACAACAAACCCCATTGTAAGCTCCTCATCTAGCCACTGTGTATTACGAGATGACACTCCATTTTCCTGAGTATCACAGTGTGGAAAATTCCATAGAACATGTTCATAAGTGTGAAAATATTTAGTGAGAGTGTGGAATTACCTATAGAGAATGAAAGGAAACATAGTTTTCCACCACTCTTTTGGACCACACACACAAGTGGTACCATAAGTTTGATATGTAGTACACTGTGGTGAATTATGACCAATGGAAGGCAATATTTCTCTAAGAATTTGATATCATAGAGTTTGAACAACAGATCATAGATTTATTGAAGGACATCAAGTAAGAGAATGCATGAGTATGATGCACATTTTGAGATGCTTTTATCTAAGCTTTATTTTGAGATAAATACCACTCAACATGTATAGTGGTTCATAGGAGGCTTATTGCTTCCGTTTGATGCACCTCATCTTATAATACTTTCAACAACACATGCGAGGCATTGGAAGTTACCCTTTGCATTGAATTAATTAGAATAATTGACATAGGGATTAGTCCCTTCATGGAGGCTCAAATCACTACTATGGCATCTCAGTTGGAAAAGCTCACTACACATAATGATCATTACATTTGTAGTGGTTTATGGTGTATAGAGTGTGAATCTAAAGGCTACGATAGGAATAACTACCCTTGAAAGAGTATTCACACTATGATGAGGTAATCTGTGATATTTTTTAGGAAAAGCATGATGTAATGGACTGCTCATTGCTTCAACATGCCATACAATTAAAGGTATCTACATATTGTAAGATATGTGATGCATACATTCACGATATAAATGATTACCATATTATTATTTAAATCCATGAGGTGTGTGCATGAGGTACACATTAGACATATGTTCCAAATAAACAAGATAATGGAGGATGATATCATGGTTGTGGTCATGGTTGAGGACATGGAGGTGGATGTTTTCTACCAAGAGCCTGTTATAAGTGCGGTTCCCCAGAGCACTACCAATGTGATTGCTCAATGTATCCTACATGTGTTTTTTGTAAAAATGAACAGTATCTAGAGGAGTTCCTAGCCATGTATACTACCATCACAAAGAATAGAAATGAAAAGGGTGTCATAATGATTTGAATTGAAAATCCTCAATGGAGACTATGCCCCACTACTCTGACTGGTCCCAAATTTAACATTACTACACAAAGTGGTGGTTAGTCTAAGTATGTATCCAACCTATCCACTAAAAATTTTTAATGAGAGGATCCTCATGAAATTCATTATCTTTATGCTCAGTAGCAGAAGGAACATCTACATGACACCATAAATTTGGTGAAATAACTACAAGGAAATATCTAGCTCCTCAAAGATCGAGATGTTACTACACATGATTAGTTCCATGAGTTGTGTAAATGACTCCTTGACAAGGATATTGTACCCCTATTATGAAATTAGCTAAGGCATCATACACCTAAGCCTACTGAGGATTATTGATTAAACCATACACGATGACAAGAGACTCATATCTAGCCTAGTTTCAAGGGGGACAAAGAGATATTGGTTAACACTAGTATTTAGGGATGGATCATTTACGATATCCTAGTTGATATCAGTACATAAGTAAATGTCCTTACCAAGGATGTGTGGAGGAAGATGGAAATCCTTACTTTGAAACCTTCTCTTCATGTATTGTTTATGGCCAATAGGACTTATTTTTTTCCTATTGGAGTACTTAAAGATGCCATCATGGATATCTTAGATGTCACTTTCAAATTTGTCTTCGAAGTCATTAAATTGTCTAAAGTTGATGAATTTATATCTTTGTTAGGTCATATTTGGTGTTACATGAATAGTGTTGACTTGAGCTTCAAGAAGCACTATATCAACTTTGAGAATGATGAGAACTACATTGTAGTCCCCATGCTCAAGGTCCTACATATGTTGAGCTAGTTAACATTGATGAGGACATTAATCATATATACAATGTCATAGCTCATGGTAATGAATGCCTAGATCCTAATCTAGATGGCATATTGCATTGGGTGGATGGAAAATTCATATCTAACACTACTACTAATGCTTGTGACTATTGGGCTCATGGTGAGTATGAACTTACTAAAAGGATATGTGGAAATATAGGTAGTCGATAAGATGTTCCATAAAAGTACCATAAATGTCATAAGTTTGTTCATCTTCTTCATGGATAAATTATAGATGCACCACTCATGAGGTTAGATGAAGCTATGATATTTCATGGTCACATGGAAGTCCATGAGTTTGTGCCATGGTTAGAGGCCTTCTATGCATATATAAATGATTGGGTATGTTTAATTATCCATATCTTTGATGGCACAATTGCTCGGTGGTGGAGAAATCATCATTAGCACTTCCTTACTTGTGAATGAGTTCATTTTTCTATACACCATCACTTTCACCATGATAAATACATTCATGGCACCATAATTTATAGTGGAATCGATGCTCTTGAACCTCATCTTAAAGCTAAGAGATTATGTGGAAGGCAGATGAGACATTTTTGCCTGTGTTTTTATGCGTTCATGCATTATATGGTACTCTACGCACTTGGTCTAGAGCATGTTATGTACAAGAAGAGTGTCACATGGAGACATATTGTTTGAATTTACTTAAGAGTAATATGATTACAATGCTATCTTATTCATCTCCTCGAATGGATTTATGCCTCACCTTACAAGCCATGTGTTAGGATATTGTAAGTGACCTAACCCTAGTTGAATTTCACATTAGATTTATACATGGTGCATGGGAGGTGAGTTTGACCATTTTACAAAAACCTGATATGAAAGAATCATCTCCACCACCTGAAAGTGAACTAGACCATGCATTTAGAGAATAGATCTAGAAAGGCAAACAAAAGGTAATGTATCAGGTTAATGAAGGGACCAATTTTGATCCACCTGATATGTTTATTGATCACTTGGATTTTCATACTGAGTATGGCGTATGAAATGTCTATGAAACCATCCAAGATGATCAATAATATATTTATAGATGTTTCAAATAATAAAATGTAATATTGGCATAGAGGAAGTGCCCAAGATGTCTATTGTGGGATACTATTGGTCTGATACAGATATCTCTAAGGTGTTTGAACTATTAAAAGAGCATAAAGACTTTTTTCCATGGAATTACATTGAAATGAAAGGATTTAATTCTTCCTTAGGTAAGATGCACATCAATTTGTAAGTTGTTAGATATTTATCAACCTATCAAGAAGAGGCCCTATCATTTGTGTAGACATGTAAATTTGGCCACCAATGGCTTCATATCTGACTTTAGACCAATTCTTGCCAATCATTGAATATCTAGCCCAAGAATTTCTATTATTCTCGAATTTGGTTTTATAACCTTTTATTAAATCAATTTGGCCTATTATAACAATTAAACAAGGTAAATACATACATTAAATTAATCAAAATCAAACAAATGACCAAATGCCTAAAAATATTAATTGACTTGTACACCCTAATCAAAATCAATTAACAAGTTAAATCAATTTCAAATATTAATTGAGTTCGCCCATGAGTTAATAAATCAATTAAATCAATTACTAAAAAGGAAATTCAAGAGCATCTTACTTTTTTGAGTTGTCACTTTTGAAAAATATCTAAAAATATATCCTAGAAATATTCCAAACTCAACCAAAGTCAATAAACCCAACCATGGTTGTGAGTTCTCTTTTTTTTTAAATATCTAAAAGAATATCTTAAGACTATGCCAAACACAACCAAAGTTAATAAACTAAACTATGATCACATTTAACCCATTCCAAGGGTTTTGAAAGCCTATAAAAGTAAATCTAGAGCCCTTCATTTGGAGAGCTCAATCAAAGTAGAGTTATAATGCAAGAATAGATTCATGAACTTAAAAGCCTAGTGTTATAATGTTGAAATTGAGCCAAGCCATATCAATTAAACCAAAAAATTCAACAATGGTATATATAGAATATGATGCTAGCCATATTTCATTGATGAATACTTCTTATTTATAATCTGAGCAATCCAAACGAAGAAATCATTTGGAGTTCTCAAAGAAGGTAAAGATTGTTGTTCTTTGCATTTTAATTGGGTTTTCAATTGTTGTTTGTTCATTAAGCTCCCCATAAGATCTAGGATTAGAGACGTAATTATGTTCATTTCATGGTTTTATAGAATAACACTTGATCTAACCTCCTCTCTTTGTCAAATTTCTTGATCATAAATGGCACGCTCGGTGGGACATGATTACACACCCCACATCTTTAAACAAAAATGACTGCTAAAATATCTATAATTTTTACTATATTTATTAGTTTTTTCTAATTTTTTTATATGATGTTATTAATGGTTTCATATTAATTATCTCAAAATTTTATTAAAATATTATTTATAGTTTAAAAGTTATGTCTCTTTTAGTGACTGTCACTTTTTATTTATTAAGTTTTTGGTAAAAATGGTTAGTATAGAGCTAATACCAATTTTTATTCACTATTTTGACTTGAATTTTTATAAACAAGTGCAACCTAGAACTATAAACAACTTCAAAAAAATTTGTGATAAATAGATGTATATTTTAAAATTTATGGCTAAATTACTAACTGTAAGTTTTTATGATTTTTATGTTCGGTTTTCTTATTTTTAACCTTCTAGCTTGTTGTTTGCATGTTTCATAGGTTTTTTTTATTTTTATGTTTTTGATATTTTTTGATATTTTTTTAATCTTTTTGATCATCTTTACCTACCCTAACATGTTTTTTTTTTTTGAGGTTTTGTCTTTGGGTCGATAGATTTTACCCTTCAAAGTTGCTTGTCTCATTTGATAAATAAGCTTCAAGGCTAAACAAAGTTCTAAACTTTTATTTGCATGACCTATTTGAAGAAAAACATTTCAATCTAAATTAGTCTTTTCACACTTCATTTGGATGTCTAAAATGAACTAGGAATCCTTCATTTTTGTGTTTAAAGAAACTTTTTAGGGTGTTTTATTAGTTAAGGTTTTGTGATTCTTTTTTAAGTTCAAAACTTAAAGTCAAGGGGCTAAAAGAACACCACCACACATTTCATTTAGTGCTATAAAATTGAATACACTTAAAATTTTTTCCAAGTTATTTTCATTATTTATTTAGTCTAAATTTGTTTGAGTAAATAGGGAGTTTTGTGTGTATGCTCTCATATCCATCCCCTTTAGGAAACTTTTGAAATCAAAAGAGTTATCTTCTTTTTGGGTGGTTTGCAATTATTCTCATTTGTAAATCTTAAAGCCAAGAGACTAGTAACGAATCTAATCAAACACTTTCAATTTGGTGTAATGAAATTAACCTCACGTCAATTATTTTCAAACTTGCTTGTTGATTATGTGTTTTAGAAAAAAGATACATGCATGTATACTCTCCCATCCATCCTTTTTATGGAACTTTTGGGATCAAAAGCATCATCTCATCACACTTTGAGCCTAGTCCATGGCATGGAAAGAATATAATTTGAAGCCCTCTTCAAAAACTCACAATAGTATTGGTTAATCTTGAGGCAGCCATAAAGTCTCTTTATTGTGTCATTTATTTCATGCATCTTGGCTTATGAGGGGGACTTCATTACCTCCCATGAGTTCTTTAGGGAACCTTTGACCCAGGGTTTCATCTCTTGACATCGACTTCATCACCCCCACTAGAATCATAGGTTTGAGCAATTAAGCCACATTTTAGTGTTAGGATTAAACATTGAGACGTATCTGCATATTAGACATTGCACTACACTGAGCAAGAGACATATTTAGTGGTTATAAAAAGGGCAAGATCTTTTTACAACAAGCCAAGTGCCACAGACACTCAATTAAAGTGCACTTATTTTGTATCATTTGGTATGAAAGTTATCATGCAATTTATCCATCTAAAACATTCACAAAATAATTAGTTTAGTCAACCCCACATTACCATACCATTGTTACAATTTAGGTGATTATACTTAGTGTATTTTGGTCATTTTTGCTTGGTATGTTTTGAGACTAAAAATTATTTGTTTGTTTATAACTATGTAAAAAACTAGTTTGTTTATACGTCACTTTTTGATTGAAGAAGCATTATGCTGACCATTTTACACCACAATTGTGCCGTGTAATTTTTGTTAAACTTATTTATATGTGTGTCAATTGACTGATACGAGCAATGTTATGCTACCCAAATCATTATCAAATTTGTGCTTTGGAGTCTTTGAAATAAAATATTGATCACATCATTAGAGCACACTAACATCGTTATGTTGCTCAATTTGTTTCAAGACTTATTTACCTTTTATCAAAAACCATTATTTCAAACCATGTCACGTATGCCATTTAGACCTTGTTCATGTGCCATCATTCTATCTAATCTTGTCTAGCTTGTTGGGTCAAATCCTAGTCTTCAATAGTTGAGTTTTCAATCAACCTTTCCAAAGTTTGAATTCAAACATTGATTGATTTCTGTTTGGGCATCACTTCATTAAGATCAATTGACCAAATTTAAAAACTATCACTTGTTTGTTCATTCAGCTTATCCTCATCATTATTTGTGCCTTTATTTCGGAAAACACAATCTTTTCTCTAGGTGCCTTTTTGCCTTGTGGCTTATACCAACTGACCATGTTTATATTTGATTTTGTGTAATGGATCTATGTCAAAGTTGTTCCAACCTTGTTCCATTAAATCAAATCACATCAGCCTTTATTTCAAAGTCTAGCTTTTGATGCCATTTAGCTAAAAGTCTTAGTAGCTCATGTTTGTTTGAGCCTAACTTTTCACTCCACATTTGGACGAAAGCCTTAGCAATTCAACTTTTCTCTTTTTCTAGTTTAAACCTTGTTTGAAACAATTTGGCCTAGATTTTGACATGCTAGTTTTATTTAGACACTTGACCTTTTGTGTGTATGATACTTGATGTTAGACATTTGATGTTAAACTATTTTATTTCATGTTTTAGCACAAACTATTTTTGAAGATATAGCTCCATGTTCAAATCATTGTTTGGAGATACATCTCCACACTTTTGACCAAACTAGATCACATTAGAACCCTTTATCCTTTGAACATAGTTTTTTAGAGTTTATAGAACTCTAATCCTTTTTTATTTTCAGATATTTATTCATTGATGTGCATATGTCTAACTACACTTTTGGTGGAGTCACATATAATTCAAACTATGATAGAATGGATGCATAGAATGGATTTGATTTGTATGGATTTATTCAAGACCCCTTTGATGATATGCTTTGTGAGATACAATTTTACCCACCTTGCATAAATCAAATTGAGGACCAAAGCCAAGACCTCAACTAGGATGATATGGTTGGTGAGGCAGAATTGGGTACAAACCTCTACAATGATAATGTTATTTGTGAGATTAAACCATACCCTCCTTACAATAATCAATATAGAGGACAAAGGCAAGGATCAACTTACAATCCAACTCAAGACCCTGACTAGGATGATATGGTTTATGAGGAGGACTTAGATGCTTTGGCTTATGCAAGCAATCAAGCTCCATGATGGCCTACCATTTCTATTTCAAGACCTAATCCTTTGGCTTGTGTGAGCAATCAAGCTCCACAGTGCCCATCCATTATCTAACTCGAAGCCATTCCTCATCTAGTAACTATCATTCCCCACTTTAGAAAAGCCTGACCAATCCAACTTAAATATCAACCAATCCAATGATGATCACAATCTATCATTCAGCCTCAACCAATCATTCATCCTAAAACTCATCCAAACATTTAGCCTAAACCTTGTCCAATCATTCAGCCTCAGCCCATCATTCAGCCAAATCCCAACCAATCCAACTAAAACCCCAACCAATCCAACCAAAGCCTTAACCAATCCAATAAATACCTACCCAACTGAGCCAATCATTTGAGAACTAAGTTGTGTTCAAAACTAGTATTTTCCAACTCATTAGAAACCAAGACCAAGAAAACCAACCAATCTGAGATGTTTTTTTTGAAACAACCATTTTTGATAAGTCAACCTATGATGAATTGCCTATTGATCATATACCTGTTGTCGAGGAGTCTCACTCTGATGAGCCAATATTTGTTGAGTCACTTCTTAATGATTATAATTGCCTTTGGGAAAATCATTACCTTGATTATATGCTTGTTTTTTAAGATCTTCCCTCTAACAAGCCAGTCTTTAAGGAGTAGTATCCCATCTTGCATGCTCGGGTCAAGGAGGAGATTAATAACATGCTACATACAAGAGTCATTACTCACATAGATGAGTCTAAATGGGTGAGTGCCATAGTCATTAGTATTAAGAAGGATGGTCATATTCAGGTATGTTTGGATTATTTGGTACTCAATGTTGCGTGCATAACCGACCCCTTTTTGATGCCCTCCACTAAGGAGATTCTAGAAATACTTTGTTAGAATAAATTAATTCACCTATGTTTGTAAAGTGGTTTTTATGTTATAAAACAAACCACATAAATAATAGGTTAGTAGTTAGACTAAGTTATGTCATTGACTAAATTAGAAGATTTTAAATTTTTATTATAATATTTGCTCATCCTATTTTATAGGACTATTATGAACATATTTAGAGTTATTTATACGTCTATGTAATTGGTTTTTTAATAGATTAATTAAATATATTGATTTCATACTCAGATTTGGTATCAAATCTGATCATTATTAGAGCCAATATCTGATAAACTAATTCCCATGCAAGTTAGATTGCACTTGGAGCACTAGTGAAAAAATTGGCAAATTGGAGAAATCAATCTCCTCACCTAACCATACATTTTTTTCTTGCACTAGAGGCCATCCACTCTCCATAGGCACTTAAAAATTTAATCAGGTATTATTTTCTAGTTTTTATAACTTCTACAATTTTAATGAGTCATTTATGACCAGGTTGTATAAGGTTTTGGGCCATTGGAAGCATTTTGTTGTTATTTGACTCTCCTTTACAGTATAGCTGTACGGTATTAATACTACCCATATAAGGCTGTATAGGTTGATTTGGAGTATAATTTTTTTTAATTCATTTGAAACTCAAGTTTTCATGCTTTGTATTTGAGTTGTATGAAACTACACTAGGTTGTATAGTATTTTGGAAGCTTGGAAGACAATATATTTTTGTTTAGACCTGCAGTCATTATTTTCTCATTTCTGGGACATACAGTCAGAAGTTTTTAGATCTGTTTGCTGCACATTGATCCTAAATACATGCTCGATCACCTCAAATTTTCTCCCACACATGATATGGTTTCCATAAAGTGTTTTGGAGTAGTCAAAGATGATGTAATCAGATTTATTCAGCAATAGAATATGTAGTATGGTTTTTTAGTCATATCAGTTCTTACGAACTTGGTAACCAAAAACTAATTACTGAAACTAGTTATTTGATATGTAATGATATGCCTAAAATTCTAACATACAAGTGTGCATAGTTCTATACCATCTTTTGGGACGTTCCAAATTTTCCATTTGCATGTGTTTTACACAAGACAAAGAGTTGATGATTGAGTATTGTTGCCTGCCAACTCAATATTTTGCATGGAGAGCTGAACTAAGGTCTGATTTTATAATTTTAGTAATAATTTTTTTTTCATATTTAAATTAAACTCAAGTGATCAAAAAATCAGAAACTCTCCAAAACCCAAGTGGCTAAGTATTTTTTTGGTCAAACTAGGTACAAGGATCAATTCCCCTAACTAGTGAAAGGCAAAATTACAAAGAGGTATTATTTATTTTTTTCCTAATGGATTTATTTTTACATTTGTTATAATTTTTAAATTGAATTTTATTTTTAAAATTCAATATAATTATAAAAAAATAAAATCCATGCCTTGAAAAATCCATTAGACTATTAAAATCTCATTTACAATGTTCGATCCAAACGATGCCTTTGATTCAAGTTCATGGGTAATGTCATCGCACATTAAATAGTAAATTTATAGCCTAATACATATATAATAATTATGTCATAGATATTCATAGCCTTCCCTCCATTTACCCATTCATCTCAATCGATATGAATACCAAAAGGGCAAGATTCTTCGACATGTCGATGGGTATTTAGGAAGGGTGCATTTAAAGAAAGGTTTTTTATATCAGTTTGATGGCATATAGAAATTGATACCTTAAATCTTGGAGTGATAAGGAACTAATCCATCACCCTTATTCAATTTGATTAGATTTGCACACATGGTTAGAAATGGACCATGTTTTGTTCTACCAGACACAGCTTCTTTGAGGTGACAATAATGTAGCTTGAAAAACCAAAGTTAAAATGCATTTGGAATTTGAGGAAATATGGACCATAGTTGATGGCACATAGACCCAACATGCTACTAACACTGATCAACAGTGAAAGTTTGACAAATCCAATCAAAAGGCTAAGCTCATCATCATGTTCGGTGTCTCAGATGAGGTATAAAACCATATCCACAATGTTTCTATAGCTAAGGATGCTTGGGATAAGCTTCAAATAGTGTATGAATCAAAGAATCAAAATCATATTCTTAATCTCTAGAGCTAGCTCCATTCACTCAAGTTTAAATCAGAAGAAAAGTTTGAGGATTTTCTTCATAGAGTTGCAACCTTGTGGGCTTTGCTTGAAGCATTAGGGGACCCTATGAAAGATGAATCTTTGGTTCCCATTATTTTTAGAGCTCTACCTCCTGCATACAAAATATTTATGACAACATTGACTGTCACAGGCTAGAAACCAACCTTTGTCAGTTGGTTAACATGTTGCAACAAGAAGAAGCCATGCAGACTGTAGAGGAACCTGATGAAGAGCATGCACTTGCCTCCTCTCAAAAAGGTAAGAAACCAATGAAGGGATCCAAATATAATCGTAATAATAAAAAATAACAAAATCAATAGGGAAACAAACCCCATTCATAGAAGGCTTATCTTATTTATGGAAAGATAGGGCATGACCTAAAACATTGCTGGTATAATACATTCACATAGGGATCATCCAACAAGAAATCAACTTCATAGAATTCACCTCAGTCATCAAAGTCAAAACCCAATTCCAAATAGAATTAGAAGAAGAAAAAACACCATGGGAATGTTATTGAGGATGATCATTCTTCTGAAGATCACATCTTTACCACACAAATAAATTAGGAACCTTGTTCTTCAAATTCTATCTGGTATGTTGATTCTAGTGCCACAAGGCACATGACAGGACAAAAAGAATGGCTTTCCACTTTACACTAATTAGGATCTTAGGGAAATGTCTCTCTTGGTGATGGTTCATCAAACACTATTTGGGGCAGAGGTGATGTTTCTTTACAACTTGGTCAAAAAACTACCACAATCACATATGTCCTTTATGTACTAGGACTCACTTAGAACTTGTTGTTTGTCAATAAACTTATTGATCACAATCTCAAAGCTGAATTTGATCACAAAGATGGTAATTTTTTTTTCCTTGTCAAGAACAAGTTAAAAGGATCTAAAACTATTTCATGAGCTTCAAATATAGGCATAATGTTTCAGCTTGATTTTGTAAATAAAGATCTACTTATTGTAAATAGTATAGACAAATCTCAACTATGGCATAAAAGATATGGACATTTGAATTATGGATATTTTCCTACATTAAGCAAACATAATATGGTCAGAGGTCTTCCCACACTCAAATAGTCTTCTGATGTTTGTCCTAGTTACTTAGCTAGTAAACAACGTAGAGCTCCTTTTGAAAAAAGTGAATATCAGAACCCTTACAATCCTTACAATCCACCTCTTCTTGAGCCAATAGTAACACAACATCCTTTTGATTTGGATCTTAATTATTTTCATCACATAATTAAGGATCAGATCATTGAAGTGACAGACATATGGACCTACCATGGATCACATCAACTATTTTGAGTGTTCACGGTTGGGCAATATGCTAATGAAGCCAAGTGGTAGACTTCATAGAAACTTTAGGTGTCATTTTTGTAACTATGCACCAACACAATGGAGACCATTACTCTTCAGTAAAGGGTGAATGATCTATGTACAGTTCCCACATAATCAATCTTACTCGTCATTCACTCTATTATGTAGGGCATGCACCTCTCACCCAATCTTGCACATTCCTTGCCTAAATTTTGCTCAAATTCATATGCACAAGTCTCGTGCCATATCATAGAATTTTTTGTACTGACCCCTACACACTCCACACTACAGAATCATTAATTTTCACCTCACAACTCATAGTCCCATGTGACACATAAGTCCTACGATTTCTCATTCACTTGTGTGCCCCTCACACCTACAATATAGTACACCTCATAGTTTTATTCTATAGCTCATAACCTCGTATACTTGGCAATTTTGTTCCATAGCTCATAGACCTACACACCTTAATAACTCATGCACTTCACAAGTTTCATGCCAATTCACAGACTTCTATACACTCTACATCTCATAGTGTTGCATGCCTCATAGTCCCATACTGCAACTCATAGTTTTGCAATGACTAGTTGACTTCTTATACTCCACAACACATCCATGTGTCAAATCACTTTGACCATGTGTTTCAATGGGTTCACCAACCATCATCCAACTTGGAAGATGAACTGACAGTGGTTATAACCTCTCTTGTATTCTAATTATATAAGTATGTAACATACACATCTGGCCAAGAGTCAATGTTCCACACAATCATAACACAAATAACATGTTATATGTATGAACTCTATAAAACATGAACTGTATCACATTGTACTAGTTTTCCTTATTCTTTTTTAATGAATATAAGTAAAATTTCCTACAAGTAAGACTTTCACTCCATTGAATGTGTTTAGTTATTTATTTTTGAATTAGCTTTTCCCATTCACTCTACATAACCAAAACTAGGTTATCCCTAGCACACTTGGTCCTGAGACCTATGGTCAACAGGTTCCTGGATTTTAGTCTGCAAAATATTTCCTCTTTACCCTCTAAGGAGTGGGATTTTCTAATCAATTATTTTTCCCTAAGATATAGATCCTAATGCATACCATTATTTTTAATCACTCCTTAAATAATCTCAAGTTCCTCTGATATCTTCCTCTTTTGATAAATATATTGCCAAAGATATTTTTGTTCCATTTTTTCAAGTTCACTTTGACATTCCTCAACTTCCTATCAAATGAGAACATTATAGTGCCCTAAACATCCACATTCCACCACTCTTTAATTCTATCTTTAAGATTAGGGTGTTGAAACCACATGTATAAACTCTAAAAGGGTGATTGACTATTTGATTTTCCATTTGAAAAGTGAACACAAGTAGATTATGGTCCAACACTACTCTAAGAAGAAAAGATATGCCACAACTATGAGTAATAATCCAGTCCATAAAGGTAAGTACTCTACCCAAAAAAAAATGGATAAGATTATCTCTAATCATTATATTAGTCCACATAAAATTAGAGCCTCTTAATTCCATATCAACTTATCCATAATATGCCATAAAGTCATCAAGATCCCCCATGCTTTTAGATAAGTGTTGTGAACATATTATTTTTCCATATGAGATAGTGGAGTGTTGAAGTCCCATGGTACTATCCATTTAAACTCTTTACATGTGATTGTAAAATCATTAAAATCACTCCATATGTTCCTTCTCCTCATATGAGAGTTCAGGGTATAAATATTGAACATAATCCAAACAAAATAATCATATTTGTTGGTAAATAAGATAATTTGGTGGTGATTATTTCTAATCAGAACTTTCCTATGGACAATCCAAGGATTCCATAATGCCACTAGTGCACTTGATGTGCCCACCAAACTCATTTTTTAATAGAGGTATTTAATCCAAAGCTTATCCTCTATACTAACTGGACTAGTTTTTGAAATCTTAATTTCTTGAAGAAGAATGCTAGAACTACAAGTTTTTCTAATATTTATAACTATTTTATGTTCATTGGGGTTATTAATCCTTCTTATTATCCATGAGCTGATCATCATTTCTGAAGTTTAGATAAGCCTTTAGGCCCATTTAAATCTAATGTACTTTTAACTCCATTAGCGAAGTTTTTAGTTGTTTCTCTACTACAAACATCTTTGATATTTGACCTCTCTATTTTTACATATATTCCCATATCAGTGGTCTTTTTGGTACTCCTCATTTTTCTATAACTAAACTTGTGGCTTATTAAAAGAGAAGTAATTCCTAGATCCTAGGACTGAGATAATGAAAATGGGACCACCTCCTTCATGTACATTGAATCATCAATCTTTGATTCTAAATTATTTGATGAATCTATTGATAATGGAATTTTTTAATTCATCCTCATTCTTGCCATCCACATTAGGGTCCCTGAAAGAAAGGTAAATGGTAAAATTTGGAATCTTACCTTTTGTGCTTATTTCACCTTCTTATAATTATTAATTTCTCATATTTTCTATGCCTTCCTTATCTTCCTATTTTTTGAAAAGTTTCCTTGGATGTAGTCCTATCTCATTTTATTTTCCAATTATATCTTCTAAGTGGCTCTTCCCTTAAGTAGGATTTGATCTAGGTTCATTCTCCTTAACCAGAAGGCTAATTTATTCTTCATTATGAACATGGGGAAGACTTCTGCTCTCCTCTGTGTAATCCTGACTAAGATCTTCTTTTCTAATGTGAGGTTGATTAATGGTATTTTTTTTGTCCTCTTTCCTTTTGTAGATTGCTTTTTTTATTTATTATTTTTTGGGCAAGCTTTAGACTCATTACCCATTCTTCTATAGATTTGGAAAACTATAAGAATCCTCTCATACACTATTAATTGGAACCAAACTCCAAATTTTGATGATAACTTTATGGATGAGGGAAGCTCCTTATCAAAATCAATGCTTACACAAAACGTAGCATAGATAAGTGTTTTCCTCGATTTAGTCACTAGATCAAAGGCTATGTATTGACCATTGGTTTTAGCAATGCATATCATAACCTCTTACTCCTAATATTCTAGGGGAAGGCCCTACAACCTGAGTTAGATGGCAATTGGGTTGATGTTTTCCTAATCTAGGTTGAACATTAGTTTCCAATTTTTTTAAAAGAGGTTGGTTTTTCCCAAAAACCATAGTCTTCCTAATAGAGTGCTTGCATGGTCCTCTTTATTACTAAAAGAGATTAATAAAAATCCTTTAACCAATGCATGGATTTCAAAATGGCCCTTTGGCTTCCATTTTATGTTAGTCCATTCCCTGAATACATCTATATTTGGCCTTAATCCCAATTTTTTTTATAATCAAGGCATTTTCAATTATGAACGAGATATATCCACCACTTTGTTGAGCACTTTCAAGTAGAATACCTCATCTTCCACCATGGGTTCCAATGTTTGAAGTTTTTAAGAATACTTCTTTGATCTTTTACCAACCACTCTCTTTGCCAACATTCTAAAGTATTTCTTAGGGCCATCACTTGGTCCCTTGCTTCATTCTTCCTTCATGTCTACATTTGCATCTACATCAAGATCACCAAGATCTCCCTATTTCTTTCTTGCATCCAAACTTTCATGCCTTTGTATAGGTTCAAAATTTAATTTCTCCTTAACATGCACCATTCCTCTTTCAAATCTTTATGTTTTGATAACATTAAGCTTTTTTGTGATGACACCTTTTATTAATTTTGAATATTAAATAAATAAACATAAATAAAATATTATTTTTTATATAATTTATTCTTTATAAAAGAAGTAATCTTTTATAATTATATATATATATATATATATATAATAAATAAAAATTAATAAAGAGAAATAAATCTCAAAAACATTGCATGTTTTCTAAAGTATAAATTATAAAACAAAACTATTTTATATTGAAGTAGTAGTAAAATGTGGGTTTAGGTGGACCCATAATGTAAGTTATTTGATCACAAAAAGATTTGAATTTGGATTGTATATGTAAAAATGTATCAATTTTTACTGTATTAATTGAAATGGGATATATATATATATATATATATATATATATATATATATATATATATATATATATATATATATATAATACTTTTATGATTAGTGTGCATTATTCCTCTTTACAACCCTTTTTATTAATAATTTAATAATTTATATTTTATGAAAGAAGCAATATTTTTTTAGTTTTATTTATATTTATTTATTTTAACATTAAATAGATAAAGAGAAATAAAGAGAAATAAGTGTGTTTTATAAGATACAAATTATAAAACAAAACTATTTTGTATTATTGTTAGTAATAGTTAAAGGTGGATTTAGGTAGACCTATAATGTAGGTTCTTTGATTATGAAAGGATTTGAATTTGGATTGTATATATACGAATGTGTTTATTTTTTATACATTCCCAAAAAAAAAATATAGAGAGAGATAGAATATATGGTTACAATAAAAAGTTGGTCAAATAGTATTTATGATCCAAAATTTAAGTTGATAAAAAATATGACAAAGTAATATAAAATTAACAATGTTAGATAAGGAAATGTTAGTAGATCATTTTTGGGTGGCTAAACAATACAAGAAGAATGTTCTTCCAAAGGAAGATCTATAGTTGTAAGGATATCCTCCACTAGGGTCTTAATGGTGGTAGATCCACTCTCGTAGTTGCTTCTCCTTCCCCCTCTTGAGTGGGAGGGTTAGAGTCCTTAGTCATGTGAAAAAGCCTTTGTTAACACATTTCACTAGTCTTTGCTAGGACATGATGATGACTAGATGAATGTTATGATGCATCCACCCCTTGAAAGGTGCATTTTAGTACCTCTAGCTCCTTTGGATAATGTTTAAAATTTCATGAAATTTTATATCGAGCAAAACCTTATTTTTATGAGCTTTTATTTCTATCATCTTTGAATTCCATTATAAGTTTTGATAAATAATAATAAGGGAAAGGGGACATTACCCCGTGTTAAAAAATGATCTAGCTAGCATATCAAATGAAGAGAGAGAAAAGAAACCTCTAAGAGAACATAAGGAGATAGGCAAAAAGCTCAAAAAGCAAGTAACCACAAAACCAACAATCCAAATATAATATAGAAGACCAAAGAACTAAAATCCAAAAGTTACACATCCCTAAACAATCCAAGAGTACTGGAGGGAATCACCACCTTGGAACCATTCCCATGGAACATGAAGACACCAACACCTAAAGCCTTGATCACCAGTCACTAGAATGTCCTTTAAGTGCTGAGACTAGAGTACACATTTCAAAATTTAAACCACTAAACGTCACATTGAAAACTTGAACAAAAGGGGAGTTGTTACTAATTCAAGTTTTATTCTAATTAATTCGTTGCATTCTTCTCGAGGAGAGGGACCTACACAGTTCTAACTTCATTAGGAGGAAGGTGATGAACTCTAAAGTTAGTCAAGAAATTTGCTAGAGAGTTTATCTCATGATAGTTATGAGAGAAGAAAATGTCATCAAAAAAAGGAATGACATAGAGGATATATTGAATAGTTGAATTGCATTGTAACTAATCGTATCTTCCCATTTTAACAACATTGATAGTCAAAAGAGAATCACCTTCTAAAAAAAATTCCTGAAATTTAAATTAGTAGCAGTTCTCAAACCTCTAAAAAAAACTACAGATTAAAAACAATTGTTAGAAGACTATGGAATGTTTAAGGAAAAATATGAAAGTGCTTACACCAAATTATCTCTAAAGATTCCTCTTCCACTAGAAATCCCTGGAGATGCCCCATTGAAATTTAGCTTGGCATAACTTTCATTCAGAGGCTCCCAAGAGACTAATAACCTTTTGTTAATTTGAGGAAGGAGGAAGAAGTTGTTTTTTAGTAACTTCTATTTTAAGAGAATACAATGATCCTCTCCAGTGATTTTAGTTTTAAGAAATGACACATTAGCCATAAAGATCCCCTGAAGGAGCACCTCAATTTTAAGAGTGATAAAATTTTTAGAGAGGGATAGGTTATTAAAGACTTTATTGTTTCTTTCTTTCCATAAGCTCCAAATGATCAGAGATGAGGCCATTGCCCAAAAACTTTTAACTTGATGCCCTCCTTCTTATGTGCAATTAATCAAAAGTTGTTAAATAGAGCCGACTGCTACCTAAAGTTTGTTCTTTCTTTTAAAGAACCACGACGAACTTCTCCAGGAAAAAAAACAATTTAAAAAGATGTAGTTCCGAGTTTTAAAATTATCTTTACAGAAAATGCACCAAGAAAACCCTTGAAAACCAATCCTTTGAAATTTATCTGAGAAGAAAGATTTCTTCTTCTTAAAAAATTATAAATTCATGTTAACTTTAAAAACCCATAAAAAATCTAAACTTTTTATACAGATCATAAAGATATATTAATATGAAAAATCAATTTATTATAACTTTGTTTCATTGAAAAGTTTTAAAAAAAAGAAAGAAAAAGAAAAAAGAAAAAGACACAAACTAAACTAAAAACTCTAAACTATTTTAATCCATCATTCTCCATTGAACTACAGACAAGTTATGTCTTTAATAAGAAATTTATCATAAAACTTTTAAGCATATAAAGATTTTGTGTTGATGACACTCAAATTTCTGTAAAGCTATATCAGTTAACCAGTTCCAGCTGCCATGACCTGAATACAACACTAGCCACTTACCAACCCCTGTATCTCATGTCTCCGTCCGTTAGATATAAAGCTTTTAACAAAAACAGTTTAAAAAAATAAAATAATAAGTAACAACTTCAAAGCAAAAACGTCAATTAGACTTTGGTACTAACCTATCGTTTTACCAGAGGCATAGGAACGATTGGTTTATTAAACAATTTTATGAATATTGGTCAACATAGGCCTAAAGTGGTGGCAGGTGAAAAGTTTAGGGCATATGATTTCAACTTTGTAAATGGGTATCATTATCAGAGATTTTTTATCAATGATTTCAACTTTGTAAATGGGTATCATTATCAGAGATTTTTTATCAATGATTTCAACTTTGTAAATGGGTATCATCATAGACTTTTTATAAAGATTATAATCGTGGAAAATATAATATTAAGGATAAATATTATGTAGAAAAGATAATATTATCATAACGAATTCAATTTTATAAATGAGTATTATCATAAAGTTTTATTGAGGTTGAAAAATCATGTAGAAAAGATAATACTATCTTAATGAATTCAACTTCGTAAATGGGTATTGTCAAACACTTTCCATCGAAAAAAAATTATGTAGAGAAGATAACACTATCTTAATAAATTCAATGTTGTAAATGAGTATCATTAAAAATTTTATGTAAGGATAAATATTACATAGAAAAGATAACACTATCTCAATGAATTCAACTTTGTAAATAGATATCATCATCAAGTTTTGGTCAGGATAAAAAACACATAGAAAAAATAACACTATCTCAATGAATTCAACTTCTAAATGGGTATCATCATAAAGTCTCTGTCAGGTTAAAAAATCATGTAGGAAAAATCATATTATCTCAACAAATTCAAATTTATAAATGGATATCACCAAACACTTTCCATATGGATAAAAATATGTAGAAAAGATAACACTATCTCAATCAATTCGACTTTGTAAATAAGTATGATCACAAAGATTTTTTAAGAATAATTATTATATAGAAAAGATAACGCTATCTCAACGAACTCAACTTTGTAAGTGGGTATCACCATACACTTTCCATAAGGATAAAAATTATGTACAAAAGATAACACTCTCAATAATTTCAACTTTGTAAATAAGTATCCTCATAAAGTTTTTGTAAGTATAAATATTATATAGAAAAGATAACACTATCTCAATGAATTCGATTTCATAAAGGTGTATCATCACCAAGTTTCGGTAAGAATAAAAAATCATCTAGAAAAGATAACCCTCTTTTAAGAAATTCAACTTCATAAATGGTTATTGTTGACCATTTTTGGTCCAACAGGCCAAAAGCGGTCCCCTTCTTTCCCTGTTGTTCTGAGCCAATTCATTTTTTTATTTTGCACGAGTCTATAAATTTATATGGACTCTGCAAGATTTTCTATAGACTCTGCAGACATTTCTTCAGACTCTGCAGGCATTTCTTTTGGTAGGTGAAAAACCAGTTCAAAGAGTACAAGGTTTTACAAAGCTTCTTCGAACTCCTGTTAGAAGAAATTTGCAAGGAAAAGAGCTAAAAGTGGTTCAACGACATGACCTTTCCAAAGTTAGCATCTTTGAACCATTGAACCGGTTCAATGCCTTGGTTCAACGCTTTGGTTCAATCGAAGAGTTCAATGCTTTGGTTCAAATCTCAAGTTCATCAGCCTTGGTTCATCACTTTGGTTCAACAACCAAGTTCAATAGTTCCAGTTCAATGCCTCAATTCACTGCTTGGTTCAATCGCTTGGTTCAATGCCTTGGTTCATCATGGAAGGTTCAAAGGGGCTTGGTTTTAATCGACAAAGTTTAACAAATGGCATGAAGCATTGAAGCATTGAACCGTTGAACCTTTCTGGGTTCAAGCTGTAGATTCGAAGGCTCGGTTTGGAAAATGAGTGGCACACAGTGTTGAACCGTTGAACCATTTTTGGTTCAATCGGTTAGTTCAACAGCTTGGTTCAAGGGAGAGTCCTAAAGCCAAAAGATGAGTGCCCTTGTAGAGGGTAGAGAACCCTTGCAAAGGGAACCCAAATGAAAGGCACATAGGAATCGTCAAAGAAAGGAGCAAGTGGAAACGGCCACGTGTCAACTTCTGTAGGTTTCTCCTTTCGGCTTTGTTATTCAAGAGAAGACTGTGGTGGGCCCGGGTAAGCTATTAAAGGCTATGCAGATTGTGCCAAGTGTCACTATCCACGAGAATCAAATGAGTCCCAAATATTTCTAAGGAAACTAGAGAGTTTCTACAGTCAAGCTGATACTACCACGTATCCCATCATTAACTCAGCAAAAGCTGCCACGTGTTGACATCCACATTCCAAAGTACCTTATGAGTCTCAAAGCGACAGGCACATAGACATCAACTTTGCAAGAATGGAATAACCATTGGTTTTCAAACAAATGGTGCGAACCCAAAGGAATTCAAAGACTAAAGTCTTGAGAGATGAAGGAACAGAAACTGAGAAGGCAGCCCAGGTGGTAAAGAAGAGGCAAGTTATTTTTGTAGTTGAAATAGTGTCCACCAATTGATTACCAAGAGGCATGAACAGACGATGAACGGCGTGACCCATTTTTTCCTCATTTTGCATTAATGAGCAGGCAAGCCATGAAATGCCTTAAAGGAGCAGTCTTTTGCAGACAAACAACATGGCCCATAATTTCACCCTGAAGCAGAAGCTGACACAACATTACCTTTGAGCGACTTTCCTCTTCTCAATGCTTAGAGTGCACATGGGTCGCTTGTAACAGGGGTGCTAAAAGCCTCCTTCTTCCTCTATTTATTGTAGACTTCTCATTCGAGAAGAGATATCTCTCACATTGTAAGGTGAAGCCCTGCTATTTTTCACCTGGAATCAATAAGAGACACAATTTTACCTCTATTCTGGTTGCATATATCTCTGAGTGTGTCTAAGTGTTAGTCTTGTGTTCAGTCGTTGTTCTCTAATGCTTTCATAGGGTCGATACCAACATAGCTGGTGTATGCAAAGCGCCTTTCTTACAGGTGACAAGAAGAGCTGTGCTCGGATCACATAAGTAGAAGAAGACTGTCAAACAGTGTGCTCTTCTGACAGAACCTATGATAAGTCCCTTTACTGTGTTTTCCCATTAAAGCCTCCCTGTCAATCCCCTACAAACTGGTCCTTTTACCAGTTAAAGTGTATGTACATGTTTCTCATGGTCAGAGTGTAAGAGTGAGTAGATCAAACTTGTTTGGTGCATCACCCTATTAGGTTAGGCTCTATTATTTTCAGCATCTTTCTCTCTTTTCATCCCACCAAACATATATATATATATATATATATATATATATATATATATATATATATATATATATATATATATATATATATATATACTGGAATAACTCAGATGCATCAAAGGGAGCTAACCCTTATCTAGAGACTCTCCCCACAGTTTTGCCCTTTCCCACAGGCAAGAGGGGAGTTTCCATTGTTACGTGTGGAAGGCAGGAGCTCGGTCTCCTACCCAGGGTGCAATCCACTGCGTCAACAGTTATCATCAAAAACTTTCCATAGGGATAACTATTTACATAAACTCAACTTATAAATTGGTATCATTATAAAGTTTCCATGAAGAAAACTTAGAAATTACTCCATATCATAAAATTTCTTCATTGTGAAAGAGCCAAAGACTTAGAAGTGCACATCACAAAATGAGGGTCAATCAACTTCAATTCATTCATTCAAATCAAAATATTACATATAAATAGCATATGTAACTCTTGTAATGATGGAGTTAAACATATCTCTTAATGCCACAAACATCTCACATTTATCTCTTCTAGAGATTCTCTCTAAATCACTTAATCTATCCTATCCTCTACAAACTCTACTTGATTTGTTCTAACAAATCACTTACATTATTTATTCATCACATTATTTACACACGCAAATAAATTAATAATATAATATGAAGCACTAAACCCACATGTAAGTGTTGGTAGTAGAACAAGGCTGCAAAACCACAAAGTATAATTATATGATTCCTTGCCAGTGATATGTTTTGTGTTAATGAAATCTAGTTACTATGAAAATGCTTGTTGTTTGAGTTGATTATTTATTTAAATCATGATAATTATGTTATATAATATGTTTATAATAATATAAATGTTTTGTGTGAGTTCCTTTTGTCTATTTATGTATTATTTTGTGCACAACTATCCCCTATTAGCATTCTGATGGATTTTCTAGGAACCTTTTCTAACAATGGTGCAGTTAGAGTGGAATATTCAAACATGTTGCAATGTCTATTGGGATAGAGAGAATTGAAGATATGGCTTGATGAATGAATTCACAAATTTTCAGATAAATAATATGGAAGAATGGAAAGTTTTTCACAAGAAGTTATTCACAAACATATCTACGGTAAATATATGAAATTTTCTTATGCAAATTTTCTGCATTACTAGATGCATGGTTATTGTTAGAGTATATTATTCTCATGCTTATTAGGTTATAGATAGTTTTACATATTTTCTTATTTTTGTCCTTTGTGTGGATTTATCTCACATTGGTTAGTTAGGCTTGTTTTTTGTTTTGCCTTGCCTAGATATGCAAGGTCTCTTTATTGTATTTGTATGTCTTATTCACTGGATATTATATGATTTGTCTTGTCTTTGCATTTTATGTATTTGCAAGTTTATTGTGATATTCTTGTTGTCAATGCTTCAAACTTCTGGTTTGGAATGATCTTGTTCTCATTCCTTTCATAATATCATAGCTTCGAAGAGTTATAGTCATATGTTGATAAGTTGCAGTCCAATTTGAATAACATTTATTTTTTTCCTTAGTGAATGGAAATATTTCAGATTTGCACTCAAAGAGGAAGTCATGATTGTAGTCTATTTCAGTTTGAAGAAGACATTTATTTTGATGTTATCCATTCTACATGTACTCCTGTGTGGAGGACAATTGTAGGTAGTGCATTGGCATTTTGGAGATCGAAGTTTTGTCTTTATGTCTTCTGTGTGGTGGAAGAGCATAGAGGTCAGGAACATGGTGGAGGAGTGTTGGAGCATTATTTAGTAGGATCAGTGTTAGTTTTTTGTCTATGTTCCATTATTTATACCATTCAAGGTTTGTGTTCCATTCAAAGATTATGTTGTAAGACTGTTTTAGATATTGCACTTTATTTATGCCAGTCGTACTAGCCACTCTCATCAAATACCATTGTGCTGGAAGCATTCTACATCTTTTTGGTCTACGTAGATCTATTTGTTAAGATTAGATGAGAATTCAACGTGTTGGTGTTTTTCATTAAAGCATGCTCTTCCTATTATACATTCTATATTTATCTAAGGACTACACTCTCCTTTATAGTGTGCTGGAGGAGATTAACATGGATTTGTGTGGAGGGTCAACTTGTTAAGGTTATACAACCTCGCATCTTCTCTTACGGTAAGACCAATCTAATCTTAGAGGTGCCTACTTAGGCTTAAGACACCTATTCTAGTACTTACAATTATAATCCACTCTCTTCTCCTTGAAAAACAACTGTTCCATTCATTATTTGTTTTTGCTAGCTGTATTTTTACCTTAAGAGGAAGTTGGTTTTGCTTTCAAGTACACAAGGGTCACTGATAGGATCATTTCTAACTTTTTTTAGCTTGAAAACTTTCACAGTGAAATTATGGTTCTAAGGAGTGGTTAGAAGGTTAGGTTCATTACTAATTTGATCAAATAAATCAACTTATAGTGCAATTATTATTAATTTTGACCCATTTATAGGTATTCATAAAGCCTATAACTTTTGAACCATAATTAGAAATTAAGTTTAGTTATTTTTCAAAAGTGTATAGTTTTCAATTCTTTATCCATTGGTGTCATCTATTTGTAAAAACACACTAATTTTAAAAAGTGCCAAATTTGAGGAGGGGAGGAGGGGACAGGGGCTCAATACAAATCTTTTGAGGGGTTGTCTTGGTACTAACTTGTGCACTTTATTTGCATTCTTTCTATTTTTGATGATTTGCTAGCATGGCTTATTCTTTTGGTTTAGATCAATGTGAGCCTTTGTCTACACATTATTACCATACATGGAGATCTAGAATGGAAACAATCATTAAACACAAAGGATTATGGTCCCTATTGAATGAAATTCAACCACAGTTCACTAGAAAATATGAAAATTTTTATCATCAATGTAAATTTGAAAAGTGTATGGGTTTGATTGGGGGTTATGTAAGTGACAATCTTTGTTTCATTTAGATGGATGTGATTCTCCATTGAAAATATGGGCTAAACTAAAAGGTTTATTTGAGAAAGTAGTTCACATTAGAGCCACGTATCTTGAAGTTAAGATTCTTTCTCTCAATCTTAAATATTTTTCCTCTATTGTAGACTATCTCCCTAAATTTAAAAACTTGTTGACACAATTGAAAGAGAGTGGGCGAGATAAGAAATATGAAGAGTGTGTACCCGATTCTATCCAAGTTGAAAGGTCCATTCTAAATCTTTTCTTCTACCTTTTCCTCTAGCATGGATTTCTTAGGTGTCATATTTTAAATGCTTGATTTTGAGTTGTTTTGTGAAAGACTTACTAGGAAAGAATCTAAATTCTCTCACGTTGAGTCTTCCACCTCTCAAAAATCATTAGTAGCATCTAATCCTAAGAACAAGGAAAAATCAAAGAGTAAATCCAAGAACATTCCTTCATCTCAAAGTGCCCCTTAACCTAATAACTCTAAACCCAAGTCAACTTCCACATCCAAGAATAAGTCTAGCCAATTATGATCTTTTTGTGGGGGGGCTAGTCATGAAGAATATAAATGTTTTAAGAGAATGCAAGCCTTTGAGGATGCAGTCATAAAACACAAGATTTATATCTCCACTCCACCTAAATAAACATGGCAAAGCACTTAATGTTGTTGGGAGATCTCAGTCCCCTATTTTAGATAGTTGGGTCATAGATTATGGTGCTTCTCACCATATGACTTCTTATAAGGAGTCTTTTGTATCTCTTAGTTTGAGTTCTACTCCCACAAATGAGGTTGGAGATTCTTTCTTATTTTTGTTAAGGGAAAAGGTGATACATATATTGAGGGTGACTTCATCAATGATGCACTATATGTCCCTAACATCACTACAAATTTGTTTTATATTTATCAGAGTTTTCATTCAGGTTGTTGGGTGAATATTTTGTCACTCAACTAACTGATGAGCAAAATAGTTCTGTTCACCACAACATAGAGAGATTGGTCATCCAAAGTTGCGGGTTTACCACATACAAAGGGGACAAATCTCTCCTCTCATCAAGGGGATGTTCCCTATTAAATATGAGGAACTATATACTATAAATATAAGCGAAAAGTAAGACACAGGGGTAGGATAACCCATCCATCTCTCTTTTTTCAGAGATGATGTCCAAAGATCAAAGGAGAAATCTTGGGTGATTGGTGAAGGTACTCCTCTTTTTTCAAAAGTAACAATTGGCCAAGAGCCAGATCCCTTTCTGGATAGTAGAAATCTTGGTGAAATGACAGAAGGCAATTCTCTTCTTTCAAAAGTGCTTGTTCTTGCAAACAACAGAAATCTTTCTGGTAGTAATTGTAATAGGGCGTAGTAACACAGCAAGATGAAATGTAACACAAAGTCTCCACCTCAACTGCCAAAGAGTGAGATACAAAGGACAATGAGGGCACAAAGTCATCCTAAGGTCCTTTGCATAAAAACAGAAAATGAAAGATAATGAGGGCACAAAATCGTCCCAAGATCCTTTACATAGGAATAGAAAAGACAAACACACTAAAGGCAATTGTGGGGCACAAAGTCTCTCCACAGTTGGCTTCAGGACACCTTCCTGACTACTTTCACTAATTTTGCTTATTTAATTAAAGGGACAAAAAATGCATTACAGAAATAGACATAAGAACAATTTCCCCAATAACCAAGTTATTACAGTACAAAGTCTAAAAAGTCACCTGCTTTCTTATTCCAATAACAAAATATGATCAACAATCTGAGCTCAAAGTCTCAGTAATGCCTTTTAATTTGGGCATAAATTAGCTTCTGATAACAAAAAGATCTCCCTTAAAACAATAAGAGAGAGTCCAATATATAGCCCTCCAAGAAAGACTTGGGAGCAGTAACACATCATGATGCATTCAATGCATTTTAAATTCTGTCAAGAAGGTATGCTGGAATCAGGTGTAGTTGCCCATTTGCTTTTATTGATGCAGAGAAACAGGTCATGCCATTGAATGTTTGTGTTCTCCAATGTCCACCTAGTGAACTACTTTTCCTTCTAGAAACATATCCCGTGCATGGATATTTTTGGTCTTTTCTTCCTCGTTCCTCCTTTCTTGGCTGTGTTTTGTCCCTTTTTGAGCTCTCGGTCTATCTCTTTGGCTAGTCACTGATCTTGCAATTGACACGTGGCACATTCTACTGTGAAACAGACCAGGACACATGGCACATTCTGATTTTCTTTTGAGAGTCATGTGGAAGATGACACATGGCAGATTCCACTGAACTCTGAGAAACACTATAGAGATCAGTGAGACCCATTCAAATTTACACAGATGATGACACTTGCTGCGTTTTACTTACTTCAACAGCTCACTGGGGGCCCACGACAGTCTTTACTTAATAAAGAGACCAAAGGAAGAAACTATGGATGTAGACACGTGGTGGTCTCTGCTAAGCTTTACCAGGGACATGTGGCAACTTTTGCTTTGAAATAGGTAGGTACACGTGGTGGCTTTCACTTTAAAATAATTAGGGACACGTGGCATCTTCCACTGCATTCTAGCTGCCATCAGAAAGTCCTACGAAAGATGACATGTGGTAGTCTCCGTTGTGCTCTAGCTTGGACACATGGTGGCTTTTGTGACTTCTTAGAAATAAATTGAAACCTTCCACTATTACCACTTGGTGCCTTTCATGCGCATTTGAGAGAAGCTTAGGAAAAACTATGGATGCAGACATGTGTCGCATTCAGCTTGCTTTAGCAACTTAGCCAGGGCCCACCATGGTCCTCATTCGATAAAGTGAAATGAAAAGAAGGAACTACAGATATTGACACTTGGAGGCTTCCAACAAGCTTCATCGGGGACACGTGGCAACTTCCACTGTGAAATAGACCAAGGTATAATGAGGCTCGATAGATGACACTTGGCAGCATCCACTAGACCTTTGCTTCGATCTTTTCCATAGTCAATTTGAGCAAATATTCTTGCCCTCCGCAAGGGCTCTTGTCTTTGGTTCACTATCCTCCGTGAGGGCATTTGTCTTTTCAGCTTTGGGGAACTCCCTTGAACCTGCCGCTTGAACCGACCGATTGAACCAACTTTGGTTCAATGGTTTAAAGGTTCAACTGTTCAATCCTTCCTTTGAAGCTAAGTCTTTTGAAAGCTGATGAACTTATCGATGTGCTTGAGTGTCCTTCTGACGTCATTGAATGATTTAATTTGACCGAAGCACTTAACTCTTTAAGCTTGCCGACGTTGTTGAACCTTTGAACCCATTGAACCTTTGAACCTTTTTGGAAGTGGGGTTCAATGGTTTGATGGTTCAATGGTTCAAACCTTTGTTTGAAGTTTGTCGATGAACATGTTGATTGAACCAAAGCGTTGAACCAGCCTTGAAAGCATCTAAGTGTTGAAAACTTGCCCCTTTGAGAGAATTTGCTTGTTAAAGCCATTGAACCTATTGAACTTTTTAGTCCTTTAACTGAAAAAGCCTAAATAATGAAGAATTTGAATGCTCAGGGCAATTTTTGAAAAGGGAAGAGATAAATTTTAATCCTGCAAGACCAAAATAGCTCATATGTTGTCTAAAAAATGAGTGACATTTTTTAGGTACAATAGTTGGCTCCAGTTGGGGAACTTCCATCAATTGTAAAAACAATTGAGGGGAGTAGAATTCAGAATCTCTAGTGCCTTAAAGTGTGCCATTGGGATACAGAGTCATGCTACCCAAAATTGAAAGGCATCAAAAATAAAAATAAACAACACAAAAAAAAGAACTAAAAACTATACAAATATATATATATATATATATATATATATATATATATATATATATATATATATATATATATATATATATATATATATATATATATAGACAAAATGATCTGGTACTTCCAGAATTAAAGTGTTTCAAATGCTGCCCACTATGAGGCAGTGAAAAGGGTGTACCATCTTGATATTTTAGCAGGAAACTATTTTCACCCTTGAGTTGATGGATAGTGAATGGACCTCTCCAAAGGGAATCGAATTTCCCATGCATTCCCTTTGGTTCTCTTCTCTTATCCCATAATAGGAATCAATCTCCAATTTGGAAATCATGGGCTTTTGCTTTCTAGTCAAAGAGTTTCTTCACCAGTCTTTGATGTGCAGCAATTTGGTCCACCACCATAGTTCGCTGCTCATCCAGTTCAGTTAATCACATGATTCTCTTGTCGATGGAGCTTTCATACGTTTGATCTTCAATTGCCTTGGCTAATTTCAATGCTGACAATTCCAGGGTGATTGGTATTTTAGTATTGAGACCATAAAGAAGTTGGAAAGGTGACATACCAATTGCCCTTTTGGATGTAATTCTATCATCCCATAAAGCATCAACCAATGCTTTATGCCATGTTTGTTGGTTGTCATCTACCAGCTTCTTGATGATAGTCACCAGGTTCTTGTTACTTGATTCAGCTTGTCCATTCCCTTGCGGAAAGTAATCAAAAGAATGGGAGAGGGTAATCCCATAGTAGAAACAAAATTGAGTGATCTCCTAAGAAGTAAAACAAGTTGCATTGTCAGTGAAAATCTTAGTTGGGACTCTGAACCTAGAAATGATGTTCTCTTTAAGGAAGTTGCACACCACTTTTGAAGTAGCCTGCTTGGTTGGGATAGCTTCTACCCACTTAGTGAAGTAATATGTGGCCGTAAGGACATAATCATGTCCAACACTTGAATATGGGTTCACAGCAACAATAAAATCAATTCCCCATTGCTGGAATGGTTCCTCTATGACTACTGGCTTGAGAGGCAGGGAAGCTAACTTAGGTCTTCCAACAAACTGTTGGCAGAGTTCACATTTTCTTACCCACTTATATGCATCTTGGAAAAGAGTTGGCCAGTAAAACCTAGCTCACAAAATTTTATGGGTAGTCACAAGAGCAGAAAAATGTCCTCCACAAGCTAGATTGTGGAAAGATTGCAAAAGTTGGCTTTGTTGCTCCTTGTCCACATAGCGAAGGAACACTCCATCAAGGCTCCTCTTGTATAGGCCGTTGTTCTAGAAGACAAAATTGGTAGCTTTCAACTTGATAGTCCTCTTTTCTTTGTAAGATAAGTGAGCAGAACACTCACCATAAGTAAGGAAATGAGCAATACCTAAATACCACTCATTCGTGGTGGAGACAAAGAGGACTGTCTGTGTGTCTTCCACCTCTGCTTCTTTATGCTCTATTTCTTCTAGTTTGTTATTAGCAATTAATTGGCATAGGCCTTTTCCTCATACCAGCTTTGTTGGCTTGATGTCTAGATCAAATTCCTGGATCTTTGCAATCCAATTGCCTCTTTTTGTCCCAAACTCTTGTTGAGTTAATATAGATTTGACAGTGGTGTCAGGAACCAAGGAAGTAGTGTGTGATTTTAGGATGTAGAAGTGGAAATGCTTGACTACCTTCACCACTCCATAAGCATGCTTCTCTATGTTTGAGTACTTTAGCTCATGAGCTTTGAGAGGGAAACTCATGAAATAAATGAGAGATTCCATACCTTCTTTATTTTGTTGAACCAGAATTCCTGAAAGCGTGTGTTCAGAAGCATAATAGTATATGGTGAAATCTTTGTTGTAGTCTGGACAAACCAGATTTGGGGCATGGGCAATGGTAGTATTGATATTCTCAAATGCTGACTTGCCTTCTTCAGTCTAGCTGAAGGTGGCCTTTCCCTTCATCATGTTCACAATGTGCCGAGTTTTCTCAGCGAACTCGAGGATGAACCTTCGTAAGAAATTCACCTTTTCGAAGAAAGAGTGAAAAGTAATTTGCTTGTAGGCAAGGTAAGCTCTTGGATAGACTTGACTCTGTCTGAGTCAATCTTTATCCTTCTTTGGACACAATGTGTCTGAGAAGTTTCCCCTCTGTTACTCCAAAAATAGACTTCTTGGGGTTCAAGGAAATGCCATTTTGGCAGTAGCGCTCTAGCACTTGTTGTAAGTGGTGTATATGATCAGAGCAATGCTTGGAAAAGACAATCAAGTCATCAAGGTATACCACAATGAATTTACCCATCTCATATTTAAAAGCAAGGTCCATTACTCTATGAAAGGTGGTGCCAGCATTTATCAAGCCAAAAGACATCCTTCTATATGTAAATGTACCCCAAGGTATGGTGAACACAGTCTTATACTAGTCTGCCTCACCAACTTCAACTTGATTATATCTTGAGAAGCCATCTAGCATTGATAACATCTCAGAAACAGTCATTGTCTGAAGCACTTGATCCATGATGGGCAGAGGATAGTTGTCCTTCAAGGATGACTGATTCAAATTTCTAAAATCCACATAGAGGCAAATTTTGCCATTCTTCTAATGTAATCGATGAGTAAGACTGTTGTTAGTTTTAGTCTTTAGAGTGACTGAGTAGGAGTCTTTTTACACGTTAGCTGTTTAAGAGAAAATTTAGGGGGGGGTTGTTTATTAATGTAAATTCAGTTCCCCAACTGCCCTATTTTTTCGGAGTTTAAGGGGATAGCTGGTGTGCATGTGTAGTTTTTTGGAATTAGTAAGTTTGTTAGGAGTCTTCTCTGGAAGAGAATAGAAGGTTTTAGGTTATTAGAAATGCATTGGAGAGGAAGATAAATAGAAGTCTATCTATGTATTTTTTAGTGGGAGAATAAAAGAAAAGAAACAAAGTTTGGGAGTTCTAAACATTATGGTTAATTTTTTTCTGCTGCAAATTACTTCTGTATACAGAAGGTATGTGAACCAATTTGTAGGGTCAGAGGATTATCTGCATCATTTTGGTATCAGAGCAAACAAAGATGGCCTAGAGAGGAATTCATATGCACTGGGGAGGAAGAGGCAGGAGAAATGCTGGTGTTCAGAGGAATGTTGCTAGGGCAACAGACCCTATGGAGAGGCTCATTGAAGTTGTATCCAAACAAGGCTCAGTGGTGAAAGTTGATATTTTAGAATTTAAAGGTGGACTCAACCCAGATCTATTTTTAGACTGGATCCAAGAGTTGGAGCATTACTTTGACATGGAAGACATTGAGGAAGATGATCATAAAAGGGTAAAAATTACAGCCTCCAAGTTGAATTCTCATGCTGCTCTATGGTGGGAAAATTTGTAGAGTTCCAGGAGAAGACAAGGAAAGGAAAAAATCAAGTTGTGGCCCAAGATGTTGAAACACCTACATGCTCGGTTCTTACCTTCTGATTATCAACAAAAATTGTTCAGGTAATTTTAAAATCTAAGACAAAAGGACCAGTCTATTCAAGCTTATACCGAGCAATTTATGAGGCTTCAAATTTGGACTGATATTCAAGAGGATGAAGAGCAAGCAGCAGCTAGGTATTTTAATGGATTAAGATTTCAGTTGCAAGATGAGTTAACCTTAATCAAGATACCTATTATGGATGAAGCATATGGATATGCTTTAAAAGCAGAGGAGAAATTACATCAGAAGATCAAGGTGACTAGCAAAAGGGGTGTTAGTAACCCGGATAGGGGAAAGGGGAATTCCTCCCAACCTACCAAAGGTGGAGAACCTGAGGAAATTGTGAACCCTGACTTTCGAGGAAATGGAGGTTTTAGAGGTAGGGAATGAGGATGAAAATTTTTTGGAGATTGGAAACCCTTAAGGTGCTTCATATCTAGTGAAGCTCATAAAGCTCAAGACTGTCCCCTAAATCCTAAAGCTGTAAAGTGAGCTATGCTAACAAAAGAAGAGATTCAAGCAGTTGAACTAGAGGCTAAACTGGAGAGAACCTGATGATTAGAAAGATCTTGGTGGTAAGAAACAAACAATCTACAGATAATGATTGGAGGAGAAAGAATGTTTTCTGAACTAGATGCAAGTGTCAAGGAAAAGTATGCAAAGTTATTGTAAATGGTGGTTCAACAAACAACCTAGTAAGTACTGAAATGGTGCAAAGATTAAATCTTTCTTGTATTCCTAAATCTAAACCATATAAGATTTCTTGGTTGAAGAAAGATCAAAGTGTGTTGGTTGATAAATCTTGTTTTGTTCCCTTTAATATTGGGCCCTATGAAGATAAGGTATTGTGTGATGTTGTACCTATGGATGCTTGCCATTTATTGTTAGGAAGGCCCTGGAAATATGACAGAAATGTAGTCCACCATGGTAGGGAAAATACCTATGAGATACAACATGAGGGTAAACTCCATGTTTTGAAACCTTTTAAAGAAGAGGGATCAACTGAAACAATAGCTCTGTCATTGTTTATGGTGGATTGGAAAGAGTTCTTCAAGGAGTCCAAGGGTGAGGTTTGTTATCTATTATACCCTAGAGGAAGGGAGAAATCTTATCAGCAAACTATCCTAGTTAAGGTACAGGAAATGCTAAACCAATATTCAAACTTGATACCATCTGACCTACCAACTGGCTTGCTTCCTTCTAGAGGCATCTCCCATCAAATTGACCTTATTCCTGGTGTTAGGCTTCCAAATCAAGCTGCTTATAGATTGACTCCTCTTGAAAGTGAGGAAATGAGAAGACAGATTAATGAATTATTGGAAAAGGGATTTGTAAGGGAAAGCATGAGCCCGTGTGCCACACCTGCTCTACTTTCACCCAAGAAAGGGGGAAAATGGAGATTATGTATGGATTCTAGAACCATTAACAAAATCATAGTGAAGTACCGTTATCCACTGCCAAGAATGGATGACTTGTTAGATTGCCTATCGGGTGCCAAGATCTTCTCCAAGATTGACCTTAGAAGCGGATACCATCAGATTTAGATTTGCAAAGGAGATGAGTGGAAGACCACATTCAAAACCAAGGATGGTTTGTATGAGTGGGTAGTGATGCCATTTGGCTTGTCCAATGCCCCGGCTACCTTCATGAGGACCATGAATCAGGTATTTAGACTACACATTGGCAAATTTGTCATAGTCTATTTTGATGATATTTTGATTTTTAGTAAAAAAATGGAGGAACATGTAGAACATTTGAGAGTGGTATTTGACACACTCAAATCAGAAAGATTGTTTATCAACCCTGAAAAGAGTGAATTTTGCAAGAATGAATTGGTCTTCTTAGGTAGTGTAATTTCTGCTGAGGGGTTAAGCATGGATCCTGAAAAGGTTAAGGCCATTCTTGAGTGGCCTACTCCTCAAAGTATCATAGAGGTGAGGAGTTTTCATGGGTTGGTAAATTTTTATAAGAGATTCATTAGGAATTTCAGTGGGATCAGTGCACCTATGACTGATTGCACAAGAGGGAAGGTTTTTACTTGGACCAAGGCAACTGACATGAGTTTTGAACAACTCAAAAGAAGGATAACTGAGGCTTTGATTCTTGCTATACCGGATTTTGAGAAACTTTTCACAGTTGAGTGTGATGCTTCAGGGGTAGTTATTGGAGGAGTAATAAGCCAAGAAGGTAAACATGTGGCTTTTTTCAGTGAGAAGTTAAATGAAGCCAAAAGGAAATATACTACTTATGATAAGGAGTTTTATGCTATTGTATAAGCATTGAAATATTGGAGACATTATCTTCTACATAGGGAATTCATATTGATGACTGACAATGAGACTTTGAAGTACATCAATTCTCAGGGCAGGCTGTCTCACAGACATGCCAAATGGGCTTCATTTTTGCAGGCATATATCTTTGTTGTGCAGCATAGGAGTGGTAAATCTAATGTGGTAGCTGATGCTTTGAGTAGAAGGCATCATTTGTTGATTGTAATGAGTAACGAACTAGTTGGCTTTGAATAAATGAAATGTGAATATGCAGCTGATCCATATTTTGGAAAGATTTATGAAGTTCTAATTAATCAAGACCAGACAGGTGTGCAGTCATGTGAGGACTATTTATTATCGAATGGATTTTTGTTTAAGGGACTTCAGCTTTGTATTCCCCTAGGATCGAGGAGAGAAAAACTAGTAAGAGAAATGCACTCAAGTGGGTTGGGTGGACACTTTGGATGAGATAAGACCTTTGAATTGGTGAATGAGAAATTCTTTTGGCCAAATATGAGAAGAGATGTGAATAGGTTTGTTACTACTTGTAGGGTGTGCCAAATTGCAAAAGGAGGACAACAAAATACTGGCCTATATCTATATCTACCTGTGCCAAAGGAACCATGGACTGACATTTCCATGGATTTTGTCTTGGGGCTACCACGAACCCGATGAGGATTTGATTCAGTGTTTGTAATGGTTGACCACTTTTCTAAAATGGCCCACTTCATACCTTGTAAGAAGACGAATGATGCAAGTCAAGTAGCACATTTGTTCTTTATGGAAATAGTTCGGTTACATGGTATTCCAAAAACCATAACCAATGATAGGGACACAAAAATTTTGAGCCACTTTTGGAGAACCTTGTGGAAGAATTTAGACAATAGGTTGTGGTACAGTTCAGCATATTCTCCCCAAAATGATGGTCAAACAGAGGTGAAGAATAGGAGCTTGGGCAATTTATTGAGGTGCTTAGTTGGAGACAGTCTTAGGCAATGGGATTTGGTACTATCCCAAGCTGAATTTTCTTATAACTCTAGCATTAACAGATCTATTGGTAAGTTTGCATTTCAAATTATATATGGCACAAATCCTAAAGGAATTGTGGATTTAATGGATCTGCCTGCAAACCCACAAATCAGCCAAGATGCTACTAATTTTGTTAAGTGGAAAGGCCTTTCAGATACATATAATACGTGGATTCCAGAGGCTGACTTGTCGAAGTACAACAAAACAACTCCATTATATGACTCTGAACTAGGATGTTCAAAATTTCTAAAAGATGGGGAGGATGATGTAATCGATGAGTAAGACTGTTGTTAGTTTTAGTCTTTAGAGTGACTGAGTAGGAGTATTTTTACATGTTAGTTATTTAAGAGAAAATTTAGGGGGGGGGGGGGGGTTGTTTATTAATGTAAATGCAGTTCCCCAACTGCCCTATTTTCTAGGAGATTAAGGGGACAACTGTTGTGCATGTGTAGTTTTTTGGAGTTAGTAAGTTTGTTAGGAGTCTTCTCTGGAAGAAAATAGAAAGTTTTAGGTTCTTAGCAACACATTGGAGAGGAAGATAAATATAAGTCTGTCTATGTATTTTGTAGTGGGAGAATAAAAGAAAAGAAACAAAGTTTGGGAGTTCTAAACATAGTGGTTAATTTTTTTTTGCTGCAAATTACTTCTGTATATAGAAGGTGTGTGAACCAATTTGTAGGGTCAGAAGATCGTCTGCATCATCTTCTTCCTTACAGGCACTATGTTTGCAATCCATGTGGAATGATGAATTGGGAAAATGATTCTAGCATTTAACATTTTTTGTATCTCAGATAGAATAGTACCTGATATCTTCAGATTGTACTATCTGGATTTTTGCCTGTAAGGTGATGAATAAGCCTTGAGAGGAATGTCATGTCAAATTTCATCAATTCGGAGTGACTTCAGATCATCATAGTAGTAAGCTAAGACGTCTATGTACTGGTTGAACAAAGTAGTGAATTTGAACCTTTCCTCAGGGGTACATCATTTTCCAATGTTCACCATCTTGGGATTGTCCTTAGTTCCCAAATTTACTTGATCAAACCCCTGGGAGGAGCTTGAATCTATTTGCTACTATTTAACAAACCCGTCATGTTTGTCAAATAGTTTCTCAAGGGAAACTAGGCCTTTTGAGATTTTATTCCCTTTTAGCTACATAAATTCTTCACCTACATCTGAACTTGATTCAGGGGATGGTTCGAGCTTATGACGTTCATTGCCTTCGAAGTGCAGCCATTCAAAGCTATCCTTTTATTCCAGGAAGGCAATGATTTGGTGATCATCATTGAATACTTGCCACTAATCAGCATTATCGGGCACACTTGGTCGAAAAACTAGTTCAATGGTGTACATATCTTCTTTGAAGTCTGAGTGAGGAATAAAGAGAGTTGTTGAAACAACAAGTGCATCAGCTTGGTCATTGACTTCTCTGGATATGGCAGAGATGTTGAAATTATCAAGGCTTTCAATTTAATTCCAAACTAGGTTGCGGTAATGGTGCAATCTCTTATTTTTAGTTTGATACAAGTTTTTTACCTAACAAACCACCAGTTCAGCATCCCCTTTGGCATGGAGTTTGATGCCTTTATCTCTAGCAGGCTTCAATCTGAGTGATAGAGATTCGTACTCAGTTGTGTTGTTGGTGTTGCTGAACTGTAATTTATATGAGTAAGGGAAAATATTTCCTTGAGGAGATATCAACACAATCTCAGCTCCTGAGCCAATAGAAGAGTAGCTACCATCGAATTCCAGGATCCATACCTCATCAGACTGATTTTTCTTTAGATTTTGCTTCATTAGAGATGGAAGATCCTTCTCCATCTATACTATACCTTACCAGTGCTTCTGATGTATGGTCTGAGTCAAACTCTGGATCACATTCAGGGACTTCATCAAACACCTCATAAACTTCTTATGTGAATAAAAAGTAATTACCCGTGCCTGAAGATTCAAATAGAATTTGAGCTTTAGGTGCTGACGTCTGAGTGACCACGTATTTTTCTTCCTTTTCAGGGAGCAGCTTCTGCATAACACCTTTGATAGGAATCCTTGCTTCAGATAGGTCCATGCTTAATTCACCACCAACATCCTTGTAGAAATTTCACCCAAGAAGGATGTCATATGATGTTGGGACATTGGCCACCAGGACAGTCATCTTGATTCTCTTTTTTAGAAAGGCCGCAAATGCAAACTGGGTGTCTTTAATTTTCCCCAGCAGTGGCACTTGTTTGTTCTCCATGGAGAAGCATCTGCCAAAGGTCTTGGTCAGTGTGAGACTAAGAGATTTTGCCACCTTGGCAAGCATGATGTTATCAGATGCACCTGAGTCTATAATGTAGTTGCTTAGCTTGTGATCATTTACCAATAGGGAAACATAGAAAGAATCTATTTTCCCAAGGGTAGCAGGAGGAGAAATGATAAGATTATTTGGGATGGATGTGCTCTTGGGGAGAATAGGAGTTACTTTTAGAATTTCTTGTCCTGCAAGGATGGCTTGGTTCCTAACACATTCAACTAACCTATCCATCTATTCAGGATTAGATTGTAAATATTCAAACTCAGTCATTTGAATTTTGGTCTTCTTGACATGATCAATTATGTCAAATAACTAAATTGAACTAGGAACAGAGGAAGGCAATTCAACCTTCTACTTTGTAAAGGGAGGAGGACTGATTTGCGAAATTGAAGTTGAAGGTGAAGGGGAACTTGATGTACTTACCTTTTTGGTGATCATCGGGTCCTTTGGATGGAATGGTAGGGTGGTTCCCCACTTAGCAATTGAAATTGTAGGCTAAGAAAGCTCCTCCATTTTTCAATTATCAGCGTGTTGAGCTGACTGGTTTTGTGACCTAGTAAACACTGTGTATGATCCATCAAACGCTTCTCCTTTACTTATGGGTTCATCCTGATAATTCAAGAAACCCATGTTGGAGTCACCAACTCATTCTTCTTGACCTTTCACAAGGAGATCAACATCATTTTCTTGGTTCAATTCAGGCTGGAAAGAGAAATCAGATTCTATTTCCAGATATCCAACTGTTGAATTGACTGAGAGTGCTTCAATGGCAAGTTTCCCTTGTGGGGGAGGAAGATGATTTAACTATCCTTGATTCCTGGCAACATTGCCCTAATATGACTAATTTGGAAATGTCTTCCTTGGCATACCTTTGTATGAAGGATCAAAAGACATTCCTTGTGCCATTTGCTTTCTGAGAGCAAGCAATTCATTGGCCAACTTTTGCACCATTGGATCAGTGGTGCCTGTAGATGGATATTCAAAAGATGATGAGGGTTTATTTTTATTAAAATCTCTTCTTATCTTTCTATCCAAGATAAGGTCATCTTCTACCTCAGTAGCCAAATCCTGAGCTTCAGTAAGGTCTATTTGTCCAGCTCGTCTTAGTAGAAAACTCACTTTAGGCAGTTGTGAGTTGATGAAGAAGCATTTGAGGTTTTCAAGTGTTGGCTGAGCAATTGCAGGAATCATGTTTCTCAGCTTGTCAAACTAGGCTATGAAATCCCTCATTGGTTCATGAGGTTCTTTCTTCATTTGTGTGAGCTAGGCCAGAAGTACATGTGCATATTTTGCAAGTTTTAATCTAGCTTCAAACTTGGCTTTGAGTGTGTCCCAGTCAGTCACTGACCTAGCCTGCAGATGGTAGAACTAGTCTACAACAGCACCTTGTAGTGTCTCTACAAATAGCCTGACCACTATGTCCTCATACTCTACACCTATCATGCCACAGGCTATGCTGAAGTTTGTAATGTGTTCATTAGGATGAACCTTCCCATCACCAAAGAATTTGGGGAAATTCTTCCTTCAACTGTGTGGAAGCTCATGTAGGGGTGGAGTGAGATTGAGTGGATCAAAAGAGTTACCCCAGGGGCCTTGAACTGCCATTGTATGAATATGAAAAGGGGGAATAAATCTCAGAGGGGTTAGTAATGGCAAAGCTTTATTAGCAAAAAAATTGGATGTTTTGCTTGGTAATAGAGACCTGATTTTAGTAGGAGGAAAGCTCTTGGTTTGTTAGAGGCGAGATAGTAAAGGAAATAGATCAAAATTATTTTGTTGTACCAACTTGAATACAGGGTCAACAATACCTTTAGCTCTCTGAATTTTGGTATACTGTGGATTTTCCAGAGTGTAGAAAAAAAATAAGAAAGAGCTGGTCTGGCTTCAGCTTGAAAATTGAGGCTTCAAATTGTGCGCTCTTTCATAGCGGATCTGGTTTGCAGACCAGATAATATAATGGAGATGGAAGAAGATGGTAAGGCTATAATAATAATGGGTAAGACCTAGATGGGAGTCGTTAGCCTATATAATGGATAAGGGTAGGGGCTACTTCAATCTAAAACTTGAGGCTTCAGACTGCACGTTCTTCCCCAGTAGAGTCACCAAAAATTGTTGGGTGAATATTTTGTCACTAGGCTAACTGATGACCAAAATCATTCTATTCACCACAGCATAGGGAGATTGGTCATCCGAAGTTACAGGTTTACAACATACAAAGGGGACAAATCTCTCCTCTCATCAAGGGGAGGTTCCTTATTAAATATGAGGAACTATATACTATAAATATAAGCAAAAAGTAAGACACAGGGGTAGGATAAACCATCCATCTCTCTTTTTTCAGAGATGATGTCCACAAATCAAAGGAGAAATCTTGGGTGATTGGTGAAGGTACTCCTCTTCTTTCAAAAGTAACAATCGACCAAGAGCCAGATCCCTTCTTGGATAGTAGAAATCTTGGTGAAATGATAGAATGCAATTCTCCTCTTTCAAAAGTGCTTGTTCTTGCAAACAACAGGAATCTTTCTGGTAGTAATTGTAACAGGGCATAGTAACACAACAGGATGAAATGTAACACAAAGTCTCCACCTCAACTACCAAAGAGTGAGATACGAAGGACAATGAGGGCACAAATTCATCCCAAGGTCCTTTGCACATAAACAAAAAATGAAGGATAATGAGGGCACAAAGTCGTCCCAAGATCCTTTACATAGGAATAGAAAAGACAAACACCCTAAAGGCAATTGTGGGGCACAAAGTCTCTCCACAGTTGGCTTCAGGACACCTTTCTGACTACTTTCACTAATTCTTCTTATTTAATTAAAGGGATAGAAAATGCATTAAGGAAATAGACATGAGAACAATTTCCCCAACAACCAAGTTATTACAGCACAAAGTCTGAAAAGTCCCCTGCTTTCTTATTCCAATAACAAAATATGATCAACAATCTAAGCTCAAAGTCTCAGTAATGCCTTTTAATTTGGGCATGAATTAGCTTCTGATAACAAAAAGATCTCCCTTAAAACAATAAGAGAGAGTCTAATATATAGCCCTCCAAGAAAGACTAGGGAGCAGTAACACATCATGATGCATTCAATGCATTTTAAATTCTGTCAAGAAGGTATGCTGGAATCGGGTGTAGTTGCCCATTTGCTTTTCTTGATGCAGAGAAATGGGTCACGCCATTGAATGTTTGTGTTCTCCAATGTCCACCTAGTGAACTGCTTTTCCTTCTAGAAACATATCTTGTGCATGGATATTTTTGGTCTTTTCTTCCTCGTTCCTCCTTTCTTGGCTGTGTTTTGTCCCTTTTTGAGCTCTCAAGCTATCTCTTTGGCTGTTCACTGATCTTGCAATTGACACATGGCATGTTCCACTGTGAAATAGACCAGGACACATGGTACATTCTGCTTGTCTTTTGAGAGTCATGCAGAAGATGACACATGGCAAATTTCACTAAACTCTGAGAAACACTATCGAGATCAATGGGACCCATTCGAATTTACATGAATGATGAAACTTGGCGCATTCTGCTTACTTCAGTAGCTCACTAGGGGCCCACCACAATCTTTACTTAATAAAGAGACCAAAGGAAGAAACTATGGATGTAGACACGTGGCAGTCTCCACTAAGCTTTACTAGGGACACGTGGCAGCTTTTGCTTTGAAACAGGCAGGGACATGTGACGGATTCTGCTTTAAAATAGGTGGGGACACATGGCGTCTTCTGCTATGTTCTAACTGCCTTCAAAAATTCTTGCGAAAGATGGCACGTGGCAGTCTCCATTGTGCTCTGGCTTGGACACGTGGCAACTTCTGTGACTTCTTAGAAACAAATTGAAACCTTCCGCTATTGCCACTTGGTGCCTTCTACACGCATTTGAGAGAAGCTTAGGAGAAACTACAAATGCAGACACGTGTCATGTTTCATTTGCTTTAACAACTTACCTGGGGCCCACCATGGTCCTCACTCTATATAGTGAAATGAAAAGAAGGAGCTACAGATATTGACACTTGGAGGCTTTCGACAAGCTTCATTGGGGACACGTGGCGACTTTCACTGTGAAACATACCAAGGTATAATGAGGCTCGGTAGACGACACTTGGCAGCATCCACTAGACCTTTGCTCCAAGCTTTTCCTTAGTCACTTTAAGCAAATATTCTTGCCCTCCACAAGGGATCTTCTCTTTGGTTCACTGTCCTCCATGAGGGCATTTGTCTTTTCGGCTTTGGGGCACTCCCTTGAATCTGCTGCTTGAACCGACTGATTGAACCAACTTTGGTTCAATGGTTCAAAGGTTCAACAGTTTAATCCTTCCTTTAAAGCTAAGTCTTTTGAAAGTCGATGAACTTATCGATGTGTTTGAGTGTCCTGCTGACGTCATTGAATGATTCAATTTGATCGAAGCGCTTAACTCTTTAAGCTTGTCGATGTCGTTGAACCTTTGAACCTTTTTGGAAGCAGAGTTCAATGGTTCGATGGTTCAATGGTTTAAGCCTTTGTTTGAAACTTGCCGATGAACATGTTGATTGAACCAAAGCATTGAACTAGCCTTAAAAGCGTCTAAGTGTTGAAAACTTGCCCCTTTGAGAGAACTTGCTTGTTAAAGCCATTGAACCTATTGAACCTTTTAGTCCTTTAACTGAAAAAGCCTGAATAATGAAGAATTTGAATGCTCAGGGCAATTTTTGAAATGGGAAGAGATAAATTTTGATCCTGCAAGACCAAAATAGCTCATATGTTGTTCCAAAAATGAGTGACATTTTTTAGGTACAACACGGGTCAGGGTAAGACAATGACTTTGACACCTTAGGGGTTTGAAGTTAGAGCATTGATAGAGCCTCATACACTCATTACATAGGGTGTTGTTGATCATATTTATCGACTCTATTACTTTGAGGGTTTTTATAATACTCTTCATATAGGGACATCTTTGGTATGAGAGATTTAGACATCTTGATTACAGATACTTGAAGGAGTTAAGCATTCATAGTATAGTTGATGGTCTTCCTATAATTTCTTATCTTGATAGAGTTTACCCCAGTTGTGCATAAGAGAAACAACACCAATATCTATTTCCTAAGGGTATGTCTAAGAGAGATTCTTCACCACTTGAGCTTGTGCATAGTGATTTGATGGTCTTTCCTACTCCTTATTTCAATGGAGCTAAGTATGAACTTAATTTTAATGATAATTTATTGAGGTGTACTTGGGTTTATTTTCTCAAGTACAAGAGTGATGTTTTTTCACAATTCAAAGTCTTTAAGGCATTGTTCGAGAAACAATCTTCCAGTTGTATCAAGAAGCGTCATACTGATAATGGAGGGGAGTACTTTAGTAGAGAGTTTTCTATTTTTTTGGTAGCTCATGACATTATTCATCAAAATTTTATTCCACATACACCACAACAAAATGGATTAGCAGAATGGAAGAATCAAACTTTGAAGGAGTTGGTTAACTACATGATGCATTCATTGGATATTCTATGATTTCCCTTGTCTTTGCATTTCATTTATTTGCAACATATTATGATGTTCTTGTTATCAATACTTCAGAATCTTGGCTTGGAATGATCTTGTTCTCATTCATATTAAGGAATGAGATGGCTAACTGCATGATGATTTCATGAGATTTACCACCTATCTATTAGGTAGAAGCAGTTAATTATGAGAATTACATTTAGAATCACACACCACATAGAGCACTTGAGTATTTGGCTCTAGAGGAGGCTTGGTCTGGAACCAAGTTTGATGTCTCATTTTGTAGGGTCTTTAGGAGCCATGCTTGGGCATTTGTACTAAAGAAGAAAAAAAAAGCATGGATAAGAAGAGAAAACCCTTGATCTTTTTAGGGTATTGTGAGGACATGAGAGCTTATTGCCTTTTGGATCCTAATACTCATCATGTTCTTTTTTAAACACATGTACAGTTTGATGGGTGCTTCACTTCTCATGCTTCTTCATATTCTTCCATGCCTTCTTTTTCTTCTTATCGTGTTGATTCTTCACCTCCTCTTGAGGATTCATTCTTTGAGGAGCCAGTTTAGGAGGTCCTGGGGAGGTTATGGATCCTAAGGATCCTATTCCCACTAATGTTGTCACTATGCTATTATGGGTTCATACTACAGTTTATGAGGTAACACCTTTTATACAGGATCTTCCATCCACTAGATGTCATCATGCACATTCTATAGGTACTTGAATTTTGTGTTGGGTATCTTTGGGGATGTATAGTCTTTTTCATAGGCTCATGGGATACATGAGTGGGATGATGCAATGATAGATGAATATTATTCTTTTATGAAGAACTATACTTAGGATTTGATATCTCTTCCTAAGGGAAGAAATTTTGTGAAGTGAAAGTGGATATATCTCACCAAGTATGCAAATGATGGGTCCACTGATAAGTATAAGGCATGACTTATTACAAAGGGTTTATCTCAAGTCAAAGGTATTGATTACTCTAATAATTTTGCACCCATTGCCAAGATGGATTCTGTTCATCTTGTAATTTTTATTGATACATCACAGGGCTGGCCAATGTACCAAATGGATGTTAAGAGTGACTTCTTACATGGAGATTTGCATAAGGAAATATATATGGATCAGTCTGTTGGGTTTTTTCATGATTCTTCTCTTGATTATCAATTAGGTTTCTTTACGGTCTCAAACATGCCCCTCAAAATTGGTATGAGAAGATAAATTATTTTCTTCTCTCTATTGGTTTTGTTTGATGCTACTCTAATCCCACAATATATAGCTATCATCCATTGTGATCCATGCCTCCAAGGGTGAAACAACTATTTTCATAACAAATTACAGGATCCCAGCAAGCAGAGATGCATGGCCACCTCAATCAGAAGTAGTTCTATCCCACACTACAATGAGAAAAAAATGCCATCATGTAGAGCCTCACCACCTCCATAAAATATGAGAACACTATACACTAAATCATGGTTGAATCATAAGCATGTCCCAAAAATATCAGTCGAATATGATCTTTTGGAGCTGGGCATCGAAGATTAGGAATTTTTTCAATCCATACTCATATACATAGGCAATGAAGTCTATGATTTGTAAGAAGAAAATGAATTTTTATTTTGGAAGGTAGTGCACACCTGCCAAGTGCATAACTAGGTACGGCAAGACTTTTGGGTTGACATTAACACTCCTCCCCCTTTTATAATATTTGATATTATGGGAAAAGAGTTAGAGTGCAACCATTGGTAAGCCAATTTTTTTCAATTAGACCTAGGCGTAAGGTCTTCATGAGCATAGATGGCCTTCCCGTATTAGTCAAATCTAGGCCTAGGATCTTTAGAAGTGCAAACTATATCATCATAGGAAGAAATTCCAATACAATATATGGTGGGCAAGCAGAGGATGAATATGGTGCCTATATTTTCACCATTAATCAGTGAATGCATAGTCTCTTTTGTTGATCCTCTCATAATGGAGGAAGTTCAACCGCAACAAGCTTCAACTTTTACATCCCAATAACAAGAAATAACTAGGGCATATAAGATTTTTAAGAAAGCAATAGTGCCACCTTTTAGGCCAAATTCCTTTGCAAGTAAGCACTCGATGGTGGAGTCATATCCTCCATCTTATCCCTTAGAAAAATAAATAGAGATCATAGCTCTATAACCATTTGATCCCAAACAACTAGATAAATAAGAATACCTCATAGCTTAGCAAAAATTTTCATAAGCACAAGTTGAGGCATAAAATGTAAGGAAGGCAACTGCAAAGAAGGCTCAAAAGGAAGAAATGAGAAAGATGAAAGAGGAGGTAAAGTGTAAAGTTATTGAAGATGAGGAGCAGAGGGCCCAACAAGAGGATGAAAATAATAAGAAAGAGGAAGAAGTTGATATGTAGAAGTGAAAGGAGGAATTAGAGGCTCAGCAATAAATGCAACAAACATAGCAAGACAAATAACAATAAACATGGTATGAAAAAGAGGAAACTACAAAGAAAGGCGTAGAACATGAAAGTCAAGAGGTGCAAGTAGCACAACAGAAGAAGGTTGAAGTTGAGGAAAAAACTAAGGCACAAGTATAAAAATCAAAGGAAAGTCTATACACACAAGAAGAATAAGTAAGGGAGTAATCTTTGGAAAAATAAGCCAAGAAGGCAGAGGTTGATGCCAAAGCCAAAGCATAAGTTGATGCTAAATCCAAGGAGGATGTAGAGCACACTATATAACAACCAATTATAACAAAACAACCAGTAGAGTCCATAACCAAGGGTGTTCAATACATGTAGCCTAGCAACCATCGACTACCTCACAAGGCTTAGGGTTTACGCAAGGGGATAATCATGAGGAGACATCTCAACCAAAGTAACAACTCCCTAGCCAATGGTTTTTGGATACTCCTGCAACCTTCACTCATAGAATAACCTTTTCTCTACTAATGGCATAAATCAAGAAGGCACCTACCATGGTTTTAACTTCAAGCTTAGCTCTGGCTATAACAGTTCAAGAATCCTTTCTTGATATTTTTTAGCTTCCTCTATCCAAGAAAATTGAAGGGGTAGTTGCATTTTAAGAATCTATCATGTAGAATGCTTTGACCTTAGAGAAAGCAATGTTACAACTCCAGAAGGAAAACACAGACCTACATCTTTGGTTCACCAAGGCACATTATGTCATTGATAGCACTTTCCCTATGTTGGTCACTCAAGTCTTGGGTGACCAAGTGATGTTTGAAGATAAACAATTTTCAACTCTCTTGTCATCGCTGATCAGAAATTGGGTTCTGAAAAAAGGTTTCAAGTCAGAGTTTCAATGGTGCCACACTGTAGAGCTCATTGAGAGCTTTCCGACGCTTTTCGCGGTTTGCAAAACGGACACCGTATGCAAAAGTTATGGGCCACTGAAGTTTTGGTTCGACAGGAAAAAAAATTGGTGTCGACAAATGACGTGGCATTATTTACATGCGACAAGTGGGCCAATGGGAGGTTGACATGTGGCATGATTAAGTTCGGTGATAATCTCGTTGACCGAGCCATGTGGCAAGCAAGGTGGCGAGTTGACCGAGTTCGAAGGGGGAGACCCAGCAAAGGTGGCGAATCTTGTGGCATGGCACGCTCTCCAAGCAAATACCCTTTCAATCTCTTCTCTTCCAACTCAGCGCGCAGCATGTGGATTAACCCACGTTGGATAATGGTGGTCAAAGGCTATTTAAAGCCTTTCCCTGTCCCATTCCCAAAGCAAGTGCATGTGGGATAAAGACAGTTTGAAGCGCCCAAGGTGGAGGAAAACGGTTTCCAAGGCCCCAACAAAGAGGGAAGAAAAATTAAAATATATGCAAGGCGCCTAGACCCCCTGTGTAAAAGAAAAACGCCTTGACCACTTCAACCACAATCGCTGAAATGTTATAAAAGGGAGTTATTTGTACTTGTTTTGACACGAATTTCTGACTGTGTTTTATTTTAAGAGGTCGAGAGCTTGTTTTAAGTTTGGAGATAGCTAGCTAATGGGATTTTCTCCAATATTCGACCTTATACACAGAAGGTAAGTCTTTTTAATTATGTTTTGTAATTAAAAAGAGAATGTTATTATTATTATTTGGATATACCAACAGATTGAATGAAGGACCAAAGCAATTTTGGAAGGGGATTGAAGACTGAGGAAGGATTCCATGTGACCGAGCTTGAGTTTATCAGCGAAGGTGGAATTCTTGGACAGAGATCAGGCCTGAGGGAAGTTGTGTAGCGTTTCAAGAATTTGTAAGCCATTTGTTGCGCAAATTTAATAGAAACGGTCCTCACTATTGGACAGACCCGAAGACGTAGGCAAACAATGCCGAACTCCGTTATCAATTTCATGTGGTAATTTGTCATGATTGCATGTTTTATTTTCAAGTATTCTGATTTTTAATTAATCAAGAACTCATGCAATATTTGAAAAATTGACAATTTATGACATTTAATTTTTAAAACAAAATCCGGTTTTATTGGTGAATGGAAGATATCAGTCTTTTTGACAATTCTAATCCAATTCGATAACCTAGAATATTTTGCCAAACAATTTGCAAATTCTTTTGAATATTTTCGAGAATTTGTTAAGTTTGAGAAATTCAGAATCCATATGTTTAAAACTTCACTTTGAGTTTTTCAGTGGTGTTTACGGATCAATAGCTCACAAAAGACTAGATCATTGCACATAAGTTACAACATATTATCACGTAGAGGCAAAACATTAAAGCAAAAACAGAGGTAATTTTTGAACTTTTGTAGGAGTATGAACAAGTTTTAGATACAATTGCACTCCAATCACAACACATCTCATAAGGGATGCTCGATTGGAAGCAATAATTGAACACTTCATGGTTAAAGCTCAATCAGAATTCGATAAGGAATACAAAGCCAAAACAATAATGTAAGATCAATCCACTACCTTAGATACACTGGACATTGCATTCAAGCAATCACTTGAATCAAGAGACAATGTTATGTAAAAGATACAAACATGGCAGAATGAGATGCTACATAATACATTTGTTAGCATACAAACATAAAGGCATGTAGATCACCTAGAAGAGTTATCCTAATGAATCTAGGAAAAAGTGTTAAATGCTAGGGCACTTCTCACCATCACATAAGATGATGATATTCATAATTTGATAGTGTGCCAAATCCCATTGCACACACTGCTCAATATGGTGCAGGCAGTCTTTACTGACTAGACGATTACGAAAAATACTTGGCACATTTGGATAGCTCCATCACATACAACATCAAAGAGCCCAAGTTTATCCCTCCAAACCAACTTCAGTTGGAGCTTCATCAAATAAAGATAGACGTAATTTCATAGCCAACGACTCAACCATAGCAACTACTAGTAGCACCAAACACTCTAGCCATGTTTTCTTATTCATTATCTCAAGTAGAACCATCATTATAGCCTCTTCTAGTTCCTTTAATGTAGTCCATGCCACCACCTTCTATGTTGATACAATGTGCACTGCAATTTTGAAGTTTTGAAGGATATTTTAGTTGATAGGATTGAAACATTAGGAGTAAGACTAGCATGGTTGAAAACTCATAAAAGGTGACCACCTAGTTATATCAGTCTATTGAAAACCCGCAAGGGCAATAGATTGGTATGTTACTTAGTTGAAAACTCGAAAAGGCAACTAAATAGTGCCAAGAGGTGAAAAATGATAAATGACACCTTGACCTATAATTGTGAACAATGCCTTCAGTCTGATCCTTTACAACAAACAACTCCTCCATGTCTAATTAGTTGTGCACTTCTTATGACTTTGTCTCAAGACAAGACAGCAATTTAAGTTTGGAAAAGTGTTGGTAGTAGAACAGTGCTGCAAAATCATAGAGTATAAGTGTATGACAAATGTGCATTTCGCACCATTTTGTACTTGGTATATTCTTTTTAATTGTATGCAAAACTTTTTGAACATCAAAAGTCTTCGGAATGTGAAGAGTCTCATTTTATACTGTAGCAAACCAATGGAATGTGAAGTGATAGAGTCTTTGGAAAGCTTTATACATATCGTTCAATTGTAATGAAAAAAGGGTTCTAAAATATAGAGATTAATATACATATTCAGAAATGGTTTTCTTTATGTTTCCTTGTGTTCCTTGCCCACGATACGATCTATGTTTAATGAAATCTAGTTACCATGAAAACACTTGTTGTTTGAGTTGATAATTTTTGCAAATCATGATAATTTTGTTCTATATTGTGCTTTTAATAATATAAAGGTTATGTGCGAGTTCCTTCCATTTGTTTCTATATTGCTGTACACACAATATCCCCTATTCCTATGTTCTGAGGGTTTTCCAAGTACCTTTGCTAACAGTGAGGACTAAATCCTGACAGGAAAATATTACATAGAAAAAGATAACACTACCTCAATAAATTCAACTTTGTAAATGGATATCATCATAAAGTTTCTGTCACAATAAATTTTGTGAAAAAATAATTTTTTTGGTAATTATATTAAAAACTAATTCAACTAATTACAGTCACTTAAAAAAGAATAAATAATAGAAAGGTAAAGTATGCTTATTTTACACTAAAAAAAAGAGAGAGACAAAATAACAATATAGTGTTCAAACTACACCCTGATCCGAACCAAGTACATTGATCTTAGTCTAGAGCCACATCCAAACGAGACACATTAACATCTGCAGAGAATAGTCCTTACCTACCTTCTTTGACAAAAGAAAAATTTAATGAATATTATTTTTCTCTCCACTTGGATCTATACCCTTCTTGTACAATTCTTAAGGTAACCACTCATTCTTCGAAACATATCTATCAAGATTCTCTAGTCTATTCATGATCCACCATAATAAGGTCTGAGTTTCATGAAAAAACCTTCAGAAAACAAAGAGGCCCAACCAATGGATGTAGTTATGGAGATACCATCTTACATGATATCTGTTCTTCTGGTAGGAGCTGCCACAATTTTTCTTGTAGTAATACTTACAATGAAACGATATGGAACATATAAACATAAACTTCCTCCAGGACCCAGAGCTATTCCTATAATTGGCCACTTTCATCTTCTTACAGACAAAACCAAGCCAATTCACCAGATTCTATATTCACTCTCAGCTCTCTATGGACCTATTATGCATCTCAAATTTGGCAGTCGCCCTGTTTTGGTGATCAGTTCTTCTGATTTAGCCAAAGAGTGTTTCACAGTAAATGACAAGTCTTTTGCATCTCGCCCTCAACTTGTACAAGGCCAGCATTTGAGCTACAATTTTTCTATGTTGGGATGGGCTCCCTATGGGCCTTACTGGCGAAACGCGAGAAAAATCTGTACCGTGGAGCTTCTGTCCTCTAAAAGAATTCAATCATTCAGACCCAAAAGAATGAAAGAGCTTTGTAAAGCAGTAAATTCTCTGTTTCAGCAGTCACAGTTGCAGAGTATTGTTAACATGAGAAGTGTATTCTCCCAATTGAATTTTAAATTTCTGATGACAATGATCATAGGCGAAAGATATTTTGGAGAGGAATCAGGGATTTCACTAGATTTAGTTACCCATCTGATTGAAGAGTCTTTGGTGCTTCATGGGGTAATTGATATTGGGGATTATCTTCCCTGGTTGAAGTGGCTTGATTTGCAGGGGTATGAGAAGGCAATGAAGAAGGTGCAGGGGAAATTAGATCTGTATTTCCAGAGAATTCTAGAGAAGCACAAGGAAAAAGAATTAGAAGAGGACGGAGAAATGGAAGACTTTATTGATGTGCTGATCTCACAAGCAGAGGAGAATGGCGAAACAATTCCTGATAAAGATGCATTTGTTAAGGCGACTGCAATGGTAAGTTGTTTTGTTTTCTGCAAATTTTGGCATCTTTAGTTTGTAAATTCTTGTGTAGATGGTGGAGATACTACTGGGACAGTCTGGAGACTTCTTATTCGATTTACCTAGGATTAACAGAATGTTCCCCTAGTGACACTTCCGGATAAGTTAGTACTAAACAACCACCTAATGCACTAGAACTGTTGATAGAAATTATTTGGTAAAAACTGAAATAGTATTTTTGCATTAGATATTAAGGTAAAAATTAGTACCAAACAGCAATGGAATGCACTCTAATCGAAAAGCATTATGACCCAAATGATTGGTTGTGATAGAGAAACCATTTATGAACTCATTGACCCATCGGGATGGAGATACTGCATTGAACTCCATGGAGCTTTTTTTTGTTTGTTTGTTTGGTGGAAAATATTTTTAGGGAGATGTCATATTCAGGTAAGATCTAAGGAGATAGGCGTATTTCTTCCATCAAAAAATGTCTAGGTCTTGTACCTGGCCTGCGCCCTTCGACATGCTCAAACAACACATCTAATCAAAAGATAAGCAATCACTAGGGTATGCATGTAGCATCTGTAAAAACCAACAAGACTGAAACGTTTTGGCTCATGCAAAATTTAGGTGAAAAGAGAACAAATATGATTCCAATCAAGACCACAATTGGAAGCACGCTCCATTACCACAAGGATTTAGGGAGAGGAAGCCACTAACTAAATGAGGAAAGCCAACCCCAAAAGCAGTCTTCTAAAGAAAAAAGAAAAACCTCAAAAAAACTTTAACAATCAATTTTGTCACTGTCCAGCACTAAAATGCGCAAGCAATCATTCCTTAGCTTAGCCGGCCACCATAGAAAAGCAAGGCCAAAGAAAGGTTGATCAAGAGTCCAATTAGCAAGATCATCCGTAAATTTATTGAAACCTTTAACAGTGTGCGAAAAAAAGAACCTATCAAAATTCCTTTGAAACAATTGAATTTTATTGAGAATTTTACAAATTCTCCAGTCCATGAAAATATTAGACCTGAGATCAGAGAGCACCTTAATCCAAAACTTTATATCAACCCCCAACTGAACTTTCTTCCATCCCACCTTCGAGGAATTCTTAAGACCTTGCACAAATTATATACATAGCTACATTTAAGAATCTTGAAACAAGAAGCGTGAAATGTTCTTGAAACATGAGCGCATCTGCAATGCAACCAAAATAGGACTGAAAAGGTTGAATATAAGAATCTTGTATATTTATATGATATATAAATCTTATTTAATTTAAACATTAAGAAATAAGAAATAAAATAAAAACAAAGATTGAAAAAATGACACCTTACCAACGGGTTTTGTGTTTCTGGCCTCTGAAATGCGGAGGAAAAGGTCAGATTTCTGGTAGCAAAGTATCATCCATATCAGCCAACTTGTAACAACAATATCCAGTTTTGTTTACAAGTTCAACCAACACTTTTTCAACCACTGATTTGCAATTTCAACCAGCACCCCTTTAGCACACATGCTAGATTCACATACTCTCACCATGATCTTTTTTTATCAGTTCCATTTGTTGCACCAGTGGCTCAGCAACTTTAATTGGTCGGAGTCTAATAAGCAGTAATTTACCTAGCTCCTTCCAGACTAAACAAATGAGGAGTTATGTTGAGGATGTGCATGAGAATAGGTGGTCAGCGAGCACAATGAGGATGCATCGATGTGGAAGCCTCACTGGGAGGTGAGGAAGAGAACAGCAGCTTATATCAATGGGGAAATGTGAACCATGAAGAGTGGGGTAATGGTGAAAAGTGATAAAAAAAGGAGCAAGGGAATGGTGAAGTAGCAGTTACCATATTAAAGGGAGGTGCAGTCTTAAGGGTATTCCGTCCTGAATGTTACCAATTTGGCTACCTTAACTTACCAAGTTAGCTGTGATAGTTGATTTGGTGATATAACCAATGTATAAAGTTCCTTGACCTCTTCAATCACCTGATATCAGTCCAGTGCTGCAAGGCCCTTCCTTGGATCAAACAGACATAAATGTCCTAAATGCCCATGAACTCCTCGACGTATCAATCCAGTGCTTAGGACTGAGGGTATGAGAAGCTCTTGATAGCAATTTGGGAGAGCAAAAAGTTAGTGATTATAAATTCACAGCTTGTCATGATAGCCTTGCTAACAATGCCCTTGAACTTCTCAACCTATCAAACCAGTGCTTAGAAGTGAGGGAATGAGAAGCTCGTGATCGCAGTTTGGGAGAGCAAAGAGTTAATGATTAAAAAATACATGTCTTAACAAAAAAAAAACATGTGAATAGACACTGTATTATATATAGTTAAAAATTTTGTAAGTTCTGATTTTAGTTTTTCTTTCTTTATTTTTTCTATTTTTTTTTAAATATTTCTAGCCTTGCAGGTTATGTTTATTGCAGGGGCTGATACATCTTCAATTGCCCTGGAGTGGGCACTGTCATTGTTATTGCAACATCCCCATGTAATGAGGAAGGCACAAGAGGAACTTGATTCTAAAGTTGGACACAATAGACTGGTAGAGGAATCAGATATAACCCAGCTAACATACCTCCAGGCAATAGTGAAAGAGACTATGCGTCATTATCCTCCAGCGCCTTTGCTAATGCCACACAAATCAATTGAGGCTTGTACGGTGGGAGGTTACCATATTCCTGCAGGAACAATGCTGATGGTAAATGCATGGGCAATTCATAGAGATCCAAGAGTTTGGAATAAGCCTCTGGACTTTATGCCAGAGCGTTTTATGGTGAAGGATTTAGAGATGGACAACATACAAATGGGAGGGAGTGACTTTGAGATGATTCCATTTGGGGCAGGGAGGAGAGGATGTCCTGGTGCTTCTTTGGCAATGTGTATGGTCCAAATAACTTTGGCAAGGTTGTTGCAGAGCTTTGATTGGTTTGTTCCTGATGGAAAAGTGATTGACATGAATGAAGGGTTCGGTTTGACAATGCCAAGGGCAGTGCCTTTGGAGGTTACCATCAAACCTCGTCTTTCCCATCATTTATACCAGGGAGAGGTCTAGTTTAAAACCATTGAATTCTTTCAATGTTTTAGATTTAATATTTTTGAAGGAAGACACATTATCTGAAACTTGTAATAAGGCTAATTTATAGCCTCAAGATGCCATTGTAAGCTTGTAATTGTTATTATGAGATTCTGATGTCAAATTTCTGCAATTAAAAAATATATATAAAACACTATTCAATCCAACAATTTTTTTTTTTTTTTTTAAAGATTAGGGATTTCGGTAGATGGCATTGTAAGCCATCATCATCAATTGAACTATAATTTTTTTGTATATGGCTATTGAATAATTAGTTCTACAAGGAGTAGCACCTCAGTGGTGTTCTTGGATGGGCAAGGGCCCATGCAATTCCTTATCAATAAAAACATAAAAGTCATTTTTAAATCAGATATATATCAAATCCTATCAAACAATTTTCTATTTCAGATTTTGAAAGACAAAAAAGAAAATCTAACTATAATGGAAAATCCTCTTTCTACTTCATCAGAGGTCAATTGTTGAGGGGTACAACTGAATGCTTTCTTATTTTTATTTGTTTTAATGGAAACAACTTTCATGTTGTATGTTTTTTAATTGAAATTGGTGAACATCAGAGAATGATAATAAATATGTATCTATCATGAAGTGGAAAACCATGATGAGGGATCTTAGGGTGCTCGTCGGATAGTACAATGATATATATTCAATCCAATGGATGAGTGCATGAATCTTCTCTAGACTAGTATAAACTGTTCTATCAACTATATATTGCAAATATTGAATTGTTTCATAATTGTAAAGACACTTCTTCAAATTGGTGTATAGCTTATGCTAGTGCAATAATTGTATAAACATGTTCTGATACATAAACTGGTGCATTTATGATTGAGAAACATAAAACAAATATTTAATACATAAACTGCTGCATTTATGATTGAGAAAACACAATGCAAGTATTCTATATTCGTTTTTTATTGACTTATAAGCTTGGTTTTAATTATAAATTTTTTCATAGACCTAATTTCCACAATTAGATCAGAGTAGCTTCCTCCTAGTGTTGATATATTTGTTTAGTTACTTATTTCATTTTAACATTGTTGTTAAAATATTCTTATAGATTATCTCAACCGATAATCAAATATTTGTAATAAATAGAAAATGAGACTATAACTATTTATGCAGAGTCTTCGAGATTAGCACTCATCACATGTTTACTATGCTTATTTTCATAATATCTTTTTTTAACTTATGTTGTTGAATCCTCGAAGTTGTTGGTTGGGATTTCAACTTTCATATAATTTACCAAGATTCTTTTCATTTCTCCAACATGCACATACACAGACTATTTTTAACTTTTGGGTATTAAATAGCTGAATTTTGCTTTGATTTTTGATTAGCACATGAGTTTACTTTACAAACTCTATATTGAATTTCAAGTCATTTGATACTCGCTTGCCCAAGATGCAAAAATAGAACAAACTTTGTTGTCATTTTAAAGGATCAAACATGAGTTTTGACCTAGATTTTTGTTGGGTCGATGTGAGGACATGTATTATCATGTTATGTAGTTGGAAATTCAAGCATTTTCCAACTTCGTATGACCAAATTATGGAAATAATTCATGTTGATGCAAGTTTTCCAATAAATGACAAATATATACCCTTTTGTTTTCGGATAATTCAATAATTGACGTAAGACATGAGTTGTAGGTTGTGGTTCTCAAAAGAAGTCCTTTGGTAGAATAAAATTTGAAACATGTGATCTAAAATCTTTTGAGAGGGAGATGAATGGGGGAGGCACAGGGAGGGCAAAAGGAGGATTTTTTCTTATGGCTTTCTAAGGTTTTTAAATACACCCATTAACAAACATTAAAGAGGATATTCACAATGAAACTAATACATTATACATTTGTGGATTTTAAATTTCATAAATAAAATACAAAAGAGAGGGTAATATTGGGTAGCAAAGAAAATCATATTGTCACTCGCTTATTCTTTTGCTAAATCAAACATACCAAACAAATTTTATTTCAAACAAATTGATATTTATCAATTCTAGCATCCACTCGAATTCAAATAAATATAGAACTTCAGATAAGGATTTAACAATATTGTGAGTGAATTCCATAAACATAACTTGACGCTCAATAATTTATTGTAGAAGACAGAAAAGCTCATCCATCTTCAAATATTTATTTAATGTTCACAATGTTTCCACATTGGAATGGCTAGAATAGCATAGACTCAATCTAACTAACTCATTAAATATCATATAAATCTTACTAATGAAAACATAATCTAATAAAGTATAAAGAATTTATCTAACTGAGAAAAGAAAACACAAATTCATATAACATCCACATAATAATATATTTAAGTTTAAAAAGTTAACATAATTACTTGGTAAATTCTTTGTCTTCCATTCTAATTAGAAAAAGAGTTGAAACAAAGTATATATAATAAAAGAGATTAGACATAGAGACATCTTCAACGTAATCACATATGATTCAAACTACAGCTAAAAATAAAACTAACTATTCAAAACTTTAAAATCTTAGCAAAAAATAGTCACTACATCTTCAAACTTCTTGGCATGGAGGAGAGCCTTCAGTCCATTAATTGTTTTCCTTTCAAGGATTTCATTCAAAGAGAATAATCTTCATCCACTCTAGATATACCAATAATAGGCTTCTTAAATTGGAGTTCAATTAGTGTGATCGAATTCACATTTTCAAATAAGGGACCTTCCATGTATTCATCTAGAGCATTTATCTTTTCCACTCTTCTGATTGCATCTGCCACAAAGTCCAAAGTCTATCATTTGCCTTTCATATTTGTAGTGGCCATATATTTCTTGAATGTAGTAATGAAACTACCTAACATATCAATGATTTCATCGTTTGTCCTCTTTATAAAATTTTGGTATACTTTAATTTACAAATAACGAGAAGAAATTCTTCAAAAACATATTCAATTGTATACTATGGCAACAAGATTTTGTGATAATTTTCCAAAAGCTGATTTAGATTTCACTATAAAATATTTACAAGAAATAATGTCAAAAGTATGCACAATTGGAAAATTAGGAAGCAAACCTTGCTTGAAAACCATGACAATGATAATGAGCTTATTTTCCATTTTTGAAATCTCAATAAAATAAATTTTAAAATTCCTTTGTGATTGGTCATTTGTCAACATAGCAGCCTACACCTTTACCAATGACTTGAAAAGAAAATTAAGAGGAGTCTTAACATCTTGAAATTAATTACTAACACTTTGATCTTTGCTTGAGTCTCTAAACATTTTACCTCCTTCATTCCATGAACAACCCTCTTTGTCATTCTATTATTGGACTTAACTATTAATTTAAGATCTTATTCATAAACTTATTCATCACTAGAATATGCAATGGCCTTTATAGCATTTTGACTTGTCCTTTATTCTTTCTTGTTACTATGAACAAATATTCTTTTTCTCTAATGAGCATTAGTGATCCATTTTTTGATATTTTCTTTGTAATAATTCTTTTTAGTTTCCCAATTGATTTATCAAACTTCTTTTTGATCTCTGATTGCTCATGTATGACCATAATTTCTTATGAGCTTTGACCAATTACATATCATTTATATAATATACTTGAAACTCTTATTCAATTTTGGGAATCACACTTTATTTTGGAGTAGGTGTGAATAGAACTTGGGTCACAAATGGGGATGGAGTGGAAATGGTGGGATTGGAAATAATTGATGGAGGTGTAAATGGGAGAATAATTCTTGCTTTTAGAGTAGGTGTGGATAATCCTTAGGTCACAAATGGGGATGGAGTGGAAATGATAGGTTTGGAAATAGTGGCTGAAGGTGTAAATTAAATGGTGGTGGCCATGATGGAATCTAATATAGGTGGTATGGAAACAATCAACCCTATAGGACTAATCTTAACTCAACTTGTGATCATAGTAGAAAGAAGGGAAACACGGGCTGAGGTAAAAACATTTAATATCATCTTGAATGGTGTCAATATAAATATGGATGCGGATGAACAATCCTTGAGAGATAAAGTATCACCATGATCAACAATAGTGACAATAAAGCGGCTCAAGAAATTGACTCTATAATATTTTCCATGATGATCACAGGTGTAGGGGTGGAAAACATAATTTTAGGAGACAATGTGGCCACTGGTATTATAGACATGGGAATATTTTTTGGTAATTGGGATGGTAAGGCAATGATGGATCCCATATAACCCACTTCTCCTTGATGCTCATAAATAATCCCAAAATTAGTGACCTTAGGAACGTTAGTCAGTTGACCAGAAATAATCGCAACATCCTAAATACTAATGACATTTGTATCAGGGAAAGAAACATAAAAACTTTGTGATAATTCAAAATGGTCACTTGACACATATGTAACATTTGGATTTAATTAAAAAATTTAAAAACTTGAAGGTACAAATATATCCAAACTAATAGTAATATGAATCATAAATGAAGAATCGATATATGGCATAGTAGTAGAAGTAAAAATGACCTTGTTAGCGGAGGTAATGTGGCCATGAGTGTACTCATTGGTGGAGATACTTAAATCAATCCCTTGAATAGTTTATTCATTAAGACTCGGTTCGTCCCTTAAAACTCTAACTTTTATTTAGCTATAGACTGTCCAAACTAGGTCTTCCACTTTATGTATTAGATGATTGTTTATGCAAGCCTATTGCTTCACATTTTATTAAACTTTCAAATAATTTTGTGGATCAAGATAATATTGATCATCTTGATGGGCTTGGTGATAATAGGTTGGGCTATTTAATGCTTGAAGGCTCTCCAAATTCTTGGCTACTTTCCCATTAAGATTATAATATCTAATCAAATCCTTTTCAAACTTGTTGAATGTTGGCCTATGTACTACAATTTACTATAATGAAGGCCACATTTTACATTGTGACTTTCCAATTTGTGGGGAATTGGGGGCCATGATCTCTGATTTATTCTTTTATAATTTCCTATGGTTCCATGCACAAATTGATGGACAATTTATAAATAGGCGAGTCTAACAGTTACACAAAATCACAGTTTATTAGGAGCCACCATAACCCCTTAAATTCTCAAAATGGTGAATGTGTCATAATAATAGTTAGCCCCAATTGTCTTTATGGATCATCTCATTTATTGAAAAAGCTAAGGAAAATTAGAGCTCGGCTTCATTGGTTGAAAGTGGGTGACAAAGTTTCAAAAGAACTTTTCACATTTTAACCTGCTAAAAAAACTTTAGATAAGATTACAAACATAGAAGTAGGATCTAAAATTCTTACCAAACTCCCTAACATCTTAGGGGCTTTTGTCGATTTATTAGGAGCCACCATAACCCCTTAAATTCTCAAAATGGTGAATGTGTCATAATAATAGTTAGCCCCAATTGTCTTTATGGATCATCTCATTTATTGAAAAAGCTAAGGCAAATTAGAGCTCGGCTTCATTGGTTGAAAGTGGGTGACAAAGTTTCAAAAGAACTTTTCACATTTTAACCTGCTAAAAAAACTTTAGATAAGATTACAAACATAGAAGTAGGATCTAAAATTCTTACCAAACTCCCTAACATCTTAGGGGCTTTTGTCGAGCATTATAGAAATGTTTTTACAACGCAACCCAATTCTCCTTCTAAGAAAGAAACCTTGCTCAAATGTTTGTTGGCCATGCCATGTAAGCTCTCTGAGACCCAGTGTGTGGCTTGTGACCATCTTCTTGACATCAATGATCTTAAGGATGCTGCCTTGTTCATGGCCTTGGATAAAGCCCCAAGATTTGATGGTTTCCCATGTGGGTTTTACCAAAATTTTTGGGATATTATTGGCCCAGATTTGCACAAAGTCTATATTGAAGCCATGTTGAGGGGGTCACTTGGGACCTCCATAAATAAAGGAAATATTAAATTTATCCCCAAAGAAGGAGATCCTAAACTCATCACCAACTAGAGGCTAATCACCCTTTTGAATGTCTCCTACAAGATCATAGCCAAAGCACTTGCTCTCAACCTGAGACATCTTTTTCCCCTGATTTTTAGAAGTGAGTAGATAGGGTTCATCAAAAACTGCTTCATCCTAGATAACATTATTGTAGTTTGAGAGGGCATAGAATGGGCCCGGCCTCCAACCAAAAATATTTATTCATGAATATTGATTTTGAGAAAGCTTAAGACAAAATTGAGTGGCAGTTTATTATTGCTATGCTTTAGGCTATTGGTTTTGGCCCCTAATTTGTTTGGTCTGTTCAAATGATTTTAAAATATGTTGGAGCTTGACTCACCATTAATGGGACTCATTCTCAATGGTTTGAGCTTCAACGCTCTATCAGACAGGGTTGCTTGTTGGCTCCAACTCTTTATGTTTTTTTGGTAGAAGGTTTTAGCTATCTTTTAGTTGATTTTACATCTAGGTTTCTAATCAAAGGGATCACCTTGTCCAATACCTCATAAAAGCTAGTGAATGGGCATTTTGTGGATGATTCATCTTTTATGCTTATAAAGGAAGAAGCCTCAATGAAAAATTATTTGCTTTGCTTGGACACCTTCTTCCTAGCTCCAGGGTCCTCCATTCAATGGAGAAAGACCAGATGTTATAGACAATCCATATCTCCTAGACCAAGTTGTATTTCAGATTACCACTGAAGTTGGATTGCCCATGGTGATGTAAGCGTCCCACCCCAAATATGCCTTAAGTTTCTAGAATTTAGTGTATTGACATTTTGTCAAATACTTAGCATGTTGGTTGTTATCATTGAATTTTTTGAGTTTCAATGCTTGTTTCTGATAAGTTTTTTCTAGTTTGTTTCATATAGACATTTAAATGAACAATAGATCATACATTTCACATGCATATGCCAATAACCAAACAATATCCAATGACTACTATCAACACTTACAACAATAGAAGTAAACATGATATATGTATTCAAATCAGAGATTTGAATAGAGTTATTTGATGATTACATTCAGTTTCAGATTACACAATGAAATGCCAACATACCAAATTTTTCCCTTGTGCCATGATGAAGTTACAATGCCAAACTGTAAAAAAGGTATCACATCCAATTGCCTTCATATGTATATGCTGCTCCAACTATAAATTAATGTCTAAGATACTAGAAGACTGGTGTAGCTCAACCTTTTCACCATATACAATCTCCAAAATAGCTTTGATAAGTTGTGATCCCACTACAAGTGGCGTCTCTACTTATTATACGATGCAACTAGTTTGTATAAAGCTGAATCTCCTTTGAAATGCAATTGATCCTCTGATGATGGCTGCAAGTAATCTTTCCAATGGTGATAGGGCTAGTATGAACCCTCTAATTTGCACAAATAATCTTTGAAAAACTAAATTAAAAACTCCTCTAATATGTTCTCTACACAATAGTAATTAAATCATCAAACTTTTACGTAGAAATGATTAACAATATGTGCACAATATTTTGATAAATCCTTCGAAACCCTGAATAAAGAAATCTTCCTAAATTTGATGAAGCACAAACACAATCCCTATAATGGAATTATCTACAAGTTGTTCTTCTTGAGGGGATACATCCTCAAAAAGCTTGAGATTTTCAAACTCTCCAATATTTAGCAAAGACCTTAGCCAAATTCTTTTTCTTCCACAATGAACCCCTGAAAATGAGCTTTAAATGCCCTTTTATAATATTCAATTTGCATTTGATTTCATCTCATTTAATTTACTTTAATTTCATTTACTTTTCCCTCCTTTTTGGTGTATAACTTTAAAATATAAGATACTTTATTATTCACTTATATCTCCCCTTTAAAATAACACTTTAACACTTATTATAAAGTATACTTTTAAAAGCATTTAAATCCCCCTTTTAAATAAAGTCCACTTAATTCATTAATGATATGCACTTAATAATTAATTATTATTAAAGTATAATTTTAACAATTATTATAATATTATAACTCCATCATTAATCATCATAAATCAATTCTGACTTCACTAGGAGGCAACCCACTACATTCACTGCTAACTAGGGTGTCTTACTATAAATAGTAAGGTTGGCCTCTATCATCCAATTGACTTACTATAAATAGTAAGTATACACAAAAACCCCTGAATAACATCACCTCTAAACAAGCTAAGGATCTAGAGATGAAAACACTGCCAACTACCCATTGGAGAACTAGCTAACTCCAACACTGGGTCCTCTAATCACCATGATTAGCCTACGAGGCTTGATGATAGGATAAACCACTAAACTTCTGATGATCTCTCAAAAGGGGACATTACAATCTACCCTCCTTGAAATTTCTTGTCCTCAAGCAATTGCAACTGAATTGAAAACACCACTCCAACATAAGCCCAAGGGAAGAATTATAAAATGACCCACATACCTTCAAATAACTCTAGTAACACCAGCAAAATAACAACTATGTAAAGATAAACATCATACCAACTATCCAACTCATGCGCACAAGATTTTTGCATCGAAATCATCTCATGTACATGTGAACCAAAGGTCAAACTATATGCATACCACATAATGTACACATTGTAAAACTCATCAACAAACCCTAACTGGAATCCTGATGCACAAGAAGGATCCCATAGCAAACTGTAGAGGGCCCAATAATATATCCTTGGATCCCAAACCTAGAATGGAAGTCTATCATGCATAACATCCTCTGACTTCCACTGTACAAATCTAATATCAAATTCACCATGCCAAGAGTGGTGAATCAACCCAATGGGACCAATCCAAACCATAGTGCCAATCCTGTCACCACCTAGAACCCAATACAATCAAAACTCACATCCATCAGTCAAGAGGAGGTAAGAATATCCAGATTGTTTGCACCACAACATCTCCTTTCATCCTCTACAAATCTCCTATGGATGTGTTGACTATCCTTCATAGGTGCTGGAGGATATGTAACTGCTCCTCCCAAATCAAGGGAATGATAAAACTCTCCTCCATCACCATTGTAAGGGCTAAACAAGCCATCATGCTTAAAGACACCACCATCTCCTTGTAACCATGTATCTAATAGAAATATCTAAGATAAAGAAGTGGAAAACTCTATCAGGTACATACTAGCATAATGGTAATCTAATATCTGACCCTGCAAGTAATACTCTAAATATACTCTAAATATAATTGAGTCAAACACCTACAATCTCTAGTTCCATATTCTAGAAGATGGAAACTATTCATCCCATAGTGGATGGTATAAATCCCAAGCCAATCCACACCTATGTGTCATCAAGTCATCAATGTGTGGACTAAATAATAAGTGATGAACACTCCTCACTATACAATCAAGATAAAAATCACATACCTGTGTCAATGGTTGACTGTCATAGTTATGAGGAACACACTCCTCATCACTCTCGTCACTCAAATTAGAAGATGGCTCATGTATCTAATCTTGAATGGATAATTGGGTAGATGCTCTATCAACCCTCTTTAGATACCCAATAGCATACTCTCTATCATGAAACAATTGGATATATTCTAGTTTTATCTCCTCCAAAGCACTCTTGATGAACCACAAATCATGAATGTGAGTACCAGTTGAGACCCCATGCCATCTTTCCTCAAAATCTACTATCCAAAGAAGGTACTTAACATACTTATGAGTAAAATAAAAATAAAATAAGGTTGAATCAACCTTCTCTCCTATAACCTTCAATTGATCTCTCCATCTATGTGGTTCAATAAGCTATCTATCAAAATCAGCTGCATGGGATGTAATCTCTGATTTGCTTCTAGGAGAGAGAAATAAATCAACATGAGAACCAATCTCCCAACTAGATGATACCCTACATACCTATTTTGAATAAAATGGAATAATGTATTGATCTGTCACACAACTCTCTTGAGAATCCACTACTTCACCACAAGAGATATCAATAATCTGCTCTGCAACACCCGAAATGGGACTATCCATAGAGACACTTGATGAAACATATGGTTCTATGCTAAACTCATCTAAAGTACTCATCCCATCTATGTCACTTGCACCTGTAATTGAAATGGATGTAGCCACATCCTCAATGTGCTCCTTATCAATACCCGTGGGTGTATGTTCATCACTAGTAACTGTCATAGATATCAGAACTATATCTGTTGATCATGAAGACTGTACTAAGCTCAACTCCACAATAAGCTCATCTATCTATAACTTTGACTCTTGAAAGGTTGTTTGAGCACTCTTCAAAGAGTCTATGGTGACCTCAAGCTCATAAGTGAGCTCATCAACCTCCTCTTCCTTTCCCTTTGAGCATCAAAATAGATACCATTGAGCAAGAGAAGATGATCTCTATCTGATAATAGTTGTAGGTAATTATTCTTCATTACCCCGATTGCATCTCTAAGTGCCTGAAACTTTGCAATGGAAACTCCACTATCAAGGTGCTTATATATACCTAGAGTCCAACAATAGTGTGCCTCCAACTGTTGAACAACATCAAAGTGTTATAATGCTAAAGCATTCATGCCTTCATTCACCTTTAATTGCCTTGACAAATGATGAGACTCTTGTGACAAATCATCTCCACACAAATTTTCTGATATGTAATATACACTACGGTAGGAGGTTGAATCATCATCACTCACTATTTGATAGGCATCATCATGTGTGCCATTAGCTCTACACACTTCCTCAACAAAAGTATTGTTATTATGTACCTCATGGGATGGATCCAATGACATAATAGAAGCTGTTGATTGGACATCATCATTGCACATTTCTTCCTACAAATTAGATGCATGTTCATCCAAAGAGCTATCCTGGGACCCATCACCAACAAGTAAATTTTCTAATTTGTTCACATCTTCTAAGGTCTGATTTCCAAAATCAAACTTGTTATGGCTTGAATCTACATCACATAATTTATTTTTAACACCCAAATATTGAGTGTCAATGTTAAGGATCTCCACACATCCATCATCCTCACATGGAATGGTTGATATCTCATGAGTAGGCTCAACATTATGACTGTTGTCATTAAACAAAAAATCAGAAGCTACATCATACTTATCTGCAACGTTCTCATGGAAATCAACCAAAAATTCATCCTTTGCTAACTGTCCATTGCCCATTGTTGGTTCAAGAGGTGTCTTCAAAGGAAAATTAAGTGTATCATGTGTCATAATTTCTTTCCTATGGTTGTAATGTAAATCTTTATGTGTCTAAGTCTCCTTAACCTTTATGACCTCCTTACAGAATCCCCTTTGTCCTTCTAGATGATGTGATTCATGAGCCCCAACATCTTTGTACAAAATGTGCATCTTCAAATCTATTTCCTTCATGGCTTATTATTCAATGCATCCTTGTCTCAAAATGAGGTCTTCCTCAAGCTTCTTTACCTCATTATCTATGCATTGGTGGTTAGGCTTCTGAAAACCTTTGCAAGAGAAGCATAGACCTTGTCTTCTCATTTGGTTCTTGCTCATTATGGGACTTCCTATATCTTGATCATTGAGTTTAAATATAGAACCATCATCATTATCTAATTTAGAGGTTCCATCATACCTTCTCACACTGTACCCATTAGTAGCACTGAACCATGGGGAGTATCATACTAAAAACTCATCTTGTTGCTTGTTGCAACATCTTTCCCATGACTGAGTTTTACACCTCTAAATAAAGATTTTTCCTTAAACATCCTCCTAATGTACTTACCCAAATAAATCCTTTTAAGACTCAAGATAACAACAAAGTTAAGGTATTTATTAAAAAAATACTATGATTTAAAATCATCTGGCATGTTTTGGTAACCCTAAAAGAGTTGGTTGGCTTCCTATTCATAATTATCCATAATTTTAATGGCTAGTTGTTCATAACCTTCCATGGTTTGTTCTTCAATCTTGTAGTAACCCATTGTCATACTTTGAATATTTCTAATTCACCCAACAGGATGGCAGGAAACTACTTTGATACCACTGTAAATGTCCCACCCCAAATCTGCCCCGAATTTCTAGAATTTAGTGTATTGACATTTTGTCAAACACTTAGCATGTTGGCTATTATCACTAAATTTTATGATTTTAAATGCTTGTTTATGATAAGTGTTTCTAGTTTGTTTCATATAGACATTTTAATGAACAATAGAGCATACATTTCACATTCATATGGCAATAACCAAACAAGATCCAATGACGCATATTAACACTTATAACAATAGAAGTAAATAGGATATATGTATTCAAATTAAAGATTTGAATAGAGTTATTTTCTGATTACATTCAATTTCAATTTATACAATGAAATACTAACATACCAAATTTTGCCCTTGTGCCATGATGAAGTTACAATGCCAAACTTCAAACAAGGTATCAAATCCAATCGCCTTCATATGTATATGCTGCTCCAACTGTAGATTGATGTCTAAGATACTAGAAGATTGTTGTAGCTCAAGCTTTTCACCATATACAATCTCCAAAATAGCTTTGATAAGCTGCAATCCCACTCCAAGTGGCATCTCCACTTATTATATATTGTGGCTGGTTTGTATGGAGTAGAATCTCCTTTGAAATGCAATTGATCCTCTGAAGATGGTTGCAAGTAATCTTTCCAATGGCGCTGAGCTAGTATGAACCCTCTGATTCACACAAATAATCTCTAAAAATCTGAATTAAAAACTCCTCTAATATGGTCTCTACACAACAATAATTAAATCATCAAACCCTTGCTTGGCAATGATGAACAATATGTGCACAATATTTTGATAAATCCTTTGAAACCATGAATAAAGAAATCTTCTTGAATTCGATGAAGCACAAACACAATCCTTGCAATGAAATTGTCTGCAAACTATTCTTCCTGAGGGGCTATGTCCTCAAAAAGCTTGAGATTTTCAAACTTTCCAGTCTTTATCAAAGCCTTTAGCCAAATTCTTCTTCTTCCATAATGAACCCCTGAAAATGAGCTTTAAATACCCTTTTATAATATTCAATTTGAATTTGACTTCATGTCATTTAATTTATTTTAATTTCATTTACTTTTCCGTCTTTTTTGGTGCACAACTTTAAAATATAAAGTATACTTTATTATTCACTTATATCTCCCCTTAAAATAACACTTTAACACTTATTAGAAAGTATACTTTTAAAAGCATTTAAATCCCCCTTTTAAATAAAGTCCACTTAATTCATTAATGATATGCACTTAATAATAAATTATTATTATTAAATTATAATTTTAATAATAATTATAATATTATAACTCCATCATTAATCATCGTAAATCAATTCTAACTTCACCAAGAGGTAGCCTAATACATTCATTGCTAACCAGGGTGCCTTACTATAAATAGTAAGGTTGGCCTCTATCATCCAATTAACTTACTATAAATAGTAAATATACACAAATGAAGCCAGAAACCCCTAAAAAATATCACCTCTGAAAAGTTAAGGATCTAGAGATGAAAACACTACCAATTGCCCACTAGAGAACCAACTAACTCTAACACTTGGCCCTTTGATCACATTGATTAGCCTATGAGGAACCGATGATAGGCTAAACCACCAAACTTATGATGCTTGCTCAAAAGGGGACATTACAGGTGAGCAATTCAAGTTTTTGGTCATTCCCTTTACCTTCCAGTCCTCCCTGACTAAGATTTGGTCTTATGTCATTCAAAGGGTGGAGAAGATGATTTCTTATAAGGTTAGTAAACCATTATCCCTAGCAGGTAAGTTTCACATCTATTCCAAGGTTCTGGTAACCACCCATGTTTATTATTCTACATGTTAAGCTTCTTCTAAATCAACTTATCAAAAATTGGACAATCTCCTTCAAGATTTTTTGTGGGCTAATGTTGATGTAAAGTTTGGTTTTTATCGGGTGGCCTAGGATTTGTGTTGAAGGCCTAGAGAAGTTGGAGGCTTGGCCTCATTGATGTTAGAAATCAAGGGTTTAATCTCAATGTGAAGTGGGTTATTTTTTGTCTTGAAGGGCATGAGGCCTAGAAAATTCTTGTCAGGGATTGTATTACCCAAGGGGTTCCTCTTGGGAGACAAGCCTGGAAAGGACTTAATTTTAAGACCATTCTTCTTACACTTGTCAATGTGAAAATAAAGGGCACTTTCATTGTTGAAATCATTTGGAAAGCTTGGGAGCTGCTCAAACCCTCACTGGTTTATAAAGGGGAGGAATTTAGGCTAGGGATTTCTATCAATTTAGAATCCCTTTGTTGGTCTCCTTCAAGAAATTTTTATAATGTCCCTTTTGCTTAGGAACCTTCAGCTCTTCAGATGAGGGATCAAAACCATTGGGAACTTGTTTTGTCATCAGACTAGGGATTGGATCCCCTAGGATCAACTCAAAATAAAATTCAAGTTACTCAGTAGTGATGTTGAATCCATCAAGGAAATTAAGGAAGTTATTCAAACTCTTTGACTCACAAAATTGGCATTTACACCAGAGCTCCATGGTGGAGGGATTGGATTTGGCCTACGGCCACCCCTTTCAAAAACTATATTCCTAGCTTGGGGTATAAAACTATAACTCATAAAGGGCTTCCCTTGGAAAAATTAAACAAGGTCTAGAATATCAACTCTCACCATTCTTTTTGGGCTAGAAGATTCTCCACGTTGTGGCCCATGCCCATTGAACCTAAAAAATCTCATTTTCTTTTGTGTTTACTTTATCATGGGCTCCTGCTGGGAGAATGGCTCAAGTATCTTGGGGTTACCAATCCCATGTGCCTGATCTACGGGCATCATGAGTCAGTTAAGCATGTGTTCTGGTTCTGCCCATATGCCCAGTCTACTTGGATGTGGATACACTCATTGTTCCAACCTTTTCACCCTAAACCTTTCACCTAGAAAATTGCTCCCTTGGAGGACTCAACCCTTTTGCCTAAAAAATACAACAAATTTTAGCTTATTCTTCATGCTGATATTCTTTTTTATATTTGGAATGATAACAATCATGCTATCTTTAACAAGCAATAGATAGACATAAATTTCTTTCTTGCTAATAAAGTTAATGTTATCTCCAATTTGTCTCTTCAACTCCTTGACCAGATAGATAATGTCTAGAAGGAACTGTCCCATCTGCAGTTGCTGATGGAGTACTGGGTGGGTACCCACTATGCTGTTAGTCGGGTGCCTCCCTCACCTGCCTCTCATCATGGTTCAATTTCAACGTCCAGACATGGTTTGAGGAGGATAATTTGGAGAGGTCGAGGAGAGTGTTCCTTATCCCCGCATGGTCCCAAGAAATCTTTATCAAGGAGAAGCTTGTAGCATGGTGCTAGTTTGAATAGTCATCATCAATAGGATGGCTGGGGGCCTCATACTCAGCCACAGATGAGTGGTTAGGGGGATCCCCCTCCTACTAGATACTAGCATGATGGTTGGGATGCCTCACTACCTCCATCAGACAAGTTTCCAAGGCTGGGTTTGGCCATTTGCCCATGGAGATCTACTGAAAAAGTTAAGAATGTTATTGAAGATAATATTGATGGCTGGACATTTTAATGACTCTAAGGATCTACCTACTAATGTGGGGCATGGAGGAAAATCAGATAGCCTCCCACATCCCCCTCCTCCCACCTCTATGTTCACGATGGTGGCTTAATTATGTCCTTTCTTTGCCTTTTTTTTATTGGCAAAATTTATTAGCTTCATTGTACTTTCCCATAGCTATTAGGCATGGTGTGTGGCATGTGGGTGTGACTTCTCCACCCTTCTTTTTTGTATGATAAGCTGTACTTTTATTAATGGTTTAATATAAATGCTTTTCAATCAAAGAAAAAGCTAAAGCATTAGATGTTCATTAATTTCAAAGTACATTGAGGGTATAAATGATCACATATTTCTTGCATGCACCCTTGATATCTTTACACATATAGTTTTATATACAACATTTGAATGGGTGAACCAGAGGGACAAGGCCACCTTGGGAATTCTTTGATTAAATTTTAACATGGCACATCAAGTATCCAATAAATAAGGCATCCAATAAATAAGACATCATTTTAGGCTTTGAGATTCCCTAACTCCATTGAATTGGTACTGCAAACTAAAAGAGATGATTTATAAAAGGTCAAGTCACATAGTGGGACAATTAGAGCACATCAAGAATAAAAGGTCTCAAGTCACATAGTTTAACTTTTTATAATTTAAAAAAAAAAAAAAAAAAAAATCTAGCCTTGCAGGTTATGTTTATTACAAGGACTGATACATCTTCAATTACCTTGGAGTGGGCATTGTCATTGTTATTGCAACATCCCCATGTAATATGGAAGGCACAAGAGGAACTTGATTCTAAAGTTGGACACAATAGACTGGTAGAGGAATTAGATATAACCTAACTAACATACCTACAGGAAATAGTGAAAGATAATATTATCATTATCCTCTAGGGCCTTTGTTAATGCCACACAAATCAATTGAAGCTTGTACAGTGGGACATTATCATATTCCTGTAGGAACAATGCTGATGGTAAATGCATGGGCAATTCATAGAGATGTAAGAGTCTGGAATAAACCTCTGGCCTTTATGCCATAGTGTTTTATGGTGAAGGATATACAGATAAATAATATACAAATGGGAGGGAGTGAGTTTGAGATGATTCCATTTGGGGCAGGGAGAAGAGGATGTCTTGGGGCTTCTTGGCAATGCGTACGATGCAAATAACTTTGGCAAGGTTGTTACAGAGCTTTGATTGGTTTGTCCCTAATGGAAAAATGATTGACATAAATGAAGGGGTTGGATTGACAATGACAAGGGTAGTGCCTTTGGATGTTACTGCCAAACCTCATCTTTCCCATCATTTGTACCAAAGAGAGGTCTAGATTAAAACCATTGAATTCTTTCTAAGTTTTAGATTGAATATTTTTGAAGGAAGACACATTATCAGAAACTTTTAATAAGGCTAATTCATAGCCTCAAGATTCCATTGTAAGCTTTTAATTGCTATTATGAGATTCTGATGTCAGATTTTTGCAATTAAAAAATATATATAAAACACTATTCAATCCAACATTTTTTTTTTTTTAAAGATTAGGAATTTTGGTAGATGGCATTGTAAGCCATCATCATCAATTGAACTATAATTTTTTTGTATATGGCTATTGGATAATTAGTTCGACAAGGAGTAGCACCTCATCGGTGTTCTTAGATGGGCAAGAGCCCATACAATTCTTTATTTAATTAATAAAAAAAATAAAAGTCATTTTTAGATCTGATATTTATCAAATCCTATCAAACATTTTTCTATTTCAGATTTTGAAAGAAAAAAAGGAAATCTAACTATAATGGAAAATCCTCTTTCTACTTCATCAGAGGTCAATTGTTGAGGGGCACAACTGAATGCTTTCGTATTTTTATTTATTTTAATGGAAACAACTTTCATGTTGTATGTTTTTTAATTAAAATTGGTGAACATCAGAGAATCATAATAAATATGTATCTATCATGAAGTGGAAAACCATGATGAAGGATCTTAGGGTGCTCGTCGGATAGTACAATGATATACATTCAATCCAATGGATGAGTGCATGAATCTTCTCTAGACTAGTATAAATTGTGATATCAACTATATATCGCAAATATTGAATTGTTTCATAATTGTAAAGACACTTCTTTAAATTGGTATATAGCTTATGCTACTGCAATACTTGTATAAACATTTCTAATACATAAACTACTGCATTTATGATTGAGAAACATAATACAAATATTTCATACATAAACTGTTGCATTTATGATTGAGAAACATAATGCAAGTATTCTATATTCATTTCTTATTGCCTTATAAGCTTGGTTTTTATTATAAATTTTATTGTAGAGATAATTTCCACAATTAGATGAGAGTACCTTCCTCCTAGTGTTAATATATTTGCTTAGTTATTTAATTCATTTTAAAACTTTTAACATTGTTGTTAAAGCATTCTCATAGATTATCTCAACTGATAATCAAATATTTGTAATAAATAGAAAACGAGACTACAACTATTTATGCAGTCTCCAAGATTAGCACTCATCAACATGTTTACTATGTTTATTCTCGTAACATCTCTTTTTAACTTATTTTGTTGAATCCTCCATGTTGTTGGTTAGGCTTTCAAAATTTCATATAATTTACCAAGATTCTTTTCATTTCTCCAACATGCACATACTTAGACTATTTTCAACTTTTGGGCTATTAAATAGCTGAATTTTGCCTCGATTTTTTATTGGCACGTGAACCTACTTTACAAGATCTATATTGAATTTCTATTCAGTTGATACTCCCTTTCCCAAGATGCAAAAATATAATAAACTTTGTTGTCATTTTAAAAGGTCAAACATGAGTTTTGACCTACATTTTTGTTGGGTCAATGTGACGACATGTATTATCATATTATGTAATTAGAAATTCAAGCATTTTCCAACTTCATATGACCAAATTATGGAAATACTTCATGTTGATGCAAGTTTTCCAATAGATGACAAATATATACCCTTTTGTTTTAGGATAATTCAATAATTGATGTAAGGCACAAGCTGTAGGTTGTGGTTCTCAAAAGAAAACCTTTGGTAGAATAAAATTTGAAACATGATCTAAAACCTTTCAAGAGGGAGACAAATGGGGGAGGTGCTAGGAGGGAAAAAGGGGGAGTTTGTCTTATGGCTTTCTAAGGTTTTTAAATATGCCCATTAACAAACATTAAAGAGGATATTCAGAATAAAACTAATATATTATACATTTGTGGATTTTAAATTTCATAAATAAAATACAAAAGAGAGGGTAATATTGGGTAGCAAAGAAAATCATATTGTCAGTTGCTTATTCTTTTGCTAAAGCAAACATACCAAACAAATTTATTTCAAACATATTGATATTTATCAATTCTAGCATCCATTCGAATTCAAATAAATAGAGAACTTCATATTAAGGATTTAGCAACATTGTGAGTGAATTCCATAAACATAACTTGGCACTCGATAATTTATTGTAGAAGATAGCAAAGCTCATCCATCTTCAAATATTTATTTAATGTTCACACTGTTTCTAAATGGAATGGTTATAATAACATAAACTCAATTTAGCTAACTCATTAAATATCATATAAATTTTATTAATGAAAACATAATCTAATAAAGCACAAAGAATTTATCTAAGAAAAGAAAACACAAACTCATATAACATCCACACGATGATATCTTTAAGTTAACAAAGTTAACATAATTACTTTCTAAATTCTTTGTCTTCCATTCGAATTAAACAAATAGTCGTACAAAATATATATAATAAAAGAGATTAGACATAGTGACATCTTCAAAGTAATTGCATATGATTCAAACTACAACTAAAACTAAAAATTACTATTCAAAACTTTAAAGTCTTAGCAAAAAAAATTCACTACATCTTCAAATTTCTTGGCATGAAGGAGAGCCTTTAGTCCATTGATTTTTTTCCTTTCAAGGATTCCATGCAAAGAGAATAATCTTCATCCACTCTAGATATGTCAATAATAGGCTTCTTGAATTGAAGTTCAATTAGTGTGATCAACTTCACATTTTCAAATAAGGGACCTTCCATGTATTCATCTAGAGCATTTATCTTTTCCACACTTCTGATTGCATCTACCACAAAGTCCAAAGTCTATCATTTGCCTTTCATATTTGTAGTGGCCATTTATTTCTTGAATGCAGTAATGAAACTACCTAGCATATTAGTGAATTCATCGTTTGTCCTTTTTATAAAATTTTGGTTTACTTTAATTTACAAATAACAATAAAAAATTCCTCAAAAACATATTCAATTGTTATACTATTGCAAAAAGATTTTGTGATAATTCTCCAAATGTTGATTTAGACTTCACTATAAAATTTTCACAAGAAATAATGTCAAAAGTATGCATAATTGGAATATTAGGAAGTAAACCTTTCTTGAAAACCATGACAATGATAACAAGCTTATTTTCCATTTTTGAAATCTCAATAAAATAATTTTGAATATTCCTTTATGATTGGTCACTTCTCAACATAGCGGATTACACCTTTACCAATGACATGAAAAGAAAATTAAGATAAGTCTTAACATCTTGAAAGTATTTACTAACACTTTGATCTTTGCTTGAGTCTAAACATTTTACCTCCTCCTTCATTCCATGAACAATCCTCTTTGTCATTCTATTTTTGGACTTAACTATTAATTTAGGATCTTCTTCATAAATGTATTCACTATTAGAATATGCGGTGGATTTATAGCATTCTGACTTGTCCTTTCTTCTTTCTTGTTACCATGAATAAATCTTCTTTTTCTCTAATGAGCATTAGTGATCCATTTTTTGATATTTTCTTTATAATAATTCTTTTCAGTTTCCCAATTGATTTATCAAACTTCATTTTGTGATTGTTCGTGTATGACCATACTTTCTTGTGAGCTTTGACCAATTACATATCATTTATATAATATACTTGAGACTCTTTTTCAATTTTGGGAATCACAATTTATTTTGGAGTAGGTGTGAAATGTGAATAGACCTTGGGTCACAAATGGGGATGGAGTGGAAATGGTGGGATTGGAAATAATTGATGGAGGTGTAAATGGGGGAATCATTCTTAATTTTAGAGTAGGTGTGGATAATCCTTAGGTCAAAAATGGGGATGGAGTGGAAATGATGGGATAGGAAATAGTGGATGAAGGTGTAAATTGAATGGTGGTGGCCATGATGGAATCCAATATAGGTGGTATGGAAACAATCAACCCCGTAGGACTAATCTTAACTGAACTTGTGATCATAATAGAAACAAGGGGAAAATGGGATGAGGAAAAAATATTTTCTATCATCTTGAATGGTGTCAATATAAATATGGATGTGGATGAACAATCCTTGAGAGATAAAGTATCACCATGATCAACAATAGTGGCAATAAAGTAGCTCAAGAAATGGACTCTATAATATTTTCCATGGTGATCACAGGTGTATGGGTGGAAAACATAATTTTAGGAGACAATGTGGCCAATGGTACTACAAACATGGGAATGTTTGTTTGTAATTGATATGGTAAGGCAATGGTGGATCCCATATAACTCACTTCTCCTTGATGCTCATAAATAATCCCAAAACTAGTGACCTTAGGAACTTTAGTTAGTTAACCAAAAACAATCACAACATCCTAAATACTAAAGAAATTTCTATTAGGGAAAGACATATAGACACTTTGTGATAATTCAAAATGGTCACTAGACACATATGTAACATTCAGATTTAATTAAAACATTTAAAAACTTGAAGGTACAAATATATCCAAACTAATAGTAATATGAGTCATAAATGAAGAATCGGTATATGGCATAGTAGTAGAAGTAAAAATGGCCTTGTTATCAAAGGTAATATGGACATGAGAGTACTCATTTGTGGAGATGCTTAAATTAATCCCTTTAATAATTTATTCATTAAAACTGGGTTGGTCCCTTATCTTGGGTGAATATTTTGTCACCAGCTTACTGACGGCAAAATACGTGTTTCAACCACAACATAAGGAGATTGATCGGCAAAATGTGTAGGTCTACCACATCAAAATGGGATAAATCTCTCCTCTCATCAAGGGGAGGTTCCCTATATGGCAAGGGAGGTTCCCTGCTAACTATATATATATATATATATATATATATATATATATATGCTGAAAATATACTCAGGGATAGGATAACACCATCCATCTCTCTTTTTTTAGAGATGATGTTCACAAAACAAAGGAGAAATCCTAGAAGATTGCTGAAGGTACTTATCTTCTTTCAGAAGTAATATTCAGTCAACAACCAAATTCCTTCCTGGTAGTAATTGTAACTATGAGAAACCCACGAAAGCACAAAGTCTTTTGTTGCTTCCCTCATTGAAACAGGGCATAGTAACACAACAAAATGAAGTTTAGCACAAAGTCTCCACCTCAACTACCAAAGAGTAAAAGATTACGAAGGATAATGGGTGCACAAAGTCTTCCCAAGATCCTTTACACATAAATAGAAAACACACACTAAAGACAATTGTAGCAGCACAAAGTCTCCTTTAGTTGGCTTCAGGACACCTTTCATATTACTTTCACTAGTTCTGTGTATTTAATTAAATGGACAAGACGGTGTTTAGGAAATAGACATAAGAACAGTCTCCTAAACAACACAAGCTATCTCATCACAAAGTTTGAAAGGTCACTTTCTTTCTCATTCAAATAACAAAATATGATTAACAATCTGAGCTCAAAGTCTCAATAATACCTTTCAATTTAGGCAGAGTTTTGCTTCTATATCAGAGAGATCTCCCAATACCAAATGAAAGATTACAATATATAGCACTTCAAGAAGGACTTGGGTGCTTTGTTTCATAAATGGCCCATGCTGCATTCAATGCTTTGAATGCATTTGAAATTCTGTGAAGGGGCCATGCTGGAACAAGGTATCAACCTTAACTTTGTCATGTTAATTCTTTTCAAATGTCTCCTCCAAAGTATGGGTGACCTGGTCCTCTTCCTGATATTTGCGCAGTTGTCCACTTCACCTTTACTCGATGAAGAAAAATAGGCCACACATTTGAGTGTTTGCTCTCTCTGATGTCCACTTGGTGGACTGTTCCACCTACTGGAATAACTTCTGTGCTGATATTTTTGGTATTTCCGCATCATTCCCTCTTTCCTTGTATTTTGTCTCTTCCTTGTGATCTGAGCTCTCGGGCTATCTTCTCACTTTCTACTGGCTCCTTCGGCTCCTTCTTCAACTGGTCACTGAGTTTGTTCTCAAGGTCCATGCCACATTTGAAAATCAACGGATATTCCATTACCATGAATTTGACGTCCGCGGGGATGTCATTGGTCGCTTGAACCACTTTGAACCTTGAACCTTTGAACCTTCGGAGTGCATCGGTTCAATAGTTCAATGGTTCGGGCGGTTCAATCGGCTTGTTGGATTAATTGGCTCTTTGGTTCAATCAACTCTTTGGGAAGGGCCGTGTTCGCTTGCTTTTCCTCTTCGATTGAACCATCTCTTTGAACTTGTTTCTAGAATCTTCCACTTCCTTCCTTTGCTCAAAGCTTCCTTTTGAACTTTGAACTTCTTTGAACCTTTGAACCTTGAACCATTTCAGTTCAAAGTTCAACGGTTCATTCTTCTTTTAATCCTTTGAAGCTTCAAACTTTCTGGATCCTTTTCTTTTTTGTTGAACTCGTTAAACCCTTGAACTTTGAACCTTGAGAAGTTCAAGGTTCAATGGTTCATTGGTTCAATCTTAACTCTTCAAATCCTTTTATCTTTTAAGTCTGTCAAACTTATTGAACTTATTGAACCTTTAAACTTTGAACTCTTTTGGTTCAAAGTTCAACGGTTCAACAGTTCAATCTTCACTCTTCAAAGTCTTCTTTTCTTTAAGTTTGTCGAAGTCGTTGAACCTTGAAGCAGTTGAACTTCTTTGAACTCTTTAAAACGCTCAACTCTTTAAGTCCGTCGATGTCGTTGAACCTTTGAACTTGTTGAACCTTTGAACCTTTTAGAGGTGGGGTTCAATGGTTCATTGATTCATTACATTTGTTTGAAGCCCACCATTAAGTATTTTGATTGAACCTTGGCGTTGAAACAACCTTGAAATTGCCTTAAGTGTTGGAACTTCTTTCTTGTGAAAGCCCGCCAGTTGAACCTGTTGAACCTCTGAGTTTTTTAGTTGAAAATGGTTGAATAATTGAAGAACTTGAGCACTCAGAATATTTTTTGAGAAGGGAAGAGACTATTTTGCCTTGCAGGACCAAAATAGTTGATACATTGTCCCCAAAAACAAGTGATAGATTTTGGGAACAACAGCTGGCTCCAGTTGGGGAACTTCCTTCGGTTGAAATTTTGAAATAGCTAAGGGGAGTAGAAACCAGAATCTTAGTGCCTTCATCTATGCCATTGGGCTACGGAGTCATGCCACCCAAAAATAAAAATGCCAAAAAATGAAAATGAACAACGCAAAACAAAACTCAAGACTATACAAAAACTATACATATGTACAATCGGACTTCTCTGATACTTCAAGAATTGAAGTGCTTCAGATGCTGCCCACTGTGAGGTAGTGAAAATGGCATTATGTCTTGATATATCAGTAAGAAACCATTTTCTCCCCAGAAGCGATGATTGGAGAATGGACCTCTCCACCACGAATCAAATTTTTTGTGCATTCCTTTTGGTTCTCTCCTCTTGCCCCACAACAAGACTTGATTTCCAATCTAAAAATCATGAATCCTTGCTCTCTTGCAAAAGAGTTTCTTTTCTTGATTTTGACGTGTAGTAGTATGGTCCATTACCATAATTCCCTGTTCTTCTATTTCAGTTGAGCTCATGATTTGATGGTCTCCATTAGACACCTGCCAATGGTTGGCATTATCAGGTACACTTGGTTAAAAGACCAGTTTGATAGTGTACATGTTCTCTTCAAAATCTTTGTGAGGAACCATGAGAATTGTAGAAATAGCCAATGAATTTGCACGATTATGAAGCTCTCTAGGCACTGCAAAAATATTGAAAGCATTAAAACTTTCAATGTAGTCCCATACCTGATTGTGATAACATCACAATCTTTCATCCTTGGTTTGATACAGGTTCCTCACCTGACAAATCACCAGCTCAGCATCTCCTTTGGTGTGAAGGAGATTAACACCTTTATCTTGAGCTACCTTCAACTCGAGATAACAAATATTCATACTCGATAGTGTTGTTGGTGTTGCTGAACTACAACTTGTATGAAGAAGAAAAAATATCTCCTTGAAGAGATATTAGTACAATCCTAGCTCCAGCATCGGTAGAAGAATAGCTACCATCAAATTCTAGAATCTAGACACCATTAAAATCTGATCTCCTTTCAAATTTTTCTTTGTTAAGAAGGGAAAATCTCTTTTCATGTGTATTTCACCCTACCAATTCTTCTGTTGTCTTGTCTAAAACAATTGGATTGTCATCTATAGGAATTTCATCAGATGAAATAGAAACATCCTCTATAGATAGGAAAAATTTACCCATTCTTGAAGACTCAAATAGAATTTGAGCTTCAAGCACTGATGTCTAGGTGACAATGTACTTTGCCTCCTTCTCAAGAAATAGCCTTTACATGATGCACTTGACAGGGATCCTCGCCTCAGACAGGTCCATGCTTAATTTGCCACCAACATCTTTTTAAAAATTTCAACCAAGGAGGATGTCGTATGAGGCTAGGACGTCAGCTACCAGGATTGTCATTTTAATTCTTTTTTCTGGGAAGTCCACAAATGCAAATTGGGCATCCTTGATTTGTCCCAACAATGGTACTTGTTTATTTTTCATGGAGAAACATCTCTCAAAAGTCTTAATCAGCGTGAGACCAAGAGATTCTGCCACCTTGGCAGGCATGACATTGTCTGAAGCTCTGGAATCAATGATGCAGTTGCTCAGCTTGTGATTGTTTATCAATAGGGAAACATAGAAAGGCTCTATTTTCCTAGGGGCAGCAGGGGGAGTAATGAAAAGATTGTTTGGGGTGGACATGTTCCTCAGGGGATCATGAGTTACCTTTCTAACATCTTGTCCTACAAAGACGGCTTTATTCTTCACACATTCAACCAACCTATCCAACTGCTTAGAATTGGCTTGTAAATATTCAAACTCAGTCATTTTAATTTTGGTCTTCTTAACATGGTCAATTATGTCAAATGACTGGAAAGGACTGATGACAGAGGAAGGAGGTTCATCCTTCTAGTTTTTTTGGGGTGTAGGACTGATCTATGAATTTGAAGCAAAAGATGAAGGAATACTTGGAGTACTTACTTTTTTACTGCTCATCGGGTCCTTTGATTGAAAAGGCAAAGTAGTCCCCCATTTAGCAATTAAAATTGTTGGTTGAGATCCTTCCCTTATTTTTCCCTTATCATATTTTTGATTTGACTGGTTCTGGGACCTGGTAAATACTGCATATGATCCATCAAATGCTTCACCTTTACTTATGGGTTCATCCTGGTAATTCAAGAAACCAATGTTGGGGTCAACAGCTAATTCTTCTTGGTCTTTTGCAAAGAGATTAGCACCATCTTCTTGGTTCAACTCAAGTTGGAAAGAGAAATTAGATTCAGTTTTGAGGTATCCAACTGCTGAGTTGGCTGGAGCTGCTTCAATGGCAAGCTTCCCCTGTGGGGGAGGAAGACGATTTGGGTGCCCTTAATTCCTAGTAAATTGCCTTGGTATGACTGATTGGAAAAATTCTTCCTTGGTATATCTCAATATGAAGGAGTAGAAGTCCCTTGTGCCATTTTCTTTCTGAGAGTTAGCAACTCATTTGCCAGCTTCTGCACCATAGGATCAGTGGTGCCTGTAGAAAAATTCTCAGAAGATGAAGAAGATTTGCCTCTATTAGAATCTCTTCTTATCTTTCCTACCAAGATAAGATCATCTTCCACCTCAGTGGCCAAATCCTGAGCTGCAGCAAGGTCTATGTGGCCAGCCCGTCTCAATAGGAAATTCACTTTTGGAAGCTGAGAATTGATGAAAAAACATTTAAGATTCTCAGCTATTCGCTAAGCAATTGTAGGAATCATGTTCCTCATCTTGTCAAACTTGGCTATGAAGTCTCTCATAGGTTCATGAGGCTCCTTCTTCATTTGTGTGAGCTGGGCCAGCAGGGCATGCACATCTTCTACAGGCTTGAACCTTGCTTCAAACTTGGCTTTGAGGGTGTTCCAGTTAGTCATTATTTGTGCTTACAGATGATAGAACTAGTTTACAGCAGTGCCTTGCAATGTTTTCACAAACAGCCTGACTAATATGTCTTCATACTCCACACTTATTACACCACAGGCTATGCTGAAGGCTACAATATGTTCATCAAGATGAACTCTCCCATCACCAAAGAACTTGGGGAAATTCTTCTTGGAATTGTGAGGCAGTTCGTGTAGAGGTGGAGTTAGATTGAGTGGACCAAAAGAGTTACCCCAAGGGCCTTGAGCTGCCATAATGTGACTATTGAAGGGAGGGATAACAAATGTCTAGGGGGTATGTATTGACAAGGCTCTACTAACAACAAAAATAGAAGCTTTGCCTGGTAATGGAGACCTAACTTTTGTAGGAGGAAAACTCCTGGTTCGCAGAAGGTGAGTTTGTGGAGGAGAAAGATCAAAATTATTTTGCTGCACAAGCTCAAAAATAGGGTCAACAATACCTTGAGATTTTTGGCTTCTTGTATAGCATGGGGATGTTAGATTGTAAAGTAAAAATGGAAAAGAACTGGCACTGCTTCAGCTTGAAGCTTGAGGCTTCAAACTATGTTTTCTTTCCAGTTGCCATGGAGCTGCCAAAGAAGACAAAAAGAAATGAAGCATTCGGTCCCCAGCATCTTTGGTTTTGCAGCTCAGAGTATATAATGGAAATGGATAAGGCTGTAATGATAATGGATAAGACACAGGAGATGCTTCAATTTGAAGCTTGAGGCTTCAAACTGTGCAAAACTATTGTGTCCCCAGTGGAGTCACCAAAAACTATTGTGTTAAGCTGGGAGGAAAATTAAAATGAAAAAGAACTCAAACTGCTCATTCTTCCCAGTGGAGTCACCAAAAATTATTGGGTGAATATTTTGTCACCAGCTGACTGATGACAAAATAGGTGTTTCAACCATATCATAACGAGATTTGATCAGCAAAATGTGCAGGTCTACCACATCAGGATGGGATAAATCTCTCCTCTCATCAAGGAGAGGTTCCCTATACGGTAGGGGAGGTTCCCTGCTAACTATAGTGTGTGTGTATATATATATACATATATGTATATATATATATATATGTATATATATATATATATATACATATATGTATATATATATATATACATATATGTATATATATATATATATGTATATATATATATATATATATATCTATATATATACATATATGTATACATATATATATATACATATGTATATATATACATATATATATGTATGTATATATGTATATGTATACATACATACATATATATATATATATATACATATACATATATACATACATACATATATATATATATACACACATATACATATATACATATACATATACATACATATATACATACATACATACGTACATACATACATACATACATACATACATACATACATATATATATATATATATATATATATATATATATATATATATATATATATACATACATACATACATACATATGCTGAAAATACACTCAAGGGTAGGATAACACCATTCATCTCTCTTTTTTCAGAGATGATGTTCACAAAACAAAGGAGAAATCCTAGGTGATTGCTGAAGGTACTTCTCTTCTTTCAGAATTAATATTTAGTCAACAGCCCAATTCCTTCTTGGTAGTAATTGTAACCATGAGAAACCCACGAAAGCACAAAGTTTTTCATTGCTTCTCACTGAAACAGGGCATAATAACACAACATAATGAAGTGTAGCACAAAGTCTCTACCTCAACTACCAAAGAGTAAAATATTATGAAGGATAATGGGGGCACAAAGTCTTCCCAAGATCCTTTACACAAAAATAGAGAACACACACTAAAGACAATTGTAGCAGCATAAAGTCTCCCATAGTAGGATTCAGGACACCTTTTAGATTACTTTCACTAGCTATACTTATTTAATTAAATGGACAAGACGGTATTCAGGAAATAGACATAAGAACAATCTCCTAAACAACACAAGCTATCTCAACACAGGTCTGAAGGTCACTTGCTTTCTCATTCAAATAACAAAATATGATTAACAATCTAATCTCAAAGTCTCAGTAATGCCTTTCAATTTGGGTAGAGTTTTGCTTCTATATTAGAGAGATCTCCCTAATACCAAATGAGAGATTACAATATATAGCACTTCAAGAAGGACTTGGGCACTTTGTTTCATAAATGGCCCATGCTGCATTCAATACTTTGAATGCATTTGAAATTTTGTGAAGGGGCCATGATGGAACAGGGTATTGGCCTTAACTTTGGCATGTTAATTGTTTTCAAATGTCTCCTCCAGAGTATGGGCTGCCTGGTCCTCTTCTTGATATTTGCGCAGTTGTCCACTTCACCTTTACTCGATGAAGAAAAATAGGCTGTGCCTTTGAGTGCTTGCGCTCTCTAATGTCCACTTGGTGGACTGTTCCACCTACTGGAATAACTCTTGCATAGATACTTCTTGTCTTTCAGCATCATTCCCTCTTTCCTTGTTATATTTTGTCTCTTCCTCATGATTTGAGCCCTTGAGCTATCTTCTCACTTTTTACTGGCTCCTTCAGCTCCTTCAGCTAGTCACTGAGTTTGTTCTCAAGGTTCGCGCCATATTTAAAAATCAATGGATATTCTATTACCTTGAATTTGACATCCACGGGGACGTCATTGGTCACTTGGTCACTTGAACCACTTTGAACCTTGAACCTTTGAACCTTCGGAGTGCATCGATTTAATGGTTCAACGGTTTGGGCAATTCAATCGGCTTGTTAGTTTAATCAACTCTTTGGTTCAATCGGCTCTTTGGGAAGGGCTGCATTCGCTTTCTTTTCCTCTTCAATTGAAACATCTCTTCGAACTTTTTTTTGGAATCTTCTGCTTCCTTTCTTCGCTTAAAGCTTCCTTTTGAACTTTGAACTTCTTTGAACCTTTGAACCTTGAACCATTTCAGTTCAAAGTTCAACGGTTCATTCTCTTTCTTTGAATCCTTTGAAGCTTCAAACTTTCTGGATCCTTTTCTTTTTTATTGAACTCGTTGAACCCTTAAACTTTGAACCTTGAGAAGTTTAAGGTTCAATGGTTCATTGGTTCAATCTTAACTCTTCGAATCCTTTTATCTTCTAAGTCCATCGAACTTATTGAACCTTTGAACTTTGAACTCTTTTGGTTCAAAGTTCAATAGTTCAATCTTCACTCTTCGAAGTCTTCTTTTCTTTAAGTCCGTCGAAGCCGTTGAACCTTGAAGTGGTTGAACTTCTTTGAAATCTTTGAAGCGCTCAACTCTTTAAGTCCACCGATGTTGTTGAACCTTTGAACTCGTTGAACCTTTGAACCTTTCAGAGGCGAGGTTCAATGGTTTATTGGTTCATTCCATTTATTTGAATCCCGCCGTTAAGTCTTTTGATTGAACTTCAGTGTTGAACCAGCCTTGAAATTGCCTAAGTGTTGGAACTTCTTTCTTGTGAAAGCCCGCCGGTTGAACATGCGAGTTCTTTAGCTAAAAATGCTTGAATAATCGAAGAACTTGAGCACTCAAAACATTTTTTGAGAAGGGAAGAGACTATTTTGGCCTGCAAGACCAAAATAGTTGATACGTTGTCCCCAAAAATAAGTGACAGCTTTTGGGAACAACACCTTACATCTCTAACTTTTTTTTAGCTACTAGACTATCAAAACTAGGTCTTCCACTTTATGTATTAGATGATGGTTTATACAAGCTTACTGCTTCACATTTTATTAAACTTTCAAATAATTTTATGGATCAAGATAATATTGATCATCTGGGTAGGCTTGGTGATAATAAGTTGGGCTATTTCTTCCTTGAAGGCTCTCCAAATGCTTGGCTACTTTCCCATTAAGATCCTAATATCTAATCAGATCCTTTTCAAACTTGTTGAATGTTGGCCTATGTACTGCAAGTTACTATAATCAAGGCCACATTTTACATTGTGACTTTCCAATTTGTGGGGAACTGGGGGTCATGATATCTGATTTATTCTTTTATAATTTCATATGGTTTCATCCACAAATTGATGAGCCATTTCTAAAGAGTTGAGTCTAACAGTTACACAATATCACTATTTATTAGGAGCCACCATAACCCCTTAAATTTTCAAAATGGTGAATTTGTCATAAAAATAGTTAGCCCTAGTTTATTGGGGGTATAAATGATCACATATTTCTTGCATGCACTCTTGATATTTGTACACATATAGTTTTTTATACAACACCAGAGTGGGTGAACAAGAGGGACGAGGCCACCTTGGGAATTTTGTGATTAAATTTTAATGTGATGCATCAAGCATCTAATAAATAAGACATCATTTTAAAGATCTGAATTTCATTAACTCCATTGAATTGCTACTTCAAACTGAAAGAGATGATTTACAAAAGGTCAAGTCACATAGTGGGATAATTAGAGAACATCAAGAATAAAAAGTTTCAAGTCACATAGTTTAGTTTAGTTTTTCTTTTTAAATATTTCTAGCCTTGCAGGTTATGCTTATTGTAGGGACTAATACATCTTCAATTGCCCTAGAATGGGCATTGTCATTGTTATTGTGACATCCCCATGTAATGAGGAAGGCACAAGAGGAACTTGATTCTAAATTTGGACACAATAGACTGGTAGAGGAATTAGATATAACCTAGCTAACATACTTGTAGGTAATGGTGAAAGAGACTATGCGTCATTATCCTCTAGGGCCTTTGCTAATGCCACATAAATCAATTGAGGCTTGTATAGTGGTGTTGAGTTGTGGAGCTAAAAGCTTCAACTCTTTGCAAACTGAAGGAACAAGAAGGTTGCTGAGATCCAGGAGAATCGGCGTCGGCAGCAGGACCGACGTCGATCGTGACCAGTGCAGAAGGCCACCGGCGACGACAGGGAGTCGGCTGACATCGGCAGAACTAGACAAGCAGGGACCGACGTCGGTCGCCTGTGTGTTCCAGAACTGCTCGTTACACGGACAGTTAGTTAAGTGAACGAAGTGTTTGCATGTAAAGGCCAGTTAGAGTCTTTGGCTGCGTGGATAATTGTCTAAATTAAGAGTCTAAGTTATTGTTTGAGTTAGGGATCTATTTATAGACCCATTGGCATGTATTGTAAATGTATGAGATAGAAAGGAAGGCAAGTAAGTTGCTTCCATTGTAAGATCATTGAGTTGCAGGTTGTTGCAAGCTCATAGGAGATCTACATGTGTGAGTATGGTCTGTTGAATTGCAGGTTGCAGGTTCATGGGAGATCAACTTGAAGTACTGTAGAGTGCTTGGTGAACTGGTAGGGTTATTACTGACTAGTTGGAGAGGTGAACACCAATTCTGTTTGTGAGTTGGTTGTTGGGACCTTTTTTGTGTAGCAGAGTGTTGTGTGAGAAGAATTACTGTACACTTGAGGTGTGGCAAACCTCTGTAAGGTGAAAGAGTGTGGCGGCTCTTTGTTGTATTCTTTTCTGTAAAGTGTTAATACAAGATAGTGTATTGTCTCTCATATTCTGTGCTATTGGTGAATTCTAGTTACTTTTGCTTCTGGTATTTCCGCATATTTAATTGCTTATATTTGGTAATCATATTGTGCTCTTTCTGAGAAGCAAGATCCAACAAGAGGAATCAGAACTAGTGTGTTTGTTCTTGGACTTCCCTAACAATTGGTATCAGAGCTGTTGGTTGGGATACTAACAGATTGGATTAGATCTGGTTAGTGTGTTTTGATTACAGGTACTCACAGGGTTTCTGTTTGAGTGGGAGTTGAGCAATGGCAGAAGACAGTAAGCTACGAATGGAAAAGTTTAATGGCAAGAACTACCAATTGTGAAGGATGCAGATTGAGGATTATCTGTATCAAAAAGATTTGTACTTACCGTTGGGAGGGGTTAATTGCAAACCCTCAGATATGAAAGATGAAGAATGGGAGGTTCTTGATCGGAAGGCTCTGGGATCTATTAGATTGAGTCTTGCATCCTCTGTGATTTCCAGCTTATCACAGTGTAAGACAACGGTGGAGTTGATGGAATCTTTGGCAAATTTATATGAAAAACCCTCAGCTTCTAATAAGGTATTTCTTATGAAGCGTTTATTTAATTTGCAAATGTTGGAAGGTGGATCTGTTCATAGCCATCTTAGTGATTTCCATGGTTTGGTAAACCAGTTAAGTTTAGTCAATATTGTATTTGATGATGAAATTAGAGATCTCTTAATCTTGTGTTCATTACCTGAAAGTTGGGAAGGTTTGGTAATGGCAGTTTCTAATACTATGTCTCCTTCAAAAGTCTTAAAAGTGGATGATGTTGTGAGTGTGATCTTGAATGAAGAGATATGCAAGAATAGCACAGGTGAATCATCAGGAAATGCTTTGAGTGTTGAAGGCAAAGGAAGGAAAAGAGAAAAGATAGAGCATGGGAGATCAAGGTCCAAGACATGCAGAAGATCCAAGTCCAGGTATGGCAGAATAACCTGCTGGAAGTGTGGAAAGCAAGGGCACTTAAAGAGAGATTGCAGATCGGGTACAGATCAACATGAAGAACATGAAGAAGAAGCAGATGTTATAGATTATGCTGCACGGGATGCTCTGGTATGTTCTTTGGATAAAGTAGAATCTTGAGTTTTAGATTCTGGTGCCTCTTTTCATGCATCCCCACATAGGGAATTTTTTCATGAGTATGTCCAGGGAGATTTTGGAGAAATTTATGTAGGGGATGGTAAGCCTTGTCAGATTGTTGGCAAAGGGAAAGTGAAGTTGAAACTGCAGACAGGTAACACATGGGTGTTAAAAGAGGTCATGCATGTCCCAGTTCTGGAGCGAAATTTAATTTCTGTTAGAAGTTTGGGTGATGAGGGTTGCACAGTAACTCTCACAGCGGACTCTTGGAAGGTTACCAAGGGTACACTTGTTGTAGCTAGAGGTAAGAAAGTAGGTACGCTTTATCTATCTACTTGTACTACTAATTCTCTTTCTGGGTTTTCTACTTCAGCTGTAGATTCAGAGATGTGGCTTGATAGGCTTGGTCACATAGATAAGAAGGAGATGCTTGTTCTTGAGTCAAAGGATATGCTTTCGGATTTGGAAGGTATGGATCGTGGTTTCTGTATGCAGAAGAAGAAGGTAACGTTTCTTGAGGAATCTGATGTTAGTGACAAGAACAGGAAAGCCTTAGTTTTCAAGGAGAAGGTGATGGACAGAGTTCAACACAAGATGCAGAAAAATTCTGAGCAGAGCAAGGGTGATTTGGACAAGGATTTGATCCAAAAAGAGCTCGTGGGAAAAAGTCAGGTCTCACAAGAAAAACACAGAGACCGACGTCGGCAGCAAAACCGACGTCGGCGTCCAGACAGAGACCAACATCGGCTATGTGCAGACCGACGTCGGTGACTCAGGGCAGAGAACTACCGGCATTGGCCAGGGGAAACTGACATCGGCAAGGTGGCAGTCGCAGGGAACCTACTTCGGTTGTCTGCAGACTGAGATGTGATTGGCATCAGTTACTGAGACAAATTTTGGGTAGACAGCAAGCTGTAATGGAGTCTCAAGCGCCCATATGGAGGACTGAAGGTGTAAGTAAGTTCTTAAATTCCTCATTTCCCTTCTTTACACTACTTGTTGCTCACTTATGGCATAGGACCAGGAAGTTATTAAAGAAGTAGAACAGGTAGATCCAGGAAACAGTGGGAGCTTGGCATGGATGAGGATGTGATTCCTTGGAGGAGTACCAAACAGGTGTTTTGGGTAGAGTGGCCAGCTGGAAGTAAGCACTGAGAGACGAATGGATGTTTAGGATAAAGAAGAGCGGAAATGGATACGTGAGATGGAAGATCAGGGTATATGGTCTTGTATAGCTGCAGGGCAATGGAGGTTTGATCATTGTGTTTCTCTTTACCAGGTTGGATAATATTAGCTACATTATCCTATTACTGTATGATGTGCTTGTTGCAGGGTTACATATACAGGTATTGCTGAACTAAAGGTAAAGCTAGTTCAGGTGTTTGTCATGGAGAATCTAGGAGCAGCAAGATTCTTTGGCATGAGTGTGTTCTAGAGACATGGTAGGTCATATGTTGACTTTGTTTTAGGATGATTGTGTGAAACCAGTTAGCACGCCGATGGTTGGACAGTTCTATGAACAGGTGTCTTGATTCACATAATGAGGTTGAGTGCATGGTATGTACTAAACTTGAGTTTTCCCAAGCAGTGGGAGTTGTCACAAGTTGGAGCCAATCCGGGAGAGAACCATTGGAGGACAGTTCAGTGGATTCTTACAGGGACTAGCAGCAGGTGCACATGCTATGCAGGTTCAGGTTATTTTCTACATGGTTTGTAGATGTGGATGTGGCAGGTGATTTGGATGATAGGTTTTGCACTACAGGTTTGTGGTGGTTGGTATTCAAGAGTGATCTTGAGGAGGGATACAAAGCCAAGGGAACAAACTAGACTAAGTACAGGTACAGGTACAAGTTGCAGCTATTTATCTCCAAGTGGGAGATTGTTGAGTTATGGAGCTAAAAGCTTCAACTCTTTAAAAACTGAAGGAACAAGAAGGTTGCTGAGATCCAGGAGAACCAGCGTCGGCAGCAAGACCGATGTCGATCGCCTGTGTGTTCCAGAACTGCTCATTACACGGACAGTTAGTTAAGTGAATGAAGTGTTTGCATGTAAAGGCCAGTTAGAGTCTTTGGCTGCGTGGATAATTGTCTAAATTAAGAGTCTAAGTTATTGTTTGAGTTAGGGATCTATTTATAGACCCATTGGCATGTATTGTAAATGTATGAGATAGAAAGGAAGGCAAGTAAGTTGTTTCCATTGTAAGATCATTGAGTTGCAGGTTGTTGCAAGCTCATAGGAGATCTACATGTGTGAGTATGGTCTATTGAATTGCAGGTTGCAGGTTCATGGGAGATCAACTTGAAGTACTATAGAGTTCTTGGTGAACTGGCAGGGTTATTACTGACTAGTTGGAGAGGTGAACAATTCTATTTGTGAGTTGGTTGTTGGGACCATTTTTGTGTAGGAGAGTGTTGTGTGAGAAGAATTACTGTACACTTGAGGTGTGGCAAACCTCTGTAAGGTGAAAGAGTGTGGCGGCTCTTTGTTGTATTCTTTTCTGTAAAGTGTTAATACAAGATAGTGTATTGTCTCTCATATTCTGTGCTATTGGTGAATTCTAGTTACTTGTGCTTCTGGTTATTTCCGCATATTTAATTGCTTATATTTGGTAATCATATTGTGCTCTTTTTGAGGAGCAAGATCCAACAAGAGGAATCAGAACTAGTGTGTTTGTTCTTGGACTTCCCTAACAAGTGGGAGGTTACCATATTCCTATAGGAACAATGCTGATGGTAAATGCATGGGCAATTCATAAAGACCGAGGAGTTTGGCATAAGCCTTTGGACTTTATGCCAGAGCATTTTATGGTAAAGGATATAGATATAGACAACATACAAATGGGATGGAATGAGTTTGAGATGATTCCTTTTGGAAGGGAGAAGAGGATGTCCTGGTGTTTCTTTGGGAATGTGTATGGTGCAAATAAATTTGGCAAGGTTGTTGTAGATCTTTTATTGGTTTGTTCCTAATGGAAAAGTGATTAACATGAATGAAGGGGTCAGTTTGATAATGCCAAGGGTAGTGCCTTTAGAGGTTATTATCAAACCTCATCTTTCCCATCATTTGTACTAGAGAGAGGTCTAGTTTAAAACCATTGAATTCTTTCTATGTTTTAGATTGAAGATTTTTGAAGGAAGACACATTATCTAAAACTTATAATAAGGCTAATTCGTAGCCTCAAGATGCCATTTTAAGCTAGTAATTGCTATTATGAGAATTTGATGTTAGATTTATGCAATTAAAAAAATATAAAAAAAACTTTTCAATCCAACATTTTTTTTAAGATTAGGGATTTCGATAGATGGCATTGCAAGCCATCATCATCAATTGAACTATAATTTTTTTGTATATGGCTATTGGATAATTAGTTTTACAAGGATTAGCACCTCAACAGTGTTCTTGGATGGATAAGGGCCATACAATTCCTTATTTAATCTATAAAAAAATAAAAGTCATTTTTAAATCAGATATATATCAAACACTATTAAACATTTGTTTTCTATTTCATATTTTGAAAGAAAAAAAAGGAAATCTAACTATAATGGAAAATCCTCTATCTACATCATCAGAGGTCAATCATTGAGGGGTTCAACTGAATGCTTTCTTAATTTTATTTATTTTAATGGAAATAACTTTCATGTCAGCTATTTTTTAATTAAATTTGGTGAACATTAGATAATTATAATAAATATATATCACGAAGTAGAAAACCATGATGAAGGATCTTAGGGTGCTTGTCGGATAGTACAATGATATATTTAATCCAATGGATGAGTGCATGAATCTTCTCTAGACTATTATGCACTGTTCCATCAACTATATATTGCAAGTATTAAATTGCTTCATAATTGTAAAGACACTTCTTCAAATTGGTGTATAGCTTATGCTAGTGCAATAATTGTAGAAACATGTTCTAATACATAAAGTGTTGCATTTATGATTGAGCAACATAATGTAAATATTTAATACATAAATTGCCACATTTATGATTGAGAAACATAATTCAAGTATTTTATATTTGTTTCTTATTGCCTTATAAGCTTGGTTCTATTTATAAATCTAGTCATTGAGCTTATTTCCACAACTAGATGAGAGTAGCTACCTCCTAGTGTTGATATATTTACTTAGTTATTAATTCCATTTTAAAAAATTTAACCTTGTTGATAATACATTTTTATGGATTATCTCAACCGATAATCAAATATTTGTAATAAAAAGAAAATTAGACTACAACTATTTATGCACAGTCTCCAAGATTAACACTCATCAACATATTTACTATGATTATTCCCATAATATCTATTTTTAACTTATGTTGTTGAATCTTCCATGCTATTGGTTGGGCTTTCAACCTTTCTTATAATTTAACAAGATTCTTTTCATTTCTCTAACATGTACATACAGAGACTACTTTAAACTTTTGGGGTATTAAATAGTTGAATTTTGACTTGATTTTTTATTGGCACGTGAACTTACTTTACAAGCTCTATATCATATTTCAAGTCATTTGGAACTTGCTTGCCCAGGATGCAAAAATAGAATAAACTTTGTTGTCATTTATAGGGTCAAACATGAGTTTTGACGTAGATTTTTTTTGGGTCAATGTGAGGACATGTATTATCATGTTATGTCGTTGGAAATTCGAGCATTTTCCAATTTCATATGACCAAATTATGGAAATACTTCATGTTGATACACTTTTTCCAATAGATGACAAATATATACCCTTTTATTTTAGGATAATTGAATAATTGATGCAAGGCATGAATTGTAGGTTGTGGTTCTGAAAAGATGTCCTTTGGTAGAATAAAATTTGAAACATGTGATCTAAAGTCTTTCAAGACAGAGACAAATGGGGTAGGTGTAGGGAGGGCAGAAGGGGGAGTTTTTATTATGGATTTATAAGGTTTTTAAATACACCCATTAACAAATAGTAGAGAGGATATTCAAAATGAAACTAATACATTATACATTTGTGGGTTTTAAATTTCATAAATAAAATACAAAACAAAGGGTAACGTAGGGTCGCAAAGAAAATCATATTGTCACTCACTTATTCTTTTGCTAAAGTAAACATACCAAATTTTTTTAATTTCAAACAAACTAATATTTATCAATTCTAGCATCCACTCAAATTCAAATAAATATAGAACTTAAGATTAAGGATTTAGTAACATTGTGAGTGAATTCCATAAACATAACTTGACGCTCAATAATTTATTGCAGAAGATAGCAAAGCTCATCCATCTACAAATATTTATTTAACGTTCACAATGTTTCCAATTGGAATGCCTAGAATATCATAAACTCAATCTAGTAAACTCATTAAATATCATATAAATCTTATTAATTAAAACATAATGTAATAAAGCACAAAGAATTTATCTAACCGAGAAAATAAAACACAAACTCATATAACATACACACAATGATATCTTTAAGTTAACATAATTACTTGCTAAATTATTTGTCTTCCATTCTAATTAAAAAAAGAGTTGAAACAAAGTATATATAATAAAAGAGATTAGACGTAGTGACATCTTTAAAGTAATCGCATATGATTCAAACTAGAGCTAAAACTAAAACTAATTATTCAAAACTTTAAAGTCTTAGAAAAAAAAGCCACTACATCTTCAAACTTCTTGGCATGGAGGAGAGCTTTTATTCCATTGATTGTTTTCCTTTCAAGGATTTCATGCAAAGAGAATAATATTCATCCACTCTAGATATGTCAATAATAGGCTTCTTGAATTGGAATTCAATTAGTGTGATCAACTTCACATTTTCAAATAAGGGACCTTCCATGTATTCATCTAGAGCATTTGTCTTTTCCACTCTTCTGATTACACTCGCCACAAATTCCAAATTCTATTGCTTTCCTTTCATATTTTTAGTGGCCATTTATTTCTTGAATGTAGTAATGAAACTACCTAGCATTCAGTGATTTCATCAAAAAAGAACAAACTATTGTCTTCTTTATAAAATTTTGGTATACTTTAATTTACAAATAACAAGAAACAATTCCTCAAAAACCTATTCAATTGTGATACTTGGAAACAAAATTTTGTGATGATTCTCCAAATTTTGATTTAGACTTCACTATAAAATATTCAAAATAAATAATGTCAAAAGTATGCACAATTGGAACATTAGGAAGTAAACCTTGCTTGAAAACCATGACAATGATAATGAGCTTATTTGCCATTTTAAAAAGCTCAAAAAAATAATTTTGAATATTCCTTTGTGATTGGTCACTCATCAATATAGTGGCTCACACCTTTACCAATGACTTGAAAATAAAATTAAAATAAGTCTTAACAACTTTGAAAATATTTATTAACACTTTGATCTTTGCTTGAATATCTAAACATTTTACCTTCTTCTTCATTCCAAGAACAACCCTCTTTGTCATTTTATTTTTGGATTTAACTATAGATTTAGGATCTTCTACATAAACTTATTCCATATTCAAATATGCAGTGGCCTTTATAGTATCTTTACTTGTCCTTTCCTCTTTCTTGTAACTTTAAACATATCATTTTTTGCTCTAATGAGCATTAGTAATCCATTTTTTAAATATTTTTCTTGTAATAATTCTTTTTTGTTTCCCAATTGTTTTATCAAACTTTGTTTTGATCTCTGGTTGTTCATGTATGACCATGCTTTCTTGTGATCTTTGGCAATTACATATCATTTATCTAATCTACTTGAGGCTCTTATTCAAGTTTGGGAATCACACTTATTTTTAAGTAGGTGTAGATAGATGTTCGGTAACAAATGGGGATGGAGTGGAAATGGTAGGACTAGAAGCAAATGATGGAGGTGTAAATGGGGGAATCATTCTTGCTTTTAGAGTGGGTGTGGATAGTCCTTAGGTCAAAAATGGGGATTGAGTGGAAATGATGGGATTGGAAATAATGGATGAAGGTGTAAATTAAATGGTGGTAGCCATGATGGAAACCAATATAGGTGGTATGCAAATAATCAACCCCATAGGACTAATATTAACTGAAATTGTGATCATAGTAGAAATAAGGGAAACATGGGATGAGGCAAAAACATTTTCTATTATCTTGAATGGTGTCAATATAAATATGGATGTGGATGACCAATCCTTGATAGATAAAGTATCACCATGATCAATAATAGTGGAAATAACAAATTTAATTTTAGTGGGACATATAAAAAATACTCAGAGGTTCTGAGGCAAATCAGATTTACAATGGTGTTGAATCAATTTGGAAGGCATATTATTATACAGGTGAATCATGTGATGCCATGTAGTGAATCACACAAGGCCTGTCAAGTTTATTTGACCCTTGTGTAAATGCATTATGTCAAGGAAAGGTGGGTGTCAGCATGCTACAAGTTTATAGATGAAAGCTAAAAAGGTACAGTGAATGCCTAAATGACACAAGTGAATGCTGACATGATGCGGATGAATGATGGCATACTATAGATGAACATTGGCATTGTGTAAATGAATTTTGACATACTATAGAAAAATTCTAACATGATGCAGATGAACAATGATACCATGTAGATGAATATTCATGCAATGTAGATGAACACCATCACAATATAGATGAACATCAATTCATCTACTTCATACCGACATTTATCTACATTGTACAAGCACTCATCTATAATGTGATAGTGCTCATGTTCATCACACAAGCATTCATATACATTGTACCGACATTCATCAGCATCACGTTGGTGTTCATCTACACCATGTTGGTGTTCATCTACACCATGTTGACATTCATCTACACCATGTCGGTGTTTTTCTATGACTTGCCATCATTTGTCTGTGCGATATAGGAAAATGTCGACATGATGTAGATGAGCACCAATATAGTGTGTATGAATTCCACAATAGTTTAGATGAGCACTTGTTTGATGCAAATGAATGCTTTTTATATGCAAGTGGATGATGGAGGTTGTTGATGAGTGTCCGTAGAATGCAATGAGCATCATCATTCTATAGGCGGGCGGCAACATACTATTAATGGGCATCGATATGCATGCAAATGAGCATCGGGACTCTACAGGTAGGTGGTGCATGTCATGTTGGTGATCATCCACGTACCTATATGATACTAACATGGACCACTCAGTCATTCCACATTGTCTTTGACAAGTGCTTGCATCATGTGGGTTTTCCCTTATCGAGCAAAATGCCTATAAAAGTGCCAAACACACCTCATTTTGCATTTTTCCCCATTTCTTTTTTTTCTCATTTATTGCTCTCTTTCCATTCTTGATCTTCATCACCCCGACTTCCAAAAACCTATTTTTTATCCATAGATTCCATTTCTCAAACCTCTTCCGATGTAGGTGCAAGTGGAGGCATAAAAGGAAACCCCAAACTCACTTTCCAAAATTTGATGTGCACTGTCATCCAAAGGCTTCTACAATAAGAGGACACATACATCGATTGGGTGGAGCCTTGCAAGTTCAATGACATTATCTACATGATGTAGTATGATAAAGATATTTGTTTGATAAATATTCTATTGCAAAGCTTCGATACTACTTTCTCCATGTTTCAAATCACCTTAGGCTCCCATAATGTGTCATTTGGAATCCTTCTAGAGGATATCCATAGACTGACAGGTCTAGCTTACAAGGATGGGGACTTGGTCATAAAAAAATCCTTTTTGAATGATGAGGACAAAAAATATTTTCAATCCCATTACTTGTTGTAGATGGATGGTATGATATTTTCAAATTTATAATTACTCATTTTTTACTAGTTTTACTTCTGTTAGTTCTAACTTCTTTTTAATTTTTTTTACATATCCTCAATGCCATGGTAAAAGGGGGTTGAGAGTTAAATGTATTAAAAGTCCTTTTCCATCAGGAATGCTTGAACTTTTTTAATCAAGAATTGTTTTGCAGGGTAGACCATCCAACATTCCATTTTGGCTCTAGTCTATATTCTTCATACTTTGGGCGCTCAACCATTTAACTAACACACTTTTATTTTAAAGAGAATTAAATATGATTTGAAATTTGCTCTAAAAAATGAACATTCTCAGCTTACCTATTGTAATTATATCATTACATTATACCATGAAGCAATTTTGGATTTGCAAGCAATGACTGTTCCCTCTACTCTAAATCCCACAATGTTTGTCAACGCACTCTCCCTTGAAGCACATGAGGTTAGTTGGATTTATTGTTTGAGGCTTGGAGTTTGAGATTTTTAATATATTTATTTCAAATAATTATACAAATATTGATATAGTTAATTTTAATAAAAATATATATTTTTCTTACATAAAAATTTAAATGAAACAATTGCTAGAAGAAAGGCAACAACTAAGGGGCGTCAACCTCCTGAGGCCACGATGGAAATGAATATGGAGGAAGATGCATAATCGACTCCGTAGGTGCTCAAGAATCAATTGATAAGAATAAAATGATTGTGAAGTTTGATTGCACCTCCAGCACAACCCTCCACTCATGTTACCAATATAGCTTCATAAACTAGCTTTGCTTTGATTGAATTAACAAATATGATAATTATATCATTGTAATATTTTAATACGCTTTTACATATACAATGGTGCAATCTATATTACAAACACCACGGGGTCTGGCAGAGCTTTGAGAGTTTCATAGTAACAACAACAACACAGTGCACTAAATAAAATTAAGTTTTTTTACTATATGATAATTTAATATTAGATTTTTCTGTCATTTTAGTTATTTTAATTCCCATTTGCAGGTCATTCTTCTCAACGAAAAAAATTTCCACCACCACCACCACTACCCCATCAGGGCCCTATAAATACTATAATTGGAAAATGTTTGTTTATCCCAGCTCAATTCAGTGGCACAGTTCAAGTTACAATGTCAGAGTTTCCAAATTTTTCACTTGTTAGTCTACCTAGCGAAACGAAGACCACAATTCTTCATGAAATTGATCTAAATGAAGAGTATTTAGGCATTGACAGTGGTACACCCATGGTTTTTCTCAACCCACATGATATGATACAAGTATCTCAATCCACGAAGCCTTCACAGTAACCTTGTACGCCCAATTCTCCACCCAACAACACCGAACGTAGTCCTGTGCAGGAGAGTCCCCAAATAGTTAACCAATGTACTTTTTTTTTCAATTTCTAATTTATTGGTAGAGAATACTAAATTTTATGTTAATGATTTTATTCATCCAAACCTTAATGATTTGATAACTTGGGAGCATCAGGCAAAAGTATTAATTAAGGAAATAAATGCTCATTTTGCAATCAATTGTATCCAACGGTAGAGCATCAAACAATAAAAATTAATTATGTTGTGGTGAATAATAGCTTTAATGATGATGTTCTTGATATAATGTTAAACAGGCTTGAGAACTTAAATGCAAAAGGCCAAGCATACTATAACAAATGGGCAAAATGACCTTGTGAATGTGGAAAAAGAAAAATATGCGGTAAGTTTCTTTATAGTTTTTTGAAATTAAAATTTATTTTAAAACAATTAACTAATTAAATATTTTTTTAATCATTTGCATTCAAAATAAAATAAATCTAAAGAACCAAGTTATTATCCTTGACATGCATCTGAAGAATGCATGCAAAAATATTTCTTTGACAATTTTTTTCAAGGAATTTTTTTATTTTATTGAATACACAAAATCATACATTAAGAAAAATAATTTGAGAAAATGGATTGAATCCTGATGTTTTGTTTAAAAATAATATTGAAGTGGATCCGTCATTGCTTTCAATGAGAGATGTTGCTATAGAAGAATGAGCAACCCTTGCCAATATCCATTTTGCAATGAAAATCTTCAAGAATCTAGGATCCTGATCTTCATAGACATCACAACCACTACTAGCCAACAAGTGTGGAAGGACAAATTGATACACAATAAAACTTGAGTGTTGTTTTGTAATTCTTCCATAGCATTATTTTGTAATTTATTCCATAGTGTTGTTTTGTAATTAATCAAATATGAGGTTCGAGCTCAAAACCTCGAGTTATTTTATGCTTATGTTTTGTAATTACTGAAATCTTATGTTTTATAATATTTAAACTATATTTTATAACTCCTTTCTCATATTAGGATACGATGTGTAATAATTTACTACAATGTTCAATTAGTTTAATTTATAGTAAATTTGGTTTCAAAGCTATTAAAATATTGTTTACCATTTCTTTTAATTTAACAATGTAAATTTAATTTAGAAAGTCAAACAATTAGAAAAAATAGAATGTTGGATATGTACTATTTTTTACAACTTGCAATGTAAAGAATGCTAAAGAATACTATTACAAAATGCTAAAGATAGAATCATATCAATTAAGCATTTCATAGGCAACTTAACTCAAGTCGAATCAATTAAGTATTTTATAAATAATGTAATAGATTGATGAATTAAATGACATAAATATTGTTCAGTAGTTTTCATATACATATTACAATGTTACAAACTAACACTCAGGTATCTCAAACAACCATTTGGTAACATGTGCTTCATTGTTGACATTTATATGTCTAGTCTCATTATAATTTTTAGTTTTTTTATCGTTTTTTGTAGTTGTATTCACGACACATCTTCTTTCAATTAGATCACTCCAAATTGAAATTGCTCTATCATATGAAAAATATCCACTTCATAACCTGAAACATACAACCTTAAACATGTCTTAAGATTTTTATCCAATCTATTCTGAAACTTTGATTTAATAAAAGATAATGCACTAAATACCTTTCATCTTCCATTGACCCCAAAATCATTGTTTGGCATAATTCATATAATCAAAAATATTCACAGATTTTTTCATGTAGAAAATTGCTATGATATCATTTCTTCCATAGCCTTGTAATAGAACAAGTTTTGGTTGGTTCAGTTAACAATCGATATTATTCAACCATTGAAATTCCAAAAAAGATTGACTATTTTTTTAAAATACCCTTAACTTCCTCTCTATTGATTTCCACAGACTTATTGAAATATTTGATGAGAGTACCCATCTATTTGATAAATAAATTATTTGTTCTTTCTTCACCATCTGCACAATTCTAAAATATAGGATTCACCACCCCCATGGCTTCAAGCAACTCATCCATTTGAAAATGATCTTGAATTTTACCAGATAAATTTTTTGAAATGTCTCTCAATTTTATTTGCATGTCACATATGGCATTATCATATAGAACTTTTGTTACATTTACTTCTTCAAATTCTGGGCCAACTACATTAGTTAATATTTTGAGAGTGTGTAATGGTATCTCCTTTCCATTAAGAAAATAACAAAGATGATCATGAATATTGAATTTCAAATAGTTTTGAGGGTCCTTTATATTTGTTTAAGTTTTTCAACTCTCAAATATTGGTCCCTTAAAACTTTTATTTTAGTAGTATAATATATCAAGCGATAGACAAATTTGTTTCCTCAACTGTGTGAAGTAAATAATATATATTGTCTCTCTTATGCATGTTTCATCAAGAAACACATTTCCTTTAACATGGGTAGAATACCACATAATGTTAGAAATGTTTCAAAATCTATCAAATGATTCAATAAATATTTTGCCTTCTCAACCTCAATCTTATACTTAAACATAAAACCAACCAATGATTGATATTCTTCAAATATTCTGCATGCAGGTTCATACATTAAAATCCATCTAGTATCTACATCTTTTAATAGTTTTTTTTCTAGTAGTCACTCCAATTACAAATTTTTGAAACTCTAAAAAAAATTCCTCCACTTTTGTTACATTTTTGAATGTGCTTACAATTTTGTAAGCAAGATTCATTCTATGTGCCATGCAATGAATTCGAGTCATATATGGGGTAACTAATATTTGTAGGTGAACACATAAACTTGTCCTATTCCCCTACATTACTGATATAACATCCGCACCAACACACACCAAGTTAGTACCTATATCATGGTAAGTCATCTCAGTAATATCCATCAAATTAGAAATAACCAATTTGTAAAGGTTTTCAACATTATAATTTTCATTCATTTTATGTACAAATAAAAGGTGAGGTTGTTTTAAATGATTTTGAAATGTATATATATGAATGCATACCCATAGTGTGTTGTCAACCATTGTTACCTCATTGATGGATAGTGATATAAACCTTGATTTTAATTTTTATTTCAAATCTTCCTTTTCAATTATTGTGAGGCATTTTGTCATCTCCCAAGCACTGGTATATGACCAATGTGAATGTGGAATGTTGTGCAATCCAACATGCTGAAATAAAATCTTGTAACTGAAAAATCAGAGATTGGTCTTCCTCTTTTCAGAATGTGATATAAAGTTGAAAATCGTATATTTTTGGCAAGTAAATTAGACTAAGTAACCTTTTGAAATCGATCTTTAATTGCTTCTCCTTTCTCAATGAGGTGTCAATGATATTTATGATGATTATGATACTCTATTATGTAACATTGATGCATGGCCTCTTTTTTATTTTTTCATCTCACTATTTTTTAAAAAATTTCATCTTTGTCTTTTATTGATTCATATATTTTGTCACAATATTTCTCAATTGTGTCCAACTTGAGTTATATTTTGTGGTCCTTTCCAATTTTCTAACTACATATTATGCATTTGGATTCTGTTGGTGTGTCAGTACTATTTTTTGGCTGTACAAGTTCAATAAATGGGTATTTAGATGTCCACTCATACTGAAATTACCTTCTAATTATCCATGTATTTTGCATCTTCTGCATAAGTTTTTGTGCCTTTTTCAACTGAAGATTGTTTTGGCTGCATAACAGTCTCATTTGAAGATTGTGTTGGGTGAGTAGATATCTTATTTGGTGTTGGGAACTCATCAACACCACTACTTATGATGTCATATCTTTGTTTCTTTGAATTCGGTGGGACAATGAGAATTTCTTTTCGAGTGACTTCTTTTAGGAAAGGTGTATATTCAAAAGCATTATATAAATCTTTAATATTTTTATCATTGAATTCTACATGCAAAAATTTTGTATGACATTACTTTTTAATAAACGTCAATACTACTGTATAAATAAATAAAAAATATTAAATCAAATAATATTTATAATTACCTATGTTGGGCATTTCATTCCCAAATACATCTACCAATTCAAAGATATCTTTGATACCTTTATTAATGGGTTCTATATGCAATATTTTTGTAAAAAGAATATTTAATTAATCAAAAAATGGTATTCTATGATTTAGTACCTTTATTTAACATTTCAAATTCATACCCAAGTATGTCTTTTTGCTAAGACAATTTTTCAAAAGAATTATCAATGGGTTTTGCATGCAAAATGGTTTAAGACATTTGAATTATTATTTAACGTTAACACAAGCCAATAAATAAAAGCACTAGTTAATTGAAAATTTAACACCGGTGTTTGGTGTCTGACTAAAATAAGACAATAAGTTATTTTATTTTTTAAATTTCTTGGAGGCCTTAACGTTTTCAACAAAAGCCAAATAATCAAGCCTGCAGAGTCATGGACAAAAAATGATTAACAACAAAATGAAGATGATTGACAACAAATAAAGATGATTGATAGATGATTAAGGAATCATGATAGTAATTAAATATGAGGGCATCCAATGGTAGCCTGTGGGTGCCTGACGATATCTTATGAGTGCAAGTGCCCGATGGCAGCCTGTGGGGCCCTGATTGCAGCCTATTGGTGTTCAACTGCAACCTATCGATGTTTGATTGCATCCTATCAGTGGGTTCTGCATGCAAAATGGTTTAAGACATTTGAATTATTATTTAACTTTAACACAAGCCAGTAAATAAAAGCATTAGTTAATTGAAAATTTAATACCTGTGTTTGGTATCTGATTAAAATAAGATAATAAGTTATTTTATTTTTTAAATTTCTTGGAGGCCTTAACGTTTTCCGCAAAAGCCATATAATCAAGCCTACAGAGTCATGGACAAAAAATGATTAACAACAAAATGAAGATGATTGACAACAAACAAAGATGATTGACAGATGAATAAGGAATCATGATAGTAATTACATATGAGGGCATCCAATGGTAGCCTGTGGGTGCCTGACAATATCTTATGAGTGCAAGTGCCCGATGGTAGCTTGTGGGGCCTTGATTGCAGCCTATTGGTGTCCAACTACAACCTATCGATGTTTGATTGCATCCTATCAACATCCACCTATAGCCTATCATCATCTACCAACTGCCTGTCGTCATCCACTAGCATCCTATCATCATCCACCAACAACATGTCATCAAGCGCTCACACTTGTAGGCTACCATTAGGCACCTGTAGGCTACCATCGAGCACCCACACGTTGTGATGGCACTTAAAAAGTAGTAAATGAAATTATAGTTAAATATAATAAATATTTAATTGTAAAAAAATCATTGCATATCTTGTTGGAAACTATTGATTCTTGAATCTCTCTTGGGACTTGAAATACAAACCACCAAAAAAAATTTAAAGTCATCCGATGATATGTGATGAATTCATCTGGATTGGCTTTCGAGGTATCAAAAAATTACATTTATATGAGGAATTTTATATTCAAATGTAGGTGAATTTGTCCTTGAAATTAACTTTAACCCTAAAATAGGTGATCCCACTCTATTGGCCACTCCAAAAAAATTGCCAAATACCAACTTTGAAAAATAGAATATTCGTAGAATAATGAAGTGTTGTGACTAAAAAAGACCCTAGGCAATGGAAGTGGCTCAAAAAATTGACTCTATAACATTTTCCACGGTAATCACAGGTGTAGAGGTGGAAAACACAATTTTAGGAAATAATGTGGCCACTGGTACTATAGACATGGGAATATTTGTTGGTAATTGGGATGGTAAGGCAATGGTGGATCCCATATAACTCACTTCTCTTTGATGCCCATAAATAATCCCAAAACTAGTGAACTTAGGAACCTTAGTCAATTGACTAGAGACAATCATAACATCCTAAATAATAATGACATTTGTATCATAGAAAGACACATAAACATTTTGTGATAATTCAAAAGGGTCACCAGACACATATGTAACATTTGGAGTTAATTAAGAAAATTAAAAACCCAAAGGTACAAAAATATCCAAACTAATAGGAACATCAGTCACAAATGAAGAATCAGTATAGGGCATAGTAGTAGAAGTAAAAGTAACCTTATTATCGAAGCTAATGTGGCCATGAGAGTACTCATTGGTGGAGATGATTAAATCAATCCCTTTAATAATTTATTCATTAAAACTGGCTTGTTCCCTTCCAACTCCAACTTTTTTTTAGCTACTAGACTGTCCAAACTAAGTTTTCCACTTTATGCATTAGATGATGGTTTATACAAGCCTACTACTTCACATTTTCTTAAACTTCCAAATAATTTTGTGGATCAAAATAATATTTATCATCCGAGTGGGCTTGGTGATGATAGGTTAGGATATTTTTATCTTGAAGGCTCTCCAAATGCTTGGATACTTTCCCATTAAGATCCTAATATCTCATCAAATCCTTTTCAAACTTGTTGAATGTGGCTTATGTACTACAAGTTGCTATAATGGACACGTTTTACATTGTGACTTTCCAAGTTGTATGGGAATTGGAGTCCATGATCTCTTATTCATTCTTTCATAAATTTATATGGCTGCCACAACACCACTAGCCTTGGTTGTGCCCCTGCCTGGCCTGCCTCTCCATAGCTACTTCACCACCCAGCTCAACCACCTGTATCCTCTTCTGGCCTGCCATTAAACTTGGCATTGGAATTTTCCTTGGCAATATTTTTGTTGGCATTGACATTTTTTTTGGCAAGCATGATTCATTGAAGCGTTGAACATGTGTATTTCCCTTGGCATTAAATTTGGCCTCATTCATTGGTTGAAACATTGAACATGTGAATGGGAATTTAAACCAACAGAATTTGTTTAATCTTTGAAACATTGAACATGTGCATAGGAATATGCATTTGTAATTAAATTTGAGTCATATTGTACAAAAATGGATGTTCTTTTCTCTTTCTATTTTGACTCAAAATTGCAATTCGCTAAAGAATTTTGTAAAAATGCATAATATCAGCAATTGGAGGGTTCCAAGAACTATTGTGTGCCTAATATAATCAAGGGGGGGTTGATCAGCACCATTTTATGTGCCCACATGTTATTTTCTTTAAGTGTGTTTATTTCAATGCACTTCTTCTTTTTGGCCTCCATTGTTCTAAGTTGTTCACATTTACTTGTAACCAAAACATTTGCAATCATGTCAGACTTTAAATCACCAACACTTTTAACTTATAGTAACTATCATACAATGAAATTTTCCATGCTTGAATTATTACACAATAAAGGTTTTTCCTGGGTTACAATGGGCATAGAACTTGAGACAGAAAAGCAAATGGACAAGATATGATGGATGAATCGGTCTGATGAAGCATTAGGACTCATAAGTATGAGTATTTTAGATGTACTCAAATTTCATGTTCAAAATGAAACTTATCCTCACATAACATGGGGCAAAGTTCAAAATATTTTTGGTGCAAAGAATGACATCAAGATTATTTAGATGAAAACTAAACTATCTTCATTAGATCCTAGTGATTTTGACAGCATTATGGACTATTTTTCCAAAGTCACGCTTTTAAAATCTCAGTTACTGGGCTATGGCCATCCAAACCTCGATAAATTTTTGATCATGACCATTTTATCCAAGTTGAAAGACCCATTTCATATCTTTGCTACCACTTTTTTCTCCACCATGGACAATTTTGGAGATAAGTTTGAAATGTCTTCATTTGAAGAGTTTTGTGATTGTTTTACAAAAGAACACGATCAACTCACCCTCACAGGTGTCATCTCCTCTAGGCACTCCAAGACTCAGGCATTTGTGGCCAATCATCCTTTAGGGATAAAGAAGAGCAATCCACCCCCAGGATGACCCCAAGGTCCCAAGTCTAGAAAATAGAGACAAGCATCTTCTTCATCAACAACTTTCCACAATAAGCCCATTACAAAGCATTGTAATTTTTGTGATCAAAATGGTCATCTTGAATTTCAATGTTGGAAGAAGATGTCTCTTCTAGAATTTGCTATGAAGAAGCACAAAATTCACATTCACAAGCCATCTTCTTTTTCATCTTCCAACAACAAAGGCAAAAAAAAATCTCTTTTTGCAAATGCTTATGCCTTCAATGCCACTCATTCATCCATGGATGCTTGGATCTTTGACTCGGGAGCTTCCCATCATATGGTGAAGTCAAAAGATGCATTCACCTCTCTTGTTGAGAGTGACACCTCCAAAATTTTGGTAGGTGATTCTACTCCATTATTAGTCTTAGGATCCAGCACAAATGACTTACAGGATGTAGAAGTGAAAGATGTTTTGTATGTACCTGATATTTTAGTGAATTTTCTCTCCATTTATTAGATTTGTCATTCCCATGGAGGCTGCATAGTGGAATTTTCTCCACATAATGTTATTATCAAAGATTTTCATAATCTTGTAGTGGTTGTTACTTCTGGAAAATCAAATGATGCATCTTGACTATATTAGGTTGATACATTTCATGACACCAATCTCCTCATGTACTCATTGCTCATGCTGATTTTTTTAGCAAAGTATGACATGAAACATTTGGTCATCTCAATTTCAGGTGCATAGAGCAATTGAGTACTCACAACATGGTCAAAAGCCTTCCCAAAGTATCTTGCAAAGATGGTTTTTGTCATGGATGTGATCTTGGAAAACATCATAGAGAAAAGTTTCTGAAAGGAAAGTCTTGGCACACCAAAGCTCTGCTTCAGTTCATTCGTACTGACTCAATATCTTTTCCTAAGACATTTTTTTATGGAGCCAAGTATGTGTTCATATTCATTGATGATTTTTATCGCTGAACTTGGATGTACTTCTCGAAGTACAAAAGTCAAAAATTTTATCACTTTGTTGAGTTCAAAGCATTTGTTGAGAAGTAATTCGGGTTCCTAATTCAGCGACTTCGAATAAATAATGGAGGTGAATATGTGAACCATGCCTTCATTAATTTTTGTGCTACTCATGGCATTCAACTATAGCATATAGTTCCTTACACCCCTCAGTAAAATAGTGTTGCTGAGAGGAAAAATCACACATTAAAAGAAATGGCAAATTGCATGATTCAAGCCAAGAATCTAGCCACACAGTTTTGGGCAAAATCCATTAATTGTGCTAATTATATACAGATTCACACTCCTCATCGAGCTATATAAAATTTGACACTAGAAGAGGCTTGGATCAAAGAGAAGCTAGATGTTTCTTACTTTCATGTGTTTGGTAGTCAAGCTTGGGCCTTCATTCCTGATGAAAAGCATAAGGCCATTGATAAGAAATGCCAATCTTGCATTTTTGTTAGCTATTGTGAAGATGTAAAAGTCTCATCTGTTTGACCCTCATACTCATGAAGTACTTTATAGGCATGATGTTCATGTAGAGGAACACTCTTCACCCTGTGAGCCACCATCTTCACCTTCTTCTTTTCCAATTGTATTTGCTTCACATTGTTATTTGTATGACACTGATGACTCTTTAGATGATCCAGAGGATGAATGACCTCCAATTCCTTTGGTTCCTCCTCCACCTCTTATTGCAAATAAATTTCCATGATGGGTTAAAAAGACAAGAGAATCAGTTGGCCCTTTGGCAGGTGATGCCACTGACACTTATTGAACCATATTTGAAAAGGCTATTGTGGGCCTTGTTATTCATGCTCTTGATTTTAAAGATCCTCAAACATTTCGTGATAAAGTTGGAAAACCTAAATGGGATGAAGCAATGGAAGCTTAATATCATTCCTTGTTGAAGAATGATACATGGGACTTAGTTCCTCTTCTAATAGGAAGAAAATCGGTTTGGTGCAAGTGGGTCTATCACACCAAGTATGCAGCAGATGGTTCAATTGACAAGTATAAGGCACACCTTGTAGTGAAAAGGTTCTCCCAAGTTGAGGGAGTTAACTATTCAAAGACATTTTCCCTCATTGCAAAGATGAATTATATTCGCCTTGTTCTTTCACTCACTGCATCACATAGTTGGAAAGTACAACAAATGAATGTTAAAAGTGCTTTCTTGCATGGAGATTTAGAGGAATAAATATACATGGAATAACCACCAGGGTATGTTCAAAATTCTTCCCCTATCTACAAACTTCAACAATCTCTCTATGGTCTCAAACAAGCTCCTTGAGCTTGGTATGAACGAATGGATCATGTTTTGCTTGATAATGATTTCTCAAGATGCCATTAAAACCCCACCATATACACAAAGAGGATATATGGTGAACTTATTATACTTATGCTTTATGTTGATGACTTGATCATCACGGGGAGTTCTTCCTCTTTGATTAAGGATGTCAAGTCAAGCCTCATGGAATAGTTCGAGATGTCTGACTTGGACCTTCTTCATTACTTCTTTGGTCTTTAAGTTTCCAAAACTAAGATAGGGATCAACATTATTCAGCCTAAGTATGCTTTGGACATGTTTCACTACTTCGACATGCTTGATTTCAAGCCAAACCTAACTCCCTTTTAGTTTGGAGTCACTTTGACTACCAAGTGTTTCACACCATTTGTTGATGCTACATTATATGAAAGTTGGTAGGAAACCTTCTTTGTTTGACTCATAATTGGCTAGACATCTCATTTTTTATTGGACTTGTATCTTGTTTCATGCAAGATCCCCATGAGAGTCATTGGCAAACTGCCAAGCACATAATTCACTACATTTACATCACAATCAATTATGGTATCGAGTATACATCAAGGGGCTTAACTCAGTTAGTGGATTATACAAATTTTGATTGGGCAAATAATGTTGATGATCACAAGTCCACTTCTGGCTACATATTTCATCTTAGCTCTGGTCCCATCACTTGGTCAAGTAAGAAACAACATGCTATTTCTCTCTCTTCGATTGAGGCTAAGTACTGTGGAGCTATCAATACAAGCCAAGAAACTCTTTAGATCTGTCAGATTTTGTCCAAGTTTGGATTTCCATCTGACCAACTTAATACAGTTTGGTGTGACAATCAAAGTACTATCCACATTACTAGCAACCCAATGGAACACCAATGCACTAAACATATTGAAATTTGCATGCACTTCATTCGATAACTCATTCATGACCATATCGTCAATCCTCAGTACTATCACACAGAAGCCTAGGTTGCCAACATCTTCACCAAATCTCTATCCACAGCCAAGTATGTGTCTCTTAGGGATATGTTAGGGGTCAAGGAAGTTGTCATTGAGGGGGGATTATCTACAATTCCTCCTTCCTCTTGATTGTATATGGGTACCTGATCAGGCCTTGTTTTTGGGATATATTTTTAGAGTTTTTTTTTTCTCTCCAATCTTAAGGGGGGTGTTAGAGTAATTAGATTAGTTAGAGTGCTAAGCTTAACTTACGTTTTAACCAAGGGAAGCTTCACCTTAGTTAGAATAACCCATGTGTGGCTTAATGTTGCACACCTACATGTGAAAATAAGAAATCAACATGGTTGTTGGAATGTTGATATTATTGGCCTCACTATTCATTTGCCAACTGAACCTCTTTCACATTGCCAAATGATCCTCCTCGCATTTCCTCAAAATTGCTATAAATAGAGGGCAAGGATTGAGTGTTGTAAGCAAGCAAGCAAAGAGAAATGATCAAAACTCTGCTTCTTCTCAATTAATTGCTTCATTAGTAGAAGGTGTTTTTGGTCAAGGATAACCTTGGGTGAATTGTATGCATCCCACATACAATTTCCTCAATATCACAATTTATTAGGAGTCACCATAACCCCTTAAATTCTCAAAATGGTGAATGTGTCATAATAATAGTTAGCCCCAATTTGTTTAATGGAAGTACTGATTTCTTCAAAAAGTTAAGGCATTAGATGTTCATTAATTTCCAAATACATTGGGGGTATTAATGATCACATATTCCATTGAATTGATAATGCAAATTGAAAGAGACGATTTCACCCAGTGTAAGTTTCTTGTCTTCATTAATGATCATTGTGAGTAGGGGAACCCATAATATTATGACATTATCAATATTGTAAACACCTTATATTATTTTCATCAATAAAATACATAATATCATTTCATACCTAAAGCTTTTAACGGTAAAACTATCTACATTATTTTTATTAACCTAATTATCTATATCCACATCCCAATACTTTAAAACTTCCATTAAGTCATTTTCTTTCATCCATTTTTTAGTAAAATTTTGATTATATGTGAAGTTATTGTTGACCAAATTATGATTCTGTAGGCCAAAAATTGGTCTCCCTTTTCTTTCCTTGCTATCATGATTAGTCAATCTTTAATGTCTTCACCTTACTGCAATTATCATTTTTTCCCTTTATAATAGGCCTGTTCTACGAAAAAGCCGAGTGATTTGAGTCCTATAGGTTTTTGGGTTGATCTGGGGCTTATTTCACTTCAACAAATTACCTTGAACAAGCCTTTTTTGGTAAGGGAATGGGCTAGTTTCAAAGAAATGCAAGTCTTTTACAAAAAAAACTCTAAAGGTCAAGTGCCCTTGTGGAGGGCAGGAAGGTGACAAATGGGACCATTCAAGCAAGCTCCGAAGGACAACTTTGGACCCAAGGTGCCCTTACAAAGGGTAGAGAACACATTTGAAAGAGATCAAGGCTGAAAGCTAAAACGGAAGTTTCTTTCGAAAAAGTGACAAAGCAAAACCAAGGATTTCTTTGGACTTTTTGTTCGAAGAAAATCAATGTAAAAACCAAAGGTAAATTCCTCCAGACAAAATGCCTGAAGGAATTCCTTCAGACTTTTGTCCAAAGAAATTTACCAAGAGAAGGCCGAGACATTGAAAGCACATTTCCTTCAGGCAAAATGTCTGAAGAAATTCCTTCGGACATTTTATCTGAAGGAATTGGAAAGACAAGGGAACCGAAGGAACCCGAAAGGCAGGTGCCCTTGCGGAGGGCTCTCGACTGCCAAAAAGGACCTTCTCTTTTCTGAAAGATCACCTTCCCCTTGGGAAGTTTCATTTTACAAAAATCTAAAGGAATTACTAAAGATGATGGGCCCGAGCACGTCAACTTCAACATGGTGAACTAGCCGTTGAGGGTTCAAACATTTGGTGACGTGCACACGAACGTCAAATTCAAGGCAGCAAAAGAATCGTTAGTTTTCAAATGGTGACGGGCCTATGGACATCAATTTTATGATGATAAGATAGCCATTGATTTTCAAATGTTTAAGGATGGGCCCGTGTATGGAAATGAGTTAATAGTTGAAGAAAGGCTAAAGAACATTTATTTCAGACAAGATGTCCAAAAGAATTTTAGAACACCTAAGCATCACCGAAAGTGGGTGGTAAAGCTCAAAGGAAGACAGAATTCCTTTAGACAAGTGTTCGAAGGATTTCCTTTGGATGTTTTGTCTGAGGAAATTCGACAGATCAGAGACCTGAAGATAGACTCAGCGCCCTGCTAGGAAAGGAACCAGGAGGAGACAAACGATAGCCCCGAGGGCCTAGTTGCCAAGAAAAGACAAGAAGTAGCGCATGAATGAATAGAATAGTCTAGGTGGCACAAGAGGCATCGACAAGAAAAGTTATTGCTATAGATGGAATAGTCTCCACCAAGCAGTCATCAAAGGGAGCTCAAACATTCAATAGAGCGGCCCATTTTTCTTCATTTAGCATTAATGAGCAGACAGTTGGGTAAGTTTCATAGAGAGGCAACCTTGTCATTCAAAAAACAAAGTGACCCATGCTTTAGCAGGAACATTTAATACACTTTGAGCAGCAAAGTCAATACCTGTGACATCTACAACATGGTTCTTTTAGGCCATTTATGGAAGGATGACAGCAACATGAGTAAATTCCTCTTTCCTAGGTATTTAATACAGTATGGGCCACCTGTTCTTTGAGGGAACAATAGTCTTTCTCTTAATGCTATATATTGTAACCTCTCAGCTTGAAAAGGGATCTCTCACTTGTGCAAGCCGAAGCCCTGCCAAATTTTACCTTTTAATCAAAAGAGCGTGTTTTACCTCCATCTAATTTGTTATACTTCTGAATATGTCTATGTATCAACTTTGTGTTTAGTCATTTCATCTTGATGTTCTCATAGATTGACACCAACATATCTAGTGTATCCAAGACCATTTCTACAGGTTAATAGGAAGTGCCCAAGTTGGAGCATAGAGACAAAAGAGCAATTATCTGACAATGTGCTTTTGGAGCAGCTATGGTAGGTTCTTTTTCATTGTATCTCCATTAAGCCCCTTGTTAAAGCGTCCATGCAGTCTGGTCTTTTGTTCAGATAAAGTGTCTATTTGCTTTTTTGGTGTAAAGTGTTGATATAAGTTGAGTACATCGGATCATTTGGTACATCACCATTTTAGATAGGTTCTACTTTTGTTATATCCTTCTCTCTTTTCACCCGTCCGCCCATCCGCCCCGCCCGCCCGACTCCCCCGTCCCCCCCCCCTCCACCATTATTAATAGTAGTAGCTAAGGACCTCAAAGATGCATCATGGGGAGCTAGCCCATATCTAGAGATTCATTCCTCAATTCTGCCAAACCCACAGCAAGAGGAATGTCTCCATTGTGCCACGTGGAAGAAAGAAGCTGAGCCTTCTTTTAAAGGGTGCAATCCACAGCGTCAATAGTTATGAGAGGTAAGTTTATAATAACTATCAAAAGCTACCCCAACAATGTAAGTTTCTGCATTTCCTTTTTGTGGAGAACATAAGATATGATCTCATAGAAAAGACTTGTCGAAAACATTATCAAAAGGGTATTTACAAGGAAATACCTTAGGCTTGGCTTCCACTTAGTGAAGCCATGAATTCCTAAGTGATATCAAGTCTTGTTTATATTCATCACCTTCTTGGGTAGTCTCTTTGCCATCAAATATATTTTCATCTCTTTCAGTTTCACAAAATGTTGTATTGTAATTCTTTGGGCAAACAATGTGTGGAGAGAAAATTGTGTCTCTGAATTCTTGGGATGGCCCTAAGGAAGAAGGTAAGGTAGGCTAAATATTATGTGACATAGCTTAAATTTTGAAAAAAATGAAGTGAAACTTGGTGAATTTTGTGGTATGTTATGTTCTAAATATTTTTGCTCAACTCGACTTTCTAAATCCAACCAATTGTTCTCTATATTTTCTTCCACTTTTCTAATATAAAAAATATTCACCAAGAATGAGGTTCAATAATGAATTATATATTGATTGTGATTAATCATCATATATCTAACTCAAATTTAAACACCCACTATGTATCATATCCAATTTCTCTCTCAATATTTTATTCAATGTGAAGTAATGATAGGCGGTGCTACACACATATAATAATTATTTGTCAAAACCTAGATCAGCATATCTTTAGCTATGTTTATTAAATTTATGGTCCACTTTATACCTGAAAATCATGATCTCCCATATGTCTCAATCTTGTAGTTCTAAGGTCATAGAGCCATAAAGTCTTTGTTTTGCATTCAAAACCTCCTTGCGACCTTCGTAGATCCGTTGAATTATTAATTTAAATTTAAATTAAATTGCTTCTATTTTCTTTCCATGATTACATCTCTTAAAACCACATCTGTGATTCATTAGACTTCAAACCTTGTTTCATTTTACATTTATGGTGCCTATTTAAAATACTACATGTGGTAGTTTTTCATTATCCCAAGCTCACATAGTCACGGGATCTCTTTTATTCTCAATGTGACCACTATGAACTTTCTGGGTCCATTGAATAATTAATTCCATTCTATGTTCACATGCATATTATTTCCTTTACACACAATACACTAAATATATCGTTGCCATATCTTTTAAATGAAGTCAATAATTGCACAAATATTTAAATCCATTTAGTGAATTCTGAACTAGTAAAAAAATGTGAATCAAACGAAATCTTGTGGTTATTGATTCTTCCACAGTAACAAATTAATCAACTTGAAACTTTATAGAAACTTTTTAAATGTGTTAACACATGGATTTTTTTGGATCTATACACCAGTTAAGTGTGTTTAATACAAGCGTCTCTAGTAGTATAGTATGAATAATTATAGCCTAAATGCTGGCCTTGAGCAAGGTGAGGGTGAGATGCAGAAGACTCATCATTTTCTGCCAAACATTCTCTGGCTAAATCTGAAGAACTGATCACTAAAACAGGCAACTGCCAAATTGGAGATACATAATAACGCCATAGAGTGCGGAGAGTGAAAATAGAATTTGATGAGTAGACTTAGTTTTGTCTGTGAGAAGATGAAAGTGACAACTCCTACCAGAAGAACAGAATCCACGTAAGATGATATATCCATGGGCATATCCATTCCTCTGCACCTCTATATTTTCTCAATGTTTTGTTAAGGAGTATTTATATTTGAACTTCATGGTGGATTTTTTTCACCACATGGCAGGAAAATCAAGGCAAGTGTATGGACAGAGTCACCAAATGGAAAGTAAGTGGCTAATATTGCATTCAAGACCTATCCGAGATTTTAAAATGAATTTATTACTACTCTATGATTGCTGTGTGTGGTCCAGCCATAAATTCTAGGGAATTTATAGTAGTAGTACAAAGTAGAGTTGTGCCTGACTCCTCAAAGATATCATTTTAGGAAGTTTGTAATCAGTAGTACAAAGGTAGAGTCGCACCTGACTCCTCAAAGATATCACTTTTTATTGAAGAAGTCAAAATGAGTTTTCTATAATTAATGGTTGTGGTCCAGCCATAAATCTTACGGAGTTTATAGTCAGTAGTTCAAAGTTAGAGTCGCCAATGACTCCTCAAGATATCACCTCTTACTGAGGAAGTTAAAAGAAGTTAACTATAATTGTTAGCGGTGGTCCATCTTTAAATCCTAAAGAATTTATAGTCACTAATGCAATGGCAGTCATGCCTGACTCCTCAAGATATCACCCTTTCCTGAATACCCACAGCAGAAAAAACAAGTTCAATAAGACTATGGGACCACAAAAGGAGAACAACAGCCATGAAAACCATGAAAAATATGTTTTAAAGAATTAACCGTACCCCAATTAATTGCTAAAGAGTAGTAAGTCCAAACACTAGTTTTTGCATTTTTTTTTTAGATGATTTAGTTTTAATTTTGATCAGAAATTCTCTTTTAAAAAAAGGTTGGGATGCTAATGTTTACTACTCCCTTGTGTAATGTTATATTGTTTCCGCTATTTTTGTGGTACTAAACAAACATATTTTCTTTGTTCATTCTTTCTTTTAAGTATTGCTCATTTACCCATTTACAAGTCTCATATTTAAACTAGTCTTCAACTGAACTATCAACATAAACTGGTTCAGAGTTATTAACATTCCTTCATTATGTTGGATTGGGAGTTATATTTGCGGTGCTTGGTTTTTTTATTGGATTCATAAACTGGGTTTGTTATAGTTTAAAAACAACAGTAAATTCATGATCCGCTCCTCTTTGACATTGACCCTTAGTTGAGTGCAAGGCCTCGTGTGTTTGTAAAAAAAAATTATTTATTTTATTATATAAGTATTTTTCAGCTATAAATATGTAATATATATAATACCCAGCTTGGTTTTTTGAAGAATAGTAACAAAAACCTCAAAGATATATGGAGAGATAGTAACAATGACTTTAATGTGCAAGCGCTGTTTTGTTTTATTATATATATATGGAAAAATGTTTTCTATTGATAATACAGATTATACATTATTAATTGTATGAAAAAATGTTTAGAATAGCATCACACTTTAATGTATCATATTGATTCCATGACTTGAAACATGACAATCGATTTAAATTTTACTTCCATAATATTTATTGAAATGTTTTTAATTAAAATTTATAGTAAATAGCATTTATGTACTCATATTCCATTTTTAATATGGTATCTATTTCCATAAAACAATTTTTTATTAAAAACATTCAAAAATGAGAAATAAAAAACAAATTTTTGATAATCTGATTTAATCATTTGTACCATTAAAAGTTAATAATCATATTTATATATAATCCTTTTTGGGAGGCCCCAAAGGAATATATAAATAAAAACAAAAAAATAATAATCTCAACACAAAAAACCTAAAGGAAATTCAAAAAAAAAAAATTCAATTACTTTTCTCACCCTTTTGGATTTCTCGATATACATTAAATTGTCATGAAGATGATTGACAATTGTTTATATATATAATTGAATGCATGCAATGTATTTAAGAAAACAAACATGATACATCCCCATTCAAAAGGCTGGTGGTATTTTAAAAAAAAAACATAATACATCCTCAATCAAAAATGCTAGTGGTATAAAGTACACTAAGAACAAAGTATCAAGGCCCAAGGTCAAAAGGAACAAAGTTAAAATTATGACATATGTCATGAGCATTATAAAAAATTATCAAATATCTACGATTAATTTATTAGTATTAAACATATTATTTTTTCATATTATCAAATTTTGTTGTAAGATTTATCAATTGAAAATGTTCAATTTAATCTTGATAAATTAATTAGAAACTGTCCCTTGCAAAGTGTTTCAAGAAATCAGCTAAGGGCTTGATTGTCTTCTCAGTCCTGAGGAACACAAAAGATCTATGTTTTTAATGGTCATATATAAAAACCTTAGCTATGATGGACTTCTCATAAAATTCTTCCAAACCTTATGTCCAATCATACACAATGATTTATTTCAACTTTATTTGGAAGCTAAACATTGAAGTTTGTTGGGGGAGGAAATCAATAGTGGTTTCATCACATTGATACCTAAAGGAAACAATAAGGACTCAATCGCTAGTGGGGGCCCTATCACATTGCTTAGCACTACTTATAAGATTATAGCCAAGGCTATTGCTTTCAAGATAAAATCAATGGCTAAAGACATTTTTAGATCTGAACAAACAGGATTTCTGGAAGGAAGATTCATCCTTGACAATCTTGTTCTAGCTTGGGAAACTATTGATTGAGCCTCTTATTTTGGACAAGATGCCATTCTTATCAATCTTGGTTTCAAGAAGGCGTATGATAGGATCAAATGGTCCTTTGTCCTCAAAATTCTTCAATGGCTTGGATTTGGAACGAGATTGATCAACCATATCGAACTTCTCTTTGTTGATACCTCAGCTAGACTTGTTGTTTATGGATCTCTCATCGAATCATTCGATCTTCAATGATCCATTTGATAGGACTATCCTCTACCTCCCTTTCTTTATGTTTTAGCAGCAGATGCTCTTGGGTACATGTTTTAGAAAGTCTATTCTCTTGGTAAAATCAAAGGAATTGATTTACCACATCAGAACTTTGTGCTCAATTCTCATTTCATTGATGACAACAATGAAAAATGAAAAATAGGATGTTAACAATGCCTTCGAAGTCTTGGATTTGTATTTCATGGTTTCAAGGCCTTAGCGTTCAGTTCACAAAACTGAAATCATTCTCACTAGAATGGAAAACTAGCTGACTGGATTCTCAAATAATGGAAGCAACTTAGACACGAGGAAGTCATGAGATATTTTGGCATTGGAATTACCCTTTTCTCGGTTGTGGGACTGGTTGCTTCACAAATTTGATAGAAAGATTGACAACTAGAGGTGAAGTTCTTATCACTGGTTGGGCGCACTCAAATCGTTTGATCCGTAAACTGGTTAAACAGGTTATGTTACGAATACTGAAATTCTCAATTTTCATTCAAATGAAATTCGTTGCGGAATATTCTAAGAATGATTTAAAATTACTTAGAAAACTCTGTAATTCATTCCCACTTTAAAAACCTATGATTAGTATCGCTTGATAATTTTCCATAATTAATCCTAGTGTTCTTTTAATGAAACTGAATTAAACTGGAACTAAAAATCAATGAAAAGAAAATCAACACTAATTTGATAACGGAGTTCACCCATCATTTAGGCTACGTCTTTGAGATTGCTTAATTGCATCCTATCCATTATGAAATATGTAAATATACAATTAATAACTTACATCAAAACGGATTTTAAAACCCTATAATGTAATGCTGAAATCTGACAATGAAAGCTCTCAGACTCTGAAGCAATCGTCCTTCGTGCATAATAATAAATAAAAGTCCCTCTGGTTTTCACACACTTGCATCTCCCCAAGTAACTCTCTAACTACTTACATCCGTCCATAACCACTAGCTTTATAAAATAATTTTCGAAATGTCAATACAAAGTCACAAACATACATGTCTTCCTTACCTATCACAATATATTCCAGCTATATCTCTTCCATATCTGACGCCATAGAAGTAAATATAATAATACCGGTATGTTTTCTTCCAAGATCAAAAGATTTACAAATAGAAGAAATCATATACTTATATCAAACATGCGGGACTGTATTTTAATTAATACGTAGTTACCCATACTATTTGCATACCTCTTCCATGGCTGAAAGGCCATATTGAATAGAAGAGACCGAGGCCACACAAATAAAGAAAGATATATTTCACCTTTGTCTGGGATTTCAATACCTTCCACGTTCGGGCAATGTCTGTCCTTAGATTCAGGATCTGTGTGTCTGTACGTAATTCTCAACTGTCCATGGTTCAACGACCTTTAAACAAATAGGCAAGGATTTTAAATATACAGCTGCACGCTATATATTTGGCGTCCTTGATCATTTCAAAATAGACGCCTATCTCCCCTCAGCAGACGTCCTTCTTTTGGGACTGCAAATCTTCCACGCCCATTCGGACTCCAACAGCGAGCTCCCTATCACAACACATGCTTGGCTCTGTTTAAAGACAGTCCTTCCATCCGAATCCCATCCAAATCTTTGCCTGTAATAACTGTATTTCTTTTTCAAGCCTCTAACTCGAGGCTATGGCTAAACGGCCGGCCTTACTTGTTTTTCTCCTCTCCTAAGGTGACGGCTTCGGCTCAACACTATTACCATATACGGCGAGCTCCAATGGTTACGGTCTCCATAGCCAGTCTTTTGCAAACTGACGAAGACAGAATAAAAAGCATCTTCTTGTCCACTCATGTGTACTACTCTTTTTGCGACGGAGACCGAATAAAATCCTTGGGATCATCGCTAATAGCATCTTCTTGTCGACCCATGTGTGGTAATAGCATCTTCTTACTACTCTTGCAACAAAGGCCAAATAAAAATCTTTTGGATCATCGTTAATAGCATCTTCTTGCCCACTCATGTGTACTACTATTCTTTCTATTTTAATTTGATTTAAAATGTGAGACGCATCCTTTGAGCTAAATAGGATGGTTAGAAAGGCGTGATAGTGATTTCTTGGACTCTTTATACACAACACAAATATAAGGGTGCACTGGTATCATTGATCCTTGGACCGAAGGAAAATGTATTGTCTCCAAGTGGATAGTTAGGGTTCTTTCTGGTGACAAACCTTTTAAAGTCCTCCTTAGGCATAGAATTCAGCTAGCGACAACTAAAAGAAAATGTGATCATACCAATCTACAAGATAAAATCTTAAATGCTAAATTCTTCAAAATCAAAGGTTCTCTGTCGTTGATTAGCTTGTGGAAAGCTTGGCAAGAAGATCCTCAGCGGCTCAGTTGGAAAGAGTCCTCTCTTAAACACGGTCTAAGCTTCCCCAACTCCTCAATTTGGTGGAACCATTTGATAACAGTTAATGACTGTCCCTTGACTTTGGAGAATTCACTATTAGGGTCAAAACTATTTAGCAAAAGGATTTGTACCTTTAAACACCTTTGAAATCCCTTAGTGATGGAATGGTTGCCTTGAGCAACTATTAAGACCTCTTGTCGAAAAGGACAAGCCCATAATTGATTTCATTATATCATTGGTCAATGAAGATCTTCTTATTAAGATGTGGTGTTAGATGTAATCAAATCCCTCTTAAAAATCTCCTATCTTAATTTGTGGCTTGCTATATCTATACATAAAAGACTGAAGCTAAAGTGGAGTTGTAAGTTAACTAAGCACAGTTGGCTTCAAATCTGTACAAATGTCTAGAGGTTGAAAGCTGAGTCTAGTGCCCAACTCTTTGTTTGGAGAGTGATTCATTACAAGTTACCTGTTATTGATAGACTTGAGTTTCTTTGGGAAGTTAATCTGTCTTTCCCCTTCCGCAATAACAAAGAAACTATTATTTATGCATTTTGGACATGCAATTCAGTCAAATCAATCTGGAATCAAGTTCAAAATGAGTTACCAGCCCTCTTAACAAGCAAACTGTCTTGAAAAAAAGATCTTTTTGGAATGGGACTTTCAAATAATTTGCTTTCAAAAACATTTAGACAGATTAAAATCAAGCATATTTGGAAAAATAGATATCATTTTTGTTTCTTTAACAGCACCACTTCTCAGGCAATTACTCTTCATCGACTTTACTCTGATTTTTCGCTTCAGTAATCCTCTATTTAGTAGGTCATGCAATCTACTCTTCTTGATAATGAGGCACTGGCAAAGCAGATGGAGGAGACCAATGTGCAGTGGAGGCGCCTAGCTGAAAATCAGGAAGACCTATGCAAAAGAATTGAAGCATTCAGCAGTGATAAGGATGCTTTCCCGAAGGATGTTCAAGTTTTCTAATATTGATTTGGCTGTACTTTGTCATGTACGGCAGTTGTTTATGTGTAAGGTAATTTTTTAGGTGCTGCAACTAGTTTTATTCTGCTTCCTGTGTTGTTATTGGTCTTATGATGACTTTCGCCCTTTAGGGCTCTGAGCTTTGACTGGATTTGTATTCTTCAATCTGTTGCATCCTCCAGTATAAAATTAGCTGATAAGAATGACAAGTTTTACTGGCATTTTGGATCATACTTTACACGAATCATAATGCACGGGATTTGCTCAATTTCTTTGCAATAGCTTTGTTATGTTTGCAAATATTATTTTTGATTGTAGATATCTACTATCAGAGTCTCAAAATAACAATCACCAGCTTAAAATGGCATCTTTGACTACGAATTAGCCTTATTACAATTCTAGCCCAGTGGGTGTGTAAGAGAGCGACTGCTAATTACATAGAAGCAATAACAAGGTAAGACAAGCTTTAATAGCCTCTACACAGTTTATCCAGAAAAGTTTCAGACAACATGTCTTGCTTCAAAAATCTTCAATCTAAACAATAGTAAGAGTTCAATGGTTTAAAACAAGACATCTCTCTGGTACAGATTATGGGAAAGACAAGGCTTGATAATGACTTCCAAAGGCACTGCACTTGGCATTGTCAAACCAACCCCTTCATTCATGTCGACCACTTTTTCATCCGGAACAAACCAATCAAAGCTCTGGAGCAACCTTGCCAGAGTCATTTGCACCATACACATTGCCAAAGAAGCACCAGGACATCCTCTTCTACCTGCCCCGAATTGAATAATCTCAAAGTCATTCCCTCTCATTTGTATGTTGTTTATCTCTATATCCTTCTCCATAAAACGGTCTGGTATAAAGTGCAGTGGCTTATTCCACACTCTTGGGTCTCTATGAATTACCCATGCATTTACCATCAGCATTGTTCCTACAGGAATATGGTAGCTTCCAAAACTGTGCAAGCCTCAATCGATTTGTGCGGTATTAGCAAAGGCACTGGAGGATAAAGATGCGTAGTCTCCATCACCATTGCCTGCAAGTAATTTAACGGGGGTGTATCTGATTCCTCTGTCAGTCTATTCCGTCCAACTTTAGAATCAAGTTCTTCTTGTGCCTTCTTCATTATATGACGATGTCACAATAACAATGACAATGCCCACTCCAGGGCAACTGAAGATGTATCAGTCCCGGCAATAAGAATAGCCTGCAAGGCTAAAAATATTAATAAAGAAGAAAAAGAGCTATTTTCCAAACTTGCAAAAAGCTAAACTACTTACGATATAGTGGCTATTCAAATAGGTTTTTTTTGGCAGGGCTGTCACGACAAGGCGTACGTATTTATCAATGCTAATTTTTTGCTCTCCTAAACTGCTATCAAGAGGTCATCATACCCTCACATCAAGGTACTGGATTGATAGATCGAGGAGTTCAAGGGCCTTTAGGATATTTATGTCTTGATCCAAAGGTGGGCCCTGCAGCAGCAGCACTGAATTGATATCAGGTGATCGAGGAGGTTAAGGAAGTTGAGAACTTTTAGGTCCTTTATAACTTGGTTCAAGGGAGGGCTTTGTACTAGACTGACACCCGGTCATCATGCTTCTAATCGATAGGTCAATCTATTGGTATGAATCGACTATCTATCATAATTAAATTGGGAAGTTAAGGTCACCAAATTGATAAGTTAGTTTTTGGGATAAATCTCCTTAAGACGGGAGCTACAATTTGACCCTCTCCTTGCCTCTTTCCATCGCTTCACCATTACCCACCTCTTCATGGCTTTCATTTACCCATTATATTAAGCTGATGTCCTCTGTCTCACCTCCCACATTGATGCATCCTGATTGTGCTTGCGGACCTGTCTATCTTATCATGCACATTCTCAACACAATTCCTTATTTGTTTAGTTTGAAAATTGGAGGGAGCTAGGTAATCTACTCTTTTTTAGACTCGTACAAATTACAGTTGTTGGGCAACTAAAGGAACTGATAAAAACGAGTATGGTTAAAATATGTGCATCTAGTATGTGTGCACGTTGTTACAACTTTATAGGGATAATTCTTGAAATGGGTGTTGGTTGAACTCGCAAATCAGGGGCTGAAAGAGTGTTGGTTGAACTTATAAAGAAAACAGGATATTCTTGTTACAAGGAGGCCAATGTGCATGATAGGGACCACTGTGCTGATGCAGCTATGCAACTAAAATGCTGTATGACCCTGCCATGTAATATCTCCATCTTGGTGGGTCGATGACTGCATAAATGTTCTCTCTATCTTGACCAATCATTTTGGTCAAGATGCTATTCAGGTGCATTCCGTTGCTATTCGGTACTAGTTTATACTGTAGAGTCCAGTGCATAAATGCTGTCTCAATTCCAACCAACAATTTCTATCAAGCATAGTTGCCAGAAACAAGAAAAAGAAGATGCGATGACATCATATTGTGGTCAGAAACAGAACTGGGGAGGTTTCAGCCCAAAAAGCATATTTACATATAAGTACCTATAGTTCTGAAATTTGCATTTTTTAAGAAATTCATCAATCATGCACATTGCTACTGGTTCGAAAATCATACTTGGCAATGCCTCTGCGTGTCAAAGGGCCAGCAAACCTGCAACTTGAAACAACTCCAAAAAACTTGGCACACAGAAAAATGTGCAAGGCACTAAAAAATTCACTGGTAACAAGAAACGCGAGCCTTATGTCGCATTTCTTGCAACTAGGCTAAATATCTAGTGCATTAGGAGGTTGTTTAGTACTAATTTATCTGCGAATCCTAGATAAATCAAATACCAAAGTCTCTAGACTGTCCCAGTAGTATCTCCACCATCTACACAAGAATTTACTAGCTAAAAATGCAAAAACTAACAAAGGCAAAACAACTTACCAATACAGCAGCCTTAACAAAGGCATCTTTATCAGGAGTCGCTTCACCATTCTCCTCTGCCTGCGAGATTAGCACATCAACAAAATATTCCATCTCTCCCTCCTCTTCTAATCCTTTCTACCTGTGCTTCTCCACAATTCTCTGCATATAAAAATCTAATTTCCCCTGCGCCTTCTTCATAGCCTTCTTATACCCTTGCAAATCAAGCCACCTCAACCAGGGAAGATAATCCCTGGTATCAATTACTCCATGAAGCATAAAAAACTCTTCAATCAGATGGGTAACTAAATCTAGTGAAATCCCTGATTTCTTTCCAAAAATTCTTTCACATATGATCATTGTCATCATAAATTTAGAAGGCAATTGGGACAATGCACTTCTCATGTTAACAATACTCTGCAATTGTGACTGCTGAAACAAAGAATTTACTGCTTTACAAATCTCTTTCATTCTCTTGGGTCTAAATGATTGAATTCTTTTAAAAGACAGAAGCTCCAGAGAACAGATTTTTCTCGCATTTCGACAGTAAGGCCCATAGGGAGCCGATCCCAACATAGAAAAATTGTATCTCAAATGCTGGCCTTGTGCACGCTAAGGGCGAGATGCAAAAGACTTGTCATTTACTGTGAAACACTCTTTGGCTACATCTATGGAACTAATCACCAAAACAGGGCAACTGCCAAATTTGAGATGCATAATAGGTCCATAGAGTGTTGATAGTGAATTTGAGTTTGGTGAGATGGCTTGGTTTTGTTGGTAAGAAGATGAAAGTGGCCTATTATAGGAATAACTCTGGGTCCTGGAGGAATACCATGTTTATTTTGTTTGTGTAAGGATTACTAGAAGAAAAACAACACCTGATCTCATCTCACATTTTGCTCACAAAGTATTAAGTAATAACAAGTCTAATATTTTTTATGGAGGCAACAGTGGAAAATGAGCTTGTGTGTTCCTTCAAATTATATGGCCATGCACTATACAAGGAGGAGACATCATAGATTTAACGACTTCTTTAAAAACAGGGGTCATAGATCTAACAACTGCTTTAAAAATAGGAGTCATATATCTAACAGCTCTTTTAAAATCATAGAGAATGCTGCACCATGTGTTAATTTAGACGGTGTTAAAACTAGATATACAAAAATTCTAACTATATTAAGTATATAAGCCCCAAAATTAAATGACTGTAAAACTAATTAACAAAAAAATTATATATATATATATGCCGCTTATCATAAAATAAATAAGTTTTGTAACACAAAGTCCTTCGAAAAATGTCGAATCATAACTTACCTTATTATTGGGTTGCCTCGTTTCAATGATTCATTTTTGGTGTAGTGACACATTCATTCAGCATATTCTCTATATAGGTACTTCACATTTCATGAGATAGTTAAAATTAATAATAAATTGAGATGACAACTCATTCAAAGAAAGACCAAATTTATTTTCAATTTTTTATTTTCTTTCTCAAACATATTTGTCTATGATCAATTTCAACTTACCATCACTGCCTCTATTGCATACCTTAGGGTTTTGATCGCCTTATTTTTTCTGCTTCAAATTTACAATGAGAATGGGGTCATTGCGTGAAAAGATTGAAATTATCGATGGTCACCTATGTATCCCCTACTTCTTGTCATTCCTCAAGCTTAAAATTCCATATCAAAACATCGGATGAACAAACAGAGGGATCCACCTATGGGCTTCCTTAGCATATGTTTTGTGTGAGCTATCTCCACTCTATATCAAATTGGACTAAGCTCTTCGGTACAAAGAAACTTTAATCTTGTTCAATGCGTTATAATTAACATGAGTAGGTTCTCAAAGTTCCCACTCAAAATTATTGCCTAGATTCTCATTCCAGGAATTGCTTAGATTCACTTAGAACTTGCTCTCAAGATGTTCAAGAAATTTGACTAGTTTCCTTACATAATGAACCAACCTTGAGACAATGTATGTGACCATATTTGTTTCCTTGTCTTCCATGGTTATAACCTACACTAAGAAAAGTCAAACAAACAGATAGAAAAAACAACTTGATTATCAATTATTTCTTCTTAGATGCTATATGTTATCCAAATGAAACCTCACACAACATCCATAACTACTCTCTGATGTTCATACACATGAATTTTTCCATCAATTTAAACCAACACATGTAACATGTTCCAACAACCACTCTATCATCAAGGGTATCTCGCAAGGATTCATACCACGACGAGTTAAACATGACTCCAATAGATCCTCCTTGAATTTTGTGATAGTTAAACAAGTATAAGATTGATGGTACAATTTAAAAACATAAGTACATATTGCATAAGGTATCATAAGTATATGAAAACATCAACAACTACTCTCTAATGTTTATACACAGAAAATTTTCCATCGATTTAAACAACACATGTAGCATGTTCCAATATCTACTCTATCATTAGTGGTATCTTACAAGGGTTCATACCATGCGGAGTTAAACACAAATCCAATAGATCCTCCTTGAATTTTTTGATATTTACACGTGTAAGAATGATGGTACAATTAAAAAATAAATACATATTACGAAGGAGAAAATTAAACCTGATATTTTCTCCTATATGTATCCACTGCAGCTGCATGTGTGAGGAAAATGTAGTGTGCAACAAGATATGGATCAGACAAAGAATTCCAAGCAACACAGTTTTCATAAGGTAGAGACCACCTTATATGTGGAAAAAAACTGGTGGTGTAACCCATTGGAGAAATTCTTCGCATTGTCTACAACCCAGATTCAAACCCACCTTCCTTACTTGTGTATGTGGTTATTGTCTTTAAGAAATACTCTAGTCCCCAATGGAATATTTTCAATCCAATTTATCTTCCAATTCCTCTTATTACATGGGGTAATCTCTACTAAATTCATATTACTACTCCTCACCCACTTCACACTCATAAGTACTTAATAAAAAAAAAATCAAAATATAAAAACATCTCTTTTAGCATTCCTTGCACCATCGGAGCAACTGCTAGTTAAGATTCATGTAAAGCTTATGTTCCTTCACTTCCAAGTTCCTCCACAAGGATTAAGATAATTCATTTTAAGCATAAAATTTTAAAACTTGAATCTACCTACAAGATTCTAATGGGATGGATAGGGAATTGAGAAGTAGTTTCCTACAATTGCTGAAGGAAATTAAGACTGGTATTTTGAACATTTCTTGAAGTTGGATTATTATTTAAAGGAGGTAGTCTTAATTACATAAGAAATTAACCGAGAAGGAAATTTGTTTTGAGAAATAGACCAAGTAATACATTGAGTAGCAATCTATAAGATTGAAGATGCAGCTACATAGAATATTAATGGCTTGATAGTCAAAAGAGAGGAAAGGAGGAAGATGGCATTATATATTTGTGAGAGTAGAGCAAAGTATATATATAGAGGAAAATAAATTTGAGGGACTATTAAGTTTTATAATACTTAGTTGAAATAATTGATGAGATGTGGGTGAGTTGGTAAAATGACTTGGTTGCTTCAAATACTATCCAGGTTCAAATCTTAGTTTGGTATCGGAGGTCAGTTATAGTTGATCGTTGGTATTCTTGGGCTGATTGTGACTGTTGATGGTATACTCAGGGTGTTATCGTTGTTCGTTGGTATTCTTGGGTTGGTTGTGACCATTGTTGGTAATTATGGTGCTTGTGATAATGATCACTAGAGATCTAGGAGCTCCGGTCAAAAGCAAATAGGATAAGGATCCCACCAAAACCAGTATCGATAAAATAATAATAATAATAATAATAATAGAAATGGAGACTTATTTTGTACAAAAATAGTGTCAATCATTTGACAGAAAAATTAACTGTATTTTATTTTAAATTTTAGTTTTCAATGATTATAACTTCAATTCTAAATAAAAAATTATAAAATTTAGTTTAATATATCCCATAAAAATATAAAATAAAAAGACAAAATATGGTATACATCATACAAGGTGGTCTTCCCTAGTCAAATCTTTACTGAATACAACGGTACCTGTACTTGATGGAAAAGATAAAGTTGATTTCACATTCAACCAAATATTTGGTTACAACTTTCCTACCAAAATTCTGTTTATTAAGTTTTAGATTGTTAATTTGACTATAGCAAAATGTTCGAAAATTATGCTACATATTAGGCCTGTATCGTTATTGCTGGTCTCTTGCAAAAGGAAGAGATTTGATGTCTTATCAAGCACAAATATATGAAAAAGGAACTTAATATCACATTTTATATAAGCCAAATAAACACCACCTTAGGGCAGAGTAAAGATCCAGAGCAAAAACAAACAGTTTATTAATATGAAATATGATTCAAGTACAAAGTAATCCAAATAAACAACTCCTTAAGGCATAGTTTTAACTACTTGTGATGGAGAAGAGAGCTTTCATAATCTCCTATTGCGAATGAAAGGAAACAAAAACTTCAGAATCATATCAACCCTTTTGAAATATTTTTGTTTCCAGCTCTCTCTCACTACAATCAAAAACACTACACCACCAAAACCCAATGCTTTGGAAGTGGGCATCCCGATAAATTCAGATTTTGCAAATATAACGATTTATCAAATGTGTCCATTTGTCCTCTTTGTGGTATCATGCCAGAGAGATTGTTGTTAGAGAGATTTAAAAATTCCAATTGGTCTAGAGATAAAAACTCCTGTGGAATATTTCCAAAAAACATGTTTCTAGAAAGGTCCAATGATTCTAGAATAGTCATTTCTCCCAAACTTCTTGGAATAAGCCTGCTGATATTGTTCATGGATAGGTTGAGAGCCACTAACCCCTTCAACTTTCCAAAATCAGAAGGAACAACTCCTTTCAATTGATTGTTTGAGAGATATATGATTGAAAAAATGGAAGGAATATATTTGTAGTGTAGTACTCTGCCTTTGACAGTCAAATCCACCTGATCATGGTAAGTTAAATGCTCAAAATGTAATGAAACTGATACTGATCCAGATCCAGATCCAGTAAGTATTATGGAACTGATAGAGAGATTTTCAGATGCTTCAGTAATTGCTTGCAAAGATACAATGCTGTGAGGAAGAAAGCCTGAAAGATTATTGGACTAAACATCTAAGATATGGAGTTGCTTCAACTTGCCAATATCTGAAGGAATGCTACTGAAATAATTGCTCTTCATCACCAGCACTTGAAGGGCTGAAAGATTTCAAATTGAATTTGGAATAGGCCTGGTAAATGAGTTGTCCCCCATATCAATTGTTATTAATTTTGTACAATTTATTATTGAGCCAGGGAATCTTCCACATAGCCTATTGTTGTGTACAATGAAGGACATGGGGCATATTCCCTTGGGTATGCTTCTCTCCAAACTGTTACCTCCTAAATTCAATACTGCAAGTCCAGGAATATTGCCCAAACTTTGAGGAAAGACTCTGCTGAAATTGTTGTTTGAAAGATTTAATAGTCGAAGATGAGTCAAATTGCTCAAGCCTGAAGGAATATTGCCATCTAGTAAATTGTCATTGAGAATCAGTACTTCTAGAGGAGGAGGCCTCACAGATGGCATGTATCCATTCAATGGTTTTGGAAAAATGCTACCTTGCAAATAATTCTGAGAGACATTCAAGTAAGTCAAATGAGGACTGAAATGCCATAACCAAGAGGGAATTTCTCCAACAAGATTGTTGTCAGCCAATGTCAAAATGCTCAATGAGTATTGAGTTGAAATCCATGGTGGAATTTGACCATCAAGATCACATGATATCAAAAACAGGACATCTAATTGAAATAAAGGAATCCAAGTAGTGCTAATATTCAGCACGCAATTGGATAAAGACAACTACAACTGAGAGAATTTGGCAAGGTTGTGAAACAAAGTTTCTGAAATTGTTTGACGGTGGTTTAGTGAGAGGGAGAGATGCTCTATCGAGGGTGGCAATGCCTTCAAAGGATTGGTTTCGATATTGAATGAATTTCCGTGGGCATAGAGATGAATAAGAGAGGAAACATCAGCGAAGGAGAACGGAAGAGCCCCACTCAATTGGTTGGAGGAAACATCCAATATCATAAGCAAAGGGAGATTGCCCAAACAAGATGGTATGGTTCCGTTGAGTTTGTTGTTACTGTTAGCGTCAATTTCTCTTCCCTCAGGTGCAGTCCAACGCCAAGCTAACTGCCTGTTTATCTAAGCTAACTAATGCATAATGTGTTACCAAAGGATTGCTGCAGTTCCTTTGTTTTCACCGTCTTCATGCAAATAAAGATGGTTAAACAGCAGTTGAACTCTGCTTTTTTGTCTCTTTCACCACTTCTCTTTGCTGCGGTTGATTAGCTTTTGTAACCATTTGTTAAGGCCTTTTCATTATTAAGGAAATACAATAGATTCTGCATATTGTTCTTACTCTTTTTTTTCTTCTTTGTACTCTGTTTTTCTTGCTGCTCTATTTTTTTCTTTCAGGTTGATGCAGCTGTAGCTACAAATTTCACATGGTATCAGAGCCTGGTTGCCAGAAAGAAGAAGTACAGTATTTTTTTTTTGCAAATATAGAAGATCAGAGCTGAAAAATGGAATGTTCACCCTCTGCCATTCTCACACCATACAACTATTTTGATTGGAAGCCAAAGATTCTACTTCAGCTCAGAAGTAGAGGCCTCTATCGGATAGTTATGAATACAGAGGTTGAACCCAATCCAGCAGTTGAAAAATCTAAATACATCAACCGCATGGATGAAGCATTTGGTTTGCTATGCTTATCCATCTCTCCAGAATTGTTGTTTCATGTTGAGGCATGTACAACTCCAAACCAAGTTTGGAATATATTGGAGACTCTTTTTGGAAAGCAAGATGAAATGCGGGGTCATATCCTTGAAAATGAGCTCAACTCATTAGATCCAAGGAGTTTTGATAATATTCAAGATTTCTTCACAAAGTTCAAGGCCTTATTGCTTCAGCTCAAAGGATCTGGTATTGACAAATCCAAGGAAGAAAGCAAATTAATCCTTGCTATTCTATCAAAGTTAGGCTCACAATAGGAGCAACTTGGAAGATGCCCACACTGGATACCTTCATTGAGTCTCTAGTACATGAGCAGGATAAGCTTATAAAGATGGGCACATTGAAGAATTCCAAAGCTCATGCACTTGTGCAAGCAAGTGGGAAGAACAATTCCAAATCCAACCAGCAATTCAAAGGCAAAGGGAAAAAGGATTCATATCCAAGAAAGGAAGCCAATCCCAAACCTCCAGATGGATCTACTGGCTCAAAAAAAAAGGACAAAAAGGGCCAATCAAAGTGCAGCTATTGCAACTGTGGGTACCATCCAGAATCATCATGCATGAAGAAGACCATTGATCTCATGGCTCAGACACTTCAACAACATAATCTTGGTAGCCTTATCCCTGAGAGTGCCAAGAATAAGCAGGAAGAAAAAGCACCTGAAACAAGAGACAATGCTCATGCATTGATTGCTATCCATTCTTCAAATGCATGGATCATAAACTCTGGAGCTTCACACCACATGGCAGCCACAAAAGATGCTCTTTCTTCTTTGAAACCATATTCTGGTTCTCCTATTCTCATGGGAGACAGTTCTCTTGTAGAGGCAACTGGAATAGGGAGGGTAGAGGTTGGAATTGGAAGTTTTGAGAATGTCTTACATATTCCAAAGCTTTTTGTTAATCTTCTTTCTATGTATCAAATGACACATACTGGAACCGGTAGGAGAGTTGAATTCACCCCTAATTCGGTGACCATATTTGACATGCAAGACAACTCCAAAATTGTTGTTGGTAAGGCAAATCATCAATCTCATTTGTACACTTTTTCTGATTTTGTTGCTAAATTAGATTCTACTTTACTTTTAACACATGCAAATGATGAAAGTAGAATTTGGCATGAAAGATTTGGTCATTTAAATTTTAGATACATGCAGCAACTTAACAAACAGGGAATGGTTAAAGGCTTGCCAGCCATAGACTTTTCTGATGGAATTTGTGAAGGATGTGCTCTTGGAAAGCATCCACAAGAAAAGTTTCCAAAGGGGAATGCATGGAGAGCCTCTACTCCTTTAGAGCTTGTTCACAGTGATCTTATGGGTCCATTTCCTGAACCTTCCATGAGCAAAGCTAGATATGTGCTAACATTCATTGATGATTGCACAAGATACACATGGGTGTATTTTCTCAAATTCAAATCTGAGATGTTTGAGAATCTCAAGATTTTCAACGCCCATGCAGAGAAGCAGTCTAGGAAAATGATCAAGATCCTCCGCACAGATAATGGAGGGGAGTATGTCAACAATGATGTCCAACATCTTTGTGATAAAGCAGGAATACAATTGCAGAACACAGTTCCATACACTCCATAGCAAAATGGGGTTGCTGAGAGGAACAACCGATCTTTGAAAGAGATGGCCAGCTGCATGTTGCATGCTAGGTCCCTTCCCTCTAAATTGTGGGCTGAAGCAATCAACTATGCTTCGTACATACAAAACAGATCTTTTCACAAATCTGTCACAGGACAAACACCTTTTGAAGCATGGAGAGGCATGCAACCAGAAGTCACACATTTTTGCATCTTTGGATCCCATGCTTGGGCACGCATTCCTGCAGATAAGAGGAAGGCTTTGGAGCCTCAAAGCAAAGAATGCATCTTTGTTGGATATCTAGATGGTGTAAAGGGATACAGACTACTAGATCTTTCCACAGAAACACTCTTCATTGAGAGGAGTGTCTACTTTGATGAAAGTCTTCCACATGCATCTCAAGAACAACATGTCACAACCTCTATGCTTCCTCCTCTTACAGATCTCAGAGATACATACAATCATTCTGATCTTATTTCAGATATTTTTGAATCTGATTCAGAGGAACATGAGCATGCATATGCTGATCCACAACCAATCCTTGATTTGGATTCTAGTGATGATTCAGTATCCCATGTGGAAAATCAAAGAACAAGGAGCTTTGTTGATATATATGAAGTCCCTCATGCACTCTCAACTACCGAGCCCATCATGCCGATGCATGCCTATGTGGTTCTAGCATCTGACCCTCATACTTATGCAGAAGCTACAGGGAATCCTCTTTGGAAAGCAGCCATGGATGAGGAGTACAACTCCCTCATTGCAAACCAAACTTGGGATTTGGTTCCACTTTCAATCGCAAGCTTGTCAGATGTAAATGGGTCTATAGGACAAAGAAATCAGCAGATGGACATGTGAGCAGATACAAAGCATGGTTGGTCGCCAAAGGTTTTCAACAAGTTCATGGCATTGACTATGATGAGACTTTTGCTCCAGTGGCAAAAATGGACTCCATTCGATTGGCTCTTGCCATTGCAGCATCAAGAAGGTGGGAGGTTCATCACATGGATGTGAAGAATGCATTTCTTCACGGTGATCTCGAGGAGGAGATCTACATGGAGCAGCCACAAGGGTATATACAAAATTTCTCATTGGTATGTAGACTCAAGAAGTCACTCTATGGCCTCAAGTAGGCACCTAGAGCTTGGTATGCTAAAATGGATTCTTATCTTCTGTCTCAAAATTTCATACGATGCAAATCTGATCCAAATGTTCATATGCTAAGAACATCTGATTCTTTGTTGCTTATAGTACTCTATGTAGATGATCTACTAATAACATGTGATTCACCCACCACCATTGCCACAATTAAAACTATTTTGCATGATAGATTTTCTATGACAAACATGGGTCTCCTACATTTTTTTTTGGCCTTGAAATCAGCCAAAATCAATCAGGAATCACAGTTGCTCAATCCAAGTATGCACGAGATCTCTTGGTTCGGTTTCACATGACTGACTGCAAGTCAATTGTCACACCTTTCCGATCAGAGGTCAAGCTTGAAGATGGCAAGGATACACCATTGGTTGATTGCACACACTACCGTCAACTTGTGGGGAGTCTTCTTTATCTCACTCACACTCGTCCAGATCTCTCATATGCAGTGGGGGTTGTTTCTAGATACATGCAAGAGCCGCATGAGCTACATTGGAAGGCTGCCAAGCATATACTTCTCTATGTCCAGGGAACCATTTGCTATGGGATTCATTATTCAGCGAGTTGTGTTTTGGATCTCATTGGCTACACTGATTCTGATTGGGCTGGTGATAACATTGATCGCAAGTCCACTTCAGGGTATGTTCTTAGTTTGGGATAAGGCCCATTTGTTGGTCAAGTAAGAAGCAATCTACCATTGCTTTATCATCAACAGACAATGAATATAGAGGTGCAGTCAACGTTACCATTCATGTCATTTCGCTGCAACACTTCCTAACTGAGTTTGGTTCCTCTTTCATCGTCCGACTGTCATTTGGTGTGACAATTAGAGTACACTGAAGGTTTGTAGAGATCTCATACAATGGCAACAGACCAAACACATCGAGATCCACATACACTTCATCTGCGAATTGATACATGATGAAGTCATCGACTTGCAGTATTGTGCCACTTCTGAACAGATTGCCGACATCTTCACGAAGACATTCACTGAGCAAAAGTTTCATTTTCTACGAGACTTTTTTGGTGTGAAGAACACTGCAACACAATCGCTGCCATGTGCAGTTAGTGTCTCTTTTGAGGGGGAGTTTTGTTCCCACAGGGTTTTCCCTCTTTCCTCTTCTTTTTTCTTTTCTCCTTAATTAGCTTAAGGGGGGGTGTTAGCGTCAATTTCTCTTCCCTCAGGCACAGTCCAACGCCAAGCTAACTGCCTGTTTATCTAAGCTAACTAATGCATAATGTGTTACCGAAGGATTACTGCAGTTCATTTGTTTTCACCGTCTTCATGCAAATAAGAATGGTTAAACAGCAGTTGAACTCTGCTTTTCTGTCTCTTTCATCGCTTCTCTTTGCTGCGGTTGATTAGCTTTTGTAACCTTTGTTAAGGCCTTTTTATTATTAAAGAAATACAATAGAATCTGCATATTGTTCTTACTCTGTTTTTTTCTTCTTTGTACTCTGTTTTTCTTGCTGCTCTGTTTTTTTCCTTTCAGGTTGATGCAGCTGTAGCTACAAATTTCACACTTACCAACACTAAAAAAACTAAGATTGGTGAGCAGACAAAAGGATGGCGGAATCTGCCCTCTCAACTTATTCAACTCTAATCTCAGTTCTCGGAGGTATGACAGGTTTCCTAAGTGAGGAGAAAGAGTACCTGATAAACTATTCCTACTCAAATCTAGATTCTTAAGATATGAAAAATATCCCAAGCAGGCAGGAAGAGTACCTGTTACTCCGCAACGCATGGTCAGCGATATGAGAAAATGAAGCAGCACAGCAGAGACGAGCAAAATTAAAGGGAAGAATAGTCATTGGAATTGGCAGAGGATGGATTTGAGAGAGTGGAGCAGATATATAGAGAAAAACAGATATGAGGATTTGCAAAGCTTATCTCCATCTTCGTTCACATACACATTGAAGTGGTAAAATTGGTAGTTGCATAAACCATCATTTCTTCCATTTTGAAGCGACATGACTTGACCATCACATCTTGCCTTCAAAAAGTCAAGTCAATTACAGAAAGTTTTGTATCATCCTTGCGTCGAGTTCAATTAAATGAGTTTTTTCCGTCTTCTGGCTTTTGTTTTTCTGAGAAAGAGTGCCTGTGAAAATAAGGCAGCCCAGCAAGTCAAGTCAAGCAAATTAATCGAATCTTTTTATTTTCCTTGCCTTGTTTTCCTGAGAATAATATTCAGTGAGAAAAATTAAACGAAACCGTCTCTGTTACGAAGTGTATTCTTAGGTCTTCCTGTCATTTTAGAAGCGAATACGCTATTTTGGATCCATTTCTCATTGAGAAACCATTTTATCTTCCGGGACAATAATTCCCTGTGTTTACTATAAACATTCTAAAATCATATAATTTAATGATTAATATTAAAAGTATTTTAAGTATTTATAATTTTTCTTTATATATGTATATATAAAAATAGAAAAAAAAACATAGTATGTATATATAAATGTATGTGCTATTATTTTCGAGATAAAATTTAATATACTTCAAAATTTGTAAACACGTTCTTTCTTTTTTTATATAAGCATAGGTGAGGGCCAATTAAAAATAATTCGCTGAAATCTAAAAAAAAAAAAAAAAAATAGTTGGTTTTGTTGTTGCACACAATCTGCGTAGTATTGGGTTCATTCTTTTTTTCAACGCTTTCGACCTAAATTCTTCATGTGGAAGATGGCTCTCTTGGAGGACTCGACTTTGTTCCTTGTAAAATACAATATATTTTGGCAGAGCTTTCGTGTTGATATTTTATTTCAAATCTATAAAGCTGAATCTATACTTGCTTTAATCATGAAGAGTTGGAATGTAATTTTTATGTTACTAACAAAATTACTGTTCTATATAATGTTACTCCTCAGATTCAAAGTCAAACAGACAAGGTCCGACTGGAACTCAACCACCTCTAATGATTGCTCCACCATTGAAGAAATGCCCCCCAGGCAGTTAGCCATGAACCTCATAAGCTCCTAGAACATCCTATGCCTCCCTGAGGATGAGGGTGTGGGCCACGTCGATGGCATTCTAAAACTAGACACATGAGTCATTATCCTCGTTGATCACCACCTCACTGGGCTTCTCCTCATCGTGGTGGTCCAAGTGGCCCTTCTAGATCTGGAGGTGATAGCAGGGGCTAGGGATCTCCTCCCCCATCTCATGATGGTGACATCAGGGGATAGGGTTCTCCCCCCAAACCAAATTTTCACACCTAGCTCTAGCAATTTTGCTTGAAATAAATCAAGATGAGACCTTAGACGCTCAACAAAACACTGGTTAGGAGCTCTTACCTGTGGACAAGAATCCTCTTGGTCTGAGAGGATACGGTGGTAAACCTCATGACCCGTCATCTCCATCGCCTCCCCCGATGTCCATGTTTGTTGTGATTGCTTAATTGTTCTCTTTATTGTCATATGTTCCTTACTCTCTCTACTTTGCTATCTTTCTGTTGATGTGATATATTTTTTTGTAAGTGTGGTCATTTTTTGACCGCTTTTTAGACTTTTTCCGACGTGTCTTTGCCCTCAATGTGCTTATGTTCATAGGGTGTGACTTTTTCACTCGCATTTTTTGTATGATGAGCATTCTACCATATCTTATTTGATTAATATTATAGGCACTCTTCAATCAAAAAATAAAAATAAATAAATCTCATTATACTAAGAGATATGTGATACTAGGTAAAGCCAAATATCTCCTATCTATGTATATTTATGAGCAACATTATGAGTACAATCTAAATGTCAACAATTCAAATGGAAGTTGTATTAAATTTTGAGTACCATACTAAATAAAATTGAATATAATCCCGAGTTAAAGCCCAGATGAAGTTGATGTATTATTTCTAGTATCACTCTAAGTAAAATGAGGATGTAATAGATCAATTCTAAGTTGAATTAGATATGGTTCTCTACATTTGAATAAAATATAAATCAATGAAAGTTAGAATTAGTAGTCTATTTGTCATAGGACTCCAAATCCACCTTGTTGAAAATGATGGGTTGGATATGTTCCTTAGGGTTTATTATGAAATGTTCTATTTGCTTGTTAATGATTGGATCAATTTTTTTTAAATATTGTATTTGCATATTTTCAAAAAGAAATGTGACCTCAACTTTCTCTACCCAACTGTAGTTATATTCTAGTTGAAAACATGCAATATTTTTTATTTTATCTTGATGCCAAATAACACAACACTTTTTTGCCTCTTTAATGTGTCTATTGTAATAATAATTTTATTATAATAATCAGTTTGTAATAACAGTAATAATCAAAATAATGATAGCGACAAATGCACAAAGTTAGAGGGACAAAACTGGGGTTGTTTCCAAGTTTTTTTTTTTTTTTTTTAATGCAAAGGGTGCAAACTCTTGTTTTTAGAAAAACAAACCAAATCTCGACCCTAAAGGGCGTACACCCTTTTGGGCCTCACAAAGGGTGTACACCCTTTGTAGAATAGGTCAAAGCAAAGAAATTGTTATAACTACAAACCCATGTTTTGCCATTCATTTATTAATGTCGCTCATGATGTTGAAGAGAAAAAAGGACGGCATGCTTGTTATTTGTCTCCCTACATCTCCACCAAGATTTCACACTTGCATTATAGACCCAATTTTGTTTTGCATGTATGGCATTATTAGGGTTTATTATACATTTTTTGTGATGCAATTTTAGTAATAATCACAAGGTAAGAGGGTGTTTAATTTAAAATTACATTTCTCTCATTAAAAACTTCAATTACATTTCTAATAGTTGTGACCCCCATGGTGAGGTGATTCCCCAATTATAATTAATTGATTCTCATTTAATTATGCATAAGTGTTTATATCATATTGAAAATAATGTATATCATATTCAAAATTCAATACATTTTTTTAAAAATCACATCCTTTTCATATATTTTTAGGTGCCAATCATATTTAAATGTCAAGATTTTGGTTTTAACTTTTGTCTGCAAGTTATTCAAATTTTAACCTTTCGGCTCTAAAAGGCAAGTTCCCACTCTCATTTTCATCTTCACTTCTCATCAAACTAGTTTTTTGCATAGGGGTTTGAAAAAGAATTTCAAGCCTAATCGTGTCTTTCCTCCAAAAACTAATCAATGCCATCAATTTAAAGTTACTGCAGAGCACATGAGCAGCCTGTTCAATCCTTAGCCAAATGCAAGAATTCCCATATTCCAGTCAGTTTCTAGATTACAAAGCTATGTGTGCAAGATGTTGAGATCACATTTTTGTGTTTTTCATGTTCTAGTATTCCTCTATGGCTTTAGTGCAATAGGAACTATTAATAATGGTAAACATGTCACTTTTATTCTTCTTACACTTTAGAGAAATTGTTGATAATTGTTGTGGTGGTGTATGATGAACATGTTTGTTGATGAATAAAAACTTTGAGTCGCTCCATTTTTTTAATTATTGTTCCCTCCAACTCAATTCATTGTTTTAGCAGTCTGGTTGATCTAAACCATGATGTTAATGTGGTATTCCTCTTCTATTGTTGGGTCTCTTGGTAATAAGATTTTTGGTAAGATTTAGTCGTCTTATTCAAATGGCCATCATCTTGTAACCCAGAGGAATAGATCAAGATGAAAGCTATCATGATCAACTAGTACTAATTTAGTTTGCAAAAATGTATGTAGAATGAATTGTTTGATAAGTTACAACAAATTAAAAACATTGTATAAAGCCTTCAAATGTAAACTAATGAAAATTGGGTCCATGAAAGCCATATTGAAATTCCACTTGAGAGTATTAAATGAGTGCTTTTATACGCAGTGTTGCTTTTAGATATTGTAAATTTCTTTCATAGAGATATCTTAATAGAACTATATCCATGTAGCACCGCTTACTCCCTTTAATTCCCTCTACGAGAAGATAACCCTACAAGAGCTACAGACTACACTTTTAGTATTTACCTGTAGAAGAACACACACAACACAATGGTACTCTTTTGTATTTCAATGGATTAAATGCAGAATCTTAACATAACACTTGCAATGAAAGTGAAACAAATATAACATAACAACAATCATAAAATGTAAGAAATAAATGAGAGAATGTATATGTCTTATTAACTCTTACAAAATAAAATAACCCAAAATATAATAAGGTAGTCATACGACCACATACACCACAACCACCAAGTCGAGCACAAACAATAATGCTTGGTGACTACTCTAATGGTTAAAATGAATAATTCTAATTATTTTCTTCCTAGTATAACCCAACGTCATGAAATCTAAGACCATTGGATTACCCACACACACCCACACAATGTTGTACATTTAGATACCCACTGCCCATAAAAACATGAGACATAAAACACAACACTTCATTTTATCGCATGTATAGTTCAGATTTATACTCACTCAAATCATTGTGCAAAGAATGGATATAATATCTTGATCACAACTGATCAACTTATGAATTTAGGTAATGGATTTTGAAGTTGTACATCCATTATAGACTCTCCCACTTAAAATTAGTGACGACCTCAACATCGTGAATACTCCACCATATGTAGCTTATAAGAGGTCGCTTGTTTAGACTCATCTATGATCCAAGGGACCAAGGCCCTTGTTCCTTGCAAGGAACTCCCTAACCTTATCCATGTAGTTTTGAAGGGATCATTCTTGCTCCTAGCTTGTTGAATATCCACCAACCTAATGCACTGGGAAATCCATTTGTTTCTAATTTCCCTAACCCTCTGTCTTCACCTCAAGTATCTACTCTAACTACCAATCTAACTTATCCATCACATTTAGAAGTGGATGATTAGGCTAACTCCATTCTGGTTCGGCTTCATCAACATCAAAAGGTTTCAATGGGATTACATGAAAGACAAGATGTACCTTCATGTGTTTTGGTAACTTCATCCTGTAGGCAACCTTTCCCACTCAAGACACAATCTCATATGGCCCATCATACTTATGGATCAAGGAATTTTATGTTTCTAAAGGAACTTCAAAAAATTCTAGATCTATCCTCAACATAAACTTACTACCCACTAGTAGTTTTTTGATTGCCTAGACTTATCTATATATTTCATCTTATCATCACCAGCTTTTAGTAAATGTAGCCTCACAAGATCAACATGCTCTTTCCAATCCAAAAGGGGTAGAGGAAACCCGATCATGATTGGTAACTTGTTCAATTTCCTATAATCCACATAAATCCTAAGTGATCCATTGGGGTTCCTCTAAAACAACACTAGATCTACATAAGGGGAGTGTGTAGGATGAAGATAACTAGTATTCAGTAGTTTACTTCTAAATACCTCTTCAAACCAACCATCTCAGGCCCAGATAATTGGTATGAATCCCTTGTTGGAGGGTTCACCCATGGAACCAATTGGATGCAATGGTCTATTAACATTCTCAATGGAAATTAATGTGGTGGTTTGTTGTGTAAATGGTCTAGGTACTTGTGAATAACCTTCCTCACTCTGATTAGAATAGGAACCTATTGTCCCTCTTCATCATCTCAGCTACCAATAATATTTTTTAGATACATGGGTTTACTCCTAGTTTTACATGCAACATTCCACATACTCATATCCAAACACACCTATGTCTTCCCTATCTATCTTCTCTACACTATTTTACCATGCACATTTACCTCAGATCCAACATGAAGATAACTTCAAGATGGGGAAAATTTTCCAGTTTAACCTTTTAGATCAATTCATGTCCCAGTATTATCTCAAAATCATCCATCTTGATCATGGATAATCCTAGACTTATTTTCCACTCAGTAATATGCACTTCCACTTTTTGTACAAAGCCAAGAGTTTCCATAGATTAAGAGTTTACTAATTTAAACTGTCCTGCTCCTTCAGAAGACTAGAGGAATAAATAATTGGTTAGTTGGCTTGTAATAAAATTGTGGGTCGCACCCGTATCCATAAGTGCCATAGTACTCTTACCCTTGATCACCACAAAATTTAGCTCGTGCAGGTTATTGCTACCATCTCTTGACTTGGACTCAAGTTTTTCCATGGCATTGAGCCCCCTAAACATGTACATCATTTTCTCACTTTGTTCATTTAGATGTGCTATCTGGACTGCTAACATCCTCTATCATTTTGGACAATCTCTATTATAATGATATCCACTACATGTCCAACACTTCAAATGGAAATTCTTCCTATCTAACTCTCTACTTTGTGACTTCTTTCCATCACCCTTGGAGGTGCCACTGGACTTTTGAGATCCCACTGATGATATTAATTAGTCTTCCCTCCATAGTTACCAATCGGCTTCCCTGAATACTTACTTGAACCCTTATCAATCCATTTATCCTTTGGTGCATTAGTGTTCTAGGTGCTTTTGGATGAAGACTATTCTCTAAAACCAAAGAGCTAATCTACTATGGAAATTAATTTGCTAACTTCGGACACATCAAGGCGACGAAGCTCAACCTTAGCCCATGACTGAAGACCATTAAGAAACTAGAATAATTTATCTTCCTTTTATATGTCTTTGATTTCCAACATAAGGCTCTAGAAAGACTTGACATACTCTTGCATTTCCCAATCTATTTTAGTTGATTCATAATTTATCTAGGACATCTGGAGAGACATGGAAATGGGTTGGTAAAGAGGAGAAGCAGCACAGAAGAGACGAGAGCAAAATTAAAGGGAAGAATAGTCATTGGAATTGGCATAGGATGGATTTGAGAGAGTGGAGCAGATATATAGAGAAAAACAGATATGAGGATTTGCAAAGCTTATCATATACATTAAAGTGGTAAAAGTTGGTAGTTCCATAAACCATCATTTCTTCCATTTTGAAACGACATGACTTGACCATCACATCTTGCCTTCAAAAAGTCAAGTCAATTACAGAAAGTGTTGTATCATCCTTGCGTCCATTTCAATTAAATGAGTTTTTTCCGTCTTCTGGCTTTTGTTTTTCTGAGAAAGAGTGCCTGTGAAAATAAGGCAGCCCAGCAAGTCAAGTCAAGCAAATTAATCGAATTTTTTTATTTTCCTTGCCTTGTTTTCCTGAGAATAATATTCAGTGGGAAAAATTAAACGAATCCGTCTCTGTTACGCAGTGTATTCTTAGGTCTTCCTGTCATTTTAGAAGCGAATACGCTATTTTGGATCCATTTCTCAATTGAGAAACCATTTTATCTTCCGGGACAATAATTGCCTGTGTTTACACTATATATCGTAAACATTCTAAAATCATATAATTTAATGATTAATATTAAAAGTATTTAAATTTTTCTTTATATATCTCTATATAAAAATAGAAAAAAAAAACATGGTATGTATATAAAATTGTATGTGCTATTATTTTTGAGATAAAATCTAATATACCTCAAAATTTGTAAACACGCTCTTTCTTTTTCTATACAAGCATAAGTGAGGGCCAATTAAAAATAATTCACTGAATCTCAAAAAAAAAGAAAAAAAGAGTTGGTTTTGCTCTTACACACAATCTGCGTGGCATTGGATTCATTCTTTTTTTCAACGCTTTCGATCTAAATTCTTCATGTGGAAGATGGTTCTCTTGGAGGACTCAACTTTGTTTCCTGTAAAATACAACAGATTTTGGCAGAACCTTCGTGTTGATATTTTATTTCAAATCTATAAAGCTGGAAACTATACTTGCTTTAATCATGAAGCGCTGGAACGTAATTGTTATGTTACTAACAAATTACAGTTCTATCTAATGTTACTCTTTAGATTCAAAGTCAAACAAATAAGGTCCACCTAGGACTCAACCACCTCCAATGATTGCTCCACCATTGAAGAAATGCCCCTTGCACAGTTAGCCATGAACCTCCTAAGCTCTTAGAACATCTTATGCCTCCCTGAGGATGAGGGTGTGGGCCACGTCGACGGCGTTCTATAACTAGACACATGAGTCATTCTCCAATGATTCCTCCACCATTGAAGAAATGCCCCATGCGCAGTTAGCCATGAACCTCCTAAGCTCTTAGAACATCTTCTGCCTCCCCGATGATGAGGGTGTGGGCCACGCCAACGGCATTCTAGAACTAGACACATGAGTCATTCTCCTCATCACTGTGGTCCAATTGGTCCTTCTAGATCTGGAGGTGATAGCAGGGGCTAGGGATCTCCTCCCCCATCTCATGATGGTGATATCAGGGGATATGGTCCTCCCCCCAAAGCAAATTTTCACACCTAGCTCTAGCAATTTTGCTTGAAAGAAATCAAGATGAGACATTAGAGGCTCAACAAAACACTGGTTGTAAACCCTTACCTATGGATGAGGATCCTCTTGGTCTGAGAGGATGGGGTGGTAAACCTCATGACCCATCATCTCCATCACCTCCCCCGATGTCCATGTTTGTTGTGATTGCTTAATTGTTCTCTTTATTGTTATATGTTCCTTACTCTCTCTACTTTGTTATCTATATGTTGATGTGATATTTTTTTTTGTAAGTGTGATCATTGTCTGACCACTTTTTAGACTTTTTTCAACGTGTCTTTGCCCTCGATGTGCTTATGTTCATAGGGTGTGACTTTTTCACTCACATTTTTTGTATGATGAGTATTCTACCAAGTCTTGTTTGATTAATATTATAGGCACTCTTCAACCAAAAGATAAAAATAAATAAATCTCATTATACTAAGAGATATGTGATACTAGGTAAAGCCAAATTTCTCCAATCTATGTATATTTGTGAGCAACATTATGAGTACAATCTAAATGTCAACAATTTGAATGGAAGTTGTATTAAATTTTGAGTACCATACTAAATAAAATTGAATATAATCCCGAGTTAAAGCCCAAATGAAGTTTATGTATTATTACTAGTATCACTCTAAGTAAAACGAGGATGTAATAGATCAATTCTAAGTCGAATTAGAAACCTTTATTAGATATGGTTCTCTACATTTGAATAAAATATAAATCAATGAAAGTTAGAATTAGTAGTCTATTTGTCATAGAACTCCAAATCCACCTTGTTGAAAATGATGGGTTGGATATGTTCCTTAGGGGTTTATTATGAAATGTTTTATTTGCTTGTTAATGATTGGATCAATTTTTTTTAAATGTTGTATTTGCATATTTTCAAAAATAAATATGACTTCAACTTTCTATACCCAACTGTGGCTATATTCTAGTTAAATCAGTTGAAGTTGAAAACATGCAACATTTTTTATTTTATCTTGATGCCAAATAACACAATCACTTTTTTGCCTCTTTAATGTGTCTATTGTAATAATAATTTTATTATAATAATCAGTTTGTAATAATAGTAATAATCAAATTAATGATAGCGACAAATGTACAAAGTTGGAGGGACAAAAATGGGGTTGTTTCCAAGAATTTATTTTATTTTATGTAAAGGGTGTGCACCCTTTTTAAAAGGGTGCAAACTCTTTTTTTTTTAGAAAAATAAACCAAATCTCGAGCCTAAAGGGTGTACACCCTTTTGGGCCTCACAAAGGGTGTACACACTTTGTAGAATAGGTCAAAGCAAAGAAATTGTTATAACCTCAAACCCATGTTTTGCCATTCATTTATTAATATCGCTCATGATTTTGAAGAGAAAAAAGGAGGGCATGCTTGTTATTTGTCTCCCTACATCTCCACCAAGATTTCACAGTTGTATTATGGGCCCAATTTGTTTTTGCATGTATGACATTATTAGGGTTTGCTATAAATTTTGTGTGATGCAATTTTAATAATAATCACAAGGTAAGAGGGTGTTTAATTTAAAATTACATTTCTCTCATTAAAAACTTCAATTACATTTCTAATAGTTGTGACCCCCATGGTGAGGTGATTCCCAAATTATAATTAATTGATTATCATTTAATTATGCATAAGTGTTTATATCATATTGAAAATAATGTATATCATATTCAAAATTCAATACATTTTTGAAAACATCACGTCCTTTTCATTTATTTTTAGGTTCCAATCATATTTAAATGTCAAGCTTTTGGTTTTAACTTTTGTCTGCAAATTATTCAAATTTTAACCTTTTGGCTCTAAAAGGCAAGTTCCCACTCTCATTTTCATCTTCACTTCTTATCAAACTAGTTTCTTGCATGGGGATTTGAAAAATAATTTCAAGCCTAATCATGTCTTTCCTCCAAAAACTAATTCATGCCATCAGTTTCAAGTTACTCCAGAGCACATGAGTAGCCTATTCAATCCTTAGCCAAATACAAGAATTCCCATATTCCAGTCAATTTCTAGATTACAAAGCTATGTGTGCAAGATGTTGAGATCACAGTTTTGTGTTTTTCATGTTCTAGTATTCCTCTATGGCTTTAGTGCAATAGGAACTATTAATAATGGTAAACATGTCACTTTTATTCTTCTTAAACTTTAGAGAAATTGTTGGTAATTGTTGTGGTGGTGTATGATGAACATGTTTGTTGATGAATAAAAACTTCGAGTCGCTCCATTTTTTAATTATTATTCCCTCCGACTCAATTCATTATTTTAGTATTTTGGTTGATCTAAACCATGATGTTAATGTGGTATTCCTCTTCTATTGTTGGGTCTCTTGGTAATAAGATTTTTGGTAATATTTAGTCACCTGATTCAGATGGCCATCATCTTGTCACCCAGAGGAATAGATCAAGACGAAAGCTATCATCATCATCTAGTACTAATTTAGTTTTCAAAATGTACGTAGAATGAATTGTTTGATAAGTTACATCACATTAAAAAGATTGTATAAAGCCTTCAAATGTAAACTATCACAAGATATGAAAAATATCCCAAGCAGGCAGGAAGAGTACCTGTTACTCCGCAATGCATGGTCAGCGATATGAGAAAATGAAGCAGCACAGCAGAGACAAGAGCAAAATTAAAGGGAAGAATAGTCATTGGAATTGGCAGAGGATGGATTTGAGAGAGTGGAGCAGATATATAGAGAAAAACAGATATGAGGATTTGCAAAGCTTATCTCCATCTTCGTTCACATACACATTGAAGTGGTAAAATTGGTAGTTGCATAAACCATCATTTCTTCCATTTTGAAGCGACATGACTTACCATCACATCTTGCCTTCAAAAAGTCAAGTCAATTACAGAAAGTTTTGTATCATCCTTGCGTCCAGTTCAATTAAATGAGTTTTTTATTTTCCTTGCCTTGTTTCCCTGAGAATAATATTCAGTGGGAAAAATTAAACGAATCCGTCTCTGTTACGAAGTGTATTCTTAGGTCTTCCTGTCATTTTAGAAGCGAATACGCTATTTTGGATCCATTTCTCATTGAGAAACCATTTTATCTTCCGGGACAATAATTCCGTGTGTTTACTATAAACATTCTAAAATCATATAATTTAATGATTAATATTAAAAGTATTTTAAATATTTATAATTTTTCTTTATATATGTATATATAAAAATAGAAAAAAAAACATAGTATGTATATATAAATGTATGTGCTATTATTTTCGAGATAAAATTTAATATACTTTAAAATTTGTAAACACGTTCTTTCTTTTTTTATATAAGCATAGGTGAGGGCCAATTAAAAATAATTCGCTGAAATCTCAAAAAGAAAAAAAAAAAATAGTTGGTTTTGTTGTTGCACACAATCTGCGTAGCACTAGGTTCATTTTTTTTTTCAACGCTTTCGACCTAAAATCTTCATGTGGAAGATGGCTCTCTTGGAGGACTTGACTTTGTTTCTTGTAAAATACAATAGATTTTGGCAGATCTTTCGTGTTGATATTTTATTTCAAATCTATAAAGCTGAAAACTATACATGCTTTAATCATGAAGAGTTGGAATGTAATTTTTATGTTACTAACAAAATTACTGTTCTATCTAATGTTACTCCTCAGATTCAAAGTCAAACAGACAAGGTCCGCCTGGAACTCAACCACCTCTAATGATTGCTCCAACATTGAAGAAATGCCCCCCAGGCAGTTAGCCATGAACCTCCTAAGCTCCTAGAACATCTTCTGCCTCCCCGATGATGAGGGTGTGGGCCACGTCGATGGCGTTCTAGATCTAGACACATGAGTCATTCTCCTCGTCGATCACCACCTCACTGGGCTTCTCCTCATCGTGGTGGTCCAAGTGGCCCTTCTAGATCTGGAGGTGATAGCAGGGCCTAGGGATCTCCTCCCCCATCTCATGATGGTGACATCAGGGGATAGGGTTCTCCCCCCAAACCAAATTTTCACACCTAGCTCTAGCAATTTTGCTTGAAATAAATCAAGATGAGACCTTAGACGCTCAACAAAACACTGGTTAGGAGCCCTTCCCTGTGGACAAGAATCCTCTTGGTCTGAGAGGATACGATGGTAAACCTCATGACCCGTCATCTCCATTGCCTCCCCCAATGTCCATGTTTGTTGTGATTGCTTAATTGTTCTCTTTATTGTCATATGTTCCTTACTCTCTCTACTTTGCTATCTTTCTGTTGATGTGATATTTTTTTTGTAAGTGTGGTCATTTTTTGACCACTTTTTAGACTTTTTCCGACGCGTATTTGCCCTCAATGTGCTTATGTTCATAGGGTGTGACTTTTTCACTCGCATTTTTTGTATGATGAGCATTCTACCATATCTTATTTGATTAATATTATAGGCACTCTTCAATCAAAAAATAAAAATAAATAAATCTCATTATACTAAGAGATATGTGATACTAGGTAAAGCCAAATATCTCCTATCTATGTATATTTATGAGCAACATTATGAGTACAATCTAAATGTCAACAATTCGAATTGAAGTTGTATTAAATTTTGAGTACCATACTAAATAAAATTGAATATAATCCCGAGTTAAAGCCCAGATGAAGTTTATGTATTATTTCTAGTATCACTTTAAGTAAAATGAGGATGTAATAGATCAATTCTAAGTCGAATTAGAAACCTTTATTAGATATGGTTCTCTACATTTGAATAAAATATAAATCAATGAAAGTTAGAATTAGTAGTCTATTTGTCATAGGACTCCAAATCCACCTTGTTGAAAATGATGGGTTGGATATGTTCCTTAGGGTTTATTATGAAATGTTCTATTTGCTTGTTAATGATTGGATCAATTTTTTTTAAATATTGTATTTGCATATTTTCAAAAAGAAATGTGACCTCAACTTTCTCTACCCAACTGTAGTTATATTCTAGTTGAAAACATGCAATATTTTTTATTTTATCTTGATGCCAAATAACACAACACTTTTTTGCCTCTTTAATGTGTCTATTGTAATAATAATTTTATTATAATAATCAGTTTGTAATAACAGTAATAATCAAAATAATGATAGCGACAAATGCACAAAGTTAGAGGGACAAAACTGGGGTTGTTTCCAAGATTTTTTTTTATTTTATGCAAAGGGTGCAAACTCTTGTTTTTAGAAAAACAAACCAAATCTTGACCCTAAAGGGCGTACACCCTTTTGGGCCTCACAAAGGGTGTACACCCTTTGTAGAATAGGTCAAAGCAAAGAAATTGTTATAACTACAAACCCATGTTTTGCCATTCATTTATTAATGTCGCTCATTATTTTGAAGAGAAAAAAGGAGGGCATGCTTGTTATTTGTCTCCCTACATCTCCACCAAGATTTCACACTTGCAATATAGGCCCAATTTTGTTTTGCATGTATGGCATTATTAGGGTTTGTTATACATTTTTTGTGATGCAATTTTAGTAATAATCACAAGGTAAGAGGGTGTTTAATTTAAAATTACATTTCTCTCATTAAAAACTTCAATTACATTTCTAATAGTTGTGACCCCCATGGTGAGGTGATTCCCCAATTATAATTAATTGATTCTCATTTAATTATGCATAAGTGTTTATATCATATTGAAAATAATGTATATCATATTCAAAATTCAATACATTTTTTTAAAAATCACATCCTTTTCATATATTTTTAGGTGCCAATCATATTTAAATGTCAAGATTTTGGTTTTAACTTTTGTCTGCAAGTTATTCAAATTTTAACCTTTCGGCTCTAAAAGGCAAGTTCCCACTCTCATTTTCATCTTCACTTCTCATCAAACTAGTTTTTTGCATGGGGGTTTGAAAAAGAATTTCAAGCCTAATCGTGTCTTTCCTCCAAAAACTAATCAATGCCATCAATTTAAAGTTACTGCAGAGCACATGAGCAGCCTGTTCAATCCTTAGCCAAATGCAAGAATTCCCATATTCCAGTCAGTTTCTAGATTACAAAGCTATGTGTGCAAGATGTTGAGATCACTGTTTTGTGTTTTTCATGTTCTAGTATTCCTCTATGGCTTTAGTGCAATAGGAACTATTAATAATGGTAAACATGTCACTTTTATTCTTTTTACACTTTAGAGAAATTGTTGATAATTGTTGTGGTGGTGTATGATGAACATGTTTGTTGATGAATAAAAACTTTGAGTCGCTCCATTTTTTTAATTATTGTTCCCTCCGACTCAATTCATTGTTTTAGTAGTCTGGTTGATCTAAACCATGATGTTAATGTGGTATTCCTCTTCTATTGTTGGGTCTCTTGGTAATAAGATTTTTGGTAAGATTTAGTCGTCTTATTCAAATGGCCATCATCTTGTAACCCAGAGGAATAGATCAAGATGAAAGCTATCATGATCAACTAGTACTAATTTAGTTTGCAAAAATGTATGTAGAATGAATTGTTCGATAAGTTACAACAAATTAAAAACATTGTATAAAGCCTTCAAATGTAAACTAATGAAAATTGGGTCCATGAAAGCCATATTGAAATTCCACTTGAGAGTATTAAATGAGTGCTTTTATACGCATTGTTGCTTTTAGATATTGTAAATTTCTTTCATAGAGATATCTTAATAGAACTATATCCATGTAGCACCGCTTACTCCCTTTAATTCCCTCTACGAGAAGATAACCCTACAAGAGCTATAGACTACACTTTTAGTATTTACCTGTAGAAGAACACACACAACACAATGGTACTCTTTTGTATTTCAATGGATTAAATGCAGAATCTTAACATAACACTTGCAATGAAAGTGAAACAAATCTAACATAACAACAATCATAAAATGTAAGAAATAAATGAGAGAATGTATATGTCTTATTAACTCTTACAGAATAAAATAACCCAAAATATAATAAGGTAGTCATACGACCACATACACCACAACCACCAAGTCGGGCACAAACAATAATGCTTGGTGACTACTCTAATGGTTAAAATGAATAATTCTAATTATTTTCTTCCTAGTATAACCCAACGTCATGAAATCTAAGACCATTGGATTACCCACACACACCCACACAATGTTGTACATTTAGATACCCACTGCCCATAAAAACATGAGACATAAAACACAACACTTCATTTTATTGCATATATAGTTCAGATTTATACTCACTCAAATCATTGTGCAAAGAATGGATATAATATCTTGATCACAACTGATCAACTTATGAATTTAGGTAATGGATGTTGAAGTTGTACATCCATTATAGACTCCCCCACTTAAAATTAGTGACGACCTCAACATTGTGAATACTCCACCATATGTATCTTGGAGGAGGTCGCTTGTTTAGACTCATCTATGATCCAAGGGACCAAGGCCCTTGTTCCTTGCAAGGAACTCCCTAACCTTATCCATGTAGTTTTGAAGGGATCATTCTTGCTCCTAGCTTGTTGAATATCCACCAACCTAATGCACTGGGAAATCCATTTGTTTCTAATTTCCCTAACCCTCTGTCTTCACCTCAAGTGTCTACTCTAACCACCAATCTAACTTATCCATCACATTTAGAAGTGGATGATTAGGCTAACTCCATTCTAGTTGGGCTTCATCAACATCAAAAGGTTTCAATGGGATTACATGAAAGACAAGATGTACCTTCATGTGTTTTGGTAACTTCATCCTGTAGGCAACCTTTCCCACTCAAGACACAATTTCATATGGCCCATCATACTTATGGATCAAGGAATTTTATGTTTCTAAAGGAACTTCAAAAAATTCTAGATCTATCCTCAACATAAACTTACTACCCATTAGTAGTTTTTTGATTGCCTAGACTTATCTATATATTTCATCTTATCGTCACCAGCTTTTAGCAAATGTAGCCTCACAAGATCAACATGCTCTTTCCAATCCAAAAGGGGTAAAGGAAACCCGATCATGATTGGTAACTTGTTCAATTTCCTATAATCCACATAAATCCTAAGTGATCCATTGGGGTTCCTCTAAAACAACACTAGATCTACATAAGGGGAGTGTGCAGGATGAAGATAACTAGTATTCAGTAGTTTACTTCTAAATACCTCTTCAAACCAACCATCTCAGGCCCAGATAATTGGTATGAATCCCTTGTTGGAGGGTTCACCCATGGAACCAATTGGATGCAATGGTCTATTAACATTCTCAATGGAAATTAATGTGGTGGTTTGTTGTGTAAATGGTCTAGGTACTTGTGAATAACCTTCCTCACTCTGATTAGAATAGGAACCTATTGTCCCTCTTCATCATCTCAACTACCAATAATATTTTTTAGATACATGGGTTTACTCCTAGTTTTACATGCAACATTCCACATACTCATATCCAAACACACCTATGTCTTCCCTATCTATCTTCTCTACACTATTTTACCATGCACATTTACCTCAGATCCAACATGAAGATAACTTCAAGATGGGGAAAATTTTCCAGTTTAACCTTTTAGATCAATTCATGTCCTAGTATTATCTGAAAATCATCCATCTTGATCATGGATAATCCTAGACTTATTTTCCACTCAGTAATATGCACTTCCACTTTTTGTACAAAGCCAAGAGTTTCCATAGATTAAGAGTTTACTAATTTAAACTGTCCTGCTCCTTCAGAAGACTAGAGGAATAAATAATTGGTTAGTTGGCTTGTAATAAAATTGTGGGTCGCACCCGTGTCCATAAGTGCCATGGTACTCTTACCCTTGATCACCACAAAATTTAGCTCGTGCAGGTTATTGCTACCATCTCTTGACTTGGACTCAAGTTTTTCCATGGCATTGAGCCCCCTGAACATGTACATCATTTTCTCACTTTGTTCATTTAGATGTGCTATCTGGACTGCTAACATCCTCTATCATTTTGGACAATCTCTATTATAATGATATCCACTACATGTCCAACACTTCAAATGGAAATTCTTCCTATCTAACTCTCTACTTTGTGACTTCTTTCCATCACCCTTGGAGGTGCCACTGGACTTTTGAGATCCCCCTGATGATATTAATTAGTCTTCCCTCCATAGTTACCAATCGGCTTCCCTGAATACTTACTTGAACCCTTATCAATCCATTTATCCTTTGGTGCATTAGTGTTCTAGGTGCTTTTGGATGAAGACTATTCTCTAAAACCAAAGAGCTAATCTACTATGGAAATTAATTTGCTAACTTCGGACACATCAAGGCGACGAAGCTCAACCTTAGCCCATGACTGAAGACCATTAATAAACTAGAATAATTTATCTTCCTTTTATATGTCTTTGATTTCCAACATAAGGCTCTAGAAAGACTTGACATACTCTTGCATTTCCCAATCTATTTTAGTTGATTCATAGTTTATCTAGGACATCTGGAGAGACATGGAAATGGGTTGGTAAAGAGGAGAAGCAGCACAGAAGAGACGAGAACAAAATTAAAGGGAAGAATAGTCATTGGAATTGGCATAGGATGGATTTGAGAGAGTGGAGCAGATATATAGAGAAAAACAGATATGAGGATTTGCAAAGCTTATCATATACATTAAAGTGGTAAAAGTTGGTAGTTCCATAAACCATCATTTCTTCCATTTTGAAACGACATGACTTGACCATCACATCTTGCCTTCAAAAAGTCAAGTCAATTACAGAAAGTGTTGTATCATCCTTGCGTCCATTTCAATTAAATGAGTTTTTTCCGTCTTCTGGCTTTTGTTTTTCTGAGAAAGAGTGCCTGTGAAAATAAGGCAGCCCAGCAAGTCAAGTCAAGCAAATTAATCGATTTTTTTAATTTTCCTTGCCTTGTTTTCCTGAGAATAATATTCAGTGGGAAAAATTAAACGAATCCATCTCTGTTACGCAGTGTATTCTTAGGTCTTCCTGTCATTTTAGAAGCGAATACGCTATTTTGGATCCATTTCTCAATTGAGAAACCATTTTATCTTTCGGGACAATAATTGCCTCTGTTTACACTATATATATCGTAAACATTCTAAAATCATATAATTTAATGATTAATATTAAAAGTATTTAAATTTTTCTTTATATATTTATATATAAAAATAGAAAAAAAAATATGGTATGTATATAAAATTGTATGTGCTATTATTTTTGAGATAAAATTTAATATACCTCAAAATTTGTAAACACGCTCTTTCTTTTTCTATACAAGCATAAGTGAGGGCCAATTAAAAAAAATTCGCTGAAATCTCAAAAAAAAAGAAAAAAAGAGTTGGTTTTGCTCTTACACACAATCTGTGTGGCATTGGCTTCATTCTTTTTTTCAACGCTTTCGATCTAAATTCTTCATGTGGAAGATGGTTCTCTTGGAGGACTCAACTTTGTTCCCTGTAAAATACAACAGATTTTGGCATAACCTTCGTGTTGATATTTTATTTCAAATCTATAAAGCTGGAAACTATACTTGCTTTAATCATGAAGAGCTGGAACGTAATTGTTATGTTACTAACAAATTACAGTTCTATCTAATGTTACTCTTTAGATTCAAAGTCAAACAGATAAGGTCCACCTGGGACTCAACCACCTCCAATGATTGCTCCACCATTGAAGAAATGCCCCTTGCGCAGTTAGCCATGAACCTCCTAAGCTCTTAGAACATCTTATGCCTCCCTGAGGATGAGGGTGTGGGCCACGTCGACGGCGTTCTATAACTAGACACATGAGTCATTCTCCAATGATTCCTCCACCATTGAAGAAATGCCCCATGCACAGTTAGCCATGAACCTCCTAAGCTCTTAGAACATCTTCTGCCTCCCCGATGATGAGGGTGTGGGCCACGCCAACGGCATTCTAGAACTAGACACATGAGTCATTCTCCTCATCACGGTGGTCCAAGTGGTCCTTCTAGATCTGGAGGTGATAGTAGGGGTTAGGGATCTCCTCCCCCATCTCATGATGGTGATATCAGGGGATATGGTCCTCCCCCCAAAGCAAATTTTCACACCTAGCTCTAGCAATTTTGCTTGAAAGAAATCAAGATGAGACATTAGAGGCTCAACAAAACACTAGTTGGGAACCCTTACCTATGGATGAGGATCCTCTTGGTCTGAGAGGATGGGGTGGTAAACCTCATGACCCATCATCTCCATCACCTCCCCCGATGTCCATGTTTGTTGTGATTGCTTAATTGTTCTCTTTATTGTTATATGTTCCTTACTCTCTCTACTTTGTTATCTATCTGTTGATGTGATATTTTTTTTTGTAAGTGTGATCATTGTCTGACCACTTTTTAGACTTTTTTCGACGTGTCTTTGCCCTCGATGTGCTTATGTTCATAGGGTGTGACTTTTTCACTCACATTTTTTGTATGATGAGTATTCTACCAAGTCTTGTTTGATTAATATTATAGGTACTCTTCAACCAAAAGATAAAAATAAATAAATCTCATTATACTAAGAGATATGTGATACTAGGTAAAGCCAAATTTCTCCAATCTATGTATATTTGTGAGCAACATTATGAGTACAATCTAAATGTCAACAATTTGAATGGAAGTTGTATTAAATTTTGAGTACCATACTAAATAAAATTGAATATAATCTCGAGTTAAAGCCCAAATGAAGTTTATGTATTATTACTAGTATCACTCTAAGTAAAACGAGGATGTAATAGATCAATTCTAAGTAGAATTAGAAACCTTTATTAGATATGGTTCTCTACATTTGAATAAAATATAAATCAATGAAAGTTAGAATTAGTAGTCTATTTGTCATAGGACTCCAAATCCACCTTGTTGAAAATGATGGGTTGGATATGTTCCTTAGGGGTTTATTATGAAATGTTTTATTTGCTTGTTAATGATTGGATCAATTTTTTTTAAATTTTGTATTTGCATATTTTCAAAAATAAATATGACTTCAACTTTCTATACCCAACTGTGGCTATATTTTAGTTAAATCAGTTGAAGTTGAAAACATGCAACATTTTTTATTTTATCTTGATGCCAAATAACACAATCACTTTTTTGCCTCTTTAATGTGTCTATTGTAATAATAATTTTATTATAATAATCAGTTTGTAATAATAGTAATAATCAAATTAATGATAGCGACAAATGTACAAAGTTGGAGGGACAAAAATGGGGTTGTTTCCAAGAATTTATTTTATTTTATGTAAAGGGTGTGCACCCTTTTTAAAAGGGTGCAAACTCTTTTTTTTATAAAAATAAACCAAATCTCGAGCCTAAAGGGTGTACACCCTTTTGGGCCTCACAAAGGGTGTACACACTTTGTAGAATAGGTCAAAGCAAATAAATTGTTATAACCTCAAACCCATGTTTTGCCATTCATTTATTAATATCGCTCATGATTTTGAAGAGAAAAAAGGAGGGCATGCTTGTTATTTGTCTCCCTACATCTCCACCAAGATTTCACAGTTGTATTATGGGCCCAATTTGTTTTTGCATGTATGACATTATTAGGGTTTGCTATAAATTTTGTGTGATGCAATTTTAATAATAATCACAAGGTAAGAGGGTGTTTAATTTAAAATTACATTTCTCTCATTAAAAACTTCAATTACATTTCTAATAGTTGTGACCCCCATGGTGAGGTGATTCCCAAATTATAATTAATTGATTATCATTTAATTATGCATAAGTGTTTATATCATATTGAAAATAATGTATATCATATTCAAAATTTAATACATTTTTGAAAACATCATGTCCTTTTCATTTATTTTTAGGTTCCAATCATATTTAAATGTCAAGCTTTTGGTTTTAACTTTTGTCTGCAAGTTATTCAAATTTTAACCTTTTGGCTCTAAAAGGCAAGTTCCCACTCTCATTTTCATCTTCACTTCTCATCAAACTAGTTTCTTGCATGGGGGTTTGAAAAATAATTTCAAGCCTAATCATGTCATTCCTCCAAAAACTAATCCATGCCATCAGTTTCAAGTTACTCCAGAGCACATGAGTAGCCTATTCAATCCTTAGCCAAATACAAGAATTCCCATATTCCAGTCAATTTCTAGATTACAAAGCTATGTGTGCAAGATGTTGAGATCACAGTTTTGTGTTTTTCATGTTCTAGTATTCCTCTATGGCTTTAGTGAAATAGGAACTATTAATAATGGTAAACATGTCACTTTTATTCTTCTTAAACTTTAGAGAAATTGTTGATAATTGTTGTGGTGGTGTATGATGAACATGTTTGTTGATGAATAAAAACTTCGAGTCGCTCCATTTTTTAATTATTATTCCCTCCGACTCAATTCATTATTTTAGTATTTTGGTTGATCTAAACCATGATGTTAATGTGGTATTCCTCTTCTATTGTTGGGTCTCTTGGTAATAAGATTTTTGGTAATATTTAGTCACCTGATTCAGATGGCCATCATCTTGTCACCCAGAGGAATAGATCAAGACGAAAGCTATCATCATCATCTAGTACTAATTTAGTTTTCAAAATTTATGTAGAATGAATTTTTTGATAAGTTACATCAAATTAAAAATATTGTATAAAGCCTTCAAATGTAAACTAATGAAAATTGGGTTCATGAAAGCCATATTGAAAGTCCACTTGAGAGTATTAATTGAGTGCTTTTATACTCAATGTTGCTTTTAGATATTGTAAATTTCTATCATAGAGATAGCTCAATGGAACTATATCCATGTAGCACCACTTACTCCCTTTAAGTCCCTCTATGAGAAGATAACCCTACAAGAGCTATAGACTACACCTTTAGTATTTACCTGTAGAAGAACACACACAACATAATGGTACTCTTTTGTATTTCAATGGATTAAATGCATAATCTTAACATAACACTTGAAATGAAAGTGAAATAAATCTAACATAACAACAATCATAAAATGTAGAAAAATAAATTAGAGAATGTATATGTCTTATTAACTCTTATAGAATAAAATAACCCAAAATATAATAAGGTAATCATACGACCACATACACCACAACCACCAAGTCAGTCACAAACAATAATGCTTGGTGACTACTCTAATGGTTAAAATGAAAAATCCCCTCCCAAGTTCTAATTATTTTCTACCTGGTATAACACAATGTCATGAAATCTAAGACCATTGGATTACCCACACACACCCACACAATGTTGTACATTTAGATACCCACTGCCCATAAAAAAATGAGACATAAAACACAGCACTTCATTTAATCACATTGATAGTTCAGATTTATACTCACTCAAATCATTGTGTGAAGAAGGGATATAATATCTTGATCAAAACTGATCAACTTGTGAATGTAGGTAATGGATGTTGAAGTTGTACATCCATTATAGACTCCCCCACTTAAAATTAGTGACGACCTCAACATCGTGAATACTCCACCATATGTATCTTGGAGGAGGTCGCTTGTTTAGACTCATCTATGATCCAAGGGACCAAGGCCCTTGTTCCTTGCAAGGAACTCCCTAACCTTATCCATGTAGTTTTGAAGGGATCATTCTTGCTCCTAGCTTGTTGAATATCCACCAACCTAATGCACTGGGAAATCCATTTGTTTCTAATTTCCCTAACCCTCTGTCTTCACCTCAAGTGTCTACTCTAACTACCAATCTAACTTATCCATCACATTTAGAAGTGGATGATTAGGCTAACTCCATTCTGGTTGGGCTTCATCAACATCAAAAGGTTTCAATGGGATTACATGAAAGACAAGATGTACCTTCATGTGTTTTGGTAACTTCATCCTGTAGGCAACCTTTCCCACTCAAGACACAATTTCATATGGCCCATCATACTTATGGATCAAGGAATTTTATGTTTCTAAAGGAACTTCAAAAAATTCTAGATCTATCCTCAACATAAACTTACTACCCACTAGTAGTTTTTTGATTGCCTAGACTTATCTATATATTTCATCTTATGGTCACCAAATTTTAGCAAATGTAGCCTCACAAGATCAACATGTTCTTTCCAATCCACAAGGGTAGAGTAAACCCGATCATGATCGGTAACTTGTTCAATGACCTGTAATCCACATAAATCCTAAGTGATCCATTAGGGTTCCTCTGAAACAACACTAGATCTCCATAAGGGGAGTGTACATGATGAAGATAACTAGTAGTCAGTAGTTCACTTCTAAATACCTCTTTAAACCAACCATCTCAAGCCCAGATAATTGGTATGAATCCCTTGTTGGAGGATTCACCCATGGAACCAACTAGACGCGATGGTCTATTAACATTCTCAATGGAAAATAATGTGGTAGTTTGTTGTGCAAATGGTCTAGGTAATTGTGAATAACCTTCCTCACTTCAATTAGAATAGGAACCTATTGTCCCTCTTCATCATCTTAGCTACCAATAAGATTTTTTAGATACATGGGTTTGCTCCCAATTTTACATGCAACATTCCACATACTCATTGCCAAACACACCTATGTATTCCCTATCTATCTTCTCAACACTGTTTTACCATGCACATTTACCTCACATCTAACATGAAGATAACTTCAAGATGGGGAAAATTTTCTAGTTTAACCTTTTAGATAAATTCATGTCCCATTACTATCTCAAAATCATCCATCTTGATCATGGATAAACTAGAATAATTTATCTTCCTTTTATATGTCTTTGATTTTCAACATAAGGATCTAGATGGACTTGATATACTCTTGCTAACCATGTTGTATTACAAGTTCAAAACTAATCCCAAGGGATTTCTTCAGACCCTTCTAATATTCCTCTTTATTCATGGATCTACCTAATGAAATGTCATTATCCAAGGTTTTAAACTAAACCTTTGTCATACATGTAAGGTACCTTGCCATATGATGCACTTTTTATGCATCTGATAGTCCTCCTAAACCTTTTAGGTACTCTTCGATGTCCCAGAAGACAATTCTCTCTAACATCATCATAGCATTCTATTTTCTTCAACTTGGGGAGTTTAGAAATTATAGAAGAGTTGCACTAGGCATCTTCACCAGACTTAGTATCAATGTTCAACACATAGTCACTTCATCCTATAACTTAGTAAGGAACACCATGATATCCTCCAACTTCAAAATAAGTTCCATGATTTTTTGATCCATGGTATCTACCTTCTCCTCAAGCTTGTTGAATCTGTTACCCACTCATTCCTCCATATCAAAGAACTAGGCACCAACTTGATCGACATGATTTTCTTCCACAGCCTCAGGCATCAACTTACTTTTATGGTGACTACCACCACCTTCACCTTTCTCCTCAGTCCACACTGAACCTCTAGTAATCATATTCTCAAGTAGAACTTTGTATTTTTATCCTATCATACATACTCAACACACTAAGTTGACTCAACAAGGGAAGTTTTACAATGAAAATCTTAACTAGGAAAGCACAAACCAACCAAGACACAAACTATGATTTGATACCAATGGTCATGGGGCCATCTCAATGGATTTTTAACTATGTGCTATCATTTGCTACCTTCAGGTTCTTCTACGAAAACAAAACTCTACAAGAGTTATAGACTATGCCTTCAGTGTTTACCTACACAAGAACACACACACAACATAATTTTACTCTTTTGTATTTAAATGTATTAAACTGTGAAATATTAATATAACACTTAAAATGAAAGGGAAACAAATCTAACATAAGATCAATCACACAATTCAATAAAAAAATTTGAGAATATATATATATGATTAACTCTTATAGGATAAAATAATCCAAAGTGCAAGAAGGTAGGCACATATCCACATACAAAACAACCACTAAGTTGGGCAGAATTGACAATCCTCAAAGACTCTAATGGTTACAATGAATAATCCCCTCCAAAAAAATTTCATACTCTCTACCTAGTATAACCCAACATCATGAAATCTAAGACCACTCGAATTTCCCACACACACCTGCATGACACTACATGGATAGATACCCACTACCCATATAAACATGGGACAAAAATCACAATGCTTCACTTTATCACTTTGATAGTTTAGACTTATGCTCAATCAAATCACTATACAAAGTTACTTCTCACTTGATCACAAATGATCAACTCATGAAAATAAGTAATGGATGTCGAAACTGTACACCTCTAATGATTTCAATGGTATATTGAATAGAAAACATGCCATGAATTCCATCCTTTTGCCCCTAAATAGTGCAAGAGTGAGAGGCATCATGGTGTATGTATTGTGGGTTTTGGTCAAGAAGGATAGGCCTAGGTAGTATGTTTGGTGTGGGTATAAATAACTCATCGACATGGTTTGAAACTTCATGACGTTATGTCCTTTCACCAATGTGGAAGCAATATTGGTGATGTTTATAAGTTAAATTATTTCACTTATCATTTTATTCTAATTGCCCTTCAAATTTATTGTAATTTCAACTCAAATCCGATTGATTTATTTTGTGTTTTGATTTTCCTTTATGTAAACATCTATAATTAACTACTCCATCATTGTTAATTATTCATTTGGCACCTTATAATTATCTTAATATCACCATTACTAGTATTTGTCCTCTTTTAAAATTTATTCAATCATCCTAACTTTATATCTCATCACATTTTCCTATATCCTAATTAATTACCTACTCTTCACCTATATTGACCATTAATAAGACCCTCTCATATTTCTTATGAATTTTAAATTATTCACCACCTACCTCCAACTACCACCTTTAAAACTCCTAAAAATCACCCTCTAAGTCCATATCTAATCCCCACCTAAATATTCATTAACTACTCTTACAAACTCTAAAATCTACTAATCCTCCTAGAGCCACACACCAACCTTCTCTAGATTTTTCTAGGATTTTTTAATTCATAAAACCCAATTGCCAAATATTCACACTAATTCCTATCCATTGATATCCATATTCTATGGCACAAATATAACCCTGTATTCCTCCCAAGTGGCTCTATATATTGAGAGCTACACTGCCATGAAAAACCATCTTTGAATCTTACAATACAATAGTTCCATCATCAACATATATATATTAAGCCATCCATAGCATAAAATTTTATCCAATTCTTGAACCAAAAAATAGAACTAAACATTATACATCAAACATTCATCCTTCAATCTCTTGGATCACATCCATGCATCAAGGAGGAAGAATACACTCATGAATTTGAGGTATAATCTTTTTATTTATGCTTCATTTATTTTACATTTTGGATACTTTTTCCTTTACATCTGATATGATGTTTTATAATTGGATTTATAGTAGGAGCTTTGAGTTCAATTTCATAGTTTATAGCATAGAACTCTAAAACTCTATATTGAATTTTATATCATGACTCCTAGATGTTTGATGAAGGTCTTGCATCCTATTTTCAACATCCTAAATACCCTAAAGAAAATCACATGTCAAATTATCAACTATCAAGGAAAAGGACGAGGAATTCATGAACAAGGTATTTCGGAGCCTATACCATTAAAATATCATCAGACTGCGGCTTGGGATACAAACCACCAAGTGGAGACCCATTTGATGTTATTATTGATACTTAGTTTTCAAGGAATATTCATCTGATGAAGATATCAAAACATGATTAGTTCATAGCCTCTACAAGGACCTTATTGTCACTAATAATTTCACCAATAGAACCATCTCTTGCATTGATCTTGATCTGTGTTACCTTGACCTTATTGACAGGGACCAATGAGAGGAACCATATTTTGATCTATTTTTGAATATTAGAGTTCATGAAAATCTGAGATCATCTACTAGGCGGTGACCATAAAAAGATGTTTGGCATAAACCTAGACACATGTGCATACTTTGGAGAATAAGTAAAATAAAAATCAAAGGATAATAAAAATAAAAAAGAACAAAAGAATAAAATAATCAAAACATTAAGTCATTTAGCATAAACCTCTTTGAGGCACTAGTGAACAAGAAAAAAAGTATTTGTTGGTGAAAACCTATTTGAGGCACCAATGGATAGGGAATTCTACTTGAATCTTAAGTATAACCTAGAAACAACTCAAAACCCCAAAAAATTCTTCTAGGCGAATCTCTTAATCCTAAAGAACAACAAACATCAATTGATCTACTTGAGGAACTTTCAAATATCAGGGATACATCAAAATAATTGCATCCTCCTCTAGTTTCAACATATTTTTAGGATGGATCACCATCATTAGCTAAAGATACTATTGATTTCAATATTGGAATAAAATACAACCCAAGGATAGTCAAACTTGGGGCCACTGTTACTCATTAAGAACACAATATCCTCATAGAGCTTCTCAAGGAATTTATTGATATCTTCACTTGGTCATACATAGATATGTCGAGCCTTAATCCTTTTCTAGTTATCTATCATTTCATTGTACATACAGATGATGCATCCAAATATGACACTCCTAGTAAAGGAAGAATTATATAAGTTCCTAGACATTGGGTTCATCCACCCTATTGACATTGGGTTCATCCACCCTATTGACATTGGGTTCATCCACCCTATAAAAATAAAAAGAATAAAAAAATCAAAACATTAAGTCCTCTAGCATAAACCTCTCTAAGGCACTGGTGAACAAGAAAAAAAAAGTATTTGTTGGTGAAAACCTATTTGAGGCACCGATGGATAGGTAATTCTACTTGAATCTTAAGTATAACCTAGAAACAACTCAAAACCCCAAAAAAATTCTTCTAGGTGAATCTCTTAATCCTAAAGAATAACAAACATCAAATGATCTACTTCAAGAAATTTCAAATATCATGGATACATCATAAGAATTGCATCCTCCTCTAGTTTCAACATATTTTTAGGATGGATAACCATCATGACTTGAAGATACTATTGATTTCAATATTGGAATAAAATACAACCCAAGGATAGTTAAACCTGGGGCCACTGTTACTCATTAAGAACACAATATCCTCATAGAGCTTCTCAAGGAATTTATTGATATCTTCACTTGGTCATATGTAGATATGTCAAGCTTTGATCCTTTTCTAGATATCCATCATTTCATTATACATACAGATGATGCATCCAAATATGGCACTCCTGGTAAAGGAAGAATTATATAAGTTCCTAGGCATTGGGTTCATCCACACTATTGACTATTCAGATTGGATCCCAAACATTGTCCATGTAAGTAAGCCACATGGTGGAATTCACATCTACACAAACTTAAAAGACATCAAAAAAGCTTTGCTTAATGATAAATTCCCTCTTCAAAACATAGAAATGATTTTTGACTCCATAACTATCTATGAAATGTTATCATTCATGGATAGATTCTTTGGCTACAATCAAATTTGTATTTCACAAGAGGATCAACACATAGCCAATATTACCACTCCGTAGGGAAATTTATACTATCAATTCATGCCATTTAGATTGAAGAATTCTAGTGTGACTTATCAAAGGGATATTATAATGACCTTCCATGATATGATACATAACATTGCTGTAGAATATGTCAATGACATCCTATGAAAATTAAAAATAAGGGTAGAACATCCTGTAGTTATCCAAAGGATATTTGAAAGACTAAGGTAGTATAAAGTCTAGCTAAACCCCCAAAAATGCATCTTTGACATCACATTAGGTAAAGTTTTTTGGGCTCATCATATCTACAAGAGGCTTAAAGGTGAACCCAACAAAGGTCAAATTAATCACTGAATACCTCCACCTCATAATCTTAAGCACCTTTGAAGCTTATAAAGAAAACTCCAAGTAATTCATCATTTCATATCTTAACTAGCTATCAAATGTCAATTTCTTATAAAAATATTGAAAAACGGGTCTAAATATCACTAGAATCAAGACTATTAGGAAGCCCTTGAAAATATTAAGCAGTATCTCCTAAATTCACGATATTTTAGCTCTAACAACACTAAGGAGACTATTGCTTTTATAAATATCAGATAATCAATGTGAAATAAGAGTTCTTCTGATTCAACTTGATGAACATGGAAGAGAAAAAGCTATCTATTATCTCAGTAGAATTTTGGTATCATATGATCTTAATTACTCTCTTATCAAAAAGGCATGCTTATCATTTGTCTTTTAATCTTAAAAATTTCATCATTACATGATGAACAATAAAACTAAGATCATCATCAAAACTGATCCTTTGAAGTATCTATTATCAAATTCAGGTCTAATAGGACGAATGGAAAATGGATCATGATTTTAAGTGAATTTTATATTGATTATGTAGATCAAAAGGCAATCAAAGGACAAGTTATAGTAGTTCATTTGGTGGAATATCCTTTGTCTGATACTCAATCATTGACTATAGTTCTTCTAGATGAATCAATCCTAAGTGCAAATGAGTCATAAATATGGAAGCTCTATTTTTATGGCTCCTTCACTAATCAAGGATCAAGAGATAACATCCTCTTTGTCACACCTCAATGAGACCTAATCCCAAGGGTCTTCCAAATGGATTTTCCTTGCATAAATAATATAAGTGAATATTAACTTCTCATCATAGGGTTTAAGCTTGTTCTTCAATGGAGCATTTAACATATTATGGTTTATGGTGACTCCCAACCAATTATCAAACAAGTCAAAGATGAGTATCAAACAAAGGATGATAAGTTTAATCCCTTTAAACTAATGGTGGATAGTTTCAGATAGTATTTATAGCTTATCACATTTGAACAAATCTCTTGTACTAGCAATAAATCAATAGACACAATGATAATAATTGGATCTTTTCTTGAGATATCCCTAGACTCACAATAATATCATTTTTTTGTCAAACAACTATCAATCTCAGCTCATGAGATTCCTAAATAATAAACATCTTATGAAATTATTAGTATTAGTCCACCCTAGAAACAATACATTTACAACTACCTTTTTGGCAACATGTTCACTAAAACTTGACTGAAACCATTGTAAATAATTTATCCAAAAAGCCTCTCATTTCACCATCTTTGAAAACACGCTATATGTAGAGGATATGATGGTACCCTGTTGATATGTTTGAACATGGATTATGAAAAATTAGATATCAATGAGTTTTATGATGGTATATGTGGGATGCATACCAGTGGGTCGATCCTAGCTAAGAAGTTTCTATGAATTAGTTATTATTGTACTACTACATATCATAATGCATGTCAACACATCAAAAAGCGTAGAGCATGTCAAAATCATGGAGACCTCATCAATAATCCATTAAAATCATTACAACCTATCACTACTCCATGGTATTTATCTACATGGGTTTCAACCTCATTGGTAAGATTAACCCCTCTTTATGGATGGCCACAAGAATATCATAACCTCCACATAATATATCACTAAGTGGGTGGAAACCATGCCTCTCACCTATGTCATCAGTAAACAAATATCTAAATTCATTCTCAATCATATCATTTGTCATTATGGAATCACATTAGTTATCATCTCTGAAAATAGTAAATCCTTTAAGAACAAAGATGTCAAGACCCTTTATAAGCATTTCCATATCTAAAACAAATGGTCCATTCCTTACAACACATAAGTTAATGACCAAGCTGAGGTGACTAATAAAACCATAATAAAAAAATGTCATCAACTATGTTGGTCATGATTTTCATTTATAACTTTATCTTGCTATGTGGGATTACCACACAAACATGTGCATGTTTAACACATTTTTTTGGTTTTTGATGTGAGGGTTAAATGGTAGAACATCCTTTACACAAGGATGAATAAAATTATTATAAAATAGGCTAGTTAATTGAAAACTTATATAAATGAATATAATGAATTAGAGTGTTGAGGGCTAAATATAGAAATTACATTCAAAATAGTAATTTGATTGAATAAACACTAGGAAGAGATAATAATTATCTTATTTGTAAATTCACAAGATTTGAAATATGTAGAGGTGGAAATAGGAAAGAAAAAATTTAGGATCTAATCATTAGATACTATAAATATTGTTTCTATAAGCATGGACACTTGTGCAAGCCTTAAAACACTTGTATCAACATAATTTTTTTGATGTCAATGGATCTATCTAGTACAAAAATACTCACTATATTTTAGGTTGACCACATGGATCTTTTTGGGTATTTTGTCACCTTTGTGCTGATATGTTTTATTCATGCACATGGTATTTAGATGATTATTTATAGATCAAACCATAGCTCTTCACCTTAGGTCTTTGTAGCTTACTAAAAATGGGTTACTATGCTCATGAAGTTGAGCTGACCTCAAAGACCCCTATGTCAATGAGAATTACCTACATAGGCAATACTTTGAAGAGGGACTCGAAAATATGTATTTCTCCCCTAATTATTGGATTGTGTGCGTGCAAGGGTGTAATATGATATATGCAAGGCATGTGATGATCTATCTTGTAATGTGATAAATACTGTTCATGGGCTACTCTTTGAATGCTTTAGACCAATCATATGACTACTCCTATGACTGATGTAGAAATGCAAAAGAGTAGGGTAGTTTTGAATAATTGAAATTTGTTTTTATAGATGTGCGTTTGGTAAGCTTTTGAATATGAATTAGTGATAATGAATGATATTTTTTTTATATCTCATAGAAGGGTTAAATAAAACCATAACACATGATTAAAAAGGGTTAGTTTTTGTTAGTATGAAATCAAAACCAATTTGAAAAACATACAACTAAGCCAAAGAATATGTCTTGTGATTGATCATGATGAAGAAAAGAGAAAAAAATGAATTTTAAGACAAACAAATACAATTGTATACCTTCATTTTGCTATCCTCCTTGTCGGAAAAGAACGTGATGGTGCTCAAATGTAGTTTTGAAAGGCTTGGATCAATTTTGCATATATTTTGAGGGTATTTCCCCTCCACTATGGATGATTTATATGAAAAATTATAATGTTGTTTGAATATTTTTTTGAATATTTAGCAGCATATACTTAGCACAAAATCTTGTTTAGACAATAACAGTGCCTTTTAATTTATAATCTTTTCCTTTGAATGTGAACCATCGATCTCAGATCAAGATGTGTGGTTGAGAGTGAGTCTTCAAAGGGAAGATGGAGCATTAAATTCAAAGGGATGGAGTAAGTAAGGTGAATTATTATTCTTTTATTTGGAGTACCTTATATTACGATTTATCACAGACTTTCCTTGCACAATATAACAATTTCAATCAATTTACCTTGGGAATAAGGATGATTTTATGATTTTTAAATTTGTAAGTTGTTGGGTGATGTGAGACTTTATGGAATTTATTGATTTTTAATAATAATGATGTGTATTCCATATAACCTCTAAATTAAGGCGAATTTAATAGCTTAATAAAACAAATTAACTATTTAAATTGAATTATCATGTTGTGGTTTCATTTGTAATGTTAAATTTTGTTCACTACCTGATTTAATATGACTAAGGTGTTATTTACAAATAAGATCCCAAATTCGGTACTTCATTAGTAAATCAAATGATTTGATGTAGTGTGTTACCCCAATCAGAAATGAATAATTATGTTTTTGGATTAAATCACTAATTGTGCAAGTAATATGGTTCAATAAATTGATTCTAGTTGAATTTATGTGTTGTTATGGAAAGTCACTTAAATACCAATTTTGACATGGAAGTGATAAAAGTGAAGTGTCTACATTTTCCCCCTCTTTGAAATGGATTTGTGAGTCATTTAATGAAATAGCAACTTTTTAAAAAAACTATAATAAAAATATAATTATGCCCTAAAAATATGATTGAAATTAACAATATTCTCTTGAAAACATGCTCGCCAAGAAGCCCTAGGTGAAATAATATGGCCCCAATATGCCCCTTGAGGGAGTGGATGCAAAAACAAATTTGTCAGACATGAATTTAAAAGGAAGGAAGTGGGACATTTGTGGTGAAAGAGGTCTTGAAATAGAGACATTAGGCAAATGGGATGGAAAACAGTCAAAGGAGTCATAAATAGGTCTCCTAGGAGCAAAAGGGGATATAACAAAGGGGTATATTTTTTAATCTAGCTATAACTAACCCCTTGGGGGTATTAGAAGACAATCAAAGTCAAAATCCAATGTTCATTAGTAAAAAATTCTCAGAGGCATTATGTGACAATCAAGACAACTTCATTGGTGAAAACCTCATCAAGGCACTGATAGCTGAGAACAAAAGTTCTTCACTACTTAATGACAATATTATTCAAGATCAAATCAAAATAGCTTCTAATCTACATCCTAATCAGATGGTAGCATGAATTTGTCTACCCTTCAATTTAATCATCTAGTTGGATCTTTGATGTCTCATGAAGAAAGATTGAGAGATTCATTTGGAGACAGTGATGAGAAAGCCTTTTCCTCCAAATTATAAATCACAAAGAATGAAGATGTCAATATTAGCATCAAAAGTAATCAAGGCCAAGGTAGAGGTCAAAATTAGAATTAATCAAAAGGAAATAGAGGTAGACGAGGTTCACAAGGAAGAGATGGTTTTAGAGGAAGAGGTAGAGGCTGATTTGATAAAAGAAAGGCCTAGTGTTATCATTGTAATAGGGATGGCCACTTTGAAAAAGAGTGAAGATTAAAATAAGGTAATAATGATAAAAGCGTTCATTATGCTCAAGAAGGTGATGAGAATTCTCTAGATAATTTATTTTTATCTTATGACAAAGCTGAAAATGTTTCTAAAGATGTTTGGTATTTAGATTCAGGATGTTCTAACCACGTGTCAGGGAACGAAAAGGGTTTTTCTATAATGGATGAAAGTTTTAAATCCAAGATCAAGATTGGTGATGACAAATCATTGGAGGTTGCTGCAAAAGGAGCTATGAAAGTTCATACCAAATAAGGTATGAAGAGTGTTAAAGACATTTATTACACTCCATAATTTAAGCATAATCTATTAAGTGTTGGGAAATTATGTGAGAAAAATTATAAGGTGGTGTTTGAAAATTAGAAATGTATAATATATGATAATAATCAAGGTAATAGGGTGGTTACAGTTGTGCCTATGACAAAAAATAGGATGTTCCCATTGAAGTTTGTTGAAAATAATAGCAGCCTTGCCAATATGGCATATGAGGATACAAGTTGGTTGTGGCATCTCAGGTATGGGCACTTAAATTTTCATAATTTGAAGATTCTAACATCAAAAGCATTAGTTTCTAGTTTGCCTAAGGTTGAAGAGAACAAGGAAGTTTGTGAAGGATGTGCTAAAAGAAAACATGCAAGAGAGAAATTTCAAAAAGGTAATGCATGGAGGGCCCATTATGCACTCTAATTAGTTCATTCAAACATTTGTGGTCCTATGCAGACAAAGAGTTTGGGTAAGTCATCATATTTCATTACTTTTATTGATGACTACTCACAACAGTGTTGGGTTTATTTTTTGAAGACCAAAGGCAAAGATCTTAAGACATTCAAGAGGTTTAGAGCCCTTTTATAAAATGAAAAAGGGTGCAAAATCAAATGCTTAAGGATTGATCGTGGAGTAGAATTTTGTTTGAAAGCCTTTCAAGGTTATTGTGATATGCATGGCATCAGAAGACAACTCACCACTGTGTACACACCTAAAATAAATGGTGTAACTAAAAGGAAAAATTGTACAGTGGTGGAGATGGCATGGAGTATGCTACAAACAAAGGGATTAAGTAATTATTTTTGGGTAGATGTAGTTACTACAATAGTATATATTCTCAATCGGAGTCCCACTAGTGCACTTGATAGGATAACTCTGTATGAAGCTTGGTATGAGAAAAAGCCAAATGTTAATAATTTCAAAGTTTTTGGTTGTTTAGCCTATGTTCATGTTCCTAATCAAAAGAGATAAAAGTTAGATACCAAAATTGAGTCGTGTATTTTTGTTGGATATAGTGAGGAAAGTAAGGCTTACAGGTTATATAATCCTCTCGCTAATAGGCTTATTATGTCAAGAGATGTGATTTTTGATGAAGGGGGAGTTTATGGTCATCAATAAGGCCGTATGGAGAAGTAAAAATATGTTTTAAATGATGTTATTATGGATGATATTGATCATGGTCAGCCCACTAATACTTATGTTCTAAGTGCTACAAATCCACCAAGTAGCCCCTCATCTAGTTGTTTAGTTCCAAGTGTAAGTCCAGAAGTTCTATAAGGAGGTAAGAAGATTGAGTGACATCTATCAAAGGAGTTCAAATCAAGCACATGAAGAAAATCCAAGAGGTGAGACACTAAATTTTACTTTACTTACCAAGGCTGATTTTGAGCCATCATGTTTTGAAGATGCATGTACTAATGAGGTTTGGATGTAAGAAATGCAAGATGGTATGGATTATATTCACAAGAATGACACTTGGGAGCTTACAGAGCTTCCACATGATGAAGAATATTGGCACCAAATGGGTCTACAAGACTAAGCGTAATAGTGATGGAAGTGTTGAAAGGCATAAGGAAAGATTAGTTGCTAAAGGCTTCACACATAAGTATGGCATTGATTATGAAGAGACATTAGCACCAATAGCAAGACAAGAGACCATTAGAATTTTGATTTCATTACAAAGTCAAAATAATTGGAGCATCCATCATATTGACGTGAAAAGTGCCTTCTTGAATGGGTACTTAGAAGAATAAGTATATGTGGATCAGCCACAAGGTTTTGAAGTGCAAGGAAAATAAAATCATGTCTACAAGTTGAAGAAGGATTTGTATGGCCTCAAGTACACACCAAAAGCATGGTATGCTAGGATTGATGGATATTTTTAGGAGAATGGATTTCAAAGAAGCCTGAACCTACCCTTTACTACAAATAATAAGGTGATGATATTCTTATTGTAAGTTTGTATGTTGATGACTTGTTGTATATGGGTGGCAATTCTAAGATGAAGGATGAATTCAAAGTTGTTATGATGAATGAATTTGAGATGAAAGATTTAGATCTCATAAAATATTTTCTAGGAATGGAGGTTTGTCAAAGTGAGAATGAAATTTTCATTTGTCAAACAAAGTATGCCAAAGATATGTTGAAGAAATTTGATATGATTGATTGTAAACCAGTCTCCACTCCAGTTGATCATGGAGTTGTGTTGTGTAGAGATGATGGTGCTGAAATAGTTGATGAGATAGCTTATAGGATCATTATTGGAAGCTTGATGTTCTAACTCACACAAGACCTGATATTGCTTATTCAGTTTCACTTGTTTCAAGGTACATGACAGAGCCATCTGAAATACATATGAAGGCAGCCAAGAGAATTTTGAGGTGTGTGAGAGGCACTCTAGATTTTGGTATTCATTACTACACTTCTAAAAGGTTCAATCTTGTTGGTTATAGTGATTTTGATTGGGGAGGTAGTTTGGATGACCGTAAGTCTACATCTGGTAGTTATTTTTCTTCTGGTTCTGGTTTGATTAATTAGAGCTAAAAAAAAGTATAATTTCCCTTTCTTCTATAGAAGTAGAGTATGTTGCAATAAATTCATCAGGTACACAAGCATTATGGCTTAGAAAACTTCTTGAAGAAATTGGAGAGATACAAATTCAGCCCACAATGATTTTCTATGATAATATTAATGCCATCAAATTGGCCAAGAATATAGTCTATCACAATAGTATAAAACATTTTGATTCAAAGCATCATTTTATCCAAGATTTAGTGCAGAAGAAGGCAATATAATTGAAATACATCAACACTAAAGAACAAATGGCAAATATCTTCACTAAAGTAGTTGCAAAGGATTAGTTTTGATACTCAAATATCAGATTGTGAGCCCTCTCAGCATCAAGGGGGAGTATGTTGATAACTAATGCCGATCATTCCCATCTATAGAGTTGTATATCATGCAAGGAGTTATAATTGTTTCCCCACCTTTATGCAAAATTTAGACAATCATTTTTAATTAGAATTTTCTAGTTTAAGTTTTAGTTAATATATTTTTAGAAAAAATAAAGCCTTAGAAAAGTTAGAGTTAGCTTTAGTTGATATTAAATGCAAATTGTTATTTAGATAAATTTAGAAAATTTTATTTATTAATTAGAAAAACATGTTCACATGAAATTCTATTAATACATTGTAATTGATCTTTATTTTCAAGAAGGAAAATGATTTGAATAATTTAAAGAAGTATTTTTATTTTGGAAATTTCTTTTTTCTTCTGTATTTCTTTTGCATTTCTTCTGTGTTATGAATATTGCTTATATTTGGCTGAGTTTATGGATTCTTCCAAGATGTGGTTTATTTTTATCTATTTAAAATTCTACAACTCAGTCATCTTGTCTCCCAATCAATTGGTTGATCTATTGGCATGGATTAATAATTTACCGAAGATAAATTGGTAATCTCATAGCTAACTTAGTAAGTTAAGGTCACCAAATGGGTAAGTTAGTTTTTGGTATATAATCTTTTTGAAATGGGCACATAGCCTTAAGATGGGGAGCGACTACTTAACCCTTTTCTTACCTCTTTTCATCACTGCAACATTAGCTATTTCTTGATGGCTCACATTTTTCCATTGTATTAACTTGATGTCTTTTTTCTCACCTCCCACATTGATACATCTTGATTATGCTTGCTGACCTATCTATCTTATCAAGTACAAATTTCCATTTTCACACATGGATTTCCATTTTCACACATTGCTGATTTGATCGATTGTTGAAGTGGAGTGTAGTGATTTATTAATATTGATTTGAAGAGTGGGTATCACCAAATTAGGGTAATAAAAGGTGATGAGTGGAAGACATATTTTCATATGTAGATTGGACTATTTTAGTGGTTAGTTATGCTATTTAGGCTAACTAACACACCAAACATATTTATGACACTCATGAACACAATATTAAAACCTATTTTAGAAAAAAAAAATTGTGTGTCTAGATGACATATTGATTTTTAACTGAATAAAAGAAGAACACTTATATTATTTGTAGAGAGTGTTACAACATCTACGTAAAGAGAATCTACTTTTAAATTTGAATAAGTGTAGTTTCATGGATAAGGATCTGACATTATTAGGATTTATGATATCTTAAGCAATGTTGAAAATGGATCTAAACAAGGTGCAAAATATTTTTGAATGGGTGTCACGAAAGAGTATATTTGAAGTGCAAAGTTTCCAAGGATTGGCAAGCTTATATAGGAGAAGGAATTTTCATGGACATTGGAAGCAAAATATAACTTTCAAAAGATAAATAAGAAATATGTGAACAACCAATGTTAGTTTTGCTTGATTTCAACAAGATATTTCAGTTGGATTACGATGCAAATGAAACAACCATTGGAGTTGTGATGAGTGAAGAAGGTATTCCCATTGGCTATTTTAGTGATAAATTGAATGATGATTATATGAATTATTTAGTTTATGGTCAGAAGTTTCATGCCATTGTGCAAGTTGTAAAGAAGTTGAGGCACTACTTGTTATCTAAGGAGTTTGTGTTGAAGACATACCATCATGCACTTCAATTCATAAATAGTCAATGTAATTTAAATCAAAGGCATACTAAATGTGTTGAGTTCTTGAAAAGTTACTCATTTTTATTGAATCATAAAAGTGGGAAGTTGAACACATTTTTGGATGCATTGATTATAAGATGTGCCATATTGAGTGAGATGCATGTGCAAGTCATAGAAGATTCTATAAAAGAGATTTACATGGAAGTTAAATATTTTAGAAAGGCATGGATAAATTGTAAAGAACTAGTAAGCATCAATTGAACCCCTTAGTTAGAATACTTATTATATAAAGGATTATTGTTTAAAGGAACATAGTTTGAGAGTCGATGCATGATAATTTTATCAAGGAGAAGCATTGGGAAGAGCTAGTTAGTCACTTTGATATTGACAAAAACCTGGAAAAAATGAGTGAGAGGTATTTTTTTGCCACGAATGAATACAAATGTGGATAAATAAGGATACTTGGATGAATAATTTACCAATTTGAAAAAGGAAATATTTAGAACACATGTTTATACCAACCATTGCCAGTGCTTGATAAACCATCGGAGCAGTTGAGTATGTATGTTGTTTTTAGATTTCCTAGAATGCAAAAGGGTCATGATTCCATATTTTTGGGGGCTTATATATTTTTTAAAATGGACCATTTTATTTCTTTAAATAATACTAATGATTTAATACACATAGTTAACTTATTTCTCAGGGAACTTATGGAAAACATGTATTTTCTTGTAGTATTGTTTATGGCAAGGCCACTAAGTTTTTGGAACACATTTGGAGGACATTATGGACAAAAGTAAACAATAAATTAAATTTCAGTTATGCATATCATCTGTATATGGAGGTAATCAATAGGATCTTTGGTAATTTGTTACGATTTTTGGTTGAAGAGAAGCCAAGGAAATGGGTTTCAGTCCTTGTGCAAGTAGAGTTTGCATATAATATCTCTAAAAATAAGAACACTAGGAAGATAACTTTCCAAATAGTTTATATATTAAGTCTAAGGGATATCACAAAGATACTTATATCCTTGGAAGAAAGAGCTAGGCCATACAGAACATATAAATAGTAAAATATTTCAAGGTGAGTCGATTTGCGATGGTGAGGGATAATGGCAAGGTATTTCATGTGATATTTATACACCAAGGGGCATACATTGCACACCAGACCCATATTACATCAAGGGTAACTATTGGAATTGCATAACCACCACCCATTGTAAATGGGTCCATAACTTGCAAGGTGGTGACATATTTGATTAATCATTTTCTTTTGTCAAGGATGGATGAGGAAGTCATTAGAGATGATTTTATTATGGTAGGGCTCCATGTTTGATCTAAAAATTGAATCAATGATGCAATTACACTAATGTGGGGATAATATGTTGAGGCCTCAGATTTTTTCTTGCCATTTCCATTTGTCTGTGCTATAATTATTAATATGTCACATGTCAGTAGGTTTAAATTATATGGGATAAGTGTTATCCATATGTCATTGTATAGAAATATTTTTTCTTCCAAATGATAGTGTGTCCATAAATGCTAATATTATATTTAATTATTCTATTTTTCCAAAAGACAGTTTAAACTAGACCAAGTTAGACCAAGTTTAAACTATTTTTCCAAAAGACAATTTTTCAGAGTTTGCATAACTCTAAACCTTTTGTTTCAGAGCTTTCATCATTTATGTGGAATGTCTAGTTACACTTATGGTGGAGTCACGTACAATCCATGTTATGATAGATTAGTCGCATAAATTGACTATAACCAAATGCCTACTTACGATCCAACTCAAGACCTTGATTGGTATGAAGAGGTTTGTGAAGAAGACTTTGAAGACCTAACTACAGATAATATTGTTTGGGATATACATCCATACCCTCTTTACAATAATCAATACATGAAACACAGTCAAGACCTAGCGTATGATCCAAATCGAGATTGGGATAATATGGTTTATGAGGAGGACTTAGATGCTTTGGCTTGTGTGAGCTACCAAGCTCCACAATGCCCCAAACTTATCCTTTTAGGACCTCATCCTTTGGCTTGTGCAACCAAGCAGGCTCTACAATGTCATACTATTTCTATACCAAAACCTCATCCTTTAACTTGTGCAAGCAACCAATCTCCACAATGCTCTATCATTATCTAACCCCTGATCATTCTTCATCTATTACCAATAGTTCCCCACTTTAAAAAACCACAACCAATCCAATCAGTGCCTACCAAACTAAGCCAATCATTTGAAGACAAAGTTGTGCTCAAAATTAGTATTTTTCAACTCATTAGAAATCAAGGCCAAGAAAACCAACCAATCCAAGATGTTTTTATTTAACCAATCACTAATGATAAGTCAACCTATGATAAATTGCCTATTAATCCTATACCAATTATCGAGGAGTCTCAATCTGACAATCCAGTCTTTGCTAAGTCACTTCTTAATAATTATAATCGCCTTTGGACAAAACATTACCTCGACTATATGCTTATTTTTCAAGAGCCTCCCTTTGATAAGTGAATCTCTGGGGAGTTATCTCTTGACCTTTGTCATATCATTAAGAAGTCTTACTTTGACAAACTAGTCTCTGTGGAGCCCGTTATGCCATCACAGGTCGTTATTTGTCCAATACCAAACATCAACAAGACATCATTGTAAAAGAATACCCATTAGATGAAGAATAAAAGTTAGAATCAAGTTTTATTCTTAAATCGACATCAGATTTAGCATCTGAATCAGAATCAACATCAGTCTCGACATCAAATTCAGAGTCCATTGAGTCAGAATCAAATTCAAATACAAAATATGTTCATAATTGTTACAACATTGGTTATGCATGCCTAGAAAGTCAGTATGAATACATTTTTTATCCTTCTATGGTTTTTTAGGATTATTAATTCAACATTGACACAATTTATTTTAGTATCTTCTATGAGGATTGTGATGCCAACCTCCATTTCATTACCATTCTACATGCCATTGCTACCAACCAACATAGCCATGTTATTGACATTCCACCTCTCACAAGTATTGATTGGGACCGACAGAATCATACCTTATTGAATTGTATCCATAGTGACATAATAGTTGAAGAGCAAGGAGGCCAAGACCACATTAATGTAGAAAAAGAACAATCTCCTAGTGAAACCTTTTCAAAGACGCTACATGGCGATCAAAGTTCAAACTCAACATCTTTTAGTGAAACTTTTTTGGGGGTATTAGAAGACAATCAAAGTCAAAATCCAATGTTCATTAGTAAAAAATTCTTAGAGGCATTATGTGACAATCAAGACAACTTCATTGGTGAAAACCTCATCAAGGCACTGATAGCTGAGAACAAAAGTTCTTCACTACTTAATGAAAATATTATTCAAGATCAAATCAAAATAGCTTCTAATCTACATCCTAATCAGATGGTAGCTACTCTCAAGATCAAATAACAAAAAACTTTGGTGGTCCTATCGAGAGCATCTTCAAAGGTCTTCGACCCCGCCACATCTAAAGCTATGTCAAATCTAGAATCAGCAACATTTTGTGTGCCTAAAAATCTTGATCTTCATTTGTTTCCCTACCATCATTCATTCCATTATTATCTATCATTCCATTTCCCAGTCAAACCTATTATCCATTATTTATCCCTATTTACCATTCTTGGTCGTACTTTCTTTTGTAGAGGCCATAAAGATACCTTATCTCGACGCTTGAAGGAATCAAAATCAATGACCAATGAAGATCACAACATCATTTGCATCTAAATCTGCAATAGGTTCTTGACAGATCAACTATTCAGACGAAGTGTGGGCTATAAATTAACATGATTGATTATTTTGTTTGTATTATTTATTGATTAAGATGTGCATCTCCACTTTAAAAGGAACAACAAAATCATAGGCCATTTACCATACCCAGGCTGAACATATCAAAAGCCAACAATCACCTAGGCCAAAAACATGTACCATACCATTTCATTTTCCATGGTCAAATATCCCAGCCAATCACCTTCTCACTTGGGGTCAACCCTCTTACCATTTTATCAAATCTATCAAAACCCATCACTATCCTAAAGCAAAACCATGCCATCCTATCATTTCATCCCTATCTAGACCAAATCATGGTTTAAGTCATCCTACCCAATCATGTTTTGATCTTGGTTCTTTGGGTTCTTCCTACACCTTTTGTAAGGGGATTCAGATCAAGTTTCAACTCTTATCAAATCCATTTTTTAATGAAAGTCTATGAAATTAGTGTGATAGTTGATCTAGCAAGATATATTTCATTTTCTTTCTTGTATCAAGTTTGTTTATGTGAGCCTGATTATATCGCCTACTAGGACAAATCAATGTCTCACCGATCTTACTACTATTATAATTGCCTATGGGCAAATTAGTATCATCAATCTAATCTTTTGTATCTGATTTATAACATCCTATGGGCAAACTAAGAGGAAAATTTGTTTGTCATGCATTGCTGCATCACCTTGTCATTATTGTTTTCATTTGACTGACTATTTGCTAGATTTGAGAACTTGTTACCTGGTCAAGTTTTTTCTTGTCTTTTGTGTGGATGGAATTAATGTGACTTGAGGTCATTTTGAGACTATGTGGGCCATGTTCAATTCATGTTGAAGTCACTTTAATCCCTATTTCCATGTGCTCTCACCGTTTTGTGAACAACCTAAGACAAACACTCTCACCATTTTGCAAGTAGGATCTTGTCATTCTCTAACAAGTTAAGATACCTCAAATTGCCCAAAATATTTCAAATATTTCAAAAATACAAAACTATTTGTCCTATCTAAGCCTAGTCAGTTATCTTTGATTTGCCTTACTAGGGCAAACCCATTGTTAGGATATTTTTTAGTGCTTTTATTTTCAGACTTTCTATTTGTTTATTTGTTTGTTCACTTGTTTGTTTGCTTTCAGCACTATTGCCTTGATTCAATCTATGTGTGTTCATTAGGTGATTCCTTGTGTGCATTAGTCTTAAATCCATCCATATTCATATGTCAGCATTGTCATTATGGTTTTTATCATTGGTATATTGTTTTTAATTGTTTATTGGATTGGGAGTCAGTCCTTATGCATACTTTTTTTGAGTCCTCATGGTGTTCTATCATGATGCCTACCATTACATGCTACAACAAAAATTAGCTTCAAGAAGTTCTACAAGCAATGGAGCCACAAAATTTTCTCCTTGGTACCTTGGCAAATATTGCCACCCATCTTGATCAAATCAACCCATTGACCATTTTAGTTGTATTATTGTTAATAAGGATGAACATCTCCTCATTGGTAGGTACAACTGAATCCTTTTCAATGATCAATCTTATTCTTCTATCCATCACTTTCATTACTTTGTGCATCTTCATAGGCCTTGTTTTTTGTGGCTTCTTTAGTCATTAGACCATCGCATCTATGTTTGTGTTCGCTCATCTTTAATCTATATTCTAGGTTATATCTTTGAGTTATGCTTGCTAATCAGCACTAATCAGGGCACAACCATATCAAACACCATCTTTATCCAATCTAAGTCCACTTAATAATTATAATTGTCTATGGACAAATCATTATTTTGACTTTTATTCTTGATTATAACTGCCTTTGGGCAAATTAGTACCTTTTTAAAATCATTGCATGCAAGCATTTTCTCATTTGGATTAATCTTAACCATGGGTTATTTCCATCTTTCTTCTTACTTCTTTTTGAAAGATCATCCATCTACATATATGATGGCCACTCCCTCAAGGGGGCATCATCCTAGGCTTCCCAAACACCCTTTGGAGCTTTTTTTTCAATCATCATCTTCTTTTTGGCATACAGGTCATTTCTCATTATTTGAGAAGACATTGTTGTGCCTATAGTTTGCAATGCCTTTCCAAATAGGGGCAAACTGTAGACACCTAAAACTGACCTTCAATCAAGGTTTTGACCAATTTATAGCAAAAAACACAATTTGAGTTAAAAACACTAAAACACATTAAATGAGTTGAAACTGTCATATTCAAGTACAAATTTTGGCTAGAGTATCACTAAATGGGGAAAAGTAATTTATGAGACAGCTAACTTTGATTAGATCATTTCGAGGCAAAATGATATTTTTGCACCTGAGTGCTCTGGATTGCTCTTTTCTACCAATTTTCTTGCATGAGACACATGCCTTTGTTATTTTGTGTCGGTAACATCCTAAATGGGATAACATATCCAATGCATCTAACATCGCATCATAATTTCAATTCAATCAAATTTTAAGCCAATAATACGACATTATGATCAATTTGAATAATTTAAGCACTAATTGCCAAGATTTGCACCAAAAGTGAAAATCACATTTAAGACTAATTAATTTGAATCAAGAGCTTAAGTTAATTTTCCATGAAACTTGTTGAATATTTCTTTTTGAAAATTGATATTGAATATTTGCATCATCAAATGACAACATTTCTTGGAAAGACATCCCTAAACCATGTATAAAATATCTCATCAAGCCCTACCATGCCTCATTAAGACCTTCCATGCCTCTTTAATGCCTCACTATCCCAAATATATATGAGGACATTTATTGAATTTTTCCTCAAAATTGAATGGATCCTTAGCCACACATCTACATCTTGAGATAGGCGGTTTGGGTTCATTCTAATCATTTTGTAAAATCTATAAATAGGAGGCCTTGCCTATTGAATTTTAAGCTCTTTCAAACCAAAATTATCATACCGAAATGACCTCAAAAATTTTGGATAGTGTAAAGTTATAATGCTTAAATCATTCCAAAGCCATTGCAATTTAGAGTTATAATGCTAAATTGGTGAGCCAAGCCAAGCCAAGCCAAAGGTGCCAAGAGGAGATGAAGGTAGCCACTTTTCATTGACGAAGATCTCTTGAAGCACAAGCTGAGCAAGCCAAATAAGGAGCTTATTGACCATTTTGGTCCTGTAGGCCAAAATTGGTCTCCTTCCTCCCGTGCTATTCTGAGCTAGTTCAAATTTCGAGTTGCACAAGTCTTTCAACAAAAGGATGAACCAGTTCAAAGAATGCAAGGCTCTTACAAAGCTCTTCAGACATTTTGTCCAAAGAAATTCACAAGGAAAGAGACTGAAAACGTTCAAGACACTTTTCCTTAAGGTTGGAAAAAGTGGTTCAATGTTTGTGGAATTGTGTATTTCTTGTAAACCTAAGCATAATGTGAATTTGGTTGAAAATTAGGATCAAAATATGATGTTATTATGTGAATTTTTATCTTATATACACTTTTATATGCCCTCCTATTTGACCATGGACACCTACAGCCAACTATAATGGCAGTGAGAGGCAGTGAGTGAGAAAATGAAAATCTTAGTATGAACTAAACCTAAATATGCATGATTAAGTTCAATATACTACTATTTTTTCATGATTATGTTCAAGTTATTCTCTCAAACATTATAACTAACTCATTTGAGGCAATAGACACCTACATGAATCATGAAAGGCAAGTGTCTCAGTGAGGGAAGATAGAATCCTTAGATGTTCAAGTTATTCTCTCAAACATTATAACTAACTCATTTGAGGCAATAGACACCTACATGAATCATGAAAGGCAAGTGTCTCAGTGAGGGAAGATAGAATCCTTTTGAACGTTGAACTTAAACAATGTTGAATCGTTGAACCTTTGTTCATTCAAGCAGTTGGTTCAATCAGCCGGTTCAAGTAGTTGGTTCAATCAACCGGTTCAATCAGTTGGTTCAAGCAGTTGGTTCAATCAGCCAGTTCAAGCAGTTGGTTCAATTAGTTGGTTCAAGTAGTTGGTTCAATCGGTCAGTTGAATGAATGCGACTCCTTGCAAGACACAGTGATGAAACATTGAACCATTGAACTCTGAAAAAGGGTTCAGGTTTAGGTTCAAAAGGGTTTTACGAAGCTCAAAGGACAGGTACCCTTGCGAAGGGCAGTCAGGGACAAAATGGACCATTCCAACAGGCTACGAAGGACAATTTTGGACCCAAAGGTGCCCTTGCAGAGGGTAGAAAAAACTTAAAGAGGAGAGGGTTGAAAGGCAAGTTTCCTTCAAAAAGAAAGACCAAGGCAAAGAATTCCTTCGGACTTTCTGTCTGAAGGAAATTCAGAAGAAAATCCCGCGGCAAAGTGAACGAGGCAAATCCTTCGAATAAAAATTCCGAAGGAATTCCTTCAGACTTTTGTCTGAAGGAATTCACCCGAAATAAAGCCGCTCGAAAGAGAACAAGTGGCAAAATGAAGGAAAGATTTCCTTTGGACAAAATGTTTGAAGGAATCGAGAAGCCGAGGCAGCCTGAAGGACCCCGAAGGACAATTGCCCTTGGAGGGGACTCTCGGCTGCCAAAAGGGACCTTTCTCCAAGCCCCAAAGGGACACCTTCCCTTCGAGAGAGTTAAAAGACAAAGGCCCGGCCCAAGGAACAAAAAATTTGAGGAAAGAAAGTCCAAAGGAATTGCCAAAGGGGGTGACAGGCCCGCAGACGTCAAATTCTAGCATGGCAAACTAGCCGATGGAGGTTCAAACATCCAATGACGGGCGCGTGAATGTCAAATTTAAGGCGGTGAAATAGCCGTTGATTTTGAAATGCTTAAGGATAGGTTGCAAGTGAACTCAGCGACCTGCTGAGAAGATAACCCCGAGTGTTCACAAAGCCAAAAGGAGACAAAGCCAGGAAAAGACAAAGCTAGGAAGAGACAAAAAATAACAAGGAAAGACGGGACCAGCCCAAGTGGCAAAAGGAAAGCATCGGCAGAGGAGTTATTCCAGTGGTTGAAATAGTCTCCACCAAGTAGTCATCAAGGAGTGCAAACAGTGAATGACGCGGCCTGTTTTTTTCTCATTTTGCATTAATGAGCAGACAACTGCGTGAATGTCTTTAAGAAGCGATCTTGTTGGCAGACAAACGGTGCGGACCATGCTTTCACAATAATGTTTGATATAACTTAGATGCAAAAGTCAACACTGGTCGTTGACACAACATGTTCTTTCAGCAACGTCCTCTTCCCAATGATCTCAACGCGACATGGGCCACTTGTAAAAAGGGTGCCATTTGCTTCCTTTTTCTATATATATATATATTGTAAAACTCTCATTTGAGAGATATCTCTTGGCTTGTAAGGCGGAGCTCTGCCGAAATTTATCTTGAATCAAAAAGAAGCATTTTTACCTCCATTTTGAGTTTGCACTTTCGTATATGTCTATGGCTTTGTCCTGTGTTAAGTCATTTTCCTTTATGCTTTCACAGAATGATTGCAGCATGTCTAGTGTATTGTGAGTTCTTCTTTTGCAGGTTAGCCAGAAGTGTCCCTAGAGGAGTATAGGTGCATGTGAATAGGCTGCCAAAGTGTGTCTTAGAACACCTCTAGTAGTTCTTCCTCCTTGTATCTCCACGGAACCCTAGCTCACTAATGCAGAAGAATTTCTCATATCAAATGAAGTGTATGTCAGCTTGTTCTTGGTGGAAAGTGTATGTTCAAGCTAAGTAGATCAACCATTTTTGGTGCATCACCGTTTAAGTTTAGGTTATGTTTTCAATCATCCTTATCCCTTTTCAACCCTCCCTTTAATCATTTTTAGCAGTAGGAAATCCAGGACCTCAGAGATGCATCAAAGGGAGCTAGCCCTTATCTAGAGATTTTTACTTCAGTTTTGCCAGGCCCACAGGCAAGAGGGGAGTCTCCATTGTGCCGCGTGGAAGACAGGAGCTCAACCTCCTGTCAAGGGTGCAATCCACAGCGTCAACAAAGCCTTTTGGAAAAATCAAGGATTTCATAAGAAATTGGTGTTTTGTGTTCATATTTCTCACTTCTTTCCATTTTTAGTTGTGTTTTTAAATATTTTTTCCTCACTAAACTCCCCCTAGTGACTATGCCTACAGATGTTATGCTAGTTAGTATGTTTCTTTCATTTTATTTTTATTTTGAAACTAACACAATACTAACCATCCTCTCTTGAATCAAATTCCTAGTCTACAGTCATGAGAGTTGATTTGATTGCATCGGAGCTCCACCTTTAAGGTGTAGCTTGAATCAATGCCACAATGTCATTGATGTGGGGATAAGACATTGAGGTCCCAAATTCTATCTTGTAGCTTTCATTCATCCATGATGCAAATATATTGACACCTAGAGCAATTACATTATGGTTAAGAACATATAGAAATGTCATGCTCAGACCCTTGGAAGAACGAGGAAGGCCATATAGAACACAAAAATAGTGAAATATTTCAAAGTGAGTTAAGTGGTGATGGTGAGGAGGAATGACAGTATTTTAGGTGATATTGTACACTATGAGGTATATATTCGACACCAGATCCAAGTTTGGGGTAATTATTGGATTTGCATGACTCGCACCCATTGCAAAGGGGTTTGCATTTTGTAAGGTGGCAGCATCTTTGATTAACCATGTTTTTTTGGTTAAATATGGAAGAGGATGTCATAAGAGATGATTTTATTGCGACAGGGCTACACGTCTAATGTACAACTTGAATCAATGATGCAATGCCACTAATGTGGGGACATTACTTCTATGATTTTACACTACATAATCTACTACCAACACTTTTTTGGACTTAAATAGTTGTCTCATCCCGAGATAAAGTCACAAGAAATGTGTCGAAAACTGGAGTGGCTTGTGCTACATTGATGGTTTGATTAAAAGTTATAATTTCAGTTATCACTTGAAGTGTGATTTACCAATTTTCACATTTTGTGCACTATTTAACTTCCCCCTCAAGTTTTTAACTAAATAATGTACCAATCTACCACCCTTTGTGGGTTTTCAATAAATTGGTGTAATTAGGAGGTCGTCCTTTATGATTTTTCAACATTCCTAATCCCGATCACAGAACTTATTGCCTTCCAAGACATTAGAATCTTCAATATCGACAAACTTAATTATCCACAACACCTCAGTGTGATGGTGGAGGCATGGTCAAAGAAGCTAGAGTCAACTCAGCGCCGCTCACCTTTACTTAACACTGAACAAAATATTGAGAGAGGCACTGTATATGACACAGTTGTTGTTTGAATTTGAGTTAGATATATTATTATCTTAATAAAAATCAATTTGTAATTCATTATTAAATCCCATTCTCATTGATTTTTTTTTAATATTGGGGGAAAGTGGAAGGAAATATAGAGAACATCATTTGAATTTGGAAATTCCAATTGAAAAAACTATTTAGAACATAATAGACCATAAAAATTGCTAAGGTTCACTTAATTTAAAAAAATATTATGCTATGACACATAATAATTAAGCTACTATACTTTCTTCCTTAGAGCCATCCCAAGAATTCAAAGACATGATTTTATCTCCACACATTGTGTGTCTGAGGAATTACAATGCAATGTTTTGTGAAATTGAAGGGGTTGAGGATACCTTTGATGGAAAAGAGACTACCCAAATAGTTTATGAATACAAATAATAATATCACTTAGTAAATCATGGCTTCACCAATAAGCAACCAACCCTGAGGTATTTCCTTGTAGAGACCTTTTTCAATAGGTGTTTTGTCGAGGATGACATCTTATGTTTTCCATAAAATGAAAATTCAAAGGTTTACATTGTTGGGATAGCTTTTGATAGTATAACAAATGGATGAATAAAAATGACTTAATGGAAGTTTTAAAGGATTGGGATGTGGATATAGACATTGAGTTAACAAAAACAATGTGGATAGTTATACTATTATAACCTTCAAGTCTCTCCTTCAAGTCTGGAGAGAGAGAGATTAAGGATGTTTTTGATGAACAAATTATATGGCGCCTTCAATATTGATCATTCTATCAGATTATGGGTTCCCTTGCTTGCAATGATCATTAATGAAGACAAGAAACCTGTACTGGGTGAAATCACCTCTTTCAATTTTTAGCAAAAATAAATGGGGATAGGGAAGGTTAAACGTCTTACATGATTTCTTAATTATTGAATGCCTGATGTGAATTATTGTAAAATTTAAGCACGTAGTGTTCCTGATGTGGCCTTGTCCCTCTATTTCACCCATTCTTGTGTTGTATAGAAAACCATGTGTGTACAGATATTAGGAGGGAATGCAAGAAATATGTGCTCATTTATATTCCCAATATAAATATAAATTAATAAACATATTATGTCTTATATTTCTAAATAAATGAGAGAATCCATTAAGAAATTTGGGGCTTAGTAGTATGATGGCAAATTCACCATTTTGATAATTTAAGGCATTATGGTGGCTCCTAATAAACTGCCATATTGTGTAACTGATAAAATTGCCTCTTTAGAAACGGCCTATCCATTTTTGCAGGGACCTGGAGTAATTTACAAAATAATATATTGGATATCATGGCCTCCAACGTCATTGCAATTTGGAAAGTGACAGTGTAAAATGTGGCCTTCATTATAGCTACTTACAGTACATAGGCTAGCATTCATCAAGTTTGAAAAGGATTTGATTAGATATTAGGATCTTAATGGGAAAGTAGCCAAGAATTTTGAGTCTTCAAAGAAAAATTAGCTTAACCGATCACCACCAAGCCCACCCAACTGATCAATAATATCTTGATCTATATAATTATTTTTGAAGTTTCAGAAAATGTGAGGAAGCAGGCTTGTATAAACCATCATTTCACACATAGAGGAAGATCTGCTTTGGACAGTCTAGTAGCTAAAGAAAAGTAGGAGTCTTAAGGGATTGACACAGTTTTAGTGAAGAAATTATTACAGGGATTTCATCAAGCATCACAATCAATGAGTACTCTCGTGGCCACATTACCTAAGGTAACAAGGTCAAATTTACTTCTACCACCATGCCATCTACTGGTTGTTCTTTTTCGTGGTTCATGTTCCTGTTAGTTTAGATATTTCAGAACCTCTAGCTTTTTCAAATATTTCATTATCTCCGAATGTTCCATCTGTATCTGTTGACGCTTTTGAATTATCAGTGTGTGTGTCTTTCCCTGATATAAATGTATTTGGTACTCAAGGTGTTGTGGTTGTTTCTAGTCAACTGACTAAGGTTGCCAAGATCACTAGTTTTGGGATTATTTATCAGTGTCAAGGAGAAGTGAGTTCTGTGGGATCCACCATTGCCTTACCATCCCAATTACCAAAAAATATTCATGTGTCTAGAGCACTAGTGGCCACATTGTTTCCTAAAATTGTGTTTTCCACCCCTTCACCTGTGATCACCATGGAAAAGATTGTAGAGTCAGTTTATCAAGCCTTTTCTATTGCCACTATTGTTGATCATGGTGATATTTTATCTGTCAAGGATTCTTCATCCTCATACATATTTGTATTTCAACATTTGAGATGGCAGAAAAGGTTGGTGTCTCATCCCCCATTTCCCCTGTTTCTAATATGATCACAAGTTCAATTGATATCAGTCCTACAGGGTTAACATTTTCCATACTGCCTATTTTGGTTTCCATCATGATCACCACCATTTCATTTACACCTCTATCCATCGTTTCCAGTCCCACCATGTAAAAGACTGTAGAGTCAGTTTATCAAGCCTTTTCTATTGCCACAATTGTTGATCATGGTGATATTTTATCTGTCAAGGATTCTTCATCCTTATACATATTTGTATTTTCAACATTTGAGATGGCACAAAAGGTTGGTGTCTCATCCCCTGTTTCTAATATGATCACAAGTTCAATTGATATCAGTCCTACAGGGTTAACGTTTTCCATACCACCTATTTTGGTTTCCATCATCATCACCACCATTTCATTTACACCTCTATCCATTGTTTCCAGTCCCACCATCTCCATTCCATCCCTTATGTGACCTAAGTTCTATCCCCACCTAATCCAAAATAAATTTCTATTCCGCAACTTAAAGAAGAGTCTCAAGCAAATTGGATAAATAATATGCAATTGGCTAAAGCTCAACGAACTAGTATGGTCATATATGAGTAGCCAGAGATCAAAATGAAGTTTGAGAAGGATCATTACAAGGAAAATATCAAAAGGTGGCTCACTAAGGCTCTTTAGAGTAGAAGAAGATTTGTCCACAGAAACACAAAAGAGGAAAAGGACAAGTCAGGATGCTATAAATACCAGTGCATATTATAGTAGTGAAGAAGAATATGAGGAAGATCTTGAATCTATGGTCAAGTCCAAAAACAAAATGACACAGAGGGTTGTTCATGGAATTAAGAATAAGGTAAAATGTTGAGAGACTCAAGCAAAGATCAAAGTGCTAATAAATATTTTCAAATAGATTTCTCTTAATTTTCTTTTCAAATCATTGCAAACTGCTATGTTGAGGAGTGACCAGTCACAAAAATAATGTTTATAATTATTTACTTGAGATTTAAAAAATATAAAATATTGTTATTATTGTTGTGGTTTTCAAGAAAGTTTTGCTTCCTAATGTCCCAATTATGCATACTTTTGATATTAATTTGTGTGAATATTTTATAGTGAAGGCTGAATCAGTATTTGGAGAATTGTCATGATCTCTTGTTTCCAGAGTATCACAATTGAATATGCTTGTGAGGAAGATTATATTGTTACTTACAAATTAAATTATGCCAAAATTTCATCAAGAGGACAATATTTTGGTCTCTTCTGATGAATTCATTGAGATGTTAGGTAGTTTCATTGCTACATTCAAGAAAGAATTGGCCACTGCAAACAGGAAAGGCAACTAGCGGACTTTGGACTTTGTGGTAGATGTAATCAGAATAGTGGAAAAGGCAAATGCTCTGTATGAATACATAAGCTAAAATTTGATACAAATATTTTAAATTAAGTTCACGTGTTGATCAAAATTCAAGGCAAAATTTAAATATTTAATGCTTCAAATATTTTAAAAAGTCTATGTATGTGCACATTAGAAAAATGAAAGAATCTTGCTAAATTATATGAAAAGTTGAAGACCCAACCAACCCCAGGGAAGATTCAACAACATAAGCTAAAAATAGAAAATATAGGAATATGCATATTAAGCATGTTACAATGTGCTAGTCTTGGGGACTGTGCATAGATAGTTGTAGCCTCATTTTCTACTTGTTACAAATATTTGATTATCGGTTGAGATAATCCACAATAATATTAAAAAAATTTAAATGAAATTAGTAACTAAGAAAATATATCAACACTAAGAGGAGAGTACTTTCATTTAGGTGTGGAAATTAGCTCTATGACCAGAATTATAATTAGAAACAAACTTATAAATCAAAAGGAAACAAATATTAAATACTTTGTTACATAATTTTTCTCAATCATAAATGCCATAGTTTATGTATTAGAACCATGTTTAATAAATTCTCTAATTCTTACACTAGTATAAGCAATATGTTGATTTGAAGAAGTGTCTTTACAAGTACAAAGAAATTTAATACTTGTGATATATAGTTGATAAAAGAATTCATATTAGTCTAGAGAAGATTCATGCACTCAACCATCAGATCAAATATATCATCGCACTCTCTGACGAGTGCCCTAAGATCCTTCATCAAGATTTTCCACTCCATGATAAATACTTATTTATCATGACTCTAGTGTTCACCAACTTCAATTAAAAAACAATCAACATGAAAGTTGTTTCCAATAAAACAAATAAAATTAAGAAAGCATTCAGTTGTACCCCTTAACGATTGCCCCTGTGATGAAATAGAAAGAGGATTTTTCATGATCGTTAGATTTCCTTTTCTTTCCTTCAAATTTGAAATAGAAAACAAATTTTTGGTAGGGTTTGATATAGATATTTGATTTAAAAGTGGCTTTTATTTATTTTTATTGAGCAAACAAGGAATGGGCCCTTATGCATCTAGGAACACAATTGAAGTGCTAGTCTTTATAGAACTAATGATTCAATAATTATATACAAAAAGACTATAGTCCAATTGATTGATGAGGATGAAGAGTTGCAATGCTGTCTACCAAGATACAAATTATCAGAAAAACCCCAAAAAGGGGTGAATTGAAAAGCGGCTTTTGTATATTTTTTTTTTACAGAAATCTGACATCAGAGTCTCATAATAACTATCACCAGTTTACAATGGCATCTTGAGGATAAGAATTATCCTTTTACAATTTCAGCCCTGTGGGTGTGTAACACTGCAACTGCTAATTACATGCACGCAATAACAAGGTAAGAAAGTTTTAGACAATACGTCTTCCTTTGAAAATCTTCCGTCTAAAACATAGTAAGAATTCAATGGTTTCAAACTAGACCTCTTTCTGGTACAAATGATGGGAAAGATGAGGTTTGATGATAACCTCCAAAGGCACTGCCCTTAGCATTGTCAAACCAACCCCTTCATTCATGTCAATCACTTTTCCATCAGGGACAAACCAATCAAAGTTCTGCAACAACCTTGCCAAAGTTATTTGCACCATACACATTGCCAAAGAAGCACCAGGACATCCTCTTCTCCCTGCCCCAGATGGAATCATCTCAAACTCATTCCCTCCCATTTGTATGTTGTCCATCTCTATATCCTTCCCCATAAAATGCTCTGGCATAAAGTCCAGAGGCTTATTCCAGACTCTTGGGTTTTTATGAATTGCCCATGCATTTACCATCAACATTGTTCCTGCAGGAATATGGTAACCTCCCACTGTACAAGCCTCAATTGATTTGTGTGGCATTAGCAAAGGCGCTGGAGGATAATGACGCATAGTCTTTTTCACTATTGCCTGCAGGTATGTTAGCTGAGTTATATCTGATTCCTCTACCAGTCTGGTATGTCCAACTTTAGAATCAATCTCCTCTTGTGCCTTCCTCATTACATGGGGATGTCGTAATAACAACGACAATGCCCACTCCAAGGCAACTGAAGATGTTTCAGCCCCTGCAATAAGCATAGCCTGCAAGGCTATAAATATTAATTTATAAAAATATCTAAACTTACAAAAAACTAAATTACATGGCTATTCAAATGCTTTTTTTATTGTTACCAGGGCTGTCATGACAAGCCATGTGTATTTATAATCACTAACTTTTTGCTCTCCCAAATTGCTATCACGAGCTTCTGATACGATCACTTCTAAGCACTCGTTTGATAGGTCAGAAGTTCAAGGGCATTTGAGGGAGGACCTTGCAGCACGGGTCTGATGTCCGGTGATTGAGGAGGACAAGGACCTTTACAGCATTTATACCTTAGCCTAACGGAAGGCATTAGTTTAGACTGATGCAAGGTCATATCACCAAACAACTAACTATCATAGCTATATTATTACTCTCACAGCCGAATTGGTTAGTATTTAGGACAGAAAACCCTTGAGACCGGCACAGATAGCCAAATTGGTTAGTATTTAGCACAGAATACCCTTAAGATCGGCACCTCCTTTTAAGATGGGAACTACTACTCAACCATTTCCTTGGCTCTTTGTATCACTTTTCACCGTTACCCACCTACCTCTTTATGGCTTTGATTTTTCCATTGTAATGAGCCGCGGTTCTCTTCCTCACAGATAACTTGGTAAGTTAAGGTAACCAAATTGGTAAGCGTTTAGGACAAAATACCCTTAAGACTGTCACCTCCATTTAAGATGGAAACTACTACTCGACCTCTTTTTATAACTTTTCGCCATTATCCACCTCTTCATGGCTTTCATTTCCCCCATTGATACATCCAATGCAATAGCTCCATCCCGATAGGTCGATGAGTGCATAAATGGTATCTCTTTCACGACCAAATCATTTGGGTCATAATGTCATTCAGGTAGAGTGCATTCCATTGCTGTTTGGTACTAGTTTATACCTTAGGATTGAATGCAAAAAATGCTATTTCAATTTCTACCAATAATTTCTAGCAACAGGTCTAGTGCATCAGTTGGTTGTTTAGTACTAATTTATCCGGATGCGTCACTAGGAGAAAATTCTGTGAATCCTAGGTAAATCAAATGAGTAGACTCCAAACTGTCCCAGTAGTACCTCCACCATCTGCAAAAGAAATTTACAAACCAAATATGCAAAAACAAAACAACTTACCATTGCATTCGCCTTAACAAATACATCTTTATCAGCAATTGCTTCGCCATTCTCCTCTGCCTATGAGATCAGCACATCAACAAAGTCTACTATCTCTCCCTCCTCTTCTAATCCCTTCTCCTTGTGCTTCTCCACAATTCTCTGCAAATACAAATCTAATTTCCCCTGCACCTTCTTCATAGCCCACTTCAACCATTCAACATAATCCCCGATATCAATTACCCCATGAAGAATCACAGCCTCTTCAATCAGATGGGTAACTAAATCTGCTGAAATCCCTGATTCTTCGCCACAATATCTTTCACCTATGATCATTGTCATCAGAAATTTAAAAGTCAATTGGGACAAAACACTTCTCACGCCAACAATACTCTGCAACTGTGACTGCTGAAACAGATAATTTACTGCTTTACAAATCCCTTTCATTCTCTTGGGTTTGAATGATTGAATTCTTTTAGAGGACAGAAGCTCCAGAGTACAGATTTTTCTTGCGTTTCGCCAGTAAGTCCCATACGGAGCCCATCCCAAAATAGAAAAATTGTAGCTCATACGCTGGCCTTGTGCAAGCTGAGGGCGAGATGCAAAAGACTTGTCATTTACTGTGAAACACTCTTTGGCTAAATCCGAAGAACTGATCACCAAAACGGGGCAACTGCCGAATTTGAGATGCATAATAGGTCCATAGAATGTTGAGATTGAATATAGAATCTGGTGAATTGTCTTTGTTTTGTCTATAAGAAGATGAAAGTGGCCAATTATAGGAATAGCTCTGGGTCCTGGAGGAAGTTTATGTTTATATGTTCCATATCGTTTTACTGTAAGTACTGCAACAAGAAAAATGGTGGCAGCTCCTACCAGAAGAACAGAAATCATGTAAGACGGTATCTCCATAACTACCCCCATTGCTTGGACCTCTTTGTTTCCTGAATGTTTTGTCAAGTTATACATATGGATATATAATTTTGGGCATCATCTAGCGAGAACATCTAAGGCAAAAGCATGAAAATCTAAGGCAAGAGTACTCAAGTCAAGGAAGATAACTTCATTTGATTATTTTATGATTGATAAATTTATTGAATCATAAAGAATTTACAGTAGCTGTTACAGTTTCTACTCACCTTTCACTTTCCAAGATGGGACTTTTGCCTCACTGTAAGATTAAATTGTTTTGTTTCATCTAAACATCTTGCCTGCTGAATTCTTCTGACACCTCCACTCAAAAGGAATTACGTTTAATTGGTAAAGTTGCTTTGAATTTTTGTTCTAAATGACATCATGATTGATGTTAGGAAAGGAAAAAAATAAGAAAAACACTATGAATGATTGAAAAGATGGGATTTTTTGGGGTACTAATACTGACCACGGACCTGCTACTGTAAATTATTATTGTAAATGCTGTATGGTTATATTAATACATTTTAATAATAATAAAATATTATCTTTTCAAAATTATAGATTGAGGAATATTGAAGTCTTTTATTTTAAATATTATTTTTAATTTTTAAATTTTTTTGGAAATAAAAATTAATTTAATATTTATGTTAAATTTTATGTATTACTTTCTCCATTCTATTTTATGGAATAGAGAAAGACATGAGATGCCAATAAATTGTTATAGTTTGAGGGTTTCCTTAACATAATTAAAAGTTGATTTACACAATTGTTGTACAGAGACTGACCTCCATATTTCTAGTGTACATTGTATATATCAGATTTGCTTCATATGGATGCTCTCATTTGTATGAGATTAGAGGGTGATTCTTCCACATCTTCAATGATACACAACTCTTTCTAAGCCTCCATAATTTATGAGGATCAGAGATGTTCGTTTGTTTTATTTCGACATATGTTTGATCTTCATAAATGTTTAAAAACACTTTACTTTCAAAGTATCATGCATCAGGAGGATTACTTTTTATTCGCTTTGTCTCTTCTTCAGAATTGAGAATGAGCAACCTCATTAAATGCTTGTTTATGTGATGGACAAATTTATGAGGCATCAAAGTTTATGATTTATCTTTTTTCTATTTCTCTTTTAACTTTGCACAGGTTGAGGTTGTATTCCCTATGCCTTAACTTTGTTATTTTGTCCAGTCCCATCGATAAATTGTGGTTTTTTGTGAACATTAATACCATTATCATTATACTTTTTAATGAAGTACAAATAATTATTATGCCGATAGGCATTCACCTATCAAATTGAGCCTTATGTGTTTTACCCAATCAACATTTCACTTTTGCTATTGGATGATGAATACGATCCTATTTACATGTTATGGACCTATGTTGCACCCACATTGCAGGGCATGAAGCTAGTTAATGTGGATGCATTGGTTTCTGGCCTATTTTAGTGAAAAGCTAAATGACACAAAAAAGGGTATGGCACTTATGATAAATAATTGTATATTATTGTTCAGACATTGAAGCAATGGAGGCACTATCTATTGTATAGAGAATTTGTTTTGTTGACAAAAAATCAAGTATTAAAATATATAAATTCTCAAGCCAAGTTATCGCATAAGCACGCCAAATGGGTCTCATTTTTTCAGAGTTATACATTTGTGGTGCAACATGTGAGTGGAAAAACTAATATTGTGGCTGATGTTTTAAGTAGGAAGCATCACTTGTTGCTATGACTAATGTTGTTGGGTTTGAAGAAATGAAGAATGAATATGCAGTTGATCCATATTTCAGCAAAGTTATTGGTACTCTAAAAAATCCAGCAGTTGTATGTGGGGAATGTTATGATGACTACTTATTTACAGATGGATTTTTATACAAGGGACTCCAACTTTGTATTCCCATTGGGTCTAGGAGGGAACAACTGATTATGAGTGCATTCAAATGGCTTGGGAGGTCATTTTGATAGAAACAAGACTTACAACTTGGTAAGTGACAAGTTCTTTTGGCCTCAGATGCGGAAGGATATTAATAAATTTGTTTCTACCTATAGAATTTGTCAAGTGTCTAAAGGCGAACAGCAAAACACTAGGTTATATAAACCTTTACCAGTACCTGAAGGACCATGGATTGAAATTTCAATGGGTTTTGTCTTGGGATTGCCTCATACTCAAAGAGGTAATGATCCCATCTTGGTTATGGTGGGTCATTTCTCTAAAATGGCCTACTTCATTCCATGCAAGAAGATTGTTGATGCAAGTAAGATTGTTGATCTCTTCTTTAAAGAGATTGTACGCTTACATGGATTGCCCAAGACTATCACAAGTGACCAGGATACAAAGTTTCTTAGTCACTTTTGGAGAACTTTGTAGAGAAATCTTGACAGTAAATTGCAATATAGTTCAGCCTATCACCCTCAGACAGATGAGAAGACGGAGGTGGTGAATAGAAGCTTGGGAAATTTGCTGAGATGTTTAGTTGGGGAAAACCCAACACAATGGGACTTAGTCTTGTCATAGGCAGAATTTGCTTTCAATTCCAGCATCAACAGGTCTACAAGTAAATCTCCTTTTCATATTGTTTTGGGAAACAATCCAAAAGGTGTAGTGTATTTAATTGATCTCCTTATGGGGAAACAAAATAGCCGAGATGCCGAGGACTTTTTGAAACATATATATGAAGTGCAAGAACAAGTTAGGCAAAGGTGCAAGTGACAAACCAATAGTATAAAAGTCATTCAGACTTGCATCAGAGAGAAAAGTATACCAAGAAGGTGAGCTAGTCATGATGTACTTGCATAAAGAAAGATTTCCTCAAAGCACCTACACTAAACTGAAGCCAAACAAAATTGGTCCTTTCCAAATTCTCAAAAAGATTGATGAGAATGCGTATTTGATAGACTTGCCAGAGGGCTTTGACATCAGTCCTATTTTCAGATCTTTATTCCTATCATGTAGGCCTGGAAGATGTTCAAGATGAAAGTGGAGTTGAAGAGTGGACCAAGCATTTGCTAAAGAAAAAGAGGGAGCAGATTGAGAAGATAGTGGACAACAAGATTACTGCTACAAGGGCCAAGAATTATAAAATGTATTTAGTGAAGTGGAAAGAATTACCTGATTTTGATAATACTTGGGTTACATTAAAAGGAACTCGTGAAGATGACAAAACTAGATGCAGCTGAACCAGGAGGTTCAGAATTTTTTTGAAGAGGGGGAGAATGATGCACACCGTGGAGAATTTGTTGGAACCGATTAGCTAAAATTAGTAATACGTAACCATTTCGCTGTTTGAGTGGACTTGTTAAGCGTAGATGGCAGATAGTTGGCAACGATAGTCTTAATTTAGTTAATAAACTCCTAACATTTAGGGGCAGTTAAGTGTCGTAGAAGCTGGGGCTTTAGATAGGGTTCTTTATTTAATTGTGTTTAGGAGTGCATGTGTGGTGGGGGAAGTAATACATAGAAAGGAGTGCAGTGATTTCCTTGGAGGATTATTGTGTGTTAAAAGTGGACTGTCAGTCCCTATTCAGTGAAGTTGTCCTGTTTTTGTGATGGATATTTCTTACAATAGATTATAGAATTAATGAATAAGACTCTTGTTTTTGTTTGATCCCTTCCTCTCATCTATTTCTGCTATTTTTTCATTTAAAATTCAGATTGCAGGTATTTTGTTTTGTACTGCAAGTTGTTGCAGGTGTTTGATCTGCATCATTGTTCTTTGCCATTTTCAAGGTCACCACGTGCAAGTATAGTCATGGAAGCCATTAATACATGCATATCAATAGGTAGCCTCTGAGAAAGCCATGGAGAAATTTGTTCTAAGAGATAAATGGCAGCTCTGCTTTATTTTACATGGTTTATTTTGCTTATGCTTGTATGTCACACTCAACCTTTGTTGTGAATCACTTAATTTATCCTTGCACCTAAATTAAGTGTTTCCCTTATCTTGACCATCATTTTATACCGAGTTGTAATTGTGGAGTCATCTACTTCTAGCCTCGGCATGGTCATGATCATGGATACCACCACTATTGTCATCTAGGGCTTTGCAGTAATTATCATTTATGGTAGAGGTTTATAGATTTTTTCATATAGAGAGAGATTTGTAGTATCCGTTGTCATTCTTCATTCTAAAAATATGGTATGAATAATTGCAGCTTACAGAAGCCATGGGCTACCTCAAGAGGCAATGATTTTGTTTTAGTATAACAAGGGAGTGTAAATTGGTATGACCGTATACTCCATCTACTATTATAATCATATATATAGTAATACTATATTTTATAAATATTATATACTTAAATATATAATAATAACAAAAGAACAAAAACAAAAATAATATTTGATTAATCTTCTTAAACATCTGGAATTAGGAAGCGAAGAACATTATCTATTGCATTCTCATGTGGCAAGTAATTTTCAAGTAACTTTGACACTGACACTCTACCTTGAAAATGAATTTGACATAGTTAAGTTTGTTAGAAATGGTAGAAACATGTCAAAATATAAGGCATGTGGAATCCCAATGTTATGCCACCACTCCACAGTCTTTATACAATGTGGCACCAAGATTTAAACCCACTCCAACAATCAATTCTCGCCTAACCTAGTATTCTTCCATTTTTGAAGGCAGTAACTCACAAGAGTGACACTGCACTTTGTGCTTCTCTCATTGATTGCTCTAGTTGATTTCTGAACCACTGGTTTGGGTACTTTTTTGTACTTTGTACTTTGATAATTGATTTGAGCTAATTTATTATATGTGGACATTATCATTTGTTACAATGCAAAAATAATTTGGAATATCAATGTGATCAGAATCTTATGTATTCTTTTATGGGTATTTCAAAATATATTTATTGTTCTTTAGATTATGGATATTGAGATTAAATAATAATAAATGTATTTTATATGTATCCATACATATCTCTTTGACAAGAACATGGTGATCAGAATATTCATATGTTTTTATATATATAAATGTTAAGATAAGATTTTGATTTAGAATATACTCTTTTCCTTTGAGATTTCAGGCATTTGAAAGAAATGATAAGAACAAGGACAACCATGTAGCACAAGCTGCAAGAGATAATATAGAAGCGGAAAATGGAGTTCTGAGAAAGAAGGGACTATGCTTGGTACCCATTTCTACTATGTGTAATATAATCTGATTTGTATATTCATTAGGTTTTTGCAATGTGTGCGCTCACAATCAACTAATTTTGGAAGGGCAAAAGCCTAACAAACTGAATGTCTCACTATAGACATTTTTGTTATTTTTTGTGATGGAATGTTGCAAAGGTTGATGTTCATATGCATTATTAATGAGAGTAAAAACGGGACCAAAATCAATCTGAGATGCGAAGAGCATTTTACAGGGAAGGTGTCACTATTTACGGGTCTTTGTATTGTTAAGTGGCATTGTTAGGTGGTATTGCATTGCTTCTAATATGGGCACAATTTTCACTCACTCATCTCAACATCTTTAGATCCGCAGGTGAATCTGTGTAATTTTCGTCGCAGTAGAATGACTTCAGTGTAATGAAATTTTAAATTCTATGCATTTTAGGGGTCTTATTTTGCTCACTTCGTGATGAGAAAAAATTGTTCTCAAATATGTTTATCACTTCGGTGTGATTTCAAAAAAAAGATGTTTCATATGTTTCATGAAGATGTTCTCAGAAAGCTGCATGTGGGTTGTCATAGGCAAGGTGGATGAATGGTGTTTGAGGACACAAGCCTCTAATAACGTCGTGAGATGTGGGTATGTAAATTACAGATTTCCTCCACCATCCTTAATAAACAGACACCATTTTTTTTTATCCATTACTTCCTGATTTCTTGCCACATGCTACCATACTTGTCGCCATGATGATCAAGTCACTAATTGGGTTTCAGTTTGATATTCTCTTTTTCTGCCTTTGTAGTTTGCATTTATCACGATGTAGTTTATTGCAGTTCAATCTGAATTGGAAGGCCTATGTAACAATTAAATGACGTTCCTTTTTATTTCATTTAGTATTGTTTTAGGGTTTAAGTTACTAAGGTTCTTTGAGAAAAAATTACTCAAGCTCTCATGGCTTCCAATTCTGTAAATAATTTTAATAGTTATTACTGTAACTTGAGGTTATTTACATCTTTTTTGAATAGCTATGAATTCTTTGCAAATATTTTTAATCCTTGAGCTATTAAAATTTTAAAGGAAATATGGATAGATATCTTACAATTATTGAACTTCCTTGCAAATTATTTTAATCATTCAACTGAACCTATGCAGAGAGACAGGTAGTCATTTGCACTGCAAATTTATTTAACTAAATGTTGTGTTTACTCCTCGTTTAGGTCTTGTTCCAGATGTTTTAGAATTGGAGAAATTTCATGAACTATAAGATGAGAACGGATCACATTTTAATGGCTACCAGATATAACAAGACTTTTAAATTTTCTGACAAAGGGAAATAATTGTAGAAGATCATGAAGAAAGATTGAAAGGATTCGATTTTTTTTAGTAAAAAGATACACTCATAAAAAAAATTTATTCCCAACATACTTGGATGTTTTCTATTGTCAAGGGTCGTCGGGGACGACATGAGGCGGATTTGATTTCGAGAAGGCTCCACATTCGATGTACAACTCAAAACCCATGATCGTTGATCCCGTTTGGCCTTTGTGCACGAAGTGTTAAGAAATAATAATATGTTTTTTTATGTCGATAGGGATGTAAATTATTTGTTGGTAAAGTGGAATTTTGTATATTGAATCTTGTTTGGGCTTTGTGCATGACGTGTTAAGAAATAATAATATGTTTTTTATGTCCACAAGGATGTAAATTATTTGTTGGTAAAGTGGAATTTTGTGTATTGAAACAATGTAAGTTAGCAATCATATTATATGCAAAACCTATAATGGTGGAAAATGAGGTGGTGTATTACTTCATATGGCATGGCAATCCATTGTGTGGGGAAGAGATGTCATATGGAAGGGATGAATTAATTTTGTTTCGGTAAAATGAAATTTTGTAAAATAAAAGAGTGTAAATTGAGAAGCGTACTTAACTTTAAACCCATGACTATTGACCATGTCCCACCTTATGTGCATAAAGTGTTAGGTGACAATAATTTGATATTTGTAATGGATGTGATAGTGAAATATGACATTGTGTTTCTTAATACAACACTTTCTTGAATGTGATATTTGTAATTGAGTGAAGTGTTGTGACCAACACACCCCTATTTTTAAAGAAATAGGGCACCTTCTTGCCTATCCCTACCCCCTTTTTTAAATTGAGATATAGATTTCATTTGCAAAATTCATCTTTTACCTCATTATAAAAGGCCCAGTATATTGAAAGCTTAATTTACATCATAACTCAATTTAAACTTTGATTATATTAATTGTCATCAACTAAACAACATATGTACCCTTAAAAAATATTTAAATGTATTAGTAACCACAAATACCTAATATTAAGGTTCATATTTCATACTATGCCACTAGCAACCCTTGATTTGGTAGATCTGACTAATGTATATAGATCGAAATCCATGTTTTGATGCATACACAAAGTTTATTTAAAGTTTTAATTAAATTAATGTATTGCTTTGTAAGTATATGTGACTATGGGACTCCTTTGATTGCCATATGTTTTATTTTATTATAGAATTCATTAAACTTCTTTAAATAGTTGTGCACGTTTATTGACTTCATTTAAAATATATTACCACAATATCTTTAGTGTATTCTATGTAAAAACGGACACATGAGAATAAAGGAAGAAATCAAGATCTTAATGGATCCACAAAGTTCATTGAGGCCACATAGAGAGTAAAAGAGACCGGATGACTCACTCCATGACCATAGGACAATGAAAGTTACACATGTAGCATTCCAAATAGGCATGATAAAATTAAAAGAAAAAAAAGTTTGAAGTTTGATAAACCATATTTTTAAGGATTTTAACATGTGGTTTCATGAGATGTAATCATGGAAAGGAACCAAACGCTAGTGAATATAAAAAGAAATTAAAAACTTAATGGGTCTATAGAAGCCACATGGATAATTTGATTACAAAAGAACATCATTACTCCATGACCTCAAAACTATGGGATTGCAACACATGGGAAATCATGATGTTCAGTTAAAAAGCGGAGACACAAATTTATATATAGCTAGAGCTATACTTATCTAGGTTTTGAAAATTAATTGTTGTGTATAGCACCTCCCACCTTTATTTTACACTAAACAAAATATTGATAGAGAAATTGGATATGACAATTGTTATTTGAATTTGAGTTAGATATATTATGATTAATCAAAATTGATATGTAATTCATTACTAAACCATATTCTCGGTGATTATTTTTAATATTGGGAAAGGGGAAGGAAATATAGAAAACATATATTTGAATTTTTTTGATTTAAGAGTGTATCTATATTAGTATAAACAAATATAAAGTGCAATGCTAATCATACAAAAAAAAAAGGGTGAAAAAGTCACACCACACGAGCAAATTCATACCAAGGATAAACAATCATCAGGAAAAGGCATAGTCCAATAGAGGCTCAATAAATACCACTCAACAAAACATCAAATCAACAGTGCATAACATCTAGGAGAGCAAATAAAAGAGCACATATCAATAAAGAGAACATTTAAGTTGCTGCAGTAAACATGATGGTCGAAGGAGGCAGTGGAGAAGGCGGATCATGTGGCTTATCTCCCCAACCTCCCTGAGCAGGAGGATCAGCGTCCACAGGTAGAGGCTCCCATCCATCATTGTGTTACTCGACATTAGTTTCATCCTTATTTCTATCTGGAGAAATTGCAAGAGCGAGCCAAGGAAACTTATTCTGGGGAGGAGGACCCCAACCCTCGTTATCATCTCCATAATCCTGAGAGGGAGGGCCTCATCCCTTGACATTGCCTCCACTTCTATAAGATCCACTAAGTCTACCACGTCATAGGGAAAACCAGCGAGGTGGTGATATACGAGGAGAAAGATTCATGTGTCAGTCCCAGGAACACTGTCGGTGTGGACCACATCCTCGCCCACAAGGAGGTGAAGGTAAACGTGCAGCTCTGAAGGTTCTTGGCTAGCTGCACATGGGGCATTTACCGAGTGGTCAAGCAAACGTTGAAGATGGTTGAGCTCCAAGCGAACTTTGTTAGACTGGCTTTGAATCTGGAGAGTGACATTAGATAGAATAGTAATTTTGTTAGTAATAGAAAATCTACGTTTCATTTCTTCATTATCAAAGCAAACATAGTTCCTAGCTTTCCAAATTTAAAATAAAATGTTAGCATGAAAAATCTACCAAAATTTATTGTATTTTGCAGGAAGCAGAGCCCCAAGAGAGCCATATTCCATGTAAAATCTCAGGTATAAATGGTTGAAAGAGGGAATGAATCCATCACCACGTAGACTGAGTGTGGACACAAACAAAAAAGGTTTTTAATAGTCTCAAGTTGACGACAAGCTCAAATGTGATTTGAAACCCCCATATGCTTAAGCCGGTCACCCATAGGCAAGACCTGATAGAACACACACTAAAGAAAATGTGCTTATTTAGACTTAATGATATTTATTTGAATTTCGAAATTCGAGTTGAGAAAAACTATTTAGAACATAACAGAACACAAAAATAGCTAAGGTTCACTTTGTTTAAAAATAATTATGGTGTGATACATAATACTCAAGCCACCTTACTTTCTTCCTTAGGGCCATCCCAAGAATTTAGAGACGTGATTTTCTCTCCACACATTGTTTGTCTGAGGCATTACAATGTAATGTTTTTTAAAAACTGAAATGATTGAAAATATCATTGATGGAAAAGAGACTACCCAATTAGGTGATGAACACAAAGAATAATATAACTTAGTAATGCATGGCTTCACCAAGCAGTAGCCAAGCCTAAGGTATTTCCTTGTAAAAATCTTTTTCATAATGTTTGGGGTGTTTTTTTACATGATGACATCTTGTGTTCTCCATAAAATGCAAATTCAAAGGCTTACATTTTTGGGGTAGCTTTTGATGGTTATTTTAAACTTCCCCCTCATAACTTCACATATAATCAATATTCTACTAACAAATTCACACATTCATGTGTTGTATAGAAAACTGTGTACAGGTATCATGAGGGCATGCAAAAAAATATGTGATTATTTATATCCCCCAATACTAATTTCAACATATAATGCCTTATATTTCTAAATAAATGAGATAATCCATTAAAAAAATTTGGGCTTAGTAGTATTATGACACATTCACCATTTTGAGAATTTAAGGCGTTATGGTGGCTCCTAATAAACTACCATATTGTGTATCTGATAGAATTGCCTCTTTAGAAACAGCCTATCTATTTGTGCAAGGCGCTGGAGAAATTTACAAAATAATAAATTGGATATCATGGCCTCCAACGTCTTTGCAACTTGGAAAGTGACAGTGTAAAATGTGGCCTTCATCATAGGAACTTACAGTACATAGGCTAGCATTCATCAAGTTTGAAAAAGATTTGATTAGATATTAGGATCTTAATGGGAAAGTCGCCAAGAATTTTGAGAGTCTTCAAATAAAAATTAGCCTAACCTATCATCACCAAAGCCACCCAACTGATCAATATTTTCTTGATCCATATAATTATTTGGAAGTTTAAAAAAATGTGAGGAAGCAGGCTTGCATAGAACATCACTTCACACACAGAGGAAGATCTGCTTTGGACAGTCTAGTAGCTAAAAAAAAGTAGGAGTCTTAAGTGATTGACAGTTTTAGTGAAGAAATTATTACAGGTATTTCATCAAGCATCACAATCAATGAGTACTCTCATGGCCACATTATCTCATGTTACAAGGTCAAATTTACTTCTACTGCTATGCCATCTACTGATTCTTCGTTTGTGGTTCATGTTCCTGTTAGTTTAGATATTTAAGAACCTCTAGGATTTTCAAATATTTCATTATCTCCAAATGTTCCATCTGTATCTGGTGACGCTTTTGAATTATCACAAAGTGTCTGTGTCTTTCCCTGATACAAATGTCACTGGTACTCAAGGTGTTATGATTGTTTCTAGTCAACTGACTAAGGTTGCCAAGATCACTAGTTTTGGGATTATTTATGAATGTCAAGGAGAAGTGAGTTCTGTTTGATCCACTATTGCCTTACCATCCCAATTACCAAAAAAAATTCATGTGTCTCGAGCACTACTGGCCACATTGTTTCCTAAATTGTGTTTTCCATCCCTTCACCGTGATCACCATGGAAAAAGATTATAGAGTTAGTTTCTCAGACCTTTTATTTTGCCATAGTTTCTCAGACCTTTTCTTTTGCACTATTGTTGATCATGGTGATATTTTGTCTGTCAAGGATTATTCATCCTCATACATATTTGTATTTTCAACATTTGGGATGGTAGAAAAGGTTGGTGCCTCATCCCCTGTTTCCCTATTTCTATTATGATCACAAGTTCAATTGATGTTAGTCCTACGGGGTTAACTTTTTTTATACCACCTACTTTGGAATCCATCATGGCCACCACCATTTCATTTACACCTCTATCTATTGTTTCCAGTCCCATCATTTTCACATCATCCCCATTTGTGACCCAAGGACTGTGATTCCCTAATTTACACCTCCATCAATTGTTTCCAGTCCCACCACGTCCATTCTATCCCCATTTGTGACCTAAGTTATATCCCCACCTAATCCAAAATAAAGTTCTATTCCGCAACTTAAAGAAGAGTCTCAAGCGAATTGGATAAATAATATGCAATTGGCTAAAGTTCAACAAACAAGTATTGTCATACATGAGTAGCCAGAGATCAAATTGAAGTTTGAGAAGTCAACTGGGGAATTGAAAAGGATCATTACAAGGAAAATATCAAAAGGTGGTTCACTAAGGCTCTTTAGAGCAGAAGAAGATTTGTTCACAGAAACACAAAAGAGGAAAAGGACAAGTCAGGATGCTATAAATACCAGTGCATATTATAGTAGTGAAGAGGAAAATGAGGAAGATCTTGAATCTATTGTTAAGGCCAAAAACAAAATCACACAGAGGGTTGTTCATGTAATTAAGAATAAGGTAAATGTTGAGAGACTCGAGCAAAGATCAAAGTGCCAATCAATATTTTCAAATACACTGAGACTTCTCTTAATTTTATTTTCAAATCATTGCAAGCCGCTAAGTTGAGGAGTGACCAGTCACAAAAAGAATGTTTATAATTATTTACTTGAGATTTCAAAAATATAAAATAATCTTGTTATTATTGTCGTGGTTTTCAAGCAAGGTTTGCTTCCTGATATCCCAATTATGCATACTTTTGATATTAATTTGTGTGAATATTTTATGGCTAAATCAATATTTGGAGAATTGTCACGATCTCTTGTTTCCAGAGTATCACAATTGAATATGCTTGTGAGGAAGATTATATTGTTATTTACAAATTAAATTATGCCAAAATAGTATCAAGAGGACAATAGTTTGGTCTCTTCTAATGAATTCATTGAGATGCTAGGTAGTTTCATTGCTACATTCAAGAAAGAATTGGCCACTGCAAATAGGAAAGGCAACTAGCAGACTTTGGACTTTGTGGTAGATGCAATCAGAATAGTGGAAAGGCAAATGCTCTGAATGGATACATAAGCTAAAATTCGATACAAATATTTTAAATTAAGATCACGTGTTGATCGAAATTCAAGGCAAAATTCAACTATTTAATGCTTCAAATGTTTTAAAAAGTCTATGTGTGTGCACGTTAGAGAAATGAAAGAATCTTGGTAAATTATATGAAAAGCTGGAAACCCAAGCAACCCCAGGGAATATTCAACAACATAAGCTAAAAATATATTAAAGGAATATGCATATTAAGCATGTTACAACATGCTAGTCTTGGGTATTGTGCATCGATAGTTGTAGTCTCATTTTCTACTTGTTACAAATATTTGATTATCAGTTGAGATAATCCACAATAATGTATTAGCAACCATGTTAAAAATTTTAAAATGAAATTAATAACTAAGCAAATATATCAACACTAAGAGGAGATTACTTTCATTTAGGTGTGGTAATTAGCTCTATGACCAGTATTATAATTAGAAACAAACTTATAAATCAAAAGTGAACAAATATTAAATACTTTGTTGCATAATTTTTCTCAATCATAAATGCCATAGTTTATGTATTAGAACCATGTTCAATAAATTCTCTAATTCTTGCACTAGTATAAGCAATATGTTGATTCGAAGAAGTGTCTTTACAATTATAAAGCAATTTAATACTTGTGATAAATAGCTGATAAGAGAATTCATATTAGTCTAGAGAAGATTCATGCACTCAACCATCAGATCAAATATATCATCGTACTCTCTGACGAGTGCCCTAAGATCCTTCATCAAGATTTTCCACTCCATGATAAATACTTATTTATCATGACTCTCTAGTGTTCACCAACTTCAATTAAAAAACAACCAACATGAAAGTTGTTTCCAATAAAACAAATAAAATTAAGAAAGCATTCAGTTGTACTCCTTAGCGATTGCCCCTGTGATGAAATCGAAATAGGATTTTCCATGATCGTTAGATTTCCTTTTCTTTCCTTCAAATTTGAAATAGAAAACAAATTTTTAATAGGGTTCGATATAGATATTTGATTTAGAAGTGGCTTTTATTTATTTTTATTGAGCAAACAAGGAATGGGCCCTTAGGCATCTAGGAACACAATTGAAGTGCTAGTCTTTATAGAACTAGTGATTCAATAATTATATACAAAAAGACTATATTCCAATTGATTGATGAGGATAATGGTTTGCAATGCTGTCTACCAATTCACAAATTATCAGAAAAATCCCAAAAAGGGGTGAATTGAAAAGCGGCCTTTATATTTTTTCTTATTACAGAAATCTAACATCAGAGTCTCATAATAACTATCACCAGTTTACAATGGCATATTGAGGATAAGAATTAGCCTTATTACAATTTTAGCCCTGTGGGTGTGTAACACTGCAACTTGTAATTAAATGCACGCAATAACAAGGTAAGAAAGTTTCAGAAAATATGTCTTTGAAAATCTTCCATCTAAAACATAGTAAGAATTCAATGGTTTCAAACTAGACTTCTTTCTGGTACAAATGATGGGAAAGACGAGGTTTGATGATAACCTCCAAAGGCACTGCCCTTGGCAATGTCAAACCAACCCCTTCATTCATGTCAATCACTTTTCCATCAGGAACAAACCAATCAAAGCTCTGCAACAACCTTGCCAAAGTTATTTGCACCATACACATTGCCAAAGAAGCACCAGGGCATCCTCTTCTCCCTGCCCCAAATGGAATCATCTCAAACTCATTCCCTCCCATTTGTATGTTGTCCATCTCTATATCCTTCCCCATAAAACGCTCTGGCATAAAGTCCAGAGGCTTATTCCAGATTCTTGGGTCTTTATGAATTGCCCATGCATTTACCATCAACATTGTTCCTGTAGGAATATGGTAACCTCCCACTGTACAAGCCTCAATTGATTTGTGTGGCACTAGCAAAGGCGCTGGAGGATAATGACGCATAGTCTCTTTCACTATTGCCTGCAGGTATGTTAGCTGGGTTATATCTGATTCCTCTACCAGTCTAGTATGTCCAACTTTAGAATCAAGCTCCTCTTGTGCCTTCCTCATTACTTGGGGATGTCGCAATAACAACGACAATGCCCACTCCAGGGCAACTGAAGATGTATCAGCCCCTGCAAGAAGCATAGCCTGCAAGGCTATAAATATTAATTAAAAAATATATATAAACTTACAAAAATCTAAATTACATGGCTATTCAAATGCTTTTTTTTATTGTTACCAAGGGCTGTCATGACAAGCCATGTGTATTTATAATCACTAACTCTTTGCTCTCCCAAATTGCTATCACGAGCTTCTCATACGCTCACTTCTAAGCACTGGTTTGATAGGTCAAGAATTTCAAGGGCATTTGAGGGAGGACCTTGCAGCATGGGTCTGATGTCAGGGGATTGAGGAGGACAAGGACCTTTACGACATTTATACCTTAGCCTAACGGAAGGCATTGGTTTAGACTGATGCAAGGTCATGTCACCAAATCAACTAACTATCAGAGCTAAATTATTACTCTCACAGCCAAATTGGTTAGTATTTAGGACAGAAAACCCTTAAGACCGGCACAGGTAGCCAGATTAGTTAGTATTTAGCACAGAATATCCTTAAGATCGGCATCTCCTTTTAAAATGGGAACTACTACTCAACCATTTCCTTGGTTCTTTGTATCACGTTTCACCATTACCCACTCTACCTCTTTATGGTTTTGATTTTTCCATTGTAATAAGCCACGGTTCTCTTCCTCACAGCTAACTTGGTAAGTTAAGGTAACCAAATTGGTAAGCGTTAAGGTAACCAAATTGGACAAAATACCCTTAAAACCATCACCTCCATTTAAGATGGAAATTACTACTCGACCTCTTTTTATCACTTTTCACCATTATCCACCTCTTCATGGCTTTCATTTCCCATTGATACATCCAATGCAATAGCTCCATCCCGATAGGGCGATGAGTGCATAAATGGTATCTCTATCACGACCAATCATTTGGGTCATAATGTTATTCAGGTAGAGTGCATTCCATTGCTGTTTGGTACTAGTTTATACTTAGGATTGAATGCAAAAAATGCTATTTCAATTTCTACCAATAATTTCTATCAATAGGTCTAGCGCATCAGTTGGTTGTTTAGTACTAATTTATCCAGATGCGTCACTAGGAGACAATTCTGTGAATCCTAGGTAAATCAAATAAGGAGTCTCCAAACTGTCCCAGTAGTACCTCCACCATCTGCAAAAGAAATTTACAAACCAAATATGCGAAAACAAAACAACTTACCATTGCAGTCGCCTTAACAAATTCATCTTTCTCAGGAATTGCTTCGCCATTCTCCTCTGCCTGTGTGATCAGCACATCAACAAAGTCTTCTATCTCTCCCTTCTCTTCTAATCCCTTCTCCTTGTGCTTCTCCACAATTCTCTGCAAATACAAATCTAATTTCCCCTGCACCTTCTTCATAGCCTTCTCATACCCCTGCAAATCAAGCCACTTCAACCATGGAACATAATCCCCGATATCAATTACTCCATGAAGAATCACAGCCTCTTCAATCAGATGGGTAACTAAATCTGCTGAAATCCCTGATTCTTTGCCAAAATATCTTTCACCTATGATCATTGTCATCATAAATTTAAAAGTCAATTGGGACAAAACACTTCTCACACCAACAATACTCTGCAACTGTGACTGCTGAAACAGATAATTTACTGCTTTACAAATCTCTTTCATTCTCTTGGGTTTGAATGATTGAATTCTTTTAGAGGACAGAAGCTCCAGAGTACAGATTTTTCTTGCATTTCGCCAGTAAGGCCCATACGGAGCCCATCCCAAACCAGAAAAATTGTAGCTCATAAGCTGGCCTTGTGCAAGCTGAGGGCGAGATGCAAAAGACTTGTCATTTACTGTGAAACACTCTTTGGCTAAATCAGAAGAACTGATCACCAAAACGGGGCTACTGCCGAATTTGAGATGCATAATAGGTCCATAGAGTGTTGAAAGTGAATATAGAATCTGGTGAATTGGCTTTGTTTTGTCTATAAGAAGGTGAAAGTGGCCAATTATAGGAATAGCTCTGGGTCCTGGAGGAAGTTTATGTTTATATGTTCCATATCGTTTTACTGTAAGTATTGCAACAAGAAAAATGGTGGCAGCTCCTACCAGAAGAACAGAAATCATATAAGATGGTATCTCCATAACTACCCCCATCGCTTGGACCTCTTTGTTTCCTGAATGTTTTGTCAAGTTATACATCATCTAGCGAGAGCATCTAAGGCAAAAGCATGAAAATCTAAGGCAAGAGTACTCAAGTCAAGGAAGATAACTTCATTTGATTATTTTATGATTGATAAATTTATTGAATCATAGGGAATTTACAGTAGCTGTTACAGTTTCTACTCACCTTTCACTTTCCAGGATGGGACTTTTGCCTCACTGTAAGATTAAATTGTTTTGTTTCTTCTAAACATCTTGCCTGCTGAATTCTTCTGCCACCTCCACTCAAAAGGAAGTACGTTTAATTGGTAAAGTTGCTTTGAATTTTTGTTCTAAATGACATCATGATTGATGTTAGGAAAGGAAAAAATAAGAAAAACACTATGAATGGTTGAAAAGATGGGATTTTTTTGGGGGTACTGATAGTGACCACGGCCCTGCTACTGTAAATTATTATTGTAAATGCTGTATGGTTATATTAATACATTCTAATAATAATAAAATATTATCTTTTCAAAATTATAGATTGAGGAATCTTGAAGTCTTTAATTTAAATATTATTTTTAATTTTTTAATTTCTTTTTGGAAACAAAAGTTATTTTAATATTTATGTTCAATTTTATGTATTACTTTCTCTATTCTATTTTATGGAATAGAGAAAGACATGAGCTGCCAATAAGTTGTTAAGTAGTTAGTATTTTATAGTTTGAGGGTTTCGTCAAAATAATTAAAAGTTGATTTACACAATTGTTGTATAGAGACTAACCTCCATATTTCTAGTGTACATTGTATATATCAGATTTGCTCCATATAGATGCTCTTATTTGTAGAGATTAGAGGGTGATTCTTCCACATCTTCAATGATCTACTATTCTTTCTAAGCCTCCATAATTTATGAGGATTAGAGATGTTTGGTTGTTTTATTTCGAGATATGTTTGATCTTCGTAAATGTTTAAAAATACTTTACTTTCAAAGTATCATGCATCAGGGGGATTACTTTTTATTCGCTTTGTCTCTTCTTCAGAATTGAGAATGAGCAACCTCATTAAATGCTTGTTTATGTGATCGGCAAATTTATGAGGCATCAAAGTTTATGATTTATCTTTTTTCTATTTCTCTTTTAGCTTTGCAAGGGTTGGGGTTGTATTCCCTATGCCTTAACTTTGTTATTTTGTCTAGTCCCATCGATAAATTGTGGTTTTTTGTGAACATTAATACCATTATCATTATAATTTTTAATGAAGTACAAATAATTAAAATGCCGATAGGCATGCACCTATGAGATTGAGCCTTATGTGTTTTACCTAATCGACATTTCACTTTTGCTATTGGATGATGAATACGATCCTATTTACATGTTACGGACCTATGTTGCACCCACATTGCAGGGCATGAAGCTAGTTAATGTGGATGCATTGGTTTCTTGACGATCACGTGGTTGATACGAAAGGGTGAGCGGTTAATAAATTGAATCGTTAAGAAGATGAAAGTGTTCAATTATAGGAATGGCTCTGGGTCCAGCCGTAATCTCTTCTTTACAAAGCAGCAGATCAATAATGGGTGTGCAACTCAGGCCATTATTTCCATTCTCATGAATTGCCCACAGCTGGACATTGGCCCACAACTCTTAAAGTTGAGGGATTTCAATAGAGATGTCCCACCTATGGTCAAAGTTCTTAGTATCATCAATAACGACACAATTCGTGATGCCCACAACAGCTTTGCCAAATCAGAGCCTGATCATGTTTCTTCTGTTGAAGATGGTGTTTACACTTTCATTAACTATGTAGCAATTGATAACAAAATATATGAACTAGAACCTATATTTCTCCAAGTTTTCAAAACGGGTAAATCTCTGTTTATATGCTTCTACTTGAAGTCTGCAATCATAAATGGCTTCTTCTACTTGCTCGGATTGACTAGTTAGCTTCATTCAAAGATTAAGGGCTTCTTTGTAATGATTGCACATTAACATCTTCTCTCTAGGATGGAAATAATGATTGCACATTAACATCTTCTCTCTAGGATGGAAATACATGGTTGTTATACTATATAATTTAGAAAATTACTTTCATTTCAACTTAGAAAGTGACAGCATAAAATGTGGCCTTCATTATAGCAACTTACAGTACATAGGCTAGCATTCATCAAGTTTGAAAAGGACTTGAAAGGGATTTGATTAGCTATTAGGATCTTAATGGGAAAATAGCCAATACTTTTGAGAGTCTTCAAAGAAAAATTAGCCTAACCTATCATCACCGAGCCCACCCAACTGATCAATATTTTCTTAATCCATATAATTATTTGGAAGTTTCAGAAAATGCGAGGAAGCAGGCTTGTATAAACTATCATTTCACACACAAGATCTGCTTTGGATAGTCTAGTAGCTAAAGAAAAGTAGGAGTCTTAAGGGATTGACACGGTTTTAGTGAAGAAATTATGACAGGGATTTCATCAAGCATCACAATCAATGAGTGCTCTCGTGGCCACATTATGTAATATCCCTTCGGATATCAAGACAAAGCTCTGAATTGCTTATCTGAATTTCTGCAAAATATCTTCAAATAGATAAATAAATCACAGTATAATCTCTTATTTATTTGCTCATAAGCTTACAGTAGAGGTCCTCTGTCAAGTATACAAAGAATATTGAAAGTACGGCCTTAATACCCTGAATATTCCGCAAACTAGGAAAAAAATCTGAATCTGGTACGTCTCGGCCTGCTGTGTAAAAAACACAGTCGCCGACGTCAGTTATACTGCCGTCGTCGGTCGACCTGTAGTCGTTAACCTGCCGACGTCGGTGATATGTCGACCGATGTCGGTCTCTATAGGTCTCTGCTCGCCGATGTCGGTGCCTGAACTTTCTGTTGATGCGTACGGATTTTCACGGATCTGTACGAACTTCGTACGGCCGCCGATATAGCACACTCTGTATGCTTGATCCTGATCTGTAGAATTATAGGCTAATACAAAAGATCTATATCTGGATAATTCTTGAATCAAAACCTAAAACAATGAAATACCTGTAAACCCTTGTGATAGCTTCTGTGTGAAGTTATCTCTCAAACTTGTAAACACCTATGATAACTTCTGTATGAAGTTATCTCTCAATTTGGCAATAGATCGGCTGATCTCTCACAACCTCTGAATCGCACACAATGAAGAGTTGACGTTCTTCAATGCGAATGGAATCCTGGAACCCTTGGCTCAGTCTTCACATAAGAATTTCTTAACAAGAATCAATATCAATAATAATCATGAATACAAACTCTCTCCCATGAGAAATTCTTATACCCCTCCAAAGGTGTGCTTGCTAAAATTAGATTCCCTTAAATTAGACTTAGGGCTTCCTTAAATTAGAACTAGGGTCTTAAAATTAGACCAATTCTTAAATTAGAATTAGGATCCTAAAATAAGACCCAATAATTAATAATTAATTAATAATTAATAATTAATTAAAATTAGACCAAATAATTAATATTTGATTAAATCAATCAAATATTAATATCTCCCTTAATTCATGTCCGAAAGAGCCTGAACGAAATCCAAGCCCATCTCCATCAAGACCCCCTATCCATCCCATCAGCCTACGAGGGTCACATAATAGGCTAATCATCCGCTCAGAAAGATGTCAATTAGAAGGGGACATGACAGTCCGCCCCTCCTGAAATTGCTTGTCCTCAAGCAATCTCAACTCTGGATGCTGTAGAATATCCTCGCTTTCCCATGTCACATCCTCAACTGGCAAATCTTTCCACTTTACCAAATATTCTCTGATAGTCCTCCTACGCAACTGTCTCTCTCTAGATTCCAAGATGGACTCAGGTACTAAAATCAACTTTCCCTCATCATCTAAGGGAGGTAAAACTGTAGAAGGTATCACACGGTGTCCTAACGCCTTTTTGAGGTGTGATACATGAAAGACATTGTGTACCTTGCTCTCTGTCGGAAGCTCTAGCTCATAAGCCATCTCTCCAACACGTCTCAAGATCCTGAAAGGACCGTAGTAACGTGGCTTAAGCTTCTCTGCCCCACTCTTCTTAAGAGTAGACTGACGGTAAGGCTGCAACATAAGATAGACCATGTCACCCACATCAAAAGATCTCTCGGTCCTCCGCTGATCTGCATACTGATTCTGCGCCTTAGCAATATTCTCCTTGAGAGTCCTCATAGTATCCTGACTCTCCTGCAATAAGTCTCCAGCACTCGGCACTCTACTGTCGCTCAGAAGCAAATCTAGAAAACTCGGTGCCTCATACCCGTACAATGCCATAAAAGGAGACCTCTGAATGGTCATGTGGAAAGTCATGTTATATCAATACTCGCATAAATGAATCCACTTGACCCAAGCTTTTTGCTGCCCTGCAATGTAGTTCCTGAGGTAGCCCTCCACCCATTTGTTCACTATCTCCATCTGTCCATCAGTCTGCGGGTGGTAGCTGGTGCTAGGTGTAAGCTCGGTCCCACAGAGTCGGAACACCTCCTGCCAGAAGTGACTCAGGAACCGACTATCCCTGTCGCTCACTATGCTCTGAGGCAATCCATGCAGTCAGAATACCTCTCGGAAGAAAACCTCTGCTACCTGTGTAGCTGTGTGTGTGGTGGTAATCGGTAAGAAGTGGGCATACTTCGTTAACCGATCCACAACTACATATATGCAATCTCGTCCTTGGGCTTTAGGCAAGCCCGTAATGAAATCCATCGACAAACACTCCCACTTCCTGTCAGGAATTGGAAGTGGCCGCAACAATCCTGCTGGGTACGTGTTCTCCTGCTTGTTCTGCTGACAAACAGGGCACTCACGCACATACTGAAGAACATCTACTTTGAGGCCTTTCCATGTGAATCTCTCCCTAATCTGTCTGTAAGTCTTAAAATATCCGGGATGTCCTGCAGTGGGTATATCATGAAAAGCTCGCATGATAATGTTCTTCATCGATGATCCTGGGATCAAATAAACCCTGTTCTTGTAAATGATCAAGTCATTCACAAGAGTATATCTGGTGTCAACCGTCGATCCTTCAACAATGCTAGATGCCCATGTATCCTAAGCATACTCTGCCACAATCATATGTCGCCAATCCTCTGTAATGTGGACCATGGTACTCAAATACGGCCTGCGTGAAAGAGCATCGGCCACAACATTCTGGGTGCCCTTGATGAAAGAGATGTCAAAGTCATATGCCTGTATTTTACTCACCCACTTCTGTTGACGATCATTGAGGTCTCGCTGCCCCAAGAAATGTCTCAAACTGTTGTGGTCCGTTTTGATGCAAAATTTGCTACCCACGAGATATTGCCTAAATTTTGCCAAGGCATGCATGATAGCAAGCATCTCCTTATCATATATGTTGTACAGTCTCTCTGGTCCCCTGAGCTTACGGCTCTCATATACTATGGGGTGCTTGTCCTGCATAAGCACCGCTCCAATGCCCTCGCCTGAAGCATCACACTGAAGCTCGAAAGGCTTCAAAAAATCAGGTAGTGCCAAAACTGGGCACGTAGTCATCAACTCCTTAAACCTTTCGAAACACTCCTGTGCTTCAGGTGTCCAACAAAAAGCACCCTTTTTAGTCAAATCTGTCATAGGAGCTGCATGTCGTGAATAACCATTCACGAACCTACGATAAAATCCACACAAACCTAGAAATCCCCTTAGCTGTGTTAGGTTTGCTGGAATAGGCCAGTCTATGATAGCACGGATCTTCTCAGGATCCATCCGCACTCCCCCTGCACTGATAATATGACCCAAGTATAACAATTCGGTCATCCCCAAATCACATTTGGACTCCTTGGCATACAAGGATTCCCTCTCCAAGATGTTGAGTACAGTCTCCAGATGAGCCAAATGCTCCTGCCAAGTCCTACTGTATATAAGAATGTCATAAAAAAAACAAGTACAAACCTCCTCAGCAGTGAATGGAAGACTCTATTCATGGTGGACTGAAATGTTGCTGGCGCATTAGTGAGCCCGAATGGCATCACTATAAACTCATAGTGTCCACAATGGCAACGAAAAGCGGTCTTCTCCACGTCCTGCTCGCGAACCCTGATCTGATGATAGCCTGACCTTAAGTCTATCTTCGTGAAGTAATGTGAACCATGGAGCTCATCAATAAGCTCGTCAATACGAGGTATAGGATACATGTTCTTAATGGTTCTCTTATTCAGGGCTCTGTAGTCAATGCACATGCGTAGGGTGCCATCCTTCTTCTTCACTAGAACAACTGAAGAAGCAAATGATGATTTGCTAGGCCGAATGTGACCCATAGCTAGTAACTCCTTAATTGTTTTTTCGATCTCATCCTTCAACCGCTTAGGATGTCGATAAGGAGTAATCATAATGGGCTTAGCGCCCTCCTCAAGCTCAATAATGTGCTCAATGCCCCTGTCTGGAGGTCTCCCTGGTGGAATGTCACTAAATACCTTATCATGCTTGACTCTCAACTGCTGAATGTCAGGATGATACTCGGTCTTCTGCTGTCCCTCCTACATTGGTGCCAATGTGCACTCGGCAGCCCACTCTACTATGTCATGTCGCATGAGCCTCTCCATCCGATGTAAAGAAATAGTTTTGATGTTGCCGTCCCGTATTGCTTTAAGAATATGAGTCTTCCCATCTACATCAAAATGGATCTCCATATCCTTAAGACTAAGAGTGACTACCTCAAGGGAATGAAGCCACTTCATGCCCAAAACCAAATCTATATCCCCCATGTTGACCACATAATAATCAGCCTTGAACTCATAGTTGTTCAAGCACAATGGGAGATCTCTGATCATCCGCTCACACTTGAGGGTGTAACCGTCAGCTACCTTAACTCTAATGCCCTCGAACTCTTCTATGGTGAGTCCACGCTTCTCCACAAATCTAGTATCAATAAAATTATGTGTGGCTCCCGTGTCAAGAAGGGTAATGACCCTCTATCCTGCCAAAACTCCCCGGAGTCTAAATGATCCCTTGTGCTGGATGCTAGATAGATGTGCCTCCTGAATCTGGAGCTCTGACTCTGCCTCTACCCTAGGCTCTGAAGCCTCAGCCTCTGGCTCCTCGGAACAATCGTGATGTTCGAAATCTTCTGATTCCTCATCCTCATAATAGGCCCACATCACCCGATTTGCTTTGCCCTTAGGCCTCAAAGGACAATCGTGATTAGCATCATATGGACCTTTGCAGTAGAAACAAAGCTTCTTCCTGCGTAGATCATTAAGAACCTCTCTATCCAAAGGTGGTGCTGCTGGGTTGGCCTTTGAATTATTCTTAACACCTGATTTATCTATGTTGAAACCTGGTCTTTCTCTGTTTCTGTTGAAGCCCTTATTGTCCCTGGATGAAGAAGTACCTCTGGAGTTAGATCTACTTGATGGGGCTGCCATCTCCATACTACGCGCCTTCTTCATAGCTTCCTGTAAGAAAGGAGGATCAAAGCCTTTGATCCAACCTCTCAATGGTTCTGTCAATCCCTCCATGAAGAGTACTACAAGACGCCTCTCTGAAATGTCAGGAACCATAACTGATAACTTTTGTAAGTCACCAATGTAAGACTCTAGACTGCCGCTTTGGCGCAACTGTGCCAACTCTCGAAAATAGGACTCTGGATCCCTCCTGTCAAAACGCTCTACCAGCCTATCCACAAACTCCTGATAAGATGTAATCCGATCATGATGGAGTGTCACCATCACGTGGTGCCACCAATCGTGAGCTACTCCCTCAAGATGTAGTGTCGCATATCTGATAGCATCTTCCTCGGCCATCGGACGCAATGTGAGAAAGGTGTCCAACTTACTAACCCAAGCCTGCGCTGTGACCTTACCACTACCGTCGAACATCGCGAGTGTGAGCCTGCTCGTAGCATGCTTAAGATCATTGTTCTGGTGTCTAGGTCTCCTGTCCTGTCTAACCAATCTGTAGTGCTCCCTCCTCAGATTAGCAAAACTATCAAAGGTCGTCCTCTCTTGAACATGAGGAGGTAATAAGTCCCACTCATCATTTGCAGCCATGTAAACATCTGCAAATGGGGAATTTCCTGCCTCCTCCTCTGCTGGAACTTCTGGTTCTTCTTCCACAAACATAGGACGTGTAGGTCTATCCGTTGTTCTGGATTGGGCCTGCTGGGGTCTCTGATTAACCGTAACATTCCTGTTATCTCCTTGGTCCCCATTCTGTCTATCAGGTGGGTTCATCCTCCTTATCATAGTAGTTAGTGCCTGTAGTGCCTGTGTCATCTCATGGTAGGTTTCTCTGGTACCTGGATCATCATTATGTCGGTGGCCCCTGGGTGGGCTACCCTCACGTCTGTCACTCATGATAATCGGCTACTGTTCTAACAACTAGGTACCTTCAAGCAAAGCTCTACTGCGTGTGTTATACCTGTGTGGTCCCAACTCTTGTGGCTGCATAAGATTTTCAAACCCTCAGGATGGCAGGATTTAGCTCTGATACCACTGTAATATCCCTTCGGATATCAAGACAAAGCTCTGAATTGCTTATCTGAATTTCTGCAAAATATCTTCAAATAGATAAATAAATCACAGTATAATCTCTTATTTATTTGCTCATAAGCTTACAATAGAGGTCCTCTGTCAAGTATACAAAGAATATTGAAAGTACGGCCTTAATAGCCTGAATATTCCGCAAACTGGGAAAGAAATCTGAATCTGGTACGTCTCAGCTTGCTGTGTAAAAAACACAGTCGCCAACATCGGTTATACTGCCGTCGTCAGTCGACCTGTAGTCGTTAACCTGCCGACTTCGGTGATATGTCGACCGATGTCGGTCTCTGTAGGTCTCTGCTCGCTGATGTCGGTGCCTGAACTTTCTGTTGATGCGTACGGATTTTCACGGATCTGTACGGACTTCGTACGGTCGCCGATATAGCACACCCTGTATGCTTGATCCTGATCTGTAGAATTATGGGCTAATACAAAAGATCTATATCTGGATAATTCTTGAATCAAAACCTAAAACAATGAAATACCTGTAAACCCTTGTGATAGCTTCTGTGTGAAGTTATCTCTCAAACTTGTAAACACCTATGATAACTTCTGTATGAAGTTATCTCTCAATTTGGCAATAGATCGGCTGATCTCTCACAACCTCTGAATCGCACACAATGAAGAGTTGACGTTCTTCAATGCAAATGGAATCCTGGAACCCTTGGCTCAGTCTTCACAGAAGAATTTCTTAACAAGAATCAATATCAATAATAATCATGAATACAAACTCTCTCCCATGAGAAATTCTTATACCCCTCCAAAGGTGTGCTTGCTAAAATTAGATTCCCTTAAATTAGACTTAGGGCTTCCTTAAATTAGAACTAGGGTCTTAAATTAGACCAATTCTTAAATTAGAATTAGGATCCTAAAATTAGACCCAATAATTAATAATTAATTAATAATTAATAATTAATAATTAATAATTAATAATTAATTAAAATTAGACCAAATAATTAATATTTGATTAAATCAATCAAATATTAATATCTCCCTTAATTCATGTCCGAAAGAGCCCGAACGAAATCCAAGCCCATCTCCATCAAGACCCCCTATCCATCCCATCAGCCTACGAGGGTCGCATAATAGGCTAATCATCCGCTCGGAAAGATGTCAATTAGAAGGGGACATGACACATTACCTCACGTAACAAGGTCAAATTTACTTCTACTGTGATGCCATCTACTGATTCTTCGTTTGCGGTTCATGTTCCTGTTAGTTTAGATATTTCAGAACCTCTGGGTTTTTCAAATATTTCATTATCTCCAAATGTTCCATCTATATCTGGTGACGCTTTTGAATTATCACAGTGTGTCTCTGTCTTTCCTTAATACAAATGTCACTGGTACTCAAGGTGTTGTGCTTGTTTCTAGTCAACTGACTAAGGTTGCCAAGGTCACTAGTTTTGGGATTATTTATCAGTGTCAAGGAGAAGTGAGTTATGTGGGATCCGCTATTGCCTTACCATCCAAATTACCAAAAAATATTCATGTGTCTAGAACACTAGTGGCCACATTGTTTGTGTTTACCACCCCTTCACATGTGATCACCATGGAAAAGATTGTAGAGTCAGTTTATCAAGCCTTTTCTATTGCCACTATTGTTGATCATGGTGATATTTTATCTGTCAAGGATTTTTCATCCTCATACATATTTGTATTTTCAACATTTGGGATGGAAGAAAAGGTTGGTGTCTCATCCCCTGTTTCGCCTGTTTCTACTATGATCACAAATTCAATTGATATTAGTCCTACGGGGTTAATTTTTTTCATACCACCTACTTTGGATTCCATCATGATCGCCACTATTTCATTTACACCTCTATCCCTTGTTTCCAGTCCCATCATTTCCACTTCATCCCCATTTGTGACCCAAGGACAATCCATGTCTGCTCTAAAAGTAGAGCATGATTGCCTAATTTAGACCTTCATCAGTTATTTCTAGTCCCACCATATCCATTCCATCCCCATTTGTGACCTAAGTTCTATCCCCACCTAATCCAAAATAAAGTTCTATTCCCCAACTTAAAGAAGAGTCTCAAGCAAATTGGATAAATAATATGCAATTGGCTAAAGTTCAATGAACAAGTATTGTCATACATGAGTAGCCAGAGATCAAAATGAAGTTTGAGAAGTCAACTGGGGAATTGAAAAGGATCATTACAAGGAAAATATCAAAAGGTGGCTCACTAATGCTCTTTAGAGCAGAAGAGGATTTGTTCACAGAAACACAAAATAGTAAAAGGACAAGTCAGGATTCTATAAATACTAGTGCATATTATAGTAGTGAAGAAGAATATGAGGAAGATCTTGAATCTATTGTTAAGTCCGTAGGGTTGTTCATGGAATTAAGAATAAGGTAAAATGTTGAGAGACTTGAGCACAAATCAAAGTGCCAATAAATATTTTCAAAAATGCTGAGACTTCTCTTAATTTTCTTTTCAAATCATTGCAAGCCGCTAAGTTGAGGGAGTGACCAGTCACAAAAAGAATGTTTGTAATTATTTACTTGAGATTTCAAAAATAGAAAATAATCTTGTTTTTATTGTCGTGGTTTTCAAGCAAGGTTTGCTTCCTAATGCCCCAATTATGCTTATTTTTTATATTAATTTGTGTGAATATTTTATAGTGAAGGCTAAATCAGTATTTGGAGAATTTTCCTGATCTCGTTTCCGGGGTATCACAATTGAATATGCTTGTGAGGAAGATTATATTGTTATTTACAAATTAAATTATGCCAAACTTGTATCAAGAGGACAATAGTTTGGTCTCTTCTGATGAATTCATTGAGAAGCTAGGTAGTTCCATTGCTACATTCAAGAAAGAATTGGCCACTGCAAATAGGGAAGGCAACTAACAGATGTTGGACTTTGTGGTAGATGCAATTAGATAGTGGAAAAGGCAAATGCTCTGGATGGACACAAGATAAAATTCGATGCAAATATTTTAAATTATGTTCACGTGTTGATCGAAATTCAAGGCAAAATTCAACTATTTAATGCTTCAAATGTTTAAAAAAGTTTGTATGTGCACGTTAAATAAATGAAAGAAATCTTGGTAAATTATATGAAAAGTTGAAAACCCAACCAACACCGAGGAAGATTCAACAACATATGCTAAAAATAGATATTACAGGAATAAGCATATTCAGCATGTTATGGCATGCTAGTCTTGGGGACCATGCATAGATAGTTGTAGTCTCATTTTCTACTTGTTAAAATTATTTAATTATTGATTGAGATAACTCACTATAATGTATTAACAGTAATGTTAAAAATTTTGAAATGAAATTAGTAACTAAGCAAATATATCAACACTAAGAGGAAATTACTCTCACTTAGTTGTGGAAATTAGCTCTATGACCATAGTTATAATTAGAAACAAACTTATAAATCAAAAGAAAACGAATATTAAATGCTTTATTGCATTATTTTTCTCAATCATAAATGCAATAGTTTATGTCTTAGAACCATGTTCAATAAATTATCTAATTCTTGCACTAGCATAAACTATATGTTGATTTGAAGAAGTGTCTTTACAATTATAAAGCAATTTAATATTTGTGATATATAGTTGATAAAAGAGTTGATATTAGTCCAGAGAAGATTCATGCATTCAAACTATCAGATCAAATATATCATGTACTATATGATGGGTGCCCTAAGATCCTTCATCAAGATTTTCCACTCCATGATAAATACTTATTTGTCATGACTCTCTAATGTTTACCAGCTTCTATTAAAAAACAACCAACATGAAAGTTGTTTCCAATAAAACAAATAGAATTAAGAAAGCATTCAGCTGTACCCCTTAGCAATTGCCCCTGTGATGAAATAGAAATAGATTTTCCATGATTGTTAGATTTCCTTTTCTTTCCTTCAAATTTAAAATAGAAAACAAATTTTTGATAGGGTTCAACATAGATATTTGATTTGAAACTGGCTTTTATTTATTTTTATTGAGTAAACAAGGGATGGATGAGGAACACAATTGAAGTGCTAGTCTCTATAGAACTAATCATCCAATAATTATATGCAAAAAGACTATAATTAAATTGATGAGGATGATGGGTTGCAATACTATCTACCAAGATACAAATTACCATAAAAATCTAATAAAGAAATCTCAAAAAAGGAATGAATTGAAAAGAGGCTTTTGTATCTTTTTTTATTGCAGAAATCTGACATCGGAGTCTCATAATAACAATCACCAGTTTACGGTGGGATCTTGAGGATAAGAATTAGCCTTATTACAATTTTAGCCCTGTGGGTGTGTGACACTACAACTGCTAATTACATGCATGCAATAACAATGTAAGAAAGTTTTAGACGATATGTCTTCCTTTGAAAATCTTCATGTAAAACATAGTAAGAATTCAATGGTTTCAAACTAGACCTCTTTCTGGTACAAATAATGGGAAAGACGAGGTTTGATGATAACCTCCAAAGGCACTGCCCTTGGCATTGTCAAACCAACCCCTTCATTCATGTCAATCACTTTTCCATCAGGGACAAACCAATCAAAGCTCTGCAACAACCTTGCCAAAGTTATTTGCACCATACACATTGCCAAAGAAGCACCAGGGCATCCTCTTCTCCCTGCCCCAAATGGAATCATCTCAAACTCATTCCCTCCCATTTGTATGTTGTCCATCTCTATATCCTTCCCCATAAAACGCTCTGGCATAAAGTCCAGAGGCTTATTCCAGGGTCTTGGGTCTTTATGAATTGCCCATGCATTTACCATCAACATTGTTCCTGCAGGAATATGGTAACCTCCCACTATACAAACCTCAATTGATTTGTGTGGCATTAGCAAAGGCGCTGGAGGATAATGACACATAGTCTCTTTCACTATTGCTTGCAGGTATGTTAGCTGGGTTATATCTGATTCCTCGACCAGTCTAGTATGTCCAACTTTAGAATCAAGCTCCTCTTGTGCCTTCCTCATTAGATGGGGATGTCGCAATAACGACAATGCCCACTCCAAGGCAACTAAAGATGTATCAGCCACTGCAATAAGCATAACCTGCAAGGCTATAAATATTAATTAAAAAAAAAATCTAAACTTACAAAAATCTAAATTACATGGCTATTCAAATGCTTTTTTTTGGCGGGGGGGGGGGCTTTACCAGGGCTGTCATGACAAGCCATGTGTATTTATAATCACTAACCCTTTGCTCTCCCAAATTGCTATCACGAGCTTGTCATACCCTCACTTCTAAGCATTGGTTTGATAGGTTGAGAAGTTCAAGGGCATTTAAGGGAGAGCCTTGCAGCACGGATCTGATGTCACGTGATTGAGGAGGAAAAGACCTTTACGGCTTTATACCGTGGCCTAACGGAAGCCATTGTTTTATACTGACGCAAGGTCATATCACCAAATCAACTATCTATCATAGCTAAATTATTGCTATCACAGCCAAATTGGTTAGTATTTAGCACAGAATACCTTTAAGATCGGCACCTCCCTTTAAGATTGGAACTACTACTCCACCATTTCTTTGGTTTTTTTAATCAGTTTTCACCATCACCCACCTACTTTTTTATGGCTTTCATTCTCCCATTGTAATAAGCTGTGGTTCTCCTCCTCACAGCTAACTTGGTAAGTTAAGGTAACCAAATTGGTAAGCGTTTAGGACAGAACACCCTTAAGACCATCACCTCCCTTTAAGATGGGAACTACTACTTGACCTCTTTTTATCACTTTTCACCATTACCCACCCCTTCATGGCTTTCGTTTCCTCCATTGTAATGACCTGCAGTTCTCTTCTTCACCTCCCACATTGATACATCCAATGCAATAGATCGATGAGTGCATAAATGGTATCTCTATCACAACCAATCATTTGGGTCATAATGCTATTCAGGTAGAGTGCATTCCATTGCTGTTGGTACGAGTTTATACCTTAAGATCGAATGCAAAAAATGCTATTTCAATTTCTACCAATAATTTCTATCAACAGGTCTAGTGCATTAGGTGGTTGCTCAGTATTAATTTATCCAGATGTGTCATTAGGGAAAAATTCTGTGAATCCCAGGTAAATCAAATAAGGAGTCTCCAGACTGTCCCAGTAGTATCTCCAGCATCTGCACAAGTATTTACAAACCAAAGATGCAAAAACAAAACAACTTTCCATTGCAGTCGCCTTAACAAATGCATCTTTATCAGGAGTTGCTTCGCCATTCTCCTCTGCCTGTGAGATCAGCACATCAACAAAATCTTCGATCTCTCCCTCCTCTTCTAATCCCTTCTCTTTGTGCTTCTCCACAATTCTCTGCAAATACAAATCTAATTTCTCCTGCACTTTCTTCATAGCCTTCTCATACCCATGCAAATTAAGCCACTTCAACCATGGAACATAATCCCCGATATCAATTACTCCATGAAGCATAAAGCCCTCTTCAATCAGATGGGTAACTAAATCTGCTGAAATCTCTGATTCCTCTCCAAAATATCTTTCACCTATGATCATTGTCATTAGAATTTTAAAAGTCAATTGGGACAAAACACTTCTCAAGCCAACAATACTCTGCAACTGTGACTGCTGAAAGAGAGAATTTACTGCTTTACAAATTCCTTTCATTCTCTTGGGTTTGAATGATTGAATTCTTTTAGAGGACAGAAGCTCCAGAGTACAGATTTTTCTTGCGTTTCACCAGTAAGGCCCATAGGGAGCCCATCCCAACATAGAAAAATTGTAACCCAAATGCTGGCATTGTGCAAGCTGAGGGCTAGATGCAAAAGACTTGTCATTTACTGTGAAACACTCTTTGGGTAAATCTGAAGAACTGACAACCAAAACAGGGCAACTGCAGAATTTGAGATGCATAATAGGTCCATAGAGTGTTGAGAGTGAATATAGAATCTGGTGAATTGGCTTTGTTTTGTCTGTAAGAAGATGAAAGTGGCCAATCATAGGTATATCTCTGGGTCCTGGAGGAAGTTTATGTTTATATGTTCCATATGGCTTTACTCTAAATATTACTACAAGAAAAATGGTGGCAGCTCCTACCAGAAGAACAGAAATCATGTAAGATGGTATCTCCATAACTACATCCATTGTTTGTGGCGGGTCAGATGGGCAATAAGCGTCAAAAGACAACGATTCTGAACGGGTTTGAAAGCGGGCAAAACACAGGGAGAACCCAGAAGTCCAACGCACGTGTATATATTTATGGCAGTCAAAGTCCAAAATTATTTATAGTAGGATATGTGTGCATTTATTTTGTTGATCAATTCTAATATATCAAGAATTGAAAGTTTGAGATTTATGGTTTCTAGAGTTTACAATGATTTGTAGTAATAGATACCTGTATATACTTAATTTGTTATTTTCAATATTTTAAAGAATTAAAAGTTTGAGATTTATGGTTTCTACAGTTTACAATTATTTATAGTAAAAGATGTGTGTATCAAAAAATTAAAAGCTTGAAATTTATGTTTTTCACAGTTCATAATTATTTATAGTAAAAGATGCATGTATATACTTTGTTCATCACTTTCAATGTATCAAAAAATTAAAAGCTTGAGATTTAAGGCTTCCAAAGTCCACAATTATTTATAGAAAGAGATGTCTGTTGAAAGTGACTTATTGGTATCAATTTTTATGATCACACTATGTGATTTGGTATTAAAGATATGCAAATAAATATGGATCATAGGGTTTCCAAAAAATCATTTTTTCAAAGATTTGTACATGATTCATTTATTTGTGTTTATGATTTTTTTCTGATTGAAACTTGAGCAAATTGAAAGTGATGGCATGCCGAAGCTTTTGAGCTTTGAATTTTAGCATTTGGAGGGATTTAAGGCTTCCACAGTCATTATTAAGAGATTTACAAAAAAGCTACAACAAATATTTTATGTCATTTAGAGTGCGTCATTGATAGACAATGTTATCAGATGGAAAGATTGAGGATGGGCATTGATTCTCTACCAAATTTTCCTAGCTCGTTCTACCACAGTGGGAAACATATATATCATACACTAAAGGGTCTATATCGTACACCAAATTTATATTTAGTGAAACCATTTGGATTTACATGAATTGCACCCATAAAAAAAGGGTATGCTGCTTGTAAGGTGGTGCATATCTGATTGGAATTTTTCTATTTTAAGGGGTGGACGAGGACATCATGAGAACTGATTTGATTGCAATAGGGCTCCACTTTTGGTGTGTAACTTGAATCAGTATTGCAATGCCATTGATGCGAGGACAGGTCATTAAGGTCCCATAGTCTATCTTGTAGCTTTCATTCATCCATGATGCCAATATATTGACACCCACAACAATTACATCATGGTTAAGAACATACAAAAACGACATACTCAGATCCTTGGAAGAAAGAGGAAGGCCATACAAAACTTGCAAATATTGAAATATTTCAAGGAGAGCCGAGTGGTGATGGGAGGGGGAATGAAAAGGTATTTCAAGTGATATTGTACACCAGGGGGCCTATATTGTACACCAGACCCAAATTCATGGAAATTATTGGAATTGCATGACCACCATCCATTACAAAGTGGTCTACAGCTTGCAAGGTGGCAACATCTTTGATTAACCATTTTTTGTTGTTAAGGATGGACAAGGACATCATTAGATATGATTTTATTGTGACAAGGCTCCACGTCTGATCTGTAGCTTAAATCAACAATGCAATGCCACTAATGTGGGGACAAGATGTTGATGTCTCAGAGTCTATCTTGTAGCTTCCATTTGTCTATGCTACATATTATTATTAATATGTCACATGTGTACATGTAAATTATACAAGGTAAGTGCTATCCATATGTCACTATAGAGAAATATTCTTGTCTTCCATATGATAATGTGTCTATCAATGCTAATATTATATTACATTATTATATTATATTATTATATGACCCCCTAGTTTACTATATCACCACACAACTCACCTTGATTTCTTTCATTATTTGCATGTTTTGTATAGGCTTGTCCTTTCTCCTAGGGGTATAAGTACAGCATTTTTGTATGTTTTTAAGCTGGATGTAAAGATAGACTCTTGGACCTCACAATATTTCACAAATAATAACTCCACAGATCTTATTTGTCCCTTGAATGGAATAAATATTTCATCTTGACATCAACATTTATGGCTAGGGTTTCTTACTCAAAGGTTTGTGGTTGTTAGTGTGTGTTTCAACTCTCTATGAATTTTTACTTTTGTATCATAACAAAAATTATCTTTTTTATGTACATAATTTCCATTGTCTATTAAAAACCATAAATTTGGATATGACATTTCTTAATCAATTAGATTATCAAGCATTCACATCCTATAAAATACTTACGTATATACATGTTTATGCCATGTTATTGCTAGTAAGTGTAAATAATTCATTATAGAATGTTAGATTGATTTTTTTTGATAATCTAGAAAATTTCATTAACCAGAACAAGATGAATTTTAAACCGGTCATTGAGACTAACAACATTAAGGTTAACTATATAATTATAAATCTAAATCCATGCTCATGTTTTTTTGCAAAGTCTCATCAAGGAGGCATTATCTTGAACAACTAGAAAATATTTGCAAAGTTTCACAACAAACAATAATAATCCATTAAAATACTCCCAAAATCACTTCTCTCACTCTCATCGGATGATCTACAGTCTTCTTTGGTGTAAAAGTTTCTTTTTTCTTGAAAAAATTCTTCTTGTTATCATACTTTCTAAAACCGTTCTTGCTCTTATCATACCTATATGACTTCTTATCATCATCATGACCTTCATCATGCTCCTCATCAACCTTTATCTTATGCTTATGAGGGCACTTGTTATTAAAGTTTCTAATTTCTCCACAATTAAAACACTTGAATGGTAGCATACCCTTGTATTTACCTGAACCAATTTTCAACTTTCTTGCAAACATAGTTATTAACTCATCATCATCAATATCAAAATCATCATTGGCTTTGAATTTATTATCTTGTGTCTTCTTCTCATTTTACTTCTTTTCTAACTTGGAATCATCTTCCTTATTTTTAGGTTTTCCTTCACTTGTCCTCATCTCATAGGCTATTGGGGTGCCATGGAGTCCATCCATCTCTAGCTTGTCTAGATCTTTCATCTCTTCAATAACAGATAATTTAGAATCAAACTTGGGAGTTAGAGATCTCAATACATTTAAAAAAATAGTAGACTCTTTCAATTATTCACCTAGGCCTCTTATTAATTTGACCACTTCATCAACCCTCAAACAGGTAGGCTGCAATGGTCTCATCTTCATTCATCCTTAGGATTTCAAATTGTCTTATATGAGTTTGAAATTTAGCCAACTTGACCCTGGAGTCTCCCTCATGGATAGTCTTCAAATTGTCCCAAATATCTTTGGAAAACATACAATACATCACTTTCACAAGCTCTACCTCTGATAAGCCACATAGAATACCATTCATTGCTTTTGAATTATTGTCACTAGCTTTTTTACCTACTACATATGTAGGGGGAATAAAGGGTGCAATATATCCATCCAAAGACAATTTACAAAATCATGACCTTGAGACATCAAATATGTAATCATCCTAACAATCCAAAAATCATAATTAGATCCATTGAACAACAGAGCCTTACTTATAAAGAAACCACCTTGTTCTCGACTAGCCATCTTCACTTGCTTAGGATCTCCTTTAGGCTATTAGGCCTACTTCAAAGGACCTTATCTAATACCAATTTTTGTAAGTAAAAACACTGAGAGGGGTGGGGGGTGAATCAGTGCCCTTAAAACAATCATTTAATTTCACTTATCATCCATGAAGCATTCATTCACATACATACATTAACCAATGCAGAAACAAGCATCTACAAAAGCATACAACATATGAACATAAGAGATATGTGAGAAAACCTCATGGGGGATAAAACCCATTGAAACATATCTTGAACTATAGTCCTATAATAAATTATTCAAGATTTAGTGAGTCACCAACCCCACAAGGGGCAACAACCCCTCACTTGAGCAAAAAATTCTCTGTCAAGAAGAAAAGGAAATTAATTTACAGAAATAGAAATTAAGGGAAAGAAAAGTTAAATGGGAGGCATTGTATAGCCTAATAGATATCTTTTACATCACAAAATTCTAGATTTTAGAAGCAGTTACAAATAACTAAGAAAAGCATGCTCCTAGCACAAATAGACCCTGGGAACAGTGAATTGAATAGGATTCAACTTTGGTGTAAACATGGCATAGGATTGACAAGTATATATAATGCTTGAAGGCAGTTTCAGGGGTTTTAAAGACCATTAAAGGACACTTACTCTACATCGATCCCTGCAAAGAATTTATCTATGTGGTGTGATGCAGTTGTGATGTAGTTGTAGAACATCGATAGGAGGTAGTTTTGATGTGTCTATAGTGAGGTAGATGGTGGCATAACAAGGGGGGCAATGGGAAGGCTTATTACATTACCCACCACCTTTCCTTGTAGAGATAACTCACTATTTGGTGATGTCATTGAAAAAATGTGAAATGGTGTTGATAGTTGTCGCACTCTGATTGGTACATAGGGCGCAGTTTAAAAAAATGTGATTCCAAAAGCTTAGACCATATATGATGGCGAGTGTGGCCTTCTATGATGGTGGCATCATTGACAAGGGAGAAGGGGTAGTGCTTTTGAGTATTATAAAATAATCAATAGCTGGCATGAAATTTTTGCATCTGATGGTAAGACCATATTTTTTGCATTTTGAGTTTATACTATGTTGTACAATTCAATGACAATTTCATTTGATCAAATCCATGGATGATGTTAAGTTTCAATTTATGCACTTTTTCTTATTAAAACCAATTTACAGTCTCACTTTACAAAACCATGCTTTACCAAAACAAAAAATTACATATTGTTTGGGGTCATTGCAGTCCACGGTGAGTGATTTTGACCAGTCACTTGCATTGGGGGGTGAGCCAGTACACACCCGAGTTTGTATGCGCTGGTTAAGCTCACCCGGTGAAATCATCTCTTTCAATGTTTAGCAAAAATAAACGGGGATAGAGATGGTCAAAGCTCTTGCATGATTTCTTAATTATTGGATCCCTGATGTGCCATAGTAAAATTTAAGCACGTAGAGTTCATAACGTGGCCTTGTCCCTCTATTTCACCCACTCATGTGTTGTATAGATAACTATATGTGTACAGATATCAGGAGGGAATGCAAGAAATATGTGATCATTTATATCCTCCAATATACATTGAAATTAATGAACATATAATGTCTTATATTTCTAAATAAATGAGAGAATCCATTAAGAAAACTGGAGCTTAGTAGTATTATGACACATTCACCGTTTTTAGAATTTAAGGCATTATGGTGACTCCTAATAAACTGCCATATTGTGTAACTGATAAAATTGCCTCTTTAGAAACAGCCTATCCATTTGTGCATGGAGGTGGAGTAATTTACAAAATAATAAATTGGATATCATGGCCTCCAATGTCATTGCAACTTGGAAAGTGACTGTAAAATGTGGCCTTCATTATAGCAACGTACAGTACATAGGCTAGCATTCATCAAGTTTGAAAAGGATTTGATTAGATACTAGGATGTTAATGGGAAAGTAGCCAAGAATTTTTGAGTCCTCAAAGAAAAATTAGCTTAACCTATCGCCACCAAGCCCACCCAACTGATGAATATTATCTTGATCCATATAATTATTTGGAAGTTTCACAAAATGTGAGGAAGCAGGCTTGTATAAACCATCATTTCAAACATAGAGGAAGATCTGCTTTGGACAGTCTAGTAGCTAAAGAAAAGTAGGAGTCTTAAGGGATTGACACAGTTTTAGTGATGAAATTATTACAGGGATTCCATCAAGCATCACAATCAATGAGTACTCTCGTGGCCACATTCCCTCAGGTAACAAGGTCAAATTTACTTATACCGCTATGCCATCTACTGATTCTTAGTTGTGGTCGATGTTCCTGTTAGTTTAGATATTTCATAACCTCTAAGTTTTTCAAATATTTCATTATCTCCAAATGTTCCATCTGTATCTGGTGACACTTTTGAATTATCACAAAGTGTCTGTCTTTCCCTAATACAAATGTCACTGGTATTCAAGGTGTTGTGGTTGTTTCTAGTCAACTGACTAAGGTTGCCAAGATCACTAGTTTTGGGATTATTTATCAATGTCAAGGAGAATTGAGTTTTGTGGGATACACCATTGCCTTACCATCCCAATTACCAAAGAAAATTTATGTGTCTAGAGCACTAGTGGCCACATTGTTTCCTAAAATTGTGTTTTCCACCCCTTCACCTATGATCACCATGGAAAAGTTTGTAGAGTCAGTTTATCAAGCCTTTTTTATTGCCACTATTGCTGATCATGGTGATATTTAATCTGTCAAGGATTCTTCATCCTCATATATATTTGTATTTTCAACATTTGCAGTGGCAGAAAAGGCTGGTGTCTCATCCCCTGTTTCCTGTGTTTCTACCATGATCACAAGTTCAACTGATATTAGTCCTACGGGGTTAACTTTTTCCATACCACCTACTTTGGATTCCATTATGGTCACCGCCATTTCATTTACACCTCTATGAGTCTATCCATTGTTTCGAGTCCCATCATTTCCATTCGTGACCCAAGGACTATCCACATCTGCTCTAAAAGTAGATGATTCCCTATTTACATCTCCATCAGTTATTTCTAGTCTTACCATGTCCATTCCATCCCCATTTGTGGCATAAGGGCTATCCACACCTAATCCGAAATAAATTTCTATTCCCCAACTTAAAGAATAGTCTCAAGCAAATTGGAAAAATAATATGCAATTGGCTAAAGCACAACAAACAAGTATGGTCATATATGAATAGCCAGAGATCAAAATGAAGTTTGAGAAATCGACTGGGAAACTGAAAAGCCTCATTACAAGGAAAATATCAAAATATGGCTCATTAGTGTTCTTTAGAGCAGACGAAGATTTATTCACAATAACACGAAAGAGGAAAAGGACAAGTCAGGGTGCTATAAAGGCCAGTGCATATTATAGTAGTGAAGAAGAAAATGAGGAAGATATTGAATCTATTGTTAAGTCCAAAAACAAAATGATCAAAGTACAGTGTTTAGAGACTCGAGAAAAGATCAAAGTGCCAATAAATATTTTCAAATATGCTGAGACTTCTCTTAATTTTCTTTTCAAATCATTGCAAGCCGCTAAGTTGAGGAGTGACAAGTCACAAAAGGATGTTTATAATTATTTCCTTGAGATTTCAGAAATAGAAAATAAGGTTTGCTTCCTCATGTCCCAATTATCATTACCATTGTCGTGGTTTTCAAGCAAGGTTTGCTTCCTAATGCCCCAATTATGCATTATTTTGATATTAATTTGTGTGATATTTTTATAGTGAGGGCTGAATAAGTATTTGGAGAATTGTCACAATCTCTTGTTTCCAGAGTATCACAATTGAATATGCGTGTGAGGAAGATTATATTGTTATTTACGAATTAAAATATACCAAAATTTTATCGAAGAGGACAATAGTTTGGTCTCTTCTGATGAATTCCTTGAGATGCTAGGTAGTTTCATTGCTACATTCAAGAAGGAATTGGCCACTGCAAATAGGAAAGGCAACTAGCAGACTTTGGACATTGTGGTATGATCCAAAACTCGAAAGCTTTGGTTGAAAGATAATTCAAAAATAAGAACAACACAATTCAAAATAATGCTATCTCTGAAAAGAGATATTTTATTTATCAAAATTGTAGACCCAAACATATGCTTATCTCTGAGAAGAGATGTCTGATTTCCATTTCGGGTTACATCTTCATTTATACATGTTTTGAAGGTGTGGGGAGGATGTGGAAGGTCACCAATCTCAAGGGAGATGAATTGGTTCGACTTCCATGATTTACAACAATACAGAATTCGAGGAATTACTATTTTTAGAAACTTACTATTTTTAGACTGGACTAATAAAATTGAAATTTGGGACACTTCCATTGGGTTTTAGGGGGTCAAACTTCATTGAGCAGAGCTCAATGCCATCTCACGACATTCCCCTCATTATTAGCTTTCCAACGGTTCAAACAGCGAGTCAATTGGAGCTACGGTGCAAAAGTTATGGCTCCCAGAAGTTCCGCCATCAAATGGGGTGGACCCATCACCCGAATTGTTATCTAAATTGTTGTCCGGATCATTCCTCCCTCCTTGAGAAGCAATGGTCCCCATTGCATCAAAAATTTTCATCAAGTGTGGTAGCTTTACTTCAATTTGATTCCTGTTGCATCCCTGATTGTTCACCATTTCTGTCTGACCATCAGTCTGTGGATGGAAGGTTGTGAACTTCTTCAGCTCAATATCTATTTGCTTCTGTTGTTGTGTTGTTTGTGTAGTCAGGGCTGTAACATTGGCCCTTTTGGATTCTTGTGGCTTGACCACCATGAGAACAAATTTCTTGGCACTAATCAAAGAGACAGATGTAGAAGGTGGTACCTCTGGTACCCTGTAGCGCCCTGTTCCAAGAGTGAGAGTGATCCTTCTAGTTCTTGATTCATATATACCATGTCAATCATACATGAATGGCTGACCAGAGAGTACATCACAAACATCTAGATTGACCACATCACATAAGACCTCATCTTGGAAAGGTTGTTATCTGAATTGTTGGCCACTGCAAATAGGAAAGGCAACTAGCAGACTTTGGACATTGTGGTATATGCAATCAGAATAATGGAAAAGGCAAATGCTCTGAATGGATACATAAGTTAAAATTCGATACAAATATTTTAAATTAAGTTTACATATTGATCGAAATTCAAGGCAAAATTCAACTATTTAATGCTTCAAATGTTTTAAAAAGTCTATGTATGTGCACATTAGAGAAATGAAAGAAATCTTGGTAAATTATATGAAAAGTTGAAAACCCAACCAACCCTAGGGAAGATTCAACAACATATTCTAAAAATAGATATTACAGGAATAAGCATATTTAGCACGTTACAACATGCTAGTCTTGGGGACTGTGCATAGATAGTTGTAGTTTTATTTTCTACTTGTTACAATTATTTGATTATTAGTTGAGATAATCAACAATAATGTATTAACAACAATGTTAAAAATTTTTAAATGAAATTAGTAACTAAGCAAATATATCAACACTAAGAGGAAAGTACTCTCACTTAGTTGTGGAAATTAGCTCTCTGACCATAGTTATAATTAGAAACAAACTTATAAGTCAAAAGGAAATGAATATTAAATACTTTGTTGCATTATTTTTCTTAATCATAAATTCTCTAATTCTTGCATAGGCATAAACTATATGTTAATTTGAAGAAGTGTCTTTACAATTATAAAGCAATTAAATATTTGTGATATATAGTTGACAAAAAAGTTCATATTAGTGTAGAGAAGATTCATGCACTCAAACCATCAGATCAAATATATCATCATACTATCTGATCAACACCCTAAGATCCTTCATCAAGATTTTTTACTCCATGATAAATACTTTTTTATCATGACTCTAATGTTCACCAAATTTAATTAAAAACAACCAACATAAAAGTTGTTTCCAATAAAACAAATGGAATTAAGAAAGCATTCCCCTGTACCCCTTAGCTATTGCCCCTGTGATGAAATAGAAAGAGGATTTTCCATGATTGTTAGATTTCCTTTTCTTTCCTTCAATTTTGAAATAGAAAACAAATTGTTGATAGGGTTCGATATAGATATTTGATTTAAAAGTGGTTTTTATTTATTTTTATTGAGTAAACAAGGGATGGGCCCTTACCCATTTAGGAATATAATTGAATTGCTAGTTTATATAGAACTAATGATTCAATAATTATATACAAAAAGACTATAGTCCAATTGATTGATGAGGATGATGGGCTGCAATGCTGTCTACCAAGATACAAGTTACCAGAAAAACTTAATAGGGAAATCCCCAAAAAGAGGTGAATTGAAAAGCAGTTTTTGTATTTTTTTATTGCAGAAATCTGACATCAGAGTCTCATAATAACAATCACCAGTTTACAATGGCATATTGAGGATAAGAATTAGCCTTATTACAATTTTAGCCCTATGGGTGTGTAACACTGCGACTACTAATTACATGCACGCAATAAAAAGGTAAGAAAGTTTTAGACAATATGTCTTCCTTTGAAAATCTTCCATCTAAAACATAGTAAGAATTCAATGGTTTGAAACTAGACCTCTTTCTGGTACAAATGATGGGAAAGACGAGGTTTGATGATAACCTCCAAAGGCATTGCCCTTGGCATTGTCAAACCAACCCCTTCATTCATGTCAATCACTTTTCCATCAGGGACAAACCAATCAAAGCTCTGCAACAACCTTGCCAAAGTTATTTGCACCATACACAATGCCAAAGAAGAACCAGGACATCCTCTTCTCCCTGCCCCAAATGGAACCATCTGAAACTCATTCCCTCCTATTTGTATGTTGTCCATCTCTTTATCCCTCCCCAATAAAACACTCTGGGATAAAGTCCAGAGGCTTATTCCAGACTCTTGGGTGTTTATGAATTGCCCATGTATTTACCATCAGCATTGTTCCTGCAGGAATATGGTAACCTCCCATTGTACAAGCCTCAATTGATTTGTGTGGCATTAGCAAAGGCGCTGGAGGATAATGACGCAAAGTCTCTTTCACTATTGCCTGCAGGTATGTTAGCTGGGTTATATCTGATTCCTCTACCAGTTTGTTCTGTCCAACTTTAGAATCAAGCTCCTCTTGTGCCTTCCTCATTAGATGGGGATGTCGCACTAACAATGACAATGCCCACTTCAAAACAACTGAAGATGTATCAACGCCTGCAATAAGCATAGCCTACAAGGCTAGAAATATTAATTTATAATAATAATAATAATAATAATAATAATAATAATAATAATAATAATAATCATCATTGTCAAAACTTACAAAAATGTGAACTACATGGCTATTCAAATGCTTTTTTTTTTTTTTTTTGGGTTACCAGGGTTGTCATGACAAGCCATGTGTATTTATAATCACTAACTCTTTGCTCTACCAAATTGCTATCACAAGCTTCTCATACCCTCACTTCTAAGCACTAGTTTGATAGGTCGAAAGGTTCAAGGGCATTTAAGGGGGGCCTTGCAGCACGGGTCTAATGTCATGTGATTGAGGAGGACAAGGACCTTTATGGCATTTAAACCTTGGCCTAACGGAAGGCATTGGTTTAGACTGATGCAAGGCCATATCACCAAATCAACTGTCATAGCTAAATTATTACTCTCAGAGCTAAATTTTTTAGAATTTAGGACATAAAACCTTTAAGACCGGCATAAGTAGCCAAATTGGTTAGTATATAGCACATAATACCTTAAGATTGGCACCTCCCTTTAAGATGGGAACTACTACTCGACCATTTCTTTAGTTTTTTAAATCACTTTTCACTATTACCCACCTACCTTATTATGGGTTTCATTTTTCCATTGTGATGAGCTGCGGTTCTCCTCCTCACAGCTAACTTGGTAAGTTAAGTTAACCAAATTGAAAAGCGTTTAGGACAGAATTCCCTTAAGACCGTCCCCTCCCTTTAAGATGGGAACTACTACTGGACCTTTTTTTATCATTTCCCCATTGTAATGAGCTGCAGTTCTCTTCCTCACCTACCACGTTGATACATCCAATGCAATAGGTCGATGAGTGCATAAATGGTATCTCTATCACGACCAATCATTTGGGTCATAATGCTATTCAGGTAGAGTGCATTGCATTGCTGATTGGTACTAGTTTATACCTTAAGATCGAATTCAAAAAATGCTATTTCAATTTCTACCAACAATTTCTATCAACAGGTCTAGTGCATTAGGTGGTTGTTAAGTACTAATTTATCTGGATGTGTCACTAGGAGAAAATTATGTGAATCCTACGTAAATCAAATAAGGAGTCTCCAGACTGTCCCAATAGTATCTCCACCATCTGCACAAGAATTTACAAACCAAAGATGCAAAAACAAAACAACTTACCATTGCAGTCGCCTTAACAAATGCATCTTTATCATGAATTGCTTCGCCATTCTCCTTTGCCTGTGAGATCAACACATCAACAAAGTCTTTCATCTCTCCGTCCTCTTCTAATCCCTTCTCCTTGTGCTTCTCCACAATTTTCTGCAAATACAAATCCAATTTCCCCTGCACCTTCTTCATAGCCTTCTCATACCCCTGCAAATCAAGCCACTTCAACCATGGAACATAATCCCCAATATCAATTACTCCTTGAAGCATAAAAGCCTCTTCAATCAGATGGGTAACTAAATCCGCTGAAATCCCTGACTCCTCTCCAAAATATCTTTCACTTGGGACAAAACACTTCTCATGTTAATGATACCCTGCAACTGTGACTGCTGAAACAGAGAATTTACTGCTTTACAAATCTGTTTCATTCTCTTGGATTTGAATGATTGAATTCTTTTAAAGGACAGAAGCTACCAAGTACAGATTTTTCTTGCGTTTCGCCAGTAAGGCCCATAGGGAGCCCATCCCAATATAGAAAAATTGTAACCCAAATGCTGGCCTTGTGCAAGCTGAGGGCGAGATGCAAAAGACTTGTCATTTATTGTGAAACACTCTTTGGCTAAATCAGAAGAACTGATAACCAAAACGGGGCAACTGCCGAATTTGAGATGCATAATAGGTCCATAGAGTGTTGAGATTGAATATAGAATCTGTTGAATTGGCTTTGTTTTGTCTGTAAGAAGATGAAAGTGGCCAATTATAGGAATAGCTCTGGGTCCTGGAGGAAGTTTATGTTTATATGTTCCATATGGTTTTACTGTAAGTATTACTACAAGAAAAATGGTGGCAGCTCCTACCAGAAGAACAGAAATCATGTAAGATGATATCTCCATAATTACATCCATTGATTGTGGCATGCGGGTCAGATGGGCAAAACACAGGGAGAACCCTCAAATCCAACGCACCTGTGTATATATTTGAGATTTATGGCTTTCAAAGCCCACAATTACTTATGGTAGGTAAAAATGTGAGATTTATGGTTTCTCAAAGTCTATAATCATATATAGTAAGAAATGTGTATATATTTTGTTAATTATTTTTAATATATCAAAAAATTAAAATTTTAAGATTTATGGTTTTTAGAGTTTACAATTATTTAGAATAGAGATTTGTGTATATACTTTGTTAGTCATTTTCAATATATTAAAAAATATAAAGTTTGAGATTTATAGTTTTTAGAATCTATAATTATTCATAGTAAGAGATGTGTGTATATTTTGTTTGTCATTTTCAATATTTCAAAGAATTAAAAGTTTGAGATTTATGATTTTCAATGTACAATTATTTATAGTAAAAGATACATGTATCAAAGAATTTAAAGCTTAAAATTTATGGCTTTCACAGTCCACAATTATTTATAGTAAAAGATGTGTGTATATATTTTGTTCATCACTTTCAATGTATTAAAGAATTAAAAGCTTGAGATTTATGGCTTCTAGAGTCTACAATTATTTATAGAAAGATGTCCAGGGAAAGTGACTTATTTGTATCAATTTTTGTGATCACACTATGTTATTTGGTATTAAAGATAAGCAAATAAATATTGATCATAGGGTTTTCAACGCTTATAAGAGCTCTTAACTACGTCTTTGTGTATATACTTTGTTCGTCATTTTCAATGTATCAAAAAATTAAAAGTTTGAGATGTATGGCTTCTAGAGTCCACAATTATTTATAGTAAGACATGTGAGTATATACTTTGTTAGTCATTTTGAATGTATCAAAGAATTAAAAGCTTGATATTTATGGCTTCTAGAGTCCACAATTATTTATGATAAGAGATGCGTGTATATACTTTATTCGTCACTTTTGATGTAATAAATAATTATAAGTTTGAGATTTATTGTTTATATAGTCCATAATTATTTATAGTAAGAGCCTTGTGTATATACTTTGTTCATCTTTTTCAATGTATCAAAGAATTAAAAGCTTGAGATTTATGGTTTTCACAGTCCATAATTATTTATAGTGAAAGATGTGTGTGTATATTGTGTTCATCACTTTCAATGTATCAAAGAATTTAAAACTTAAGATTATGGCTTCAAGAGTCCACAATTATTTATAGAAAGAGATGTCTGGGGAAAATGACTTATTTGTATTGATTTTTGTGATCACACTATGTGATTTGGTATTAAAGATATGCAAATAAATATTGAGCATACGGTTTTCAGCCCCTGTTAGAGCTCTCGACCACGTCTTTATGAATATAATTTGTTTGTCATTTTCAATATATCAAATAATTTAAAAGTAAAGTCCACAATTATTTATAATAAGAGATGCGGGTATATATTTTGTTAGTCACTTTTAATGTATCAAAGAATTAAAAGCTTGAGATTTATGGCTTCTAGAGTCCACAATTAATTATAATAAGAGATGCATGTATATACTTTGTTTGTTACTTTCAATGTATCGAATAATTAAAATTTTCAGATTTATGGCTTCTAGAGTCCACAATTATTTATAATAAGATATGAGTGTATATACTTTATTCATCATTTTCAATGTATCTAAGAAATTTAAGCTTCAAATTTATGGCTTTCATAGTCCAAAATTATTTATAGTAAAAGATGCATATATATACTTTGTTCATCACTTTCAATGTATCAAAGAATTAAAACCTTGAGATTTATGGCTTCCAGTGTCCACAATTATTTATAGAAAGAGATGGCTGGTGAAAGTGACTTGTTTGTATCAATTTTTGTGATCACACTATATGATTTGATATTAAAGATATGAAAATAAATATTGATCATAAGGTTTTCAAGAAATCTTTTGTTTAAAGATTTGTACATTGTTCATTTATTTGTGTTAACCATTTTCTTTTGATTGAAACTGTTGTTGTTCAAAACGTGCACCCGAGGATGCTCTGCGGCGCAGGGGGGTTTTATCATGGGGCACTAGGCACAAAATATTTGTGTGGGGCACAAGAGGATTCGACGCTAAGCGTGAAAGTATTGTCCCTCAACTGCATGCGTGAGCATCCATGGGTGTACGTTTTGAACAAAAACAATTTCTGGCATGCCCGGTGGGACTCAGTTTGATGATCCTTACATCATCCATTGAAGGATTTTAGTGTGTTCTTTAGTGCATCTTGCCATTCAAGGAAATTATTCAACACCATGGTGACTCCAAAGATCAAATCTGTTGGTTTAAGTAGTCCAAGCACTTAAAGATAATCAAAGATCGAGATTTAGGTGATTTCTTGATCTTTTCCATTCTTTTAAATTAATCTAATCACTTGGTGACTCTGCAAATAGGCATTTATTATTGAAAAGGCAGGCCTGATTGTTCTTTGTTTGAATGCTCTAATATATCAAGCTATCATGAAAAATATGTCTTTTCCCCTCATCCTAGTTAGAATGTATTTTCTATGCCTTCCTACCATCCATATCAGATTGAAAATGTTGTTGATTTTATCCCAAATAGCCCTTTCATAGCAGGATATCTTCATATTCATAATAATTACTTCCTTTCCACCTAAATTTAGCCTTCTTGGAAGCATGTTCACACCTATGACCAACCTCAAGGAGGCTACCTTGCTTCCAATATGCATTATTACCCTCCTAATCAGCCCCAAAAGAGCATTAGTGATATACAATTTGATTTTCAGAGACAACTGATGGAGCTTGAAAGAGAGGAGTATAGTACGCAACAGGAAGAACTTGCACATCAAGCTTACATTTATTAGCAGGCGGTGATTGGACAATGTAGATATGAAGAAGAGTGCTTGGCTAGTTAGATCACAACTAAAAAAGAGCATATGCATAAATTACTCGTACAAATGCAAGAAATTAAATCATAGCCAACTACCTCCACTCCTCCCTTTCCTAGCATTAGGCAAGATAAATCCTCTGTACTTTCAAGTAATCTCCCTGATTTCAAGGTTTCAAGTTTCAGAGGCCTTCCTTCCTTGAAAGAGATTGCCCCCATTCTTTCTCAAAAACCCCAAGCATAGTTATGGTAGCCTTCTTGGACCATGCATCCCGACTTTACAATGCCCAACCTTATAAAATCCCCTTCCTCTACTCCAATTTAAACCTCTTGCCCTCCCACCATCTCCCTTTTCAAAGGAGGACCATTTGTATAGAAGGCAAGTGAAGACCATTTAGATGAGGAGGAGGATATTTCAAGTGAGTATTATGAGGAAATCATCATTGACAGTGCTCTTTGTGCCACTAAATCAAAAATTTCATAGCTACTATAGGAAGAGGATGAACAAGATATATCCGCATAGCAGGCAGTGTGCAAGGGCGGGATGATGAAGCACTCTCTTGGATAAATGAGTTTCTATTCAGTATGGAAGAAGATGAGGCCAGTCATGAAGCTATAATGAGGCCTCTCATGCAGAAGAGTGAAGAGTAGCCGAAAGAAGATTTCTTTTGGGATGAGCTAGAGGACTTTTGTTCGAGCATTGACATTAAACCATTATCTATTAAAGGGGAAAACCATGAGCAACAAGAATAACAAGATGAAGCAAATGTGTTTTCAACTCAATCATTTGGGTAGATGCATCCCAATCAGTAGAATCATGGAGAGACAAAATGCATAAGGGAGGGAAATTCTAATTGCTCAAACTTTGTCTTGACAAGAGGATGTTGTCGATGATGAAAATTCAAGTTGGGATCATACCGGTCTAATCGTAGGGGTTGTAAAAGCTTATTTAAGATCCTAAGGATGCGAGGGGGTTTTTATTATAAATTCTGAGAAAATAATGAATAAGTTATCTAAGTAACTTATTCCATTATCACAATCAAAAATCTGTTATAGAAATAAGAATTAATTAAGAATAAAAATATGTAATCTATTCTATCCAACAGAGAAAACTTATTAATTAGACAATCTCTTGAAGAACATAAATATGATTATAAATGTATATATGTATTCAAATAAACTTCATTATTTTTCAATGGTTTATAGATTAATTGAAAAGAAAGAAAGGAGCTAAAAACATAACAACAAAAGAAAGGAACAACAAACAAAAGATAAAAAAATAAACTAAATAGAAAAGAAACTAAACCTAAGAATGAAAGAAACTAAACTAAGAAAATCTAAGAAAAGGAAAAACCAACAACTAAAATAAAATAAAAATAAAAATAAACTAATATTTAAATCCTTTTAAAATCTAAACTATTCTAATGACAAATAATCAGGATAATACTAAAACTTAAGAAAAGTAAAATAGTTAACTAAAAAAAAGACTTGAGATTAAGATAAAACAAAGAAACTAAAATAATAACAGTCAACCTGAATAATGAAAATTAAAACAAACTAAAGATAATTCAAAACTAATTTTAACTAAAAGTGAAAGTAAATTATAAACTTGACTAGGAAAAAGATAGCTAACAATCAAATAACAATGCAAAGATCAGGATAGATCTAAATTAAAGAATCTATCTCAACAACTTTTACTAGTGTATAAAGTAACAGAAGTTCTTAGGAAAACTACTTAAACTATTTAAAACAAGATAATAAATTAGAAAATATCTAATAAGAGAAAAGATTTAGAAGAAAATTGAATGTCTATTATATTAAAAATAGAGTTAATTATTTACAAAAGAGTTGCGAGTCTCAAAATGAGAGTCGTCTTAACATAAAGGACAAATTTTTAATAAGAAATCTAACAATTTTTTGTTAAAAAACTTGAATGGACAACTCAACAATTGAATAGATCAATGAAGTATGACAAAAAGGTGAAATGATCATCATTTTTAGGTTGAATACTTGAACGCTATGCATAGGACTATAAATAACAGTCATCAAAAGATATTAGACTTAGCAAACTCCATATAATCAATAATAGATGACAAATATAACTAGATATACATGTGTTGCATAAGTGATTACTCAACTGTCAAGTAAAGTACCATTGGGACTATCTGTAAAAGATGTACCATCACAAAGAAATTGCGTAGAAAGAAGAGATAAATGATTGACTTTAGAAAATACTTCAGTCTTCAATACCTATTGAACTTTTGTCTTCAAATGAAGGCTTGATCTCCTTTAATATCTTCAACTTCAGTTATGAAAGAAGTTATAACTAACTTTAGTTAATTATTAGTTAAAGGCAACTAATTGACTTTTAACAAAATCAATTAATTAACTAAATAGTGTGAGGATAAATTATTTAAGACTTTAAAGTCTTAATTTGATCAAGATATTAATAAAATAGACTAGGCACTAATCTTAACGGGTGGGGACCCATACTAATTAATAATTTAATAGAATATATAATAATCATAAAATAATAAATCAAAAATTGATAAATTCCACTTATGTTTAAATCATAACACATTTAAATTAAACTTAAGCATAAATAACCATACCAAACTCTGAATTACTGATTATACCAGATCTCTCAAAATTATCAAAATGGAAGTATCATACTGAAATGTTAAATTTGTATGAAATTTTTTGATACTAAACATAAACTATCTTTTAGATGACGAGTAATCATCTGAGTTAGATAAAACTTCAATTATTGGTTTGTCTTGCTGATTAAGATAAAAATTATATTGCATTTCAGTAGTGGGGAAAGGCAACAATCTGATCCATGTGTCAGATATGTCATCATCAACCTCTAGCTTAACCCTCTTAATCTTCCTGAGTTCACTGGATGCTTCAGGTTCAGTTCTTTTCATGGTAGAATTCTTTTCAGTAGCATGCTCCAGAACATCTATGGTTTTCCTTCTATTAATATATCCTTGGCCTCTCAAATTGAACCTCTCAGGCCTAAAAATAGGCTCACTATGTGCTCCCGACAACTTTAACTTTATAAATTTCCACCAAGGTTTGTACTAGATGGAGTAGGTGTGTATGAAAGAGTGACCACTTTCCTAAGGTCCTTGGCATAGGTTGTCTCTTTGTCAAGCTGATTTTCAGGCTGATAATTAGAAATTTTATTAACTAGAAGTGGTTCATCAACTGGTTCTCCTCCAAACATAGGGGGTTGTAGTTACAAGTAAGGATCATGCTCATGATGATGCTCAAGGAAATGAGAAGAACTACTTTGAGATTGAGAACGGGCTCCAAACTTTTGACTTAGAAAACCCCTATGACCTCTATAGCCTCTATAACCACCAAAGCCTCTTTAGATAGGAAAAGTATTCAGAAAATTCTAAAAATTAGGGTCAGATGCGTCAAAGTGAATAAACATTCTTGTGCCCCTAGGAAATCTAGGCCTAAAGCGTCCAGCAGGAAACCCAACTCTATTATAACATCTATTATGGCTTGAATGATTACCACCTCTATTATAATTTTGTCCCCATCCTCCATCATTACTTTTTTCAGCTAGTTGATCCCACCTAGACATATTGAGATAAGAAAAATCTAAAAGAAATGTCAAATTTCAAAGCTCTGAGACCATGCTTGCATTTGTAACATAAATCCAAAAATAAAATTGCATCAATGCATCTGAATCATAGCAATATTAATTTTCATGATTCAAACATATGAAAATCTAATTCCAAATTAAAAAATTTCAACCATTTGAGCACTTATGCATACTTATCCACAATCAACTGTTTTGAAACTTACAAACTGATCACATTATATACTGATTTAAACTACCCAACTTATGCAAAAATATGTTTTATACCTTAACCAAATACTATTCTAAAACTTAAATCAATTTATAAAATATATTTGCATAATAACACAAAAAATTGTATTTTGCCATTTCTATCTCATCACAACCCATTCAATATACTGCAATTTTCAAAATCATTCAAAATATTCTCACATCGAAATGCCTTGAATCTCAAAATACCATAACTTGCCAAAAACCATAAATTATTTCATGATTGTCATCTGTATGGACCAAATTTCTAGAAAAAAATTATGCAATTGATCAAACTTAACATATATAATTAAAAATAACTATATATCATTATATCACCATAGCCTGCTTGATTTCAAAACCAAATTCACAACCACTTTGGACAAACCCTCGCAACTCAATCATTTTATCTAGACTGAGAAACAAAACTTCCAAATATGAAAACAACTGTTAAAATAATGATCCATTCTGAACTACTGCAATTGTATCCATAATAAAGACCATCCTTCAACTGAAAAACCCAGGACCAAAAGTGGCTATAAATTGAGAAAGATTTTCACATAAAATCTAGATATGAAACCTAATCCAAATCTTGTTCATGATAACTTCATCTATAAAAACAAGTCATGTATAGAAAACCCTCATAACACAACTGAAAATTCTCTTGAAAATTTCAACCAAATACAAGTGCTTGTTAAAAAAGATTAGATTCATGCAAATGCAAGACTATCCCGAATTAAAAACATCAAACTAAAAGATATCGCTTCCATCAAAAAATGCAAAATACCCATTATAGGAATCTAAGACCAAAAAGTGAAAACTTTAAATAAAAACTTATTCGAGTCTAAAGATAATTATTCCATACAAACTCTTAGTCTATCTAGAGATCATTTATTCATGCAAACTTGTCACCTCGAAGACAAAATTCAACCACATATTCACATACCAGAGCTTTTCAAATTTCTTCAAACTCTCAAAACTCCCACAAATAAATGTTTTCTTTACTTTCATAAAACCTTGTATTTCCAATGTAAAATGAAACACGCATACCTGGCCTTGAATTCAAACTCTTCTTCACAATTTGCACTCAGCTTTTCTCTACAACTCAAATGATGTCACACCAGAAATTCACTTCCACTCGGAGCTTACAAAATGACACAATGAATAAAGAAAACCTAGCTTTTATTTGCCACCCTTCGAGCCATAACTAATCAAGTGACATGCTCTTTTCTCATTGGTTCACATTTACCAATCACTTACTTAGCAATTACTCCAAATATTTTGATGGCTTGCTAGACTTAGCAATATGATAATCTTCCTATCAAAACCTTTGCCAAGTACTATGATTCAAGGTGATCAGTTGGTAATCAATGCCAACATGCCACCAAATCCACCATAATCCTGAAGCATCGAGACATGCTTCCAAATATTAATGCTTATGCCAAATCGACCAAGCTTCGATGGGTCCAAGCCCATTATATGCCAACTCAGCCACTAACCATGCTACGTTAGTCCTTAGGATTTATTCATTTATCAATACCACCAACTAACCTAAGTCACTCAAACAAACCCTTTGAAACTATACATGTTGCTTATATTTAGCACAAGTCATGTAAAAACCAATTCAAACCTTAATATTATGTGATAATCATCATGACCTTAGGAAATAAAGAATATGATAGGCATAAATCCACTAAGCATGTTTCAAGAAACCTTAACCAAATTAAAGTAATAAGAATGTTGCTGAAAATGATTATCATGTTTTTAAAAATACTGCATGTCACTAAACCACTCACCAGCCCAATAATTTTGTTGAAAATAACGATCATCAACTTTGATTAATTTTTTAAATTTTGAACACTTAACCTAGAATTCTAATGAAATGATTATGCAATTGGGCAATCAAGTAAGAAAATTGAATTGTAGGCTATATGAGGATTGCGATAAAATCATCCAATCTAGAGGAACATATCATACTATAACACCATCATCTGTTCTATTTCAAAATATATCAACTAAAAATAGGATTATAAACTAACTGAACTGATCAATTCGAGCCTTAAATACCAATTAAACTTATTGATACAAAAATAAATCAATAAATTGAGCACCTTTGAACCATCAAAATCAAATGAATCATCCATTTTAAAATAGTAATATCACTTCAAATAAATCATCAAAATGACTAAGAATCGAGAAAAATAAGTCTATTGCAAATATCAAATACGTTGAATCATATATTCATATTTTATTTATTTATCCACCATGATTTTTGAAACCACTGAAACATAAATAAAAATCATCAACTAATCATTATAATTTCATAATCAAATATGCATCTACAATATCATCAATCAATAGGGTCCCTAACATAGTTTTAGGCTTTATGATAGAGTTATCACTATGGCAGTAAGTATAGATTTTAAAATTTAAGAGGGGTGTAGAAAATAGGCATAACATGTGCCCTATCAAGTATCTGGCCCAATTAGAATCCATCCAAGAGGAACCATCACATGTTGTGATTAATTTAGAGCATAAAATTGAGCATCAAAAAGAGCAGGATCAACTTGCCTATCCACTCCAAAACAATTTTATGTTTCACCAATCACATTGGGTAAGTGAGTTTATTTATGTTCTTATTTTTGGAGAAGTGTATCACCAATTTGTTGAAAATCTATTCCTTCTCCATATTTGGTTGGTTTACCTCAAGCATGTAAAACATATTAGATTAGTAAGAAAGGGTAGCTATTTTGTACAACCAGTCAATGACTTTGTTTAAATGGCCTTTTCATTGGTTAGTTAAGGGTAAGATAGATGTTTTTCTTTCCTCCAAGTGCCTACGTGCACATTGTAAATAGTTTTAGTAGTTGGTACCTTCTTCTAAGTGCTTATGGCACAATTTGTGTTCTTTTCTTTGCTCATTTTATGGAGGTGCACTTTTAGTTTTAAAATATTGGCTCAGGCACAAGGCCAGGCAAGTTGTAACTGTCTTGCATTTTCAAAACATGAGAAGTTTTGGATGCCTCTATGACTCCATTCCCAATGGATTGCTTAAGGCTACTATATCTTTATTTAGCAGGCAAGAAACCCACAAAGGTTGCCAGAAGTGTTGACTTTCTAAGTCACCCCTCGATCAGTGTAAGGACTCCTAGGACCCTATAGAAGATTAAAACAACTACAAAGTCCCAGACACCCCAAGAATAAGATGCACAGATGCTTCTCATCTATGTTCAAGATCAAGATAGAAGTACATGTCTACATAGTAAGGCATCAATAATCTGTGCTAGTTTAAGGAACTCAATGCATGTCCTCACATAGGATTTTATCACGTGCAAGTCAAAAGGCACACGAGCTTTAGAGTGTGGGTCCTCAGATTCTGAAATAGCTAAGTAAAAGGAATGGTGTAGGAAGTAGTTACATATCACCAAAGCATGTCTAGGAGCTTCATCCTCGTGCATGCATAGCTTTAAGGCCTTCGTCATACCCATCTAACATAGTTTCATGCCCATTTATAGGATCTCACATGTGTGGCTTAGAACTATGCAGCGATCAACCTTCCTTTCAACATTGCCACATGGTAGCCTGATGCTTGCCCAAATACAAGGAGGCTTTCAGTTTCCCTAAATAACCACCAACTCTCCATGTGTTGACCTAATGCTCATCCAAAACTAGTCCCTTTCTGACATAAATATAAGCCACACCATTAGTTGGTATACAAGGATAAGGGGACCTACCAAACATCTATAGTAAATAAGTAATGACCACATATTGTGTCTGTACTGCTCTTACCCAAAAACCCAAGGGACTCTCTCGAGAGCTCATCAAAATGCCACATGTCAAGAGGTTACCGAACATAATGAAGGTTGTTGGAGGTGGTTGGAAATAACTTGATGCACTATCATAATAATTAAATGTAGAAGCAGTTATCATACATCATTATTTGGATTCATGCCACCTTGTAACCTTGTCAAGAAGATCTTTCATTCCCCCTATGCACATGTATTCATGATAGGATCCTGCTACAATATCCAGGTCCTATTTAATAGACAAACTTTAAGAGGCATGATCATGGTGATGTAAAGAATTAAATGTTATATCCACCACCCAAGTGGCACATTTATTTTAAAACCAACTTATACACTATAAAATCCTGGGTCTTTCACTATAAAAGGGGTTGACACATTTTAACAACTTTATGTTGCTAAAATTGTCCTCCATGAACACTTGTATTAGCTAGACCTTATAAATCAATGAGAATTAAGTTCGCCTCTTTTCATTATTTAGATGATTTGTGTGTTATCTTGTGTTTGTTGATTCTTATCTGTGGATAATGTTCATCCCTCTCATTTGTCATTCATCCCCTACACCTCCTCATTAAACTCATATCTCACTTGTAGGTCGTATCTTATGTGCACTAGGGTCTACGTAGGTGTTGTTTATGGATAATCTCCATCCCTCTTAGTTTTGCATTGTGTTCTCGTACCTTTATAATAAGCATTCATGCAAGTAGAGTGACTTGGCAAAAACTGTGTGATATTGTCTTGTTCTCAAGGGTTTGTAAATTGTTTATGGTAGTAGGAGCACTCTCTCTATTCTGGACACATCACCTTTTCATTTTTAGTACTCTCTTACCTTTTCTCTCCCTTTTCCCTCAAAGTTATTAAGTTTAGACTAATGGTAGGTTACCTTTCTATTCTTTAGGTCTACGCACTAGTCTTAAACCAAGTGTGTGTATAATAGAAGGAATCCAACCTTCTTTAGAGACTCATCCCGAGGAGCACTAGGGTCCCATGCCTTAGAGACATTTACATCATTAGGATGAGATAAATAATTCTCGCATGTGTAGCTAAGGGACAATACTTATGCACTCAGTAATGAATCCTCTTGTGCTTTGTGGAGAACCTTCATGCCTAGTGCCCCACGACAAAGCACCCCTGCACCACAGAGCATCCATGGGTGCATTTTTTGTATAAAAATATAAACCTAAGCAAATTGAATGTAATGGCACATCAAAGATTTTAAGCTTTGAATTTTAGCATTTGGAAGGATTTAAGGCTTCTACACTCATTATTAGGAGAGTTACAGAAAAGTTACAACAAATATTTTCTAGTTCACTTATTTAGAGTGTGTCATTTATAGACAATGCTATCATATGGAAAGCTTGATGATAGGCATTGATTTTCTAGGGCATATTTTCCCAGCTCATTTTGCCATAGTGGAAAACATATATATCATACACTAAAGGGTTTATATCGTACACCAAATCTAGATTTAGTAAAATTTCTTGGATTTGCATGAATTATACCCATAAGAAAGGGGTATGAAACTTTTAGGGTGGTGCATATTTGATTGAATTTTTTCTATTTTAAGTGGTGGACGATGATGTCATGAGAGTCGATTTGATTGCAACAAGGCTCCACCTTTGGTGTGTGACTCGAATCAACATTACAATGTCAATGATGTGAGGATAAGCCATTGAGGTTCTAGAGTCTATCTTATAGCTTCCATTTATCCATGATTCCAATATATTGACACCCACAATAATTATATTATGGTTAAGAACATACAAAAATGACATACTTAGATCCTTGGAAGAAAGATCAAGGCCATACAAAACATGCAAATAATGAAAGATTTCAAGGTGAGCTGAGTGGTGATGGTGTGGGGGAATAAAAAGGTATTTCAAGTTATATTTTAAATTAGGGAGCCTATATTGTACACCAAACCCAAATTCAAGGAAATTATTTGAATTGCATGATCACCATCCATTGCAAAGTGGTCTGCATCTTGCAAGGTGGTAGTATCTTTGATTAACCATTTTTTGTTTTCAAAGGTGGACGATGGCATAATTAGAGATGATTTATTGAGGCAAGGATCCACATCTAATTTTTAGCTTGAATCAATGATGAAATGAAACTAATGTGGGGATAATATATTGAATTTTCAAAGTCTATCTTTCAACTTCCATTTGTCCATGCTACATATTACTAATATGTCACATGTGTATGTGTAAATTATATGGGATAAGTGATATCCATATGTCATTGTAGAGAAATATTCTTGTTTTCCAAATGATAATATGTCCATCAATGCTAATATTATATTATAATATTATATGTCCCCCTAGTGTACTATATCATCACGTAACTCACCTTGATTTATTTCACTATTTGCATGTTTTGTATAGGCTTGTTGGGATTTCATGACTAACACCCATTGAAAATGGGTCTGCATATTGTAAGGTGGTGACATATTTGATTAATTATTTTTTATTTTCAAGGATGGACAAGGACGTCATTAGAGATGATTTTATTGTGGCAAGGCTCTACATATGATGTGCAGCTTGAAATAATAATGCAATGCCACTAATATGGGGATAAAATGTCGAGGTCTTAATGTCTATCTTGTAGATTTCATTTGTCCATGTTATATATTTTAGCATCCATTTTTCCATGTTAAAAATTACATTAACAAATGTGACATTTCATTGGCAAAGCCTTGAGGAATATTCATCTCCAAATCTACTTTTGTATGTGTTAGAGATATTGACCACTAGTTATCATGGAAATGTTTTTATCTCTCGACACCTAGATGTAAATACAAACCAAAAGACTATGGTTAATTTTTTTATAATGACTTTCAAACATTTTGGCATGTAGATTATTATAATGATGTATGTTAGCAGATGTTCTTGGATTTCCTCATTAGAACATGTTAATGTTTATTTTGTGTGATATTAGTTATGGGTTGAGAATATTCAATCTCTATTTCATTATATTTTTCATTACATGAAGTAGAACCATCTCTTATTTTACAATACAAGTATTTATAGCACTATGAGGAGGCTATGTTGCTTCACATTCTTGACCATTCATTTCTAGCACTAGAGGAGTATTTCTATCTTCTACAATATTTTGATATTTAACTAAATGTTGAATTACATACAACATATTATATATCACACAATTTTCAGTTATACATTACTTATATAATTTTAAAATTCATAATCTATTACCAACACTTTTCGAGACTTAAACCGTCATCTCATCTTGAGATAAATTCATAAGAAGTGTGTCAAAAACTAGAGTTTCATGCGCTGAGCTAAGGGATTGGTCAAAAGTAAAGGTTTCAACCATCAATCAAATTATCATTTACTAATTTTCACATCTTGAGCAATACTTATCTTTCCTTTTGGGGTTTCAACTAATAAATGTATCAATTTACCTCCTTTTATGGGTTTTAAATAGATTGGCATAACTAGGACACCACCCTTTATAGGTTTTCAACCTTCCTAGTCCCGATCACAAAATTTATTACCTTCGAAGACTTTATAATCTTCAAAATTGACAAAAATGATTATTCACAGTACCTTAGTGATGGTGGAGACATGGTCTACAAAGCTAGAGTTGACGTAGCTTGTCATAATTGAGGATCTATTGGAATCATCACTGAAGCTATTATACTACAAAAATAGACACTAGAGGCATTGGTTGTGGTGTTTTTGTTGTTTTCTTCACTCATAGGTTTTGTATGAGTTGGGTAGGTAGGATCAACTATAGTTTATGGATGATGGATTGAATGGAATTATCAAGATTTGAAAATCTTTCTTAAACTATTGCAAATCATAAAAAAAGGTCTCGTACCATGTTGAGCAATGTGCGAATGGGGGTTTGGCTCTGCAAGATTGTTTAAATGTCCTCATCCTCTATGGTTGTGATGATCAACTTGTGTTATTACACCTTCTACTAAATTTATTACATTATCAGCTCCATTCTATTGACATATATGTGTTTTCACATCGGTGAATGTGCTTCAGAGCATCTCATTTTCCCCAGTGCACATTCTCTTCATCACATTGTCACTTAGATCAAGACTATTTGAGCACATTTTCCATCTCAGCTGAATTTCTAACTCTTCATTACTACTTTAGAATTATTGGCTTTGGAAAGGTATGGCTCAATTTTCTTCCAAGCATCTTGTAGCTGAGTCTTCCAATCAATCATATTGTGAGAAAGTTGGATTACCAAATGCATCATATATCAACAACCTACTCATATTCTTTGAGAAACTTGAATATGGATTTCATTTTTGCTCATAGTTGTTGACCTTGAGTTCACAATTTTTGCAATAGTTATGTAACAACTCAATATTTTGTAAGATGCATTATGAAAGTTGTGAGTTACTTCTCCTCCAACATTACTTGGTCTCTCCCACTAGACAAGTGTCATCTATTAGCTTGCATACTTTTTTTAATAGATCATAGAGCTATGCATTCTCATATCACAATTTAATATTATCTTATTCTATCTTTGTTGCTTTCTACGCAATGGACTCTTGAAAGGCAAAAACTCCTTTAATTTTTTTCCAAGGTAAATTTAGTAACATCTAGTGATACCTTTTGGATTGTTGTGACAAGTTCAAGTGAATTCGTTACAGTCACTGAAGATGTGGGTTATTTCCTAATTTGTGCAATCGGGAGGGTGAATGTTTTTTTGAGCATAGGTGGGGCTTTGGTATGGTACTTGTGGCAAATATAAATTTCATAATAGTATATAAGAAAAAAAGACTCTCCTCTATTATGAGAGGATGTTCCCTTTATTAAAAACTTAAAAACTTATCTATAATATGTGCAATATTTACAAGTTGAATGGGGGGGTTTGGTAACATTCAACTATAAAAGGAAAAGTAGAGAGAGAGAGAGAGAGAGAGAGAGAGAGAGAGATAAGGTGAAGAGTCATGGGTAAATGAGCAAACAAAAAATTCATTCAACCATGTAATGATAGAAAATTGAAAGGAAGTAAATTACTTTAGGAGACCAAACATAATTAGTGATTAGAACAAAGAGTTATGTATTAACAAAATAAAAGTACATACCCATTAAGAGAAATAAGATACAAAGTTTTGGTATTCCATTGGTTCATGGACAAAAGAGTGAACACAAAGTTTCCTTTTTTTCCTCTTTAAGATTCAAAAATTGTGGACATTAAAAAGGCCTTTTACAATAGCCATTTATTGTATTTATAACAAGAGGGAATGGGTTGACCCTTCATATTCAAGATGAATCTTGGCATTCTATTTTTTGTCTTATTCTATCCTTTACAATTTTTAATTTTACAAAAATGGAAAATATGATTTTCTTAAAATAGAAGTTAGACAAAAATAGAAAATAAAATTTGTAAACTCCACTAGGGAGTCTTTGTTGGTGTAGTGGTTGGTGTTAAAGAACCTAGTGCAGGTGAATGAATTTTGGCTTGTTCTTTGTCTCGAGTAGCCTTAAATATACTAAACTTATTCACTACTTTTATAGCATCATGACCTTTCAAGACCACTACATGTTTACACTATGTAATCCATATTTTAAAAATAAGTAGCATTACATTTGGAATCTCTATCAATTTAGCTAGTTGAGTTATGTATTAACAGAATAAAACTACATACACATTAAGAAAAACAAGACACAAAGTTTTGGTATTCCCTTGGTTCATGGACAAAAGAGTGAGCACACAGTTTCTTTTTATTTTTCAATATTCACAAGTTGTGGACATTAAAAAGGCCTTTTACAATATCCATTTCTTGTATTTATAACAAGATGGAATGTGTTGACCCTTCATATTCAAGATGACTCTTGGCATTCTATTTTTCATCTTATTCTAGCCTTTACAATTTTTAATTTTACAAAAAAGGAAAAAATGATTTTTTTAAAATATAAGTTAGACAAAAATAGAAAAGAAATTTTGTAAACTCCACTAGGGATCCTTTGTTGGTGTAAAAAAACCTAGTGCAGGTGAAGAACTTTTGGCTTGTTCTTTGTCTTAAGAAGCCTTAAGTATACTGTGTTGTCCCCAAAAATAAGTGACATTTTTGGGACAACCTATGAACTATTTTGGTTCAACAGACCAAAATCCTCCCTCCTCTTTTCAAAAATTATTATGAGCATTCAGGTTCTCATTTTTCAAAGCTTTTCCAGAAATCTATGGACTCAACATGCTTGAAATTAGCGGGTTTAGCAGTTTCAAAGGCTTCTGTAGGTGAGTTCAATCAAAAGAACAAGTTTCTAACACTTGGTCATTTCCAGGATTGGTTCAGCGCCTCAGTTCAATCAAAAGAGTTCAATTGGCAAGCTTCAAAGAACAAAGGCTTGAACCATTGAACTTTGAACCACTTTGGTTCAATGGTTCAATGGGTTCAACAACCAATTAGTTCAACGTGCTTGGTTCAAAAGATCAAAAAGACTTAGTCAAATAACAAAGAATGAACTGATTGAACCATTGAACCAAAGTTGGTTCAATCGGTAGGTTCAAGGGGCTGCCCCAAAGCCAAAGGAACAAGTGCCCTTGTGGAGGGCAGTGAGCAAAATCAGACAAAAGTTGGAAATCCCTCGAGAAATGACTAAGTAAAAGAGGTCGAAAGAATTCTTTCAAGAAGATTTTCCTCAGAAAAATGTTAAAGGCAAAATTATTTCAAACTTTTTGTTCGAAGGAATTCACTCAGAAAGAAAGTCTAAAAAAATAGAAAAGAACAAACAGCTAAGTAATAGAAACTTTCCTTCACACATTTTGTCTGAAAGAATTCCTTTGAGCTTTTTGTCCAAAGGAAAAGCCCGTCGAAGAGGCAAGAACCCACCGGGGAAGTTAAAGCCCGAAGGCCGCCCGAAAAATCCTAAAGGGTAGATACCCTTGCAAGGGACACTTGACGTCAGAAAAAGGACCTTTTTCAAGGACCCGAAGGGACACCTTCCCTTTGGGACGTTCCAAAGGCTAAACAAAGATGCAAAAAGGACCCCCCAAAAACTTAGATAAAAAGGGGCTTCAGAGGAAGAACCAATGAACCAATTGAACCTTGAACCGAAAGAGTTCAAATTTTAATGGTTCATAGGTTCAAAAGTTCAAAGGCAGCCTCAGTCAAAGAAAGAAGCAACAAACAGGTGGTTCAACGGATGGTTCAACCAAGGAGCAGGAAAGCGATTGAACCAGGAAGTGATGGAACAAAAGAGACAAAATGAACTGATGAACCAATGAACCAATGTACTTTCAGCAGGTTCACAAGTTCAAGGTTCAACATGGTTCAAGCAGCTAGCGACCATTGACGGCCCCATAAACATCAAATTAAAGTAAAGGAATATCCGTGGAAATTTAAATAAAGCATGGAATTTAAAGGAAGAACCAAGCGACTGGCTGAAAAGAGAGCCTAAAGACTCAAATTTATGCAGGGGAGAGAGGAACGAGACCAAAGGACCAAAAATATCTTCAAAAGAGTTATTTCTAGTAGGTGAAATAGTGGATCAAGTAGACTTCTGAGCACACCAAATCAAGGACGCGGCCTATTTTTCTTCCATAAAGTAAATATAAATTAGACAGCTGCACAGACATCAGGAAAAGGATTAGACAGTCCATACCAAGGAAGAGACATATTAGATGAAGGGACATGCCATAGTTATGGTAGTGCACTGTTCTCAGCATGGTCCTTCCAGACAGAATGAAGGCGCATTGGAGACGTTAACTGTAGCATGGGTTGTCCCATGGGAAAGAGTGCTAATCCTTGCATGATTGCTATACATTGTAATTTTCTCTCATTATGAAAGGAGACTTTTCATTTTTACAGAAGTGAAACTCTGCCCAATTGTAAGAACACTGAGACTTTGAGCTCAGGTTATTTGTTCATATCATTTTATCTGAATGAGAAAGCAAGCTGTTTGAAAACTTTGTGCTGTCTTAGCTTGTATCATTTTAGGAGATTGTTCTTATGTCTATCTTCTGAATGTGTTCTTCTTTATTTAATTTGGCAAGCAGAACTAGTGAAATTAATCAAGAAGGTGTCCTGAAACCAACTATGGGGGGTCTTTGTGCTTTCACATTTATTTTCAATGTGTGTTTTTCTTTTCCTACTGTGTCAAGGATTCTGGGATGACTTTGTGCCCCCATTATCCTTTGTGTTATACTCTTTGGGTAGTTGAGGTGGAAACTTTGTGTTTTGTTTCATGCTATTGGTTACTGTGCCTGTGTTACTAGTTTCTTATCCTACCTAAAAGAACTCTTGCTATCCCCTGCAAGAACACTTTTAAAAGAAGAGAAGTGCCTTCAGTGTTTTCACCAAGATTTTCTCCTACGTTTTTTAACATCATCTCTGAAAGAAGAGAGATGGATGGTGTATTCTACCTTTGAGTGTTACTTTCTACTTATTTATCTAGTATATAGCTCCTGCGTATTTATAGGGAACCTCCCCTTGATGAGAGGGGAGATTTGTCCACCTCTGATGTAGTAAACCTACACACTAAGCCGACCAATCTCCTTTGTTGTGGATGATAAGACCTATTTTTCTCACCAGTTAGCTGGTTGACAAAATATTCACCCAACATACTGAACTTATTCACTACTTTTATAACATCATGACCTTTTGGGACAAATACATGTTTACACTGTGAAAACACATTTTAGAGATAAGTAACATTACATTTGGAATATCTACCAATTCAACTAGTTGATTATTCATTTATTTGAATGAGACATGGATCTTATTGATTACAGACATGGAATTTGTATTGAAAGAGATTTATTTGAGGAATACTTCTTTGATAAACTTTTTGAATTGTTATTTTACTTCATCAACGGTATGTAGTATGATTGCATCTTCTTGGAATAGGTCGTAATGAATCTCATCTAAGTTAGAAGAGATCATATTTCATTTTTCCTTTGTAATACTATTTTTCTCCTTTAATCATTTTATTTCCTAGCTTAAAACCTCAATATTTTGGAGGATACATTCATACCATTTGTAGGAAGTTTCATCCTCTAGTTTAACAAAGATCCTAACTTTGACTATTACATCTATATCAATTTCAATCATTTCATGAACATCTTCTTTTACGTTCTCCCATATACTTAGTTCACTTGTGTGAGATTTAATCTATTGATTTATATCAATGAATTCTTTGTTAATTTTTGAGAACAAATTCAACACCTCCTTAATTTATTTCATTCCATTGATCAACACTTTATCCACCCAAAACTCCAAAGTCTTGCCATATGAATTGTATTTGTTGATTGTGGTGATGGATTCCTTGCTTATACTTGACACTTGAGAAGGAGCGTTAACCTAAGGTGATTCAAGCATGTCAACAAGATTGAGAAGGTAGTTGATGTACCCTACCAACTACTTAATCTAATATTGAAGTTGTCTTTGGGTGAGCTCATCTTGTTCTAATCTTTTGATTATTCTTTCAATAGTCTCCCATAAGTTATGAATGTCATTTTCTCTGATTAATTCTCTTATTGATATTATTTTGAGAGTATATTCACTCACATTCATCCCTAAGACATCCTTATTCACATTGGGTTCTAAAATTTCAATAAATTGAGCACCAAAAGGATCTAAAACCAATTTGGAATTAGTTTTAGCCTTCTTGAGAGGAATCTAGAGGATATCAACTACTACATCAAAGTCGGGGAGATCTACTTCCACCACCCTCTTTATTTTATTGAGCATTGGTTGCATTCATTTGAATGACATAGTACTTAAAGGAGTCATTTGGGTTCCAATTGGAGGAAGTGTGGGTTGCTTTAGAGGAGTAGATTCTGGGAGAGGAGATACACTTGGATAAATTGAAGATGATGAAGGAAGGGTCACATCAACTTATTTTTAAAGTGCCTATTGTCTTGAACTAGTGATAAGAAAGGAGGGATCACCAAAGGGGGAAGGAGAGGATTACATCATTTAATACTTTCTTCTTTCCAATTTTAATACTTTATTCATAGGTTTTTCCTAGTTTTTTCCTTTACTTCAGATATTCATCATCACCATATTCATAACTTGAAGATCTAAGTGTCTTAGTTGTCATGTCAACACCACTCTTCTTTGGATTTGGTGTGAGAGCCTATTTGGGAAGAGCTAAAGTCTTTCCTTTTGTTCCTCCCATACATGTCTACTAATTATGTTATTGACCAATTTATGGTGGGCAAGGAAGCAGTTGTAACTCTATTTGTGTATCTAGGGTTGATGAGTTTGGTCATGTCATCCACCATGTCATCAAGGACCCATTATTCAGTCAACACTTTGATTTGATCTATACTAATTCAGCTCTAGTCTCTTCTAAATACCTCATAATCATATGAATAATCTACCCAATAGTCCTCCAAGTTGGGCACATGTTCATAGGTTGAACCAACATCAAGGCACATTTTTTCATATATCTTTATATCCACAAAAGTCTTACTAGCATATGATCAGAGAGTGAATTGAGAGATGATTGATTCAATGTCTTGGGTATTAAATGTTGGTTTCCATTTAAAATAACCTAATGTAATAGGGAATGAGACACCCAAGACCTATCTACTTATGTAGTGTATATGTAGTATGCCCAATTGTCTACACAACTCTATCAATATGATATTATCATTTTCTATCCTTGGAAGCCTCATTGGATAGCCTTCAAACTACCAACCCTAATATAGGTGAACTTTTAATATTGAAGATAATAGTTATTATATTGGTTGATTAAGGAAACTACTTCATCTGAAATTATTCCACCCCAATCTTCATCCATAATTTGCACTACCTTCATGGTAAACACAACATTCACCCTTGTGACATGTTTATTTATTTCTATTATGTTTAGATGAGGAAAATATTCATAGACCTAAGTGGTTGGAATAACGCTTCCATTTTGTGAGATCCCTAGATAGCCCATTTGATAAGCTAAAGAGTAAATGAGGTAGGAGGCCATAAAGAATTCTTTTGTTGTTTGCACATTTAGCAGTTGGTGATGTAAGGAGTCATTGATCATCTCTCCCCAATCAATTAATTTCTTACCATAATATATTATGTTCATTGACATGAACATATAGGGATGGAAACTTTTTGTATCTTCATTCCCTACTACCTAGTTCAAGAGGGTGATCATATATGAGAGCTCTTCTTGAAAATCTATTATGTAGAAGTTCTTGGGAATTTTTGAGAATATTTATATTTTATTCTTTAGCCATGAATTATTCATAGTATTCAAGCATTTGTTTTTATCTTTGTCCCATTATTTCTTCCCCTTGGTGATGTTCATGCTAATAACATTTTTAGGGACTGGATTTCTCATTGTTCTTCATATTATTGTGCCATTGATTTTGGCCACAAGATATATATTGCTTGATTTGATATTGTGAGTCAATGGGTTATAGTGTCTCGCACATGTGAACACCAAATAAAACTTTGGACTGAGGTTAGGAAAATTATTTCTTAAGGAAGACCACTCTTTACAATCTATACAGTTAAAGTGCTTGGATTTCCTAAGTTTAGCCTATGGTGAAATTCCTCCAAGTCTACATGTCAAGTCTAGGACTCAATGATATTAGGGATGTCAATGTCAAATAATAATAATAATGCCTCGTACCCCATGTATTTTAACTTCATCTTGGTAGGTTTCAAGTATTTGAAATTGGTTTCATAGGTGAGAGCAAAGAGTCTGAGAAAATTTGAGGTAGGAAATGTTGGATTGGTTGGAAGGAATGTGAAGCAATGGTCATATGGAAATCTCTTGGAACTGGTGAAATGATCTCTAAACTATATTTTTTCAAGAGAGGAGAAACTCTATGAATGAGGTGAATAGTCAAAATGGTAGTGAAAACTTCCTTGAGGATGCATGAAAAAATTGGACAAGGCTTCACCAACAGGAGAGTATAAGGGGACATAATTTTCATCTTCAAATTAAAATATATTGAAGAAAACTAAATCAAATCAGCCTCTTGAGGACATATATTAGCCCTTGAAATGCTTGGTGTGTAATGCCAACTATTGGGAGCCACACACACCTAAGATTGCTGGTAGGTTGTCCTTAACGCCCTTGCCATCATAAGTAATCAAATATGTCTACTCGCATAGATGCATCCATGTGTCTACAGGGGCTAACAATCCAATCATGATTCCCCTACTGATATAGGCACATTGGCACACTTGTGTAAACACATTTACACGTATTTGCATCTTTGGAGGATAGGTGGCCAACCATGCCCATTCACAACACATGAATGTGGGTCATCCAAGGTTGTGTGACATGCAAGACACATATGCACATCTCACATAGCCCAAAGGTCAACACATCCAACCTCCATTCCATGTGAGATGCGAAGATGTGCTTGAATGTGTTCTTTGCTTCTTTTTTTACTTAGCCAAATCTTTCATTTTTTGCCAATTTTTTAAAATTTATACTTATTACTTGATTCTTCACTTGAAGATTGAGATGCTATTATAACTCATGACTAAAATTAGCATTGATAATTTTAGGAACAACAACTGACTCAAGTTGGTGATGTAAACTCACAAGAAGACACAAACTAAAATTTTAGAATATTAGGGTTTTGTGGGTCAATGCCTTATCCATTGGGCAATAAATTCAAGAGGAAATAAAAGGAAACCAACAAAATGAAAAACAAAGGAAACACAAAACTGAATGGAAACACACAACTAAAGAGAAATGGTAGGTGATAACCTACCCTTACTATTTATACAACTTCAGATATTGCCCATTATATGGCAGTGGGAAGTGAGTATCATTTTTGTATGACAAATAGTATGTGTTTTCACTGCAAAAATGTCAAATTTTAAATGGTCCCATCTATAGGGATTCAAATTTCTCATGGCTTCTTCTTGGTTCTATCTTTTTGTCCCAGAATAAAACCAAGTCACCTATTTTTAAATCACATTGTCCATCCGTCTAATCAAATAATTCCTTGACATTTTCCTAATGAGTTACAATTCCATCAATTATTATGACTCATTCTTCTTCTATATTTTCTAGCTATATGACTCTCTTCTCTAGAACATCATTGATTATTCATCTTTGATGGCATGTACTACCTTCAAAACTAACAATTCCAAAGAAATAGGAATCATAGCATCTCTTCCATGGAGCATATGAAATGGAGACATTTTGATTGCTCTCTTTGGTGTGCTTTGATCATCCCCCAATATGACATATAGTTTCTTATGCCAATTCTTATGATTTTCATCAACCAACTTATAAATGATGGTAGTTATATTTTTCTTACTAGATTTTGCCTATCTGTTACCCTTGGGTAGTAATCTAAAGAATGTGCAATAGAGATGTCGTACTCATAATAAAAACCAATCAACTTAACATAGGAGGAATAAAAAGTGTTATCCATTACAATATTCTAAGGGATGCCAAATCTAGCTAAAATATTCTCCTTCAATAAGTTACACACAACTTCAAAAGTGGTGGGTCTCACTGGAATGGATTTCACCCACTTCATGAAGTAATTGGTATTAGTCAAGGCATAAATATTTCTAGCACTAGATTGAGGGTTTAAACTCTCAATTAAATCTAATCCCCATTATTGAAATAACTCCTCAATTACCACTAGTCAAAGAGGACATGAAATGAGCTTAGGTCAACCAACAAAGTATTGACAAGCTTCACATTTGGACACTCATTCTTGTGCATCCTTGAAAAATGTGGGACAATAATAGTGATTTTTCAGAATTTTGAACACTATAACTGAAAATAAGAAATGTCTACCATAATATTTATCATGAAATGCCTCCAAAATCTTCTTTTGTTGTTATTTATTCACACTTTTAGGAAGGTGCCATCCAAATTATTCTTGAACAAGGTATTATCTCAAATCACATATCTAGTTGCTTTTAGCTTGAGAGTTCATATTTTCTTGAGATTCAGATGAGATGGGCATTCTCCATATGAGAGGACATATGTGATATCAAAATACCATTCTTTAAGATAATCAATGAAGACCATCAATGGTAACTTTTATTTTTCTTCTCTGTGAAAGTCGACACCTTTGGAAATCAATTGGCAAAGGTCTTGTCCTCTTACCATCTTAGTGTATCTGATCTCTAAATCATATTCCTAAACTTTATCAATCTAACCACCTTTTTTTATCCAAGCTCATGTTGGGTAAGGATCGATTTTACTATTGAATTTGGGACCATTATGATGGTATGAGAATTCAAGACATAAAATTTGAAATGATTTATTAATTTAACCATGTGTATGCATGTTTCTCTATTAATGAGTATTTTATTTCATGTTATTTCAGTCCATAACTCATGAAGGAAATAAGATATTCAATCCCCTCTTCATTTTTGTATACCAAAATAGCAGACAAGGTGTATTTAGTGGAGTAGAAATATGCAATGAAATCTTTTTATAAATCTAGGTAAGTCAAGATCGGTGCTTTGGAGATTACTTATTTGATCCCATTGAATTCTTTATTCCTATTATCATTCCATTTGAAGGATCTCTTCCTACTCATCATTTTAAAAATATGCCTAGTGAGCTCAACAAAATCAAGAATGAACCTTATGAGAAATTTAACTTTATTGAAGAATTAGTTAATCCCAAGTTTGCCAGTTGGTATGGATAGTTGTTAGATGGCCTTTACTCTATCTAGATCAATATAAGTATCCTTTTTATAAACTACATGACCTAAGATCTTGATTTAATTTAAAACAAAGATAGACTTCTTGGGATTCAAATAAAGCCCATAAGTGCGACATCTTTCAAAGACCCTCTTTAAATGTTTAAAATGATCTTCTCTTTTATTTGAGAAGATAGTGAGATAATCCAAGTAAATTATGATGATCTTATTCCTCATATCATTGAATTTCAGATCCATCACTCCTTGAAACTTTTCCCTTACATTTATGAGGTCGAAAGGCATCCTTCAGTAGCTAAAAGTTCCCCATGAGGTGGTAAAAATTATTTTGAATTGATTTTCTATAGCCACTTCAACCTAATTATACCCTGAGAATCTATCTAACATAGACAACATTTCATATTTTGTGATAGCCTATAGGATTTGGTCCATGATCGATAATGGGTAGTTATCCTTGAGCGAAGTTTGGTTGAGATTGCATAAATTTACACAAACCTAACTTCCCCATTTTTCTTTAGAACATGCACAATGTTGACTACCCAAGTTGATGCTAAATAAGAAAGATAATCTTGGCATCTAACATCTTCTTGATCTCTTCATATATAATACAAGTAATTTTTAGATTATAGTTACTCAATTTTTGCTTGAATAGATTGACACCAGGTTATAATGGAATGTTATGTTACATGTTTTTTGGTCTATGAGACTTCAAATAAACATAGCATCAAGCAAATACATATTTGTATAGTTTGAAAAAAGTAATGAAACTTATACGCTCTGCTTTATAACAACATTTTCAAATATTGACATACCTTAGCCATTCTTCCATACCAATATTTACCTTCTCATATTTAGGGGATCCTTTGGGATTTCCTTAAATATTTTTTTTGATGCACCTGTCATGCTTGTCAAACATCTCCTCCAAAGAAACCAGACCTTTTAAAATCTTGTTCCATTTAAACTATATGATCTTATCATCAAGTTAATTATCTTTTGTGTCAAATGTTTTCAAAATATTTTCCTCTTTGTTTTCTAGAGTAGAAGATTTTTTGTACGTAGTGGATCTTCTATCAAAGTACAGATTCCTAAAATTATCTTTTTGCTCCAAGAAAGAAATGATTTGTTCATCATCATTGAATACTTGCCAATACTCAGAGTTTTTTGGCACACTAGGGTGATATACCATTTCAGTGACATATCATTCATTATAAATTTCTAGAGGAGGAATCAGTAAGGAAGTGTATAGGCTAAGGCATTAGATTTGGAACTTTTTGCTCTTGGGACTGTATTAATAGAAAAAGCTTGAAAGGATTCGATACAATCCCAGACCCTATTTTTGTAATGTTTGAGCCTATCATTATTTACATGATATTGGCCTCATACTTATTTAATGCTCAATTCTCCATCATTTTGCACTTTGAGGTTTTGGATGCCCATCTCTTCTGCTACTTGCAATCCTAGTAATAGTTCTTCATACTCAGAAGTATTATTTGTGCATTCAAATTAGAGTTTGTATGATAAATTAAATGATTATTTATATGTAAAAATAAACAATATTCCATCATTTGAACCGATCATTGAGCAAATTCCATCAAACTCTAAAGTCCAAATATCATTAGAGTCACCTTCTACTAATTCAAGAGGTTCCATATCTTTTTTAGCCATCATCATGTAAGTGTCATGACATGTTTCCTCATATAGGATATCTTATTGGGGATCATTTGACTTCTACATCAAGAGCTTATCTTTTGGCTCTAGGATTAATCTCTCATTAAATGCTTTCACAGGAATCATAGCCTATGTCCAATCCAATTTCATTTCTCCTCCAAGGTATCTAAGAAGGACATGCTCAAAATCATTCCATAGTTAGGAGGAATTTCTGCCACCAATATGGTCATGTTTACTCTCTTTTTGGGAAACATAGCCAAAGCAACCTATGAATCCTTTATATTTCCAATCAATTGGAGTTTCTCCACTTCCATGTTAAAATAATTATCAAATGTTTTAGTGCAAGTTAATCCTAAGGCATGTGGAACGTTGGCTAGCATGACATTGTAGGAATCTCCTGAAACAATTATACAATTGTTCAATCTAAATCTATCAATAAATAAAGACACATATAAATGCTTGAGCCTTTCATTACTTAGATCAGTAATGGCTACATTATTTTGTAAATCAAAATTAGCTATCCTGATATGTGTTCCTTAAGGAGGGGAGTTAGAACCTCCTCCTTCGATGAACTTGACCAGTATGTCCAACTACTTAGGGTTATTCTTGGGGTATTTAGTTTGATAAATCTAAACCTTAACCCTGTTCATATGATCTATTATGTCAAAATAAGAATTTTTAGGTTCTTCTTTGGTAGACACATGAGGAGAGTTTGAATTACCAAACTTTTCTAGTTGTTTATCTTTCAATAAATACAATAATGGAGTGCCTCTATTGAGAACAAATTTGGAAACATATGAAACTTTAGGGGCCTCTTTCACCTTTTGCTTATCAAATTATTTATTATTTTCATAAGCTTCCATCTTCTCATTTTTAGCTCAAGTGAATAGTGCATATGAATGGTTATTCATATCCTCAAAACTTTCATCATAATCATCACCTTCAAGGTCATATTAAAAATAACCCACAGTGGAGTTTCCATCATGTTCCTAAATTTTAGGATCATAAGCACCAAAAACACCTTCTTCAGGTGGTTTTTCAATAGTGAAAAGTTACAACATTCTGGCCATTTCTGGATAGTTTGAACCATCATGGTCATTGGAGGCATGAAAATTGCATGAGTAGTGAATGACTACATGAGATTCTTTGATATCAAGTTGAGGAGTCGAAGAAGGTATTTTAGGATGAACATACCATGATATATAAAAAATATTCTCCTAGGTATATCTTTATATGAATTATTTTGTGACTAGGGAATTTACTTCTTCAAATCTAAGAAATTATTTGACAATTTTCTAATCAAAGGATTTGTTGAACTATGCTCTTTACTTTTGACATAATCTTTCTTTATTTTCCCATCCATGATCATGTCATCTTTGATTTTTGTAGCTTGGGTCTACATAACTACCAACATTATAGGGTGATTCCTCCATAAGAATAAGCTAACTTCAAAAACTTGTGCATTCAAAAATAAATATTGATGCTTTTTCTTTGTAGGCATTACAACAGCTGGAATTTTATGTACCAACTTATTGAATTAGGCTACAAAATCTCCCATAAGTTCATGAGATTATTTCTCAATTTGAGACAATTGTGTGTTAATAGTGAGTGTTCATCTTTAGTAGGTTTAAAAATTTCTTCAAATTTATCCCTCATTATTTACCAATCTGAAATCAAAGCAGTGGGCAATGGTGAAACCATTATGCAACTCCTTCATCCAATGTCTCCATGAATAACCTAGCCAACACATATTCATGTTGGACACCAAGAATACTACAAGTAGAGAAGAAATATATTATGTGTTCATCTGGGTGTTGTCTACCATCATCTATAAACTGGGATAAATTCTTTCTTGAACCTTTTGGTAGTTCAAGGATTTGAGCACCTAAAACCAACAGGTCTATATGAGCACCCTATGGTATGACAATGACCATGTTATTAAAAATTATTACTCCTAGAATAAATAAGTCTGATAGTGAAAAAGTTTTTCTTATAGCTTGTACCTTTTTTATCCATTCAGGAGAGAGTCTAAAACTAAATTGTTCTTTCAGTTCAAAGAATGGATTAGAAATGTCTTTTTTATTGATAGACATTGTGTAGCTTTTACTAGACAGGATGTTAAAATATATCAAAGAGCTCTGTGGACTGATCTGATCACTACTATTTTACTAATGATTACAATAATTATTTGAGTAAAATCAACATGTTGTTCTTCTTTGTCTAGCACGGTTGCAACTCTTTCAAAATAGGAATTATTCACCCTATGGTCCCAATAAAACCACCATAAATCAAAATAAATATTTGCTTGTGCAACTTACATCCAATCAAGATTTGGTTGGATAATTGTGTTTTAATTTTCAAAAATAGTTATACAAATTAATATAGTTAAAATAATAAGGATTGCATGAAAAGTACAAAAGGTGCCCCATGGTGGGCACCAAAAACTATTGGTGAAATATTTGGTGCTTGTGGAAAATTTATATTTCACAATAGTATAGGAGATAAAAAGTTTCTCCTCTATTATGATGGGAGGTTCACTTTACTAAAAGTAGTAAAAACTAATCTATAATATGTACAATATTTACAAGTTGAATGAGGGGGTTTGGTGACATTCAACTAGAAAAAGGAAAATTAGATAGAGAGAAGGTAAAGAGTCATGGGAAAATGAGCAAATGTAGATTTCATTCAACTACATAACAAAAAAAAATTGAAAGGAAGTAAATTACCTTAAGAAATCAAACACAATTAGTTCTTAGAATAATGTGTTTTGTATTAATGTAATAAAAATATATATCCATTAAGAAAAATAAGAAACAATTCTGGTACTCCCTTGGTTCATGGATAAAGGAGTGAATACAAAGTTTCCTTCTTTTTAATCTTCAATATTCACAAATTACGTACATCAAAAAACCTTTTTTCAATAACCATTTCTTGTATTTATACTAATAGGGAATGGGTTTACCCTTCATATTCAAGATGACTCTTGGCATTCTATTTTTTATCTTATTTTATCCTTTACAAATTTCAATTTAATAAGAAGGAAAATATGAATTTCCTAACATAGAAGTCAGAAAAATTAGAAAAGAAAATTTGCAAACTCCATTAGGGATCTTTTATTGGTGTAGTGGCTAGTGCTAAAGAACTTGGTGTAGTTGAAGATCATTTGGCTTGTTCTTTATCTTGAGCAGCCTTAAATTTTTTGAACTTCTTTACTATTTTTACAGCATCATGACTTTTAGGACCCCTTCGTGCTTACACCTTGTAATTGATAATTTAGATACAAGTAACATTTTATTTAGAATCTCTACCAATTTAACTACCTAATTCTTCATTTATTTGATTGAAACATGGATCTCGTTGATTCTATACATGAAAGCCATATTGAAAGATATTTATTTGAAGAATTATTCTTTGATAACATTTTTGAATCATTCTTTTACTTCATCAATGGTATGCAATGTGATTAATCTTCTTGGAAAAGGTCACAATGAATATCATATAAATTAGAAGAGATCATATTCTACTTTTCCTTTGCAACATTGTTTTACTTCTTTAACTCTTTTATCACCTGGCGTAGAACCTCAATATTTTGGAAGATATATTTATACCATTTGTAGGAAGTCTCATCCTCTAGTTTATTAAAGATCCCAACTTTGACCATTATATATGTATTAGTTTCAATAATTTCATATTTTTTTTTATTTTTTATTATCCCATATATTTAGCTCATTTATGTGAGCTTTGATTTGTTGATTTATATCAATGACTTCTTTGTCATTTTTTGAAAATAATTTCATCACCTCCTCAATGTGTTTTATTCCACTGATCAACACTTCATCCACCCAAGCCTCCAAATTCTTTCCATATGAATTGTATTTATTGATTGTGGTGATGGATTCCTTGCTTATACCTGACACTTGAGAAGGAGAATCAGCCTGAGGTGTTGCAAGCATGTCAACATGATTGATAAGGTAGTTGATGTACCAAACCAATTGCTTGATTTTATCTTGAATTTATTCTTGGGTGAGCTCATCATGTTATTATCATTTGATTATTCTCTCGATAGTCTCCCTCAAGTTATGAAAGTCACTTTCCATTATTGATTATTCAAGTGATATTATCTTGAGAGTAAAATCACTCATGTTAATCTCTAAGACATCCTTATCCACATTGGGTTATACAATTTCAACAAATTAAGCACCATAAAGATCTAACACCAATTTGGAGGTAGATTTAACCTTATTGGGAGGAGGAGTCTTATAATGATAATCTATTATGTCTAAGTTAGGTGGATATGCTTCCACCACCCTCTTTATTTTCTTGAGCATTGGTTGCATCCATTAGAATGAAATAGAACTAAAAGAAGTCATTTGGGTTCCAACTGGAGGAGGTGTGGGCTAGTTTGGAGGAGTAGCTTCTAGGTGAGGAGGAACACTTGGAGAAATTAAATGTGATGAAGTGCCACATTAAATTCTTTTGAAGGTGCTTATTGTATTGAACTAGTGATAATAAGGGAGGGATCACCACTGGGGGTAGGAGAAGACTACATCATTACAACTTTATTTATTACTTTCTTCCTACCAATTACAAGACTCTCTTCACAGGTTTCTCCTAGTTGTTTTCCTTTCTGAAGATCTTCATCATTGCCATCTTTAGAAATTTAAGATCTTGTTAGATGATACCAAGATCAATTGAATAACTACGCTTGCACGGTGAACCTATATAGATAACATGCATAAAATCTTAAAACACTCAATAAAAATAAACTTGTCTCACTAAAGAGAAGTTGTAGAAAGAATATTTACATTAGCCATAAAAGCAATTAAAAAAGGTACATTTATAGTGAATTTAGACATGTCCCAACATCTTCATACATGTGGGATAAACTTTCACTATTGATCTAGAATAACCTAAGCAAACTCAAATAGACCATGTATACAAAATCTAATGGGATAAAATTCTAGACCAACACCCATCTTAAGCATAGCTAAAATGACCCAAAACAAATGAGCATCCCTTCGTTCAAAATTCATAGCAGAAAAAGTGAAATGGTTTATTAAATGTAACTCGGTTTTGAGTGACCTACCATAATCCCCATAGCTAAATTTATGCAAATGCAACCATTAGCCTAGGTAATTACCCCTAGAATATTCTATGAGAAAGATTATTTCCCTAGGGAACCCTTCATGCAATTTAGGGTGTATCAATATGTGATTCATAACGATAAGCTCAGAACTGGATAATGGTAGACACCTTCCCAATAGACCACCTAGATGTCTTTATCCTATCTAAGAGACTCACGTCTGTATAAATTTGGGTATAAATCGAGATAGATTATTGGTCCCTTCATTTAATGTCGAGATAGATTATTTGTCCCTTCATTTAATTTGGAATGCTAGGGAAAGATCAACCTAATAGGGATCCATTTCTAGTTCATACAACAACATTTTGTAAGCCAAAGTTCATAATAAAAAAAATGTATTTGTTTAAAATAATTTATTGAAGATGTAATCTGAATAAGTTAAGAAATTTAGAAATACACTTATATCTCATGAAATTATAATAAGAATATGCATTTAATTAGTTTCATGTAAATGAAGAGCCCATTGTAGTACTATCTCTAATTAGATCATTATACCATGATCTATAGTTTTGAGAATCTTCATACTACATGTTTTCATTCAACACGTAACCATAGGCTACTGAAATCAAATTTAATTATTATACTCTTCATTTAGATCATAAATGACTATTATGCTTTTAATTATAGTGGCTATTTATTCTTATTAGACCATCCCATAATTATCCACTAAGAGATTTAAATATCTCAAATGTCAATTACTTGCCAAATGATTTGAGGTAAGAAAAATATGTCACTTCATCATAGTTGTATGATTTATAAATTGTTATGTTTCACCTTACCTTTCATGATTTGTTCCTTTAAAAACATCAAGTTGTTTATGCTAACAATTTAGAAGTTCAACAACTATTATCAAGTAATATTAATACACTAACATACTTTTAGAACCAAATATGATTTGTAAGTTTTTATGAGATGGTCAATTACTTTAATATACCCATCTAAGCTATTTGAAAGATCATAATATTGTGTCAATTGAATAGTTGAATTCTATGAAGTTGTAACAACTTCTCAATATAAGTGGAAGTAGTTTGAGTGTATATTGACACTCTAATATCATTTTATAAACTTGCATTTTTTATTAAGAATAAGAATAACAGTTTTTACTATTTAAATTGATTCTCTCTCCTCTTTAGAAACTCTTAGTTTCCAACATGTAATAGGATTATGCAACTACCAAAATTTCTAAGTATTCTTGCATCATGGTTTTAACAAGTAAAAGATAATCTAACTTTATGAATTAATTCAGTCTATAGATTTAAAAAATAATTCTCAATACTTTGAACTTGGATAAGACATGTTTAGCAACTGGAGTAATAGATGTGTTTAATATATTTCAATAAAAAATATTAGAATGGACAACACTTATGCAATCAAATTTCCTAAACTGGTTGTGATAAAGAATAATTTAAAAATTTATTGTATAATTGTAATGTGCCAAAAATAATCAAGAACATTAGCTTAATCAACAGTTTCTTAACATGCCATAAAGTGATTGTATGGATGATTTTTTTTCTAATGCATGGTACCTTTTTAGAATTCACAAAGAACTCAGAAATTATGTTATAAAAGTGCCAATATAGTAATAATAAATTCACCAATAGTCAAATAGAATAACCTGAAATTATTATACAAGTATAACCATTATGTTATACGCTGAATAGCGTAGTCTTAGTTCAGGTATATAAAATCAAATGCTAACTAATAATCACTAATGAATTGTTAACACCATAGCAATTGCATTCACTGGAATGTAAATAGAAATTCAACTTGAAACAACTAACTTTTTATCTAATTAGAGGTATATAACCATCCATTTAACCAACTGAATCACTTAATCAATAATACAAATAGTGCTAAAATAAATAATGAATAGTAGTATAAAATTTACATGTTTCCATCTTGTACATCAATCTAGATGATTATTATTCATTTCTAAACACACTAGAATACAACAATAACTGGTAAAATAATTAAATAATAAAATATCTCATCTGATTTAATCAATATTCAAATAAGTAATATAATTTTTTTATGTGATCTATCCTAACTTGACCCATTCTATGAGCCCCCCAATTGCTAGCCCTTATCACTCCCAACAATTAACTAGGAGGTGGAGTCCAGTTTTCAAGTTTTTAAGATAAGAGTGTGAACAATAAGTGATAATAGTTATTTCAACCAATAAACATGCCATAACTAAAAATCAAGTACACAAAGACCAATAAATATACAAAGATTTGGTACCTTTTGTTTTGCCTCTAAAGGATTTTAGGCACCAACTATATATTCAGTAGAACCCAATCAACCCTCATCTTATATTTCAAGTGTACCATAGTTAAAATTCACCATTATAAGTGATATAAAATCATCTACTACAATCAATATTAAAATAATAAATATTCACATGATGCATGTACAAGAAAAAAAATAACCCAACACCAAAATTTTATATATTTTATCATTTTACTAGTTTGTCAGGTATAGTCATTTTCTCATCTATAAATGATGAAAATCATTATATCTAACCCGTTTGTATGGTTGGGTTAAAATAATAAAAATGCATACTACTGTAATAAAATCAATAAGATCTTAAGATTTGAAATAAGAATCAATATTACAACTGTAAACTTGTTTTAAGCTTATAAACATCAAGAAGTTTTTTACATCAAAATCCAAATGTACCCCACCCAAAAATGGAAAATTAGTTAGTTATAAAATTCTTAACTATAATCAACACAGCCACTTAACAGATAAGAAAATAATTTGAAATATTTTTTTATTGTTACATCCTGATTCCTCAGAAAACTATCTGATTATCCATAGATATTTATAGTTCACAAATTTAGATTTGGTTATTTTTTACTAAGCTTTGAGATATATGATATTATGGGACAATAAGATATTTCTTAGGTTACATGTTTGCATTGCTATGAGTTAGCTGTAATGTATATTTTTACATTTCGAACATGTTGATTTGTCATTTCAACTATATTTTATGATGAATGTATATCATAATGTTATGGTCTAACTACCTACTTGTTGTGAGGTTAATGTAGGATAACTCATCCCTCAGAGCGTGACAGAGGGAGAGCATCATCAAAGAGGGTGACCTAGATAGAGATGTCAGAGAATGACAGAGAAACTTGACTAGAATCCTACACACATCATAATAACTAGCACATATTAAATGCATAATGAATGGTTAACATAGTGTGTTTAATGTTGCTTACATTTAAAATTGCTTGCTCATGGTTAGTTTAGCTTAATGGTTATTTGGAGCTCATCTTGAGTAATTGTGTGTTAGTCATATTTATAACCATTAATGTCTTGTAATTTATGTAATTAGAATAAAGTTGAATTTATTGATTAATAAATTTATCAATTAGTCATATTATTGTTATTAATTAATTAATATATTCTAAAAAGGTTATAAAGCAAAAAAAAGAAATAAATTTCCATAAAAGAATGAAATAGAATAATACGAAAAATTTAAAAAAATATATATCAAAAAATATAAAAAGATAAAAAAAATCTTCAAAAGAGAAAATCTAAAAGGAAGCCAACGTTTAAAATGTAAAGCCACTAGACTATATTTACACACACGCACACACATATTTGAAATACTTAGGAAAATGAATACATGGCATCTCACATATAGAGCTTTGAGGTGATAAATGCTCGAAATAATTGTCAAAATGTGTGTGGTAAATGAAAATAAACAATATGTCTACTCTAGAGATATCGAATCCATCTCTTCATAGTATATATTATATTACAATATAAAAATTGAAAACTAAAACTGAAACACATGTAACAAGGAGGAATAAACATATGGAATACTTGTATACTCTATTTAATAGTTAATATAATACTTAATAGTCATTGTTGGATTATTTATATAATGGAACACACTGTATACATAATCATTAAATAGCCATTCATAAATATTTGTGGACTGTATAAAATAGCCATTGTATTTACACAACATAAATATTTGATATTCATAAATATAGTATTTATACCATAATATTTATGGACCGTAATATGTGTGTGTGTATGAGATTCACTATATAGCAAATCATTATATCACAAATCATTAAAAATATATATTTGTTATTAGTGGACTATATAAATATTTTTTAGGAGCACACCACTGAATAATAACTATATTTCACAAATAGCTTGTGTTCATAAACATTTGTTCATATATATAATTATGTAATACCCATAAAACATCAACATTTGTATATATCATCATTTTAGAAGTTATAGTGACATATCGTTGAGCTTATATGTACTTAGGCACTGAGCTTATAAGTGTTCTAGTAGTGATATCATGTTTAATTATACATTGAGTTTGTTTATTTAAAATGTTGAGTCCCATATATTTAAAAATGTTAAATATTTGGAATATGCGCAATCTGGTATATGCTTGATATAGTCATACCATTTTTTATTTAAATATAAAGGAGTATGTAAAGTATCAAAGTTATAGTTTTGACATTTTAGATTCTTTTAGATGCCTTCAACTCCTTGGAAAATCTCATGATTATGCATCATTAGAGTATGTAACTAAATTAAGAATAAAAAAATATTAATATACCATGATAGATGGATATGAGACATACTTAAACACCGAATCGATCCATTAAGCTAGTTAAATGTAATACTAGTATGAATTTATTATTATTTAATTGGAATACCTTTAGTTATAGTGGTATTTATACTATGTTATTTAAGATACAAATTATATTAGTATATTCATATAAGATAATATTGATAAATATCCTCATATACCTCTATATCAATATAATAAAGTAGGTTATGATGGATAAGGTATGCTTTGAAGAAAAAAAGATATCAACAATAACGTTGAAATAGATATCCATAAATGAGATCAATTAAGACATAACATAATAAATTACTAATGTAGTTATTAAAACTACAGGGCATATGTGGGGTATCTTGATAGCTAGGTTAATTACATCCTTATGAACAAACATCAATGTACAAGATCTTGCTTATATGATTTGACATGGATTGTTAATATGAATCATATTCATTCAACATAGAAACTAAGATTATGAGACATTTGACACTTTTAAACCATAGTTTCTTGTATATTATTGAACACATTTATATTTTCAAGAAACATTGCTATTAGAAGAATCTATAAGTATTTGGAGAGTATAACATCTAAGAATTGGTCATGGGAATCGAGAGTTGAAAAATTGTCAATAAAGTTCTAGGCTCCTAACCTAGCATTAAAAGATAGATGCATATTCATAGCTCAACATAGGTCTTCATTATCTTGGGATAAGGTATGAGATTTAAGATCCTTGATTAGAGTTATAAATGACTATAGGAATTTTTATGCAGTGTTTACTATAATAAAAACATGTGCATAATGTCTATCATGGGTGGATAAATTTATACAGATGTAAATATACATATAATATGTATTGGCATATAGTTTTGTTTATCCATAGTTCTATTAATTATTATAACTAAGTCATGGATTATAGAAGAGTAGACACCAACTACATGTTTATCCAACTCCCTTAAACATAAAGGAGAATTATAGTATAGAATCCCTTATCTTATAGAGTTCATCATTATACTTTTTGAGCAAGAAAATTATTAAAGATTTATCAAATTATAAGGAATTCTTGATAAAAAAATATAAATGAATAGTGGTATAGTGATTACATATCATTTTAGTACTTATATATTATGGGGTGCAAGTACTCATAAATACCTTGAGCAAAGGGTGGTTAAATTAAGACAAAGTTTCTTAGGGATCCAAAACTATAACTGTGTTAAAACTATCTCTTAGAATCGCAATGAGATGTTTAAATGAAAGTTTATAATGACTTTATGACTTCAGTATTTCTCTATAGATATTATGACCAACTATTAGTTTATATATATTCAACATTGAATACTTGTGTGCGGTCCATATTATGAGAATGTTAATATGTACAAGTATTTAGACATATTTATCATTTAATAGTACATCTTGATGTGTGCCTATAAGTTATAATAGTATGCAGTTTCACCATAAGATATATCTAAGTGGTATAAACCCATACTTGGATTATTATTTATGATTGTGTGTCATTTGATTCTTGAGAACATAAGTTTGGTTATGTGTAATTATGTATTTATATTTATATACACTGAAGTGTGATATTATGGGATGTTATAGAGTAATACAATATAAATATATATAATATCTAGATGGTAGAAAATTAAAATTGATATACCTAGAAATCATTCATACATTTGATGGATCAAATATATGCAAGTTAATTATTTCTTTGAATAACATATTTTAGAACAGTTAGTAGGACTTTATGTATGCATGTATATAACCTTGGAGAGCATATTGAATGCTATGATAGAATATTATGTGTTTCATGGGAACTATGACTCCCTTGGTCTATCTAGTTGGTTAAATAAAAGCTTATGTTTTAATGTATTTAAGACTATTTTATCATCACTGATTGTAGAAAATTAGTATTTGTCATAAAACACTAGATTATGATAATATGAGTTATTATAAGATGTAGTATGTTTGAAAACTAATTACAGTAATTAGAATATGTATTTAAATGTGTATTTTACCTAGATGGTATAAACTATAGCCATTATTTCTAATATGAGATAGATAATAATGTGGAATTCATTCATATGTTTGATGGAATAAATACATATATTTTTATTACTCCTATGTTTAGCATGTTATGTGATATGAATGATAGTAGGATGTAAATTGTATTAATCTCTTGGTTATATTATGTCAAATAATTTCACATTACTAATACTAAGGAGTGAGACGGACTTCACTAGCTTATTAGCATCATAATATAAGATGAAAGCAATCCGATCAAGTAGTGTGTATGAATATTGATTGATCTATAGATCATTATCATTTATTATTTTTGAAAACTTTGGCTAAAATGTGTTTAGTGAGACATTATCATTTCATGAGTATGATTTATGTGTTTGTGCGATATCTTACAATAGAATGGGTTTTCTATGATACACTACATGTTTAATTTTAGAAATCATACAACATACGAGTACTTGTTTGTCTCTCTAGATTCTCACACCATCACTATATACTCATCTTTGAAGAGAGGATCATTCCCTGATGAGATTAGAGTGGTGGATATTTGATCTATGATTGGTGTGAAAAAGTGCTCAGATGATGCTCTCACTCCCTATAATAATACTTAATTAGAGACAACACTTGAAATTACCACAAATACTAGAGAGTCTGGCGAACTCATGCTCTAAGGAGATATGTATCTTATATATGTACATTATATTATATTATATTTGTTATTAGACACATTATACTAAAGATTTGTAATTACCTATTTATGGTATATTGATAGTAGTGGCTATATATTGTACTAGCAGTGGTTGGCTATTTGTAATTACTTTCTATGTTTATATTATGATGTATTTCATATGTTGATAGTGATCAATGACTATTATATTTCACATGCTTATTTACAGTTATCACACTTAGAGTATTTTGTAAGATATTTTCTTAGATTTTTATGGTGTAATCTATTTATAATATATGTGTTTAACTAAAAAAATTATGTATTTATAGTTAGATCTCAACGGGATTGTTACATGTAGTATCAGAGTTATGGCTTGAAATCTAGAATGTAATGAATTAAATTAACATTTTTGTATCTTTATATTTATTAGAAAATATAATAGTGAAATGTGTGTGGTACATTGAGTATGTACCTTAGGAGTATTTGTACCTCCTTAGAATTGTTAAAAGGTTGGTTTATCGAGTCTCTCGATAAATTTATTTGTAATCTATGTTTTGTAGGTGAGTACTTAACATAGTTATTGAGTCCTAAAGAAGAGATTCATACCATATTTTGATCATTTAGATTGGTCATCTCAAGATTGATTACCTCTTTACTTAATAATCAAGTTACCTCTGCCATTTATGTTTTGTGTTATGAGTATGAGATGCTTCTCACTTAAGTACATGTGCTTTAGTTTTTTTGTCATATTCATACTAATCTTAGAAGTGGGGAAACTTTTAACACCATTTTCGTTTGGTACCACCTAATACAATGAGAATTTTCTTGTAGTAGAGTGTAGATATCTTGGTTGAGAATTTCCTTGTGTTAGGAGTTTGATTATGAATTGGCACCCTTATGTTATATGGATTAGTAAGAAGTGTCATCTCTCATAGTGGCATAGAGGTGAGTTGTCACTCCCTCAATTTTATTTGACATCATTATAAGCCCTGAGAGGATTCTTATTTTCATGATGTTGAAACTTGTTTCTAAAATGTTGTTTTGACATTATTCCTTTGAGTTCATAGGATAACATCTTTTACTTCTAGTTGAGAGAAGATGTAGGATTGGATGGATTGATGCATCTTTATGGACTAAATTTTTTTTTTCAATTGTGGAAGTAGGTTATGATACTAATCTTACAAGTTTGGTAAGAAGGTATTGATTATGGTAACTTGGGTTATGATGTTCTCATTATACCATTTGAGGGTATTTAAGAGTTTTGTTATTGAAATGTTAGTTATTTATTTTTCACTTATGACTTTTTAAAGTCACTACTTTATCTAACATGGGAACCTAGATCATGTGGAGTGGAAAACCTTGAACTTATATGGGTTTTATATTAAGATTTATATGTTGAATATAATTGTTATGTATTATATACCCATGATTTGATTAATATTATTCTCTTTTGCTTAGTGCATGTTATTTGAAAAGAGTTATTTATGTACCTTTCACTAGGAGGGAGTAGGGTATAGTATGTATGGAACATCTTGTTAGTCTAAAAGGGTTGAGATAAACTTTTAACTTATTATATAATTAACTGAGCAAACAGTAAGATGTTGTCTCGCTTGTTCCTTTATAAGATTGTAAAGACAATATGATCTTTGACCTTTGTATTTTATGTTAATTTTAATATTATTTCCTCTTATGAATATAATATTAGAGGTTAAGCTGTGAAATATGATACTAGTTATGTTTGGTTATTGGTAACTTAATACAATTACGAAATGATTGTATGATTTTTATTGTATGTATGTTGGTACATCTGGAATTATTTAGCATTTAGTATTGTTTTCTATGATTGATTAGTATAGAATTGTGAATTATTGAATCTTGTGCACATTTTGGAGATCATTAGGTCATGGAGATCTAAAAGAAAGTGGTGAATTAGAAACATGAGATGAGAGTGGATCCTATTTAGTCTCACATTGACTCGGTAGTTACTGAATTTGGATCCGACAATAGGAGCTTGTCAAATCTAAGATTTAATAGATGAACTTGTCAAATTTATTGAGTTAAAATCTGATAGACAGACTTGTTGAATCCAAGATTTGGCAAATAGACTTATCAAATTTAGATGTATGGCCATACGCATGTATACTGTGGAATGGGTATCCCTTAATTTTAAAATGTAGCATACATTAAAAATGTAGTATTTTTGGTTTCTATTCATCATCATACTTTTTTGAAAGCTACGTAGAGTAGTGAAAGTAATGACATATTATACTTATCTGAAACTACATGGAGTAGTGATAGTATTAACTTATATATATCATTGTTATCAGGATCTCTAAATACATGTCTCTAAAATAATAAAAACACTCTTTAGGATAGAGAGATATGTAGAGGGGGTTGGAAGTTTTTATAGAACTCTCCCTGACCATTTAATTTTTATTTTTATGATGATCTCAATGTACTTTTGAAAAGTCAATAAAACTTCCACTAAAATATGTGGGACCCTTTGAGGTATTAAAAATGGTCAGTCATGTAGTTTATAGACTTCTCTAGTCAATTCTAGACCTTAGGATGGTCATGACAAAACCATTCAGAGTAAGTGACACTCGCAAACCTTGTTTGCATAATAGTGAGATGTCATAGAGTAGGGTCTTGTGGAACCAATACTCTGGGAATAATACTATTAAGTAAGACTATGATGAGTTCTATAGGCGAATTTCACATTTATTTACTTGATTTGATACTTTTTATTATGATTTTTTTTGCTTAACAATATTTTTAATTCAAAATTTATATTTGAATAAGAGTCATCTATGATGATGACTAACTTCAGGGAGGAAGGATGTTACATCTCAATTCCTCGTCAAGCAAACTATCTAATTATCTGTAGATATTTATAATTGACAAATTTAAATTTGATTATTTTTAACTAAGCTTTGAGATATATGCTATTATGGGATAGTAAGATATTGCTTAGGTTACATATTTACATTGCTATGAGTTAGCTATAGTGTATATTTTTACATTACGAATATGTTAATTTGTCATTTTAGTTATATTTTATAATGAATTTATATCATGTTATTATGGTCTAACTACCTGCTTGTGAAGTTGGCATAGGAGAACTCATCCCCAAGAGTGTGATAAAGGGAGATCATAATCAGAGAGGTGACATAAATAGAGACGTCAGAGGATGACAGAGAAACTTGACTGGAATCCTACACACACCACAATAACTAAAACATATTAGATGCATAATGAATAGTTAGCATAGTGTGTTTAATGATGCTTATATTTAAAATTGTTTGCTCATGATTAATTTAGCTTAATGATTATTTAAAACTCATCTTGAGTGATTGTGTGGTAATCATATTTATAATCATTAATGTTTTGTAATTTGTGTAATTAGATTAAAATTGAATTTATTGATTAATTGATTTATCAATAAATCATATTATTGTTATTAATTAGTGAATATATTTTTAAAAGTATATAAAGAAAAAAAAATCATGAAATAAATAAAATGGAATAAAATAAAATAAAAATTTAAAAAGATTTAAAAAAAATCTTCCAAGGAGAAAATCTAAAAGGAAGCCAACTTTTAAAACATAAAGCCATGCCCTTTTCATAATATAAAGAATGGAAAATATAAATGAAGGTTGGAGGATAAATTCAGGGAAAAAAAGTGAAAGGGCACAACATAGGCAGAAAGAAGAGAAATTTGACAAAAGAAAATTGGGGAGCAACTATAAGGTATAACAAGGTAACTTATCAGGGAGGGAAAATATTTAATTTATGCGTATCTATAATAAATATTTATGTGTTTATCTGTACATATATATATATATATATGACAGTTGTATACAACTGTGTGTGTGTGTGTGTGTGTGTGTGTGTGTGTGTGTGTGTGTGTGTGTGTGTGTATGGCATCTCACATATAGAGCTTCACCGTGATATGTGCTCGAAATAATAGTCAAAATGTGTGTGATGAATATAAATAAATAATTTGCCTGCTATGGAGATACCGAACCTATCTCTTCACATGTATATATTGTATTATAATATAAAAATTGAAAATTGAAACTGAAAGACATGTAACAAGGAGGAATAAACATATGGAATACTTATATATTCTATTTAATAGTTAATAGAATACTTAATAGTCATTGTTGAAATACTTATATAATGGAACAAACTGTACAAGTAATCATTAATAGCTATTCATAAATATTTGTGGACTATATATAAATAGCCATTGTATTTATACAATATAAATATTTGTTATTCATAAATATAGTATTTATATCATAATATTTGTGGACCGTAATATATTTATGTGTGACTCGTTATATAGCAAATCATTATATCACAAACCGTTAAAAATATATATTTGTTATTATTGGACTATATAAATATTTGTTAGGAGCACACCAATGAATAACAAATATATTTCATAAATAATTGGTGTTCATAAATATAATTATGTAGTACCCATAAAATAGTGACATTTGTATATATATCACTATTTAGGAAGTTACAGTGACATATCGATGAGCTTATATGTGTTTAGGCGATGAGCATATAAGTGTCCTAGCATTGAATTCATGTAACTCATGTTTAATTATACGCTAAGTTTGTTTATTTAAAATGATGAGTCCCATATATTAAAATAGTGAATATTTAGAATATGTGCAATCTGGTAGATGCTTGTTATAGTTGTACCATTTCTGATTTAAGTATAAAGGAGTATGTAAAGTATCACAGTTATAGTTCTGGCATTTTATATTTTTTTTAGATGCCTTCAACTCCTTGGAAAATCTCATGGTTATGTGTAGTTAGAGTATGTAACTAAGTTAAGAATAAAATAATATTAATATACCATGATAGATGAATCTGAGACATACTTAGACGTCGAATTGATCCATTATGTTAGTTAAATGTAATACTAGTATGAATTTATTATTATTTAATTATAATACCCTTAGGTATAGTGGTATTTATACTATGTTATGTAAGGCGCAAACTACATTAGTAAATTCATAGAAGGGAATATCTGTAAATATCCTTGTATACCTCTATATCAATCTAATAAAGTGGGTTATGATGGATAAGGTATGATCCAAAGAAAAAGGAGATATCAACAATAACATTGAAATAGATATCCATAAATGAGATCAATTAAGCCATAACATAATAAATTACTAATGTAGTTATTAAAACTACAGGGCATATTTAGGGCATCTTGCTAACTAAGTTAATTACATCCTCATGAACAAACACTAATGTACATGATCTTGCTCATATGATTTGACACGAATTGTTAATATGAATCATATTCATTCAACGTGTAATTGAGATTATGAGACAATTGACACATTTGAATCATAGTTATTTGTATATTTTTAGACAATATTGTTATCTGAATAATCTATGAGTATTGGGAGAGTATAACATCTAAAAATTGGTCATGGGAAATGAGAGTTAAGAAACTATGTCAATAAAGTTCTAGGCTCCTAACCTACCATTAAAAGATATATGCATATTCATAGTTCAACATAAGTCTTCATTATTTTGGGATAAGTTATGTGATTTGAAATCCTCAGTTAGAGTTACGAATGACTATAAGGATTTTTATGCAGTGTTTATGATATGAACATGTGTACAGTGTTTATTATGAGTAGATTAATTTATACATATAGTATGTATTGACATATAATGTTGTGTGTCCATAGTTCTATTAAATATTATAACTGAGTCATGGATTTTGAAAGAGTAGACACCAACTACATGTTTACCCAACTCCCTTAAACATAAAGGAGAATTATAGTATAGAATCCCTTATCTTATAGAGTTCGTCATTATACTCCATGAGTATGAAAGTTCTTAAGGATTTATGAAATTATAGAGAGTTCTTGATAAGAAATATAAATGAATAGTGGTATAATAATTACATATCATATGAGTACTTATATGTTATGGGGTGCAAATACTCGTAGATACCTTGAGCAAAGGGTGGTTAAATTAAGACATAAAGTTTTATAGGGATCCAAAACTATAATCATATTAAAATAGTCTCTCAAAAATGAAATGAAATGTTAATATGAAAGTTTATAATAGATTTTTGAGTTCTCTATTTCTCTAAAAATATTATGACTGATTATTAGTTTATATATATTTAACATTGAATACTTATGTGTGGTACATATTATGATAATGTCAACATGTACAAGTGTTTAGATGTATTTAGCATATAATAGTGCATCGTAATGTGTGCTTATAAATTATAGTAGTATATAGTTTAACCATAGGTTATACTTGGGTGATATAAACCCATACAAGTGTTGAATTATTAATTATAATTATGAGTCTTTTGATTCTTAAGATCATAAGTTTAGTTATGTGTAATTATGTAGTTGTGTTCATATACAATGAACTATGATATTATGGGATGTCATAAAGTACTACAGTATAAATGTATGTCATACCTAGATGGTGGCAAACTAAAATTGATATATCTAAAGCTCATTCATATGTTTGACGGATTAAATGTATGCAAGTTAGTTATTTATTTGAATAGCATATTTTATGATAGTTAGTAGGACTTTATGTATGCATGCATACAACCCCGAAGAGTATAACAAATACCAAGATAAAATATTATGTATTTCATGGGAACTATGACTTGTTTGATATATCTAGTTACTTAAATATAAGAGTATGCTTTCATGTATTTAAGACTACTTTATCATGATTTATTGTGAAAAATTAGTAGTTATCTCTTAGAACACTAGACTATGATAATATGAGTTATTATAGGGTGTAGTATATTTGAAAATTAATTATGATAATTAGAATCTGCAATTAAATATATATTTTACCTAGGTGATATAAATTGTGGTCATTATTTCTAGTATGAGATAGATAATAATGAGAAATTTATTCATACATTTGATGGAATAAATGTATTTTTTTTATTATTCCTATGCTTAGCATGTTGTGATATGAATGATAATAGGATGTAAATTGTATAAATCTATTGGTTATATTATGTTAACCAATCTCTCATTATTGATATTGAGTAACAAGCGAGATGAACTTCACTGGATTACTAGCATCATAATGTCAGATAAAGACAGTCTGATCAAGTGGTGTGTATAAATTTTGATTGATCTATAGATCATTATTATTTATTATTCTTGAAAACTTTGACCAAAGTATGTTTAGTGAGACATTATCATTTCATGAGTATGATTTATATGTTTATGCGATATCTTGTAATAGAACAAGTTTTATATGATACCCTGCATATTTAGTTTTAGAAATTATACAACACACAGGGACTTATTTGTCTCTCTAGATTCTCGTGCCATCACTATTTACTCATCTATGAAGGGAGAGTCATTCTTTGATGGGATTAGTGCAGGGGATCGTTGGTCTATAGTTGGTGTGAAAAAGCATTCAGATGATCCTCTCTCTCCCCACTCCCCACAATAGTACTTACTTAGAGACAACACTTAAGATTGCCACATATACTGGAGAGTCTAGGGAACTCATGCTCTAAGGAGCCATGTATATTATTTATGTACATTATATTATATTGTATTTATTATTAGAAACATTATCATGAAGAATTGTAATTACGTATTTATGATAGATTGATAGTAGTGGTTGTATATTGTACTAGCAATGGCTAGCTATTTGTAGTTACTTTCTATATTTATATTATGATGTGTTTTATATGTTGATAGTGATCAATGACAATTAGATGTCACATGCTTATTTAGATTTATCATATTTAGAGTATTTTGTATGATATTTACTCAAATTCTTGTATTATAATCTATTTATACTATATGTGTTTAATTAATAAAAAAATAATGTATTTCTAGTTAGACTCCAATGAGATTATTACATTGATAATAAATAAAAATCAACCATAAAATAAATATTATATTTAAACAAAATAATCTTTAAAATTGTCATTTTAATTAACTGCCTCAAAAGATAAGAAAAATAAAAATAAAACCCAACCATCTAAATGAAGAGTCCTCCTCTATAGGGTTGAAATACCCCACACAAAAGAATGCAAAAATATTTTATTAACCTTATCCAAAACCCTACGACCAGGCAATGGAAGTATTATATATATATATATATATATATATATATATATATATATATGATTCTTTTGCTATAGTTAGGTAAAAATATGAATAAAATAGCTTAGGATTTTTACAAATAAAATTTTTATTTTCAGATTTTAAAAACCCATAAATTATTTTAATGAGAAAATAAAACTACGTCGATTCATGATAGAATGAAATCTAATTATTCATTTTTTACTAGTATATAACCTTTGCAAGATCATCAATAAGTCTATTAACTTCCTTATGAGCTTGGAAAAAACTTTTATTATTTGCCGTTGAACAAGTCATCAAAACCCTTCATTTTTATATAAAATAAAATCAACAGAACTTGTTTGTTTCCCACACAAAAGGAATGAAAAATCATAACTTGCTAGCTTCCTTGTCTTCCCCTAAGCGCTATGCCTAATCCTTTTATAACTATGGTCCAAGTTGTTCTTCTCCCTCTTCCATTATTTCTCCTTCTCTCATAAATTTCCATCCATATTTTCTCTCAAATCTCTTCAACTACTCACTCTTAGCCAAATCTTTGGTAGTTGTGCCCCCCATCTCCTCCATACACCAAACTCAAGAAAATGAAATCATTTTACTCCTAAGCCAAAAAATTGGGTTTTGATAGTTGTTTGGTTTGGGGTCTAAACCCCATGCCCCCTACCAAACACCATCATTTCACCAAAATAAATCAAATCTTTGATTTGATATCTAATACCATGTCCAAGACAATTTATGGCCCTAACATGGGTTAAAAAACATAATTAAACATTAACATTAGCATTTCCACCACTACGCCTAAGTCACTTAGGCTATAAGATAAAACAAAAATATCTTTATTGTGCATGATAAACATTACTAAGTTTAAATTATTTTATAAGACAAGCTTATTCAAGCTATCAATTCAATGGTTCAACCTTATGTAAGCATTCATGCAAACAAGCATTATGGGCACAATTGGCTATAAGTCAATGACGACAAATGAATAAAAAAATAATGATTATATATAGCACAATGAGATAATAATATCAAGTCTAGAAATAGTTAAAGCAACCAAAATTAAATAAAATAATTGATCAAACAACTAATACCAAGTGATAAATGATGAAACAATCAAGGCAAACTCAACAGAAATCGAGAAAATGATCAAAATAAGAATTAAAAAAAATGATTAAAAGTGACGAAAAGTTAAAATGGATAGATTGCTGCATAGTGATTACAACTCAAATATAATATCCCTATTTACCTATGTCAGTTACCCAACTACTCATTGCCCTTATCCCTTAATCCTTAATCGCCAAAGTCCACCACCAACCTAGCTCATGTTAGATATACCTGCACCCATAAATAGGTATCACTAGTACCTATAAAATATAATAATATATAGCTAAATTGAATAATTTAAGTATAAAAAATTAAATATTATAACCAAATCAACACATATAAAATAAACTATAGTTATAGTATTTAGTTCAATATCGATAATATACAACTAGATATAATCTAAAATAGATTATGACATCACTTAGCATAGTACTAACAAAATAATAGCTCAAAAGTTTAACTAAATAGTATAAAATCATGTTGAAAAAATATAATAGTCTAAAAATATATATATGCAGTCTGGGTTATAACATTCTCCTCTCATTAAAGAGGAGTCATCCTGATGATAAATCAAAATAACCAGGCATTGTGTTGTTTAAACAACTATATATCCTCCCAAGTGGTATTTATGGTACTTAATAGGTTTTATTATATCAGGATTTTTTGGATTTCTCTATTTTTTAATTTAATGTTGTAATGGCCCAGAATTTTCATTGAATCTAACTGCATCTTTTTCTCTTCTATAACCTATAAATTTTTCCAATCCAACACATGAGATGGATCAAGCACATATTTCTTTGGTAATAAAATATGGAACACATCATGAATTCTTTATAAATAAGGAAGTAAAGCTAGTCAGTAGGCAACAGGGTTGATTTTGTCTACAATGTTGAATGGATTAATAAAGTGAATAGCCAACTTGGAGGTTTTTCCAAACTTGATTGAACTTTTCTATGGTCTTACATGCAAAAAAATATTTTTTTCAATAGTAAATTCATGAGGCATTCTATTTAAATAAATATAACTCTTTTGTCAATTAAAAATAGCCTTTAAATTGCGGTGTATTATGACTATTTGTTCATCATATTCTAGCAACAATTTTGGACCAGCAATAGTCTTAATTTATAGGTTATCCTAGCCAAGTGGAGTTTTACATTTTCACCCATACAAGGCTTCAAAAGGAGCCATTTTAATTGTATAATGATAAGATTTGTTATATGAAAACTCAATTAAATGAAGATAATCCTCTCACTTGGTCCGTTGATCATAACATACATGTGTAGCATGTCTTCGACTACTTGGTTCAATCTTTCACTTTGACCACCTATTTCTGGGTGATATTAAGAACTAAAATTTAATTAAATTCTAAAATCTACGGTCAAAGTTTGTAAAAACCTTGATGTGAACAACTTTTTTCTATCGAAGAGAATGACCTATAGCATGCCATATAACTGAACTACTTATTTAATAAAGTGTTCAACAAAAATAGCAACATCATTAGTCAATTTTTTATAATGAAGTGACTGAGCTTGGTTTCTTTATCAATTACTACTAAGCTAATGGCATTTTGACTACAGGATTTAGGAGGTCCTGTATTAAAATCAAGTGAAATCATTGCCCATTTGTCTCTTGATATGTCGTGTGGGTATAGCAAACCCCTAAGATAACAATGTTTAGCCTTTACATGTTAACACTCTAGGCATATTGTCATAAATTTAATAACATCTTTCTTCAGATCAGGGCATAAATAAAACTATTTAGCTCATGGTTTATTTTGGTAACCTCTAAATGGGCAAAATGGGGTGTTGTATGCACTTCTTGTAGCATAATATTATGTAGTCCATCTGATTCAAGTATAAAAATTCTATTTCAATACCTTACAAGGCCATCTTGCTTAACAAAAAAATTAGCAAATTCTTTTGTCAAAGGCTCACCACCCAGTCTTACACTTACTTCTTGCTAGTAATTATCAATAATATGTTGTTTTAAGATAGCATTCCTAAAATTCCCTTGTAAAATAGAGAAGGTAGGAAGGTATGTATGCCTGTTGAGTGCATCAACCATGCAATTTTCCTTGTCCTTCATATAAGAGATGTTCATGTCAAAATTGTTGATAAAATCTAGCCATCTACACTGGTAGGCATTCAAATCATCAAGTGATAATAGGTGTTCTAGGCTACAATTATCATATTTCACCTTTAAATATTTACCTAGAAAAAGTGCTTCCACTATTTTAATGTGTACACTATGGCAACAAGCTATAAATCATGTGTGGGATAGTTATTTTCTGCTTCCTTGAACTTGAAATATGCATAAGCCACCACTTTACTCATTTGGGTCAATATGTCATTGAAGCCTTCCTTAGAAGCATCAACCCATACCTCAAAATGATCATTTGGATCAGGTATAATCAGAATAGGAGTTATTATTAATAGATATTTGAGATTTTTGAAAGCATATTCACATTGAGGTATCCATGTAAATTTTTTGTCTTTACACTGCAAAGATGTAATGGAGTTGGTTAGGTGAGAAATATTTTATATAAACCAATTATAGTATCTAGCCAAGCCTATAAAATTACACACTTCATACACATTATATGGAGTAGGCCACTCTTGAATAGATTGAATCTTTATTACATCCACAACAATGATTTTATTGGAGATCACATGCCCCAAGTAATGTATTTCTATTTGGTAGAAGGTGAATTTGGATAGCTTACCAAAAAACTTGTGTTGTCTTAATCTTTGCAAAACCAGTCTTAAATATTGATCATGTTCAGTTTCATTATTGGAATAGATGAGGATGTCATCCAAGAACACTAGTACAGATTTGTCCAAGAAATTTTTAAAAATATTATTCATTAGATTCATGAATGTTCTAACTTCATTTGTGAGGCCAAATGATAAAACATTGAACTCGTAGTGGCCATACCGAGTTTGAAAGGTTGTTTTGTATATCTTCCTTTTTGATCTTTAACTGATGGTAGCTAGATCTTAGATCAGTTTTATAAAATATTGTTGCATGTTTCATCTGCTTGAACAAATCATCGATCTAAGGTAGTGGTTAATGATTCTTGATCATCACGTTGTTGAGCATATGATAGACAATGCACAATCTCAAAGCACTATCTTTCTTTCTCACGAAGACTATCAGAGCACCCCAAAGCAACACGAGTAAATGTTTCCACTATCTAAAATTTCCTGTAGCTTAACTTTTATCTCTTATAGTTCTATCATGTTCATTCTATAAGGAACTTTTGATGCAGGGGCAGCCACTAACATAACCTCAATAGAGAAGTCAAACTCTTGTTTTGGTGGTAAATTAGACAATTTTTCAAGAAATACACCCACAAATTCCTATAAACTAGGAAAATCTGAATAAGACTATTCTTCCTTAGGAAGTTTCTATAGTTGGACTACATAAATATTACACCCTTTCATAACAACATTTTTTAATTGTGGGGCTGAAAGCATTTTTTATATTTTTGGCCATTGAAGACCTTAAATTTCAATAAGTTTTTCATTCTCATCAGTGTATTGCATCCTTTTTAAATACCAATCAAGTGTTGTATGGTGTTGTAGTTGATCCATGCCTAATATGATGTCATAAGACCCCAAGGGTGTTAAAAACAAGTTCACCCTTATTTTGAAGGTGCCCAAATCAAATTCAGTTTGCTTCAAGAATTTTTAGATAGGTACCCTATTACCGATACCAAATACAACTTCTCATCATTATCTCAACAACATGGATTTTTGTTTGCATTTATTTACTAAAACATGTGAAATAAAATTATTCATTGTACTGGAATCAATTAAAATAGTTATAAAGTTACTAGCAAGATTACCTCTTATTTTTATTGGAGTGCATTGGAAGTTAACTTTTTGATTGTCTATTGTTGCATATATTTTATGGTTTATTGGTTGTCCTAATTTCAGCTTTAGATAGTCCTTGTAGTAGTGGTTATCACCACATTCCCAGTTCACCACTATCCTTTTTGGGGCTATTTGAATAGTGCTTTCCCCTGTGGATGGTCTACATTGGATGTTTTGGTGTTTGTCCTTCATGAAAGACCCATTTTGAGAGTTGCCTTGGGTTTTTTTTTAAAAAGACCTTAGAATTGATTCAAATTTCTATTATTCCCTTGGGAATTTCTATTCTGGTCTAATTTTTTGAAGATTTTATATGTGGGAGGTAGATTTTTAAATTTTGAATGCTTCTTATTCATTTTGAATTATTGTCTCATTTTTTATCAAGACTTTTATTTTTCTTCTACCTTATGGACAGACTCTATAGCAACTGCTAACATATTAGGATTGGTCATATTAGCATTCGATGTAGAGGACATCATCAAATTTACCTTTATTGAATGGAAACAAGGAACACATACAACCTTACATCTATAATTCTACCTAGCTTTGATTCTTTGTTGACTTTCCTTTATTCTTAACCTCTTGGCTTAAAATCTTTGTATCTCTCTTCAAGCTCGTTGTCCTCTTAGTGCACTTATGCATTATTGACATCAAACATCACTCAATCACCTCTCATGATTTTAGGCTCTATCCTTCAAGTCCTTTATATCATAATCATGTATTCCACATGTCCTCTACTTACAATCTTGGTTCTCATAAGGCTATATATATTCAATATGTGATTTTAAGTTTCTTGGATATATAAAGGTACTAAGGTATTTTTACTTTCTCAAACCAATCCTTTTCAGAGCATCTAACCAATTTCTAAACCCCTCAACACAACTCTTCACCACTCATACTACTCCTCTTTAGTAGGATCTCCTACTAGCCTTTTTTAAGGCTTATTTGTTTTATACAGACAGGTATAATGGATCTTTGAAAAACTAGTCACCTTTTCAATCACCCTCTATCCTCTTCTTATCCTTCATAAATTTTCAATCTTTTATTCAACTACTTGATCATTCTTTTAGGCCCTTTTGGGTCACTGTTTAGGCCTATTAGGTCTCTTACTTCCCTATCTTACACATGGTTCACTAAAACCATACATCTTCATACTCTTTCGGTCTAAAAACTCAAAAATCCTTTTAGGCACATGGAACCCTAACTATTCACCAAATTTCATGCATTTTTTATGTTGGAAACTCCCTAATCTCAAGATTTCTTCTTGAAACCCTAAAATAGGGTTATTATTCAATTGTGTGACTTGAGAGGCTTTAGTTTGAGGCATCAAACTTGTACACTAAATTTTAGATTTAATCTATATTATAAATTTGAGTAATATAAATTTAAAACCTAAACACATAAGTAGAAATGGATTAAAAAGGAAATTAGCACAATAAGAATACTCTTACCATCACCTTACCTCCTTATGGCTCTACTCCACGATTACATATTGGATTGTTGATGTCAAATTTGAGTGTTGAAATGCTTTGCTTGATATTGATAATCGCTTCAAATTGGATGATTGAGCTTGACAATGGATTTAGATGAAATGAAAGAAGGCTATGAGGATAGAAATAAGGCAATTAGATTTCAAGGTTTTAAGTTAGTTTGAGGGAGGGAAGGTATCTTGGTTTTATAGGCATGAAAGAAGAGATCAATTGATCAAATTTAAATTTAAGACGTTGAAATCAAGGGTTAGGGATTTTTCATGGAATTTTTAATTTCATGAAAGTCTCTAGAATTAGAAAATTATATAGGAGGAGGTTAAAATGGAGGAGATTTCCAAAATCCTCCAATTTTAAATATCTCCATAAGGTTTAGGGGTTTAGGAGAGGCTAGAATAGGGTGGTGGTTGGGTAGGTAGATTATTTTGTAATTTTAAATTGGCTAGTTGGCTTAGGGAGTAGGTTAATGGATAATAGTTTATATTAGGGGTTTAATGAAGGGATTAATTATTTTTTAGGATTGAATAAGGTTTAGAGGATATGAGAATGGGATGGAGGTTATTAGGCTATTAGTTAATTTAGCTAAAAAATATAGAAATTAGACTAAATTAATAGAAGTTAGTAGAATTAGTAGAATTAGTGGGGCGAGCATAATTTAGTGCATATGTTTTACCCCTATTTGAAAGGGAATTATGAGAGGGGTGAAGTGAAAGGAGTAATGGTCTTTCAAATAAGAATCATAATATTAAATAGTATCAGATGCTAGTAGGATATGATGCCCCCTCAAAGAAGCAAGTGGGGAGAACCGACCTGGATGGTCACTCAAATATAAATCATGGGGTGGGATAAAATTAAGATGGTGAAATGGGGTTGAGATGCCTTAAGACATAACTACAGTTGAAAATGCTTCAAGTGGCAAAGGGATAAAGTACTCAGTTATGATGGGTTCTAGACAAACGACTAATGTCTAGAAAGTCTTTTTTATTGATAAGATGAAATTGATTGAAATGAGATGAATTTAAGCCAGTGATAAGTCCCATAGCAAGGACACATGCTAGGGAGGAATTGAATATGGATAAAATAGATAAAATTTATTGGTTGATTATAGGGAGTTACTTTACATAAGATTCAGGGCTTTAAAATGATGTGTGATCATCGAGTGACTAGTCTGAAGATGGGATGGCGATGAGGGATGAATGGTGGTCAAGCTATCATTGGGCATAATAGTGGGACCAGGTGTTGCCTACATAGTCTAAAAATACCTTAAACTGATGTAGTTATGATTTTGAATGATGGGTAAAGACTATGCCTCAGATGACTGAAGGAGGGTAAGTTGAAAAAATGGAGGTGATTGAGTAGGTTGGTGGGGTTTAGATGTGACAAGGGGGTTTTGGAGGTAAAGGGGGTGATGGGTTGGGGGGATAATTAGGTTTAAATAGGATGGTGATAAGGTGAGATAGGTTTATTGATAGAATTAGTGTGATGGGTGGCAATTTGGAAGCCATTGATAATGTTTGCAATCCTTTTTAATATTTCACCATTCAAATGTGTGTTAATGACATAGGATAAATCAAAGGTACATCAAAATAGGTGTGTGGGGAACTCCATTTTTAGTGACATCGCCCAAACAGGTTTGGGAGTCACCTAGATCATATTTTTTCCCATAAAAGTTGACAATAGAAAACATATACAAGATGATAACAAAGAAAAATGAATAACACAAATTAATATGTACATGAATAACTAAACAACCACATGCATACTTAAAATATACATGCATTCATACAAGACAATCAAAAGATAATATAGATTAAAAATAGGGATAATAACAAAGATAAACAAAGGGATAATGAAGTGATGATAAAATGATTGTAGACAATGGGCATACTGATGATTAGGGGTTATGTACATAGGGTAGATGGTGTCTAAAACTATTATATGTCATAGCAAGATTCCAACTAAATCCAAAAAGTATCCATATATGGGGTTTAGGATGATCCCTCAAGATTAGGTATCATAATGTATACAACACCATAAAATAGAAAACCTATCATTTGACCTTCCATAATGACAATGTTAGTGGGAAAGTGTGGACCATATTTTTATGGATATAAAGGGATAAATAAAGGTAGGATTTCATCTTGAGGCTAGAAGGAGACACACTTTTTAGAGAAGATATTTGATGGGGTGATAGCATAGCGAGTAGTGATAAGGATGTGATGGGACTTGGGGATATATATATATGCCAAATATGAATAAGCGACTCCAGAGGACCATCCCAAGCAATATTCTCATTACTCAACAAGCAATGCTTATTTCCTTATGTTGAAGTATTTATCACCTGTGATTGTATAAAAACCTATGATGGATGCCCATTAGTGAGACTAGGGTCAGGGTTATTTTACCATGATGTCAGAGACTAGTTTTCATCATGGTACATTCCCAAGGTGCCAAAGAACTAGTTTTCACCATTGGATGGATTTTTTTTTGGACTATTGGACTCTTAAGGAGATGTGATGGAGTGGTAAAGGGTATGCCCCCAAGAGTGGGGACTCATAGATGGAGGATGTTGGATCCTGTCAAGTGTAGAATCACTTTAGATGCATGATGTTCATAGGATCATCAACCTCTTTTCCATATAATGTAGCCAATTTATATGCTCTCGAATAGAATTTGGCAATGATGATATAAGGCCCTAGCCAATTAGCTTCAAATTTCTCCTTCTTATCTCTGTTTGTGTTGGTATTTTTCTAGTTTTCCTTCAGGACTAGGTCACCAATATTGAATTCTTTGGACTAGATATTCTTCTGATATTACCCCTTTAGTCTATTTTGATAAGCTCGTAAGCGATCAAGGGCCTTCTAAAAATTTTCATCAAGAAATTCTAGTTCATGTAGGTGTTCTTCTCTGTAATTACGATAAGTGATGATGCCCTTTAAGGGGATTTGAAGGGAGGGGAACTCTACTTCTACTAAAAATATTTATTTTATCCCATAAACCAAGGCATATGGAGTGGCCCTAGTAGGTGTGTGAATGCTTGTGCGATAAAACCATAGAGCTAGATACAATTGCAAGTGCCAATTTTTTCCTACTTAATTAATGGTCTTCTTAAGAATTTTGATGAGGATCTTGTTGGTAGATTCAGCTTGTCTATTACCTTTGGGTAATAGGGAGAGTATAAATGTTGTGTGATGTGATATTTCTTACATATGGCATCAACTTCCTAATTTTTGAATGACTTTTCATTATCTAAAATGATATTGGTAGGTATGTTGAAGCATCAAATGATCTGATTGAGAATAAATTTAGATATTTAGAGGCCTATGGTATAAGTGAGTGGCATCGCCTCTACCCATTTATTAAAGTACTTTATTGCCATGATAATGAACTTGTGACCATCTAATGAAGTTGGATCAATCTTACCAATTAAATCAAGGCCCTGTATTGAAAATGGCCATGGGCTTATGATATGTTGTAATTCCTATGTGGGAGCATGAATGAAATTCCCATGTTTTTGACAAGTGACACATTTTCGCACATGTTGACAAGAGTCTTGTTCTATGGTTGGCCAATAATACCCAGTTTAGAGAAGTTTCTTGGCTAAAGCCATTTCACTAATGTGCTCACCACATATACCATCATGAACCTCTTTGATTGTATGAGAGGCCTTTTTCGATATCAGACACCTTAACAAGGTTCCATTATAGGACCTACAATAAAGTTTGTTACCAAGGATTGTGTATCATGAGGTGCAATGAATAAAGGCTTTACATTGGTGGTAGTTAAGGTTAGGATGGAGGATGTTATCATGGAGGTACCTGTATATGTCATGGTACTAGGGAAGTTTGGGATCATTAATTACACAAATTTAGAAAGGATCCATGTTAGGGTGTGGAGTTAAAAGCTTCACCAAATGAGCAAGTTGCAAATTGCAGGATTCACACAGTCACCGACGACAGTCAAGAACAGACCAGAGGCTACCGGCGTCGATAGTAGATCAGCCAACGTCGGTCACAGGCCGACTGGCAGGGACTGACATCGGTCACCTGTGCGTCTAGAATCTATTTTCGTGGACAAAATAGAATGTTTGCATGTGAAGATGAACTGTTGGTATTGAGTCCGAGTTTCTATTTTAAGTAGAATTGATTTAAGCCCTTGATTAGGAGGTGCATCTAGTGGTTGATATTGTATGATCATGAATCTCTAAAGTTATATATTAGGGATAGATCTTCATAGCTTAGAGTGAGAGACACAACTGTTATTGTAGAACAGTATTGTAAAATATATGTGTATCAATCCAGGTTGTTGGAATTGATTGTAATTGAGAGAGAGAACTCTTGAGGGAAAGAGATCTAAGAAGAGATCTGTACATCTGAGAGAGTTGTGGAAGAAAAAAAATTTCTTCAATTGTAATTCCTTCTGTAAAGAGTTTAATACAAGTTTTCAGGGTGGTTTCTTGTATCTCTTGTTCTTTGCTATTTCTGATTCTAGTTACTTATCGTTCTGGTTTAATTCCGCATTTAATTGCTTTCATATAGTAATCAATTTTGTTGGTTGATCCCCAACAACTGGTATCAGAGCTCATGTTGACTAACAAGTGTTTCAGATATGGTTAGTGTGTATTGATTACAGGTTACTCACAGGGATTTCTGTTTGAGTGGGAGAAGCAATGGCAGAAGAAAGTAAACTGAGAATGGAGAAGTTTAATGGCAAGAATTACCAATTATAGAGAATGCAGATAGAAGATTATTTGTATCAAAAAGATCTCTACTTATCGTGAGGTGGAGTTTCAAAGAAGCCCACAGACATGGAAGATGAAGAATGGAAAGTTCTTGATAGAAAGGCTCTTGGATCTATAAGATTGAGTCTAGCATCTACTGTGATATCTAATTTATCACAGGCAAAGTCTATGGTAGAGTTAATGACTACTTTAGCAAATTTATATGAAAAACCCTCAGCTTCAAATAAGGTATATCTTATGAAACAGTTATTTAATTTGCAAATGCGGGAAGGTGGATCTGTATCTAATCATCTAAATAATTTCCATGGAATTGTAAATCAATTAAATTCAGTCAAAATAGTGTTTGATGATGAAATTAAAGCTCTATTAATCTTATGCTCTTTACCAGAAAGTTGGCATAGCTTGGTAATGGCAGTTAGTAATACTGCATCTGCTTCAAATATTTTAAAAGTAGATGATGTTGTTAGTGTAATCTTGAATGAAGAAATTCACAGGAAAAACACAGAGGAGACATCAGGGAACGCTTTAAGTTTTGAGAGTAGGGGAAGGCAAAAAGAGAAGAGCAAGAAAGGGAGATCAAGGTCTAAGTCAAAGATGAGAGGTAGATCTAAATCCAGAAATGGCAGGAGAATAGCCTGCTGGAATTGTGGAAAGATAGGGCACATAAGCAAAGATTGCTGGTCAAAACCAAAAGAGGATAATCAGCATGAAGGTAAAGAAGAAGCAAAAGTGGCAGGTATTATTGCACAAGATGCTCTTATATTCTCTTTGCATAATAATATAGAATCTTGGGTTTTAGCTTATGGTGCATCTTTCCATGCAACCCCAAATAGAGAATATTTTAGTGACTATGTCCATGGAGATTTTGGAATAGTTTATTTAGGGGATGATGAGCCTTGAAAAATTGTTGGCAAAGGAAAAGTGCAGCTGAAAATGCAGAATGGCAACACATGGGTGTTGAGAGATGTCATGCATGTTCCCAGCTTGAAGAGGAATTTGATTTCTGCATGAAAGTTAGGGGATGAGGGTTGCACAATAACTCTCACAGCTGAATCTTGGAAGGTTTCCAAGGGTGCACTTGTAATGGTCAGAGGTAAGAGAGTAGGTACTCTCTATTTATGTAATTGTATTACTGATAATTCTCCTTCTATATTATCTACTTCAGATGTAGATGCAAAGTTGTGGTACCAGAGGCTTGGCCACATGAGTGAAAAGGGAATGACTATTCTTAAGTCAAAAGGTAAGCTTTCAGATTTGAAAAGCATAGATCTAGAATTTTGTGAGCACTATATTTTTGGGAAACAGAAGAGAGTGAGTTTTCTCAAGATTGGGTCAACAAAGAAGAAGCACAAGTTGGAGCTTGTTCACACAGACGTGTGGGGACCGGCTCAGGTTGCTTCTATTGGAGGATCATAGTACTATGTTTCCTTTATAGATGATGCTACAAGAAAGGTATGGATCTATTGTATAAAGAAGAAATCTGATGTTTTTGACACGTTTAAGATTTGGAAAGCTATGGTTGAGAATGAAACAGGTAGGAGATTGAAGTGCCTGAGATCTGACAATGGTGGTGAGTTCTGAAGCTACAAATTCAACTGGTATTGTTATATGCATGGAATCCACAGGCAAAGGACAGTTCCAAGGACACCTCGGCAAAATGGAGTTGTTGAAAGGATGAACAGAACAATAATGGAGCGTGCAAGGTGTATGAGATTGCATGTTGGTTTTCCCTTAGAGTTTTGGGCAGAAGCTGTGGACACTACAGTTTACCTGATTAACAGAGGACCCTCTACAACACTGGATGGTGGAATTCTAGAAGAGGCATGGATAGGTAAAAAGGTAGATCTCTCATTTCTCAAAGTTTTTGGTTGTGAAGCCTTTGTGCACGTTGATAAATAAAATAGAAAGAAGTTGGATGCTAAGTCTATGAGGTGCACATTTATTGGCTATGGCTCTGATGATTTCAGATTCAGGTTTTGGAATCTAGGAACTAACAAAATAATTAGGAGCCGCGATGTTTTCAATGAAAAAGTGATGTATAGTGATCAGCTCAAGAAGCTGAATCAATCTGGGCAGAGCAATGGAGAATTGGATGAGGTGAAAGTCCAAAAAGAGCTCGCGGGTAGAAATAATCATAGAAAAGAAAACATAGAGACCGACGTCAGCCAGGAAGAAACCAACATCGACAGAATAAAAACTGATGTCGGTCATACAGTGACGTCGGCCAGGCAGGAACCAATGTCAGTCATGAGGAACCGATGACAGTTAGTTATAGGCCTAGAAGTGACTGAGGTCGGTCACTGTCAGAGAATTTGGGCGGACAGCGTGTTGTGAATGAGTCTCAGACGCCCATCAGGAGGTCAGAAAGGGTAAGTAAACCTCCAATTTGATATTCCCCTTCATTATTCTATTTATTGCTTACTGATGGTGGAGAACCAGAGAGTTTTGATGAAGTAATACAGGTGGAATCCAAGAGTCAGTGGGAGCTAGGCATGAATGAAGAGATTGATTCCTTGAGAGAGAACCAAACATGGGATTTGGTTGAGTTGCCAGCAGGAAAGAAGACACTGAAGAACAGATTGATCTACAGGTTGAAGGAAGGTGAGAATGGACAGATGAGATATAAGGCCAAGTTGGTAGTGAAAGGATTTGCACAAAAACCAAGTATTGATTTTGGTGAGATTTTTTCTCCTGTTGTTAAAATGACTTCTATACGGACTGTACTGTCTTTAGTTGTTATTGAGGATTTGCATCTTGAGCAGCTTGATGTTAAGACATCATTTCTTCATGGAGATTTAGATGAAAAAATATATATGGATCAGCCGGAAGGATTTGAGGTCAAAGGTAAGGAGAAACTTGTGTGCAGATTGAAGAAAAGCTTGTATGGCCTCAAGCAAGCTCCTAGACAATGGTATCTGAGATTTGACAGGTTTATGACTGAGCATGGCTACAGTAGATGTCAATCTGACCATTGTGTGTGTTTTAAGAGATTGGATAATGGTAGATATATTATTTTGTTGTTGTATGTAGATGATATGCTGGTTGCATGATCGCACATGTAGGATATCTCTGAGCTTAAGGTGAAATTAGCTCACACATTTGCCATGAAGGATTTGGGAGTAGCAAAGAAAATCCTTGGCATGAATATTAAGAGAGACAAGAAAAATCATAGGTTGATTTTGTCTCAAGAGGATTATGTGAACAAAGTGTTGAAACGGTTCAATATGCAGGATGCAAAACCGGTAAGCACACCTTTGGCTGGACACTTTAAGTTGAGTAAAGAACAGTGTCCTAATTCATATGATGAGGTAGAGTACATGAAGAAAGTTCCATATGCTTCCACAGTAGGAAGCTTAATGTATGCAATGGTTTATACTAGGCCTGATATTGCCCAAGCAGTGGGAGTTGTAAGTAAGTATATGGCCAATCCAGGGAAGGAACATTAGAAAGCAGTTCAGTGGATCTTTAGATATCTAAGAGGGACCAGCAGTAGGCATTTGTGGTATGGTGGGTCAAACACTTATCTACATGGTTATGTAGATTCATATATGGCAGGTGATTTGGATGGCAGAAGAAGCACCACAGGATATGTTTTCACTGTTGGTGGAACGGCAGTTAGCTGGATTGAAAAGTTGCAGAAAGTTGTTGCCTTGTCAACTACAGAAGTAGAATATATTGCAGTCACAGAAGCTAGTAAAGAGATGATATGGATGACATGGTTCATGGAACAGCTTGGAAAGGAACAAGAGAGTTGCAGACTATACAGTGATAGTCAGAGTGTAATTCATTTAGCTAAGAATTCAGCCTTTCATTCAAGAACCAAGCACATACAGCTTAGGTACCACTTCATTAGACAGGTATTGGAGGATGGTGAGTTGAAGCTGGAGAAGATCCATACAGATAAAAATCTTGCTGATATGTTAACCAAGCCGGTAACAAAGGAGAAGTTGAATCTTCATTCAGCTTTTGTTGGTCTTCATGATTGAGTTTGAAGATGGAGGAGCTAGAAGATGTTGTTGTACAGGTACTGGTGTAGCTGTTTATCTCCAAGTGGGAGATTGTTAGGGTGTGGAGCTAAAAGCTTCACCAAATAAGCAAGTTGCAAATTACAGGATTCACACAGTCACTGACGACGGTCAAGAATAGACCAGAGGTTGCCAGCATCGGTAGTAGATCAACCGACATCGGTCACAGGTAGATTGGCAGGGATCGACGTCGGTCACCTGTGCGTCTAGAATCTATTTTCGTGGACAAAACAGAATGTTTGCATGTGAAGATGAACTGTTGGTATTGAGTCTGAGTTTCTATTTTAAGTAGAACTGATTTGAGCCCTTGAGTAAGAGGTGCATCTAGTGGTTGATATTGTATGCTCATGAATCTCTAAAGTTATATATTAGGGATAGATATTCATAGCTTAGAGTGAGAGACACAACTGTTATTGTAGAACAGTATTGTAAAATATATGTGTATCAATCCAGGTTGTTGGAATTGATTGTAATTGAGAGAGAGACCTCTTGAGGGAAAGAGATCTAGGAAGAGATCTGTACATCTGAGAGAGGTGTGGAAGAAAAGAAGTTTCTTCAATTGTAATTCCTTCTGTAAAGAGTTTAATACAAGTTTTCAGGGTGGTTTCTTGTATCTCTTGTTCTTTGCTATTTTTGATTCTAGTTACTTATCGTTCTGGTTTAATTCCGCATTTAATTGCTTTCATATAGTAATCAATTTTGTTGGTTGATCCCCAATCATTAATTACAAAAATTTAGAAAGGATCCATAAATTGATGCACTAGGAGGATCAAATGTTCAATGAGAAAATTTCCCTATAACATGTCTTCAAGGAGGTAAATGAGGGAACCAATGATAGCCATTGAATTAGTTGCTTTATTGTTTCCTCATGGCACTTGCTCAAATGTAATGGATTGAAAGTTTGATTTTAAGTGATCGACCATATGCTTATAAGGGAATAAATTTTTATTCTTTCTCTAGAACTTGTTATTGACCTATTTGATTATTAGTTGTGAGTCACCAAATACTTGAAAGTGTTGGATATTCTACTAAATGGCCAGGTGAAGACTGGATATCAAGGCCTCATATTCTAAAATGTTGTGCATGGGAAGGCAAGTTAAAAAGCTTTATTAATTAGATCACCTTGTGAAATGACAAGGAAGATGCCTACCCCTGATCCATGTGTAGTGAATGAGCCATAAAAATATAATTTCCAACCACTTGATTCTGAAGTGCTCATTATAGATTCATCTAGGAATTTGATTATAAGGGGCTCAATTACTTTAAGAGGTGCCTCAGCTTGTTGATCCGCTATGACTTATCCTTTTACAATCTTTTGATTAACATATTCAATATTGAATTCACTCAATAACATGATCCATTTTTCCATTCTACCAATAAGAGCTGATATAGACAATAAATACTTTAGAGGATCAACCTTGGTGATGAATTGGACATGATTATTTAGCATGTAGTACCTGAGTTTTTATGAGGCAAAGACCATTACTAAGCATGCCTTCTATATTAGATTATAGTTTAACTCATAATATATTAGTTTAAGACTAAGATAATATATTTCTTGTCCCTTACCTTGATCATTGTGTTGTGTCAGGAGGGAACCTATTACACATAATGTTGTTGAGATATAAAGTAGCAAGGGTCTTCTCAAGATAGGTGGTTTTAACATAGGTGGGTTAGCTAAATATTGTTTGAGATTATCAAAATCTTATTGGCACTCTGAGTTATAGTTAAAATTAGTCCTTTTATTTAAAATATGGGTAAAGGGGTGTCATTTATCTATAATCTGAGAAATAAAGAGTCGAATGGCCTTAGTTTTCCCTGAAGACTCCTGATTTGCTTGAAATTATGAGGCAAAGGCAGTTTCATGATTACTTTTAATTTTATTGGGTCTACCTCTATGCCTCTTCTTGAAACTATAAATTCAAACAATTTTCCAGAAGTAACACCAAATACACACTTGGGATTTAGCCTGACTTTGTATTCTCACAATCACTCAAAAGATTCTTCTTAGAACAACATGGTGTTCAGACCTCAAGCAAGGTTTCCCTAGAATGTCATCCACATAATCTTCAACTATGTCATGCATCATGTCATGAAAAATGACTATCATGGCCCGTTGATAAGTGGCACCAACATTTTTAAGGCTGAAGGGCATGACCTAATAGCATAATGTTCCCTATGGAGTGATAAATGTTGTTTTGTGTTGGTCCTCAGGTGCAATTTTAATTTGATTATATATTGAGAGACCATCCATGAGTGAGAGAATTTCATATCCAGTGGTTGAATCCACAATCATGTCAATGTTTAGAATGGGGAAGTCATCCTTTGGACATGCCTTGTTTATATTTGAGAAGTTTGTGTATATTCAAATTCTTCCTTGTGTCTTGGTCATAAGGACAATATTATAAACCCAATCAGAATAATCTATAGGGTAGATAAAACCAACTTCCATAAATTTGTGTAGCTCCTTTTGACTAATAGTGCCACTTTTGGGTGCATCTTCAATAATTTCTATTTTATCACTTTTGCATTTGGATGCACAACCAAGTGATGTACTACTAATGAGGGATCTAATCTAGGCATGTCAACATAACTCCATGCAAATATGTCAATGAATTCTTTAAGCATCTTTATGATAACTTCACATTCTATGGGTGTTAAATATGCCCCCAATTTAACTATTTTGGGATGTTGATCTATCATAATATGGACTTCTATCACATTCTCAATAAGAGAGGGTGATTGTTCTTATAAATAAGGAGGTAAGGATGTTTTTGGAACATCTGAAGCAAATCAATCTGTAAGCTTTGTGTCAATGTCAAAGTATTCTTTTGATTCAAATGAGACATGTGGAAGTTCATCTGGTTCTTTAGGAGGCTCTTCCTCTTTAGATTACTCTTCATCACTTTGATCATGGGGTTCTTGTTATTCCCTGAAGTATGTGGACTGGAAAATATTTATGGAAAATCCCTTTTTATGGTCATCAGATGGCATAAAATTCCAAGCTCTCATGTATTCCAAGATTGATTTATCATTTTGAAATGTGTCAAAAGAAGGCTCCTATTTTGAATCCTAGTCGATGAGTAATAGATAGTGGAGGTAAATATTGATGGTGGAAATGGTAGTATTAGGGAAGAGGTTGGTGGCAGCATGCTCCTTGAAGTGACTATAAATGGAACCCATTTCAATGTCTTTATCTGGGAGAGACGACTTAGGGATTGAAAGAGTATCCATAATGATATTGCTCAGGTCATCATCATATATTCTATACCCTAGACTAAAATACTGTGGATACTCCTAAACGATAATGGGTTCAAGTCTACCTCGATCTTGTTTGCTTAGTCCTTTGCCTTTATAATGCATATTTTTCATCATCTTCTAGACATGGGGATATTATTTTCCTAGAGAGATAAGGGCCTATTCATCTAGAATAAGCCATGAATCATCCAACTCTTTAATGCATTCTTCAGATAGGAATCCAACATTTGAGAAGGTCATTGGTCCAAATTGATATTTGATGGGATTAGTCTTCCTCATGGCCAGGGACCTATAGTTGTGCAGGGAGAGAGGTAAATCACCGACGTAGATGGTTTTATATTCATATTCTCCATAGCCTATGGATGTGATTTTCAAGTAGGTGACTTCAGGTAGTGGATCTAATGTATATTCAATCTAATCAGGGGAGATGTACTTGGTAGTTGTTGGACTTAAAATGGAATTATATGTGCTAGGATAAGGATAGGGTGATGATGATTGGTCCATCTAATAGATATGAAGATGATCGATTACTCTAGGGATGTTGACTGCCATAAAAAAGTGGGAGAACTTGAGACACTGATGTAAAGTGGATGGAATAACTTTCATTTCATGTATCTATAGATGTCTGAGTAACATGTTATAAGGTAAATCTACATCCACAACATGGAGTAATGTTTGATGTACTATGGGCCCCACGATAATGAGAAGGTAAATAGTCCTTACAGATGGCCTCTCATTATCATCATAGGCTTTGATCATTATTAAAGTAGGCCCCAAAGATGTTTTTGAATATCCCAATTTCATCAAGAAGTTCATATTATATAAATTTAGCATTGATCTTCCATCTATGAGAACCTGGGAGACATGATGGTGGGATATGGACACTTAAATTAATAGGGGATAATTATGGTGTGGGCCATTGGGAGGCATATCCTAAACACCAAAATTAATCTAATGTGAAGGGTATAAATGTCCTACTAATTCTTGGAACTGATTGGTATCCAAGTCACTAGGGACTTTAAGATCATTCCAGACTTGGTTTAGTATTTCTCGATATAGAGCAAATGTTTTAAGAAGCTCCATTAATGATATTTGAGATGAAGTTTTTTCAAGTTGATGAATGATATCATAAGACTTATTAGAATAATTTGAAATCTTCTTAGGAACACTCCCCTTTTGAGTAATGGATGAAGTGGATGGGTATTTAGAGGGTGCCCTAGGAACTATAATTTTATTACATCTAGTGGTGACTACTCAATTAGTAGTGGCCTAATTAATTTTTAGAATAGGGGATGAATATGGAGTGGGTTTCTAGAGGTTATGTAATTTAATAGTATTGATATAGTGGTATGGCATAGTGTGGTAGTTAGTTTAGTTGGAGGAAGAGGCCTGACCCTGGTCTCTTGGTGGTATCCTATTTCTTTGGTCATGCTTGGGGAGCAGATCCTTATAAATGTTGAGCTACCCATTTGCTGATTGATTTGGGGCATTTTCTCCCTCTATTTCAATGTCACCCCTTTTGATCAAATCTTGAATGTAGTGTTTGAGTTGCATACATATTTTTTTATCATGTCCTTTGACCCTGTGTTATTTACAAAATTCATCTTCATGATACCAATCTGGTTTTGGTTGATGATCATCCACATGTATAATTTCAATAAGGGTGATCATATTAGCATCAATTAACTGATCAAGGACTTTTTCAATTGGTACTCCCAATATAATGAGTGGTCTTTTGTTGGTCTGAGGCTTTGGCTTACCACATAGAACTTAGATGGAGGAGACATTTGGTTATTCAGTGAGGCTTTTATTTTGAACTGTTTGCACATGTTATTGTTTAGAATTAGTCACCCCATCTCCCATGATATTCTTGTTTTTGTTGAAGACCTTGGATTTTGTTGAAAAAGAGTTATCATGATTTTGAATGTGCTCATTGCAAGAGTATAATTTTATTATCCCTTTTTCAATAAGGGCCTTTTATATTTGTATCCTTTTATCTATTATTTCATCAAAGGTTTTGGCACACTATAGCTTTAGATGATACTTGAACTCAACGTTAAGATTATCCACAAATATTTTTGCCAACTCTTTCTCAGGCACTATACATCTCAAGTAATTTGCCAAACTTTACCATCTTCTTGAGAAGTATGCCAGACTTTCCCTACTTTTTTATTGGTATTATAAAGGTCTATTATGGAGATGTCATGGTCAATATTAAATGAAAAATGTTTGATGAATTATTCTATCAATTCTTTGAAGCTAGATATTGACCCTTTGGGTAAATGCATAAACCATTCTAAAGTGGGTCTAGTAAGACTTTTGGAGAAAAGTTTCCAAAAATAGGCATCTTCATATGCCACCTCATGGAAATCCACCTAAAATTCTTTCACATGATATCTAGGATCTCCTTTCCCTTGATATTTTTCAAATTTCGGTACCTCAAAGTGTGAAGGGAAAGGTATTTTCAATATACTCATGTCCAAGGGTGAAGAACAAAAATATTCATATTTGTATTTGAGATCTTATGAGTGTGGGTCTATTTTTTGGAGGGTCTCCTTCATTTCTCTCCACTCTTGTACAAATGCAAGGTCCCCAAGAAGATTGGTTGTTTGGTTTTGACTATTTTGGGGAATATGGATGTTATGGGCATTATGGGTGTTATGAGTGTTGTTGGTATTATTGGTAGTGTTTTTATTATTAGCATTATAATTTGTGTTATTTTATCAAGGGGATGATGGACGTTGGTTATGGAGTATGAGATTGATTTATTATGTTAGTTGGTGTAATTGATCTTCTATGGCAGTTTGTCTCCGATTAGCCTCAATATGATTATTACAGAGGGGTGGTGGGCATTCTTCCTCTATAAATCCATGGTCCACACCTTCCTCTTCTTGGGGTATTTGATTGACATGTATGTTCTGATGAGGTGTATTTGGATGAGATGGAGGGCGGACTAAATTATGTAAGAGACTATGATCAAAAGTAGATGGTAGTGTGCCCCCTATTTCAATGGCATGGGCTAAGACATGATCACAGTTTTTGTAGAGGTATCGATAAATTAAGTTCCTAACCTCATCACTATGGATGGGATTGAATAATTCATATTATCCTTTGGGGGTATGCATATCACTATGGGTGTCATCGTGATCTCAAGTTGGATCAACTAAATTCCTCAATGGGTCAAAGTCTTGGTTGGAAGCTTGTCTAATCCTAAGTTGGGCATGGGTGTGAGTGACCATTTTGGATGAGGAGAAAAGAGATGTGATGAAATGTGATAGGTGATGTGGAGGTTTTGAATACTAACTTAGTCTAGAAACCAAATTTACTAGTGGTCTAAGAGAATGATGTGATGATCATTTTAGAAAGGGATGAGATGACTAAGAATTACTAAGAAACAAAGTATTATAAGAGACCAATTTATCAAGAATTAAAGAGAGTAATGGGATAAAATACATTATCCACTAGTAAAAGGGATGATTGGATGTGTGCTAAGTGAATAAGGCACATGATAGGGATGAGTGATGGGTACTAGATTAGAATCTTGATAAGACTTTGTATTTTGATAATACCTAGTCTAAAGATGTAGGATGTGATAATGAGGACTTAAGGGGATGGGTGACTACTAAAACTTGATTCCAAGACTAAATATAGTATTCAAGAGTGATGAGAGGATATAATATGGATGGGATATGGGAAAAAAATATATAATATCATATGAGTAGACATTATAGGATGGGTGTTCGTGGATGGGAAATATGTGGTGAATATGGAAGATATAGGATAGAAAAGATGGGTTATATAAATCACTTACGATATGGATAGATGGGGAGATATGAGGTGAATATAGTATATAAAATGGATATTAGGTGGATGGATAAATATGGTATGTTTTAAGTAATGGATGATATAGGAACTACAAGATGGGTACTAAAATGGGTATAAAATATGATGTGGGAGGGCTGGTCAACATAAGATGAGTGGATGATACAGAATGGAGTAGGGTAGATAATTTTCATTGGATGGAAGATAAAAGGATAGGTTATGGGGGATATGAGATGAGTACTTAGAATAATTTGGGATGAAAGGTCAATATAAAAGAAGTAGATGACATAAGATGGACATTAGATTAGGTGGAAGATGCAAGACTAGGGTGTGGAGAATGTGGGATAGAAGATAGAATATATGGGATGGGATAAACAAAAGCTATAGGATGGGTATTAGGTGGATAGAATATGAAGATTTAGGATTGTCCAAGAAGGATTAAATCTCCTTAAGATGAGATATATACAAATGGATGTTGAAGATGTAGGAAGAATATGAGGTAAAAATTTGGGGTATATTCAAGCTAGATACTAAATAAAAGTGTGAAAGGGGTGATTACTATGCAAATGAGTAGTAGGATGGATGTAGTGGGATGGATAGTAGTTATGGATAGTGGATTAGAAGGAATATTATGGATATTTTCCTAAAGGTATCTAAGGTATAACACACACAATATTTTAAGATGAAATATATCAAGGGTGGTATGGGATGGATATAGGATGGGTGGATGATATAAAATGGGTATTAGTTGGATGTTAGATGTGGAATAAGGAGTAGCAATTGGGAGATGGATTATCAATACTAGGTGGGTATGTGGTATGGGTGGATGATATAAGATGATATGATGATGAGATGATGAGTATTAACCTAGAGGTGTCTAAGGTATCACACACAAAGTAAAGGTATTGTTGACTCAACTTGCAAATAATACAGGTCTTACACAACACTCAAACAATACACGTAAGTATGAACCTTAAATTAATCAACTATTAAGGGTGTGTAACCCATTGCTTGTACCAACCAATAGCTTCATGTGTGAGTTTGTAGGCCGATGACTCGTTATGGTATCGACTAAACCCTCTCAACCTTGCTTGTACTCGATGGCTACTTTGGAGTTGATAATGACTCTTGCAGTGATACACTTGTTATAGTCAAAGGCTCATAATCTAGGTATACACAAATGTTTCTAGGTGCATCCCCTATATACATGAAGGTACAGTGGGGCTCTAGTTTGTATAAGATATTGTTTGATTGCCTTGCATATTAGAGCTTAACCACCCCTCACTCTAGAGAACCCTTTATGGGGAATTCTACTTAGGCACGTAACAATAGCTCTCCTAATTTTTAGACTCCATAAGAATATAGATTTTGGTTAGTGCATGGTGATGAAATTCATGTCAACAACCCTTATTTGTTAAGCTCGTGCATGGGGATGAATTTCATGTCATGTGTTATTCTAGACTCAAAGGGGACAATAAATAGGCAAGCATAATATGATTAATTTTCCAACTAATTACCTACGTGTGAGGGGCTCAAGTATGTAAAATGAAGTGACAAGAAAATATGCACAAGCAAAAACCATAACATGCAAGTATATACAATGAAGTAAATTTATAAGAATATATATACAATAAAAGATGATATATTATGAGCACCCCTTCTTGCAAGAACAAAGGTTAGAAAACAAAATAGGGTGCCTTGGTCGTAAGGGGCCCTGGACCAAAAAAGTTTAGTAGTTTTTAGCTTGAAATGATTATGCCTGGAAGCACTCGTCAAATGTGTTATCAAACAAGATCAAACGAATGAGTAAAATGATGTTTCTGCTTTTGACTTCAAGAATGATCAACCTACAAAATAAAATTATTAGCAGTTTTCTTGATTTTAATTTTTAACCAATCATTATGTAGGGTACTACAAGATAACCTGAAATCAACATTTATTCTTTTGATATACTTGAATACTCAAGTGTTGAAATTTTTTTCTTTTCCAGTTAGTGATTTTGATACTACACGGTTACTTAAAAAAAATCTCAATTAATAAAATTATCAAACTAGAAATAAGGGGTTAATTAAAGAAAACTACCACACATCTTATATCTCTAAGCTAATATTCAAATGAACATGTTGATGTTAGCCTCCTCGACACTCTAAATTAGAACTATTGACCATATGCTAAAATGCGAGTTCCTAAAAATGAACATAAATACACATCAATGATCATGATTCTAAATAAAACCTAGAGCACTAATTAATAAATGGTGTAAATAATACTATGAATTACATAAATGACTCATACTTAGTAAAATGTGAGCTTATTTAATAAGCAGTCAAAATAGACACCAACCTCACCTATACAGCTAACTATAATAAATTAATCAATCGTGGCATTTGAATGATATTGTCTTTGGTAGGTGTCTATCCTGGTTGTATTCAATGTCTGGCATGGGAGTTTAGGTGCCTTGAAGTTTAAATCTTCAATAAAGCACTCAAAAAAATGTGTAAAACATTAGAATCTTAAGCAAGAAGCCACAAACCTGCTAAAACATTAGAATCTTAAGCAAGAAGCCACATATTGTATTACTAGTAGGTTGTAGCAATGCCCTGTTTCTTTTATTTGTATTTTTCTCTTTATTATAGTCTAGTGGATTATGTGACAGGAATGCCTCAAATAAATTTAAAAAGAGTAAATTTTATCAAAACTGCATAGAATTGGGAGGTATGGACAAGGGCCACTAACCATGGGACAGATTGGCATCAACTTAGAGCACTAGCAACAAACTCCTAATTTAATTCTAAGCAAGAAATTTGGTGTCTTTCTAATTTTATATAACAATGACTGGTATTCTACATGCATCTCAATTTTATGAAAATCATTTTTTAATTGACAGAAAGATACTGGGAATGCATGGTGGTTCATTTTTTTGGTTGTTCACCTTATATTGTTACTACTGCTATTGTCATGTGAAAGAAGCTCGTGTGTACTTCATGTTTAGAGATTCACTGGTCGAGAGTGAAAATAACAATTATCTTTCCACCATTGTTAGAGATGATTTTCTAATGGACTCAACTTAGCAGACTTCATAAGTAGGAAAGTTAGGGGCAACATAAAAAGGATGACGCCAGATATGAAGTGGACGTGCATATAAAACAAATTACACTTCTATTACATATAATTCCAAGTGATGCACCAAAATGATAGCAAAGGAATAACTCACCAAGACATTGGGGAATAGAATTAAAATTTTCAAAGCTTAATGTACAATCCTAATGCCAACAGAAATTTAAATGCTTCGAAGAAACAACACCAGGTTAAATATTATGTTGATAACAAAATATTATCCTCTATAAACCTATAAATATTTAACAAAATGTAAATCTAGAACATTTTAATGGATTTTAGGCCAGTCGGTTAGATGTGATACACCTGAAAGAAAGGGTTAATGCATTGAAACACAACTATAGAGACTCGAACAGTCCAAAAATTTTACACAATTTAATCATAAATTTATCAAATTAAGCCTCACCAAAGAACAAAAAAAATATCAAATTAAGCCCCAAATTTATTCCAAATCCGCCTTACAATTTGTGTTATTACACTTTGCAATTCACTTAATTGGTCCAAAAGGAGCTTGTCCCATTGTGGTCACCAATCATGTGCACTAGATTTTAGATTCAATTTATATTACGAATTTGATAATACAAATCTAAAACCTAAACACATAATTAGGAATGAATAAAAGAGGCAATAAACACAATAAAAATACTCTTACCATCACCTTACCTCCTTATGGCTACACTCTAGGATTGTAAAATGGATTGTTGTTGTCAAATTTGAGAGTGTTGGATTGTTTTGCTTGATATTGATAATGGCTTCCAAATGGATGATTGAGCTTGACAATGGCTTTAGATGAAATTCAAGAAGGCTATGAGGATGGCTAGAAGGAAAGTAAATTTCAAGGTTTCAAGTTAGTTTGAGGGAGGGAAGGTAGCTTGGTTTTATAGGCATGAAAAGAGAGATCAATGGCTCAAATTTAAATTTGGGCCATTGAAATCAAGGGCTAGGGATTTTACATGGAATTTTTAATTCCATGGAATCCTATAGAGTTAAAAAAATTTAGAGGAAGAGGCTAACATGGAGGAGATTTCTAGAATCCTCTAATTATAGAAATCTACATAGGGTTTAGGGGTTTAAGAGAGGCTAGAATAAGGTAATTATTTTGTAATTTTAAATTGGCTAGTTGGCTTAGGGAGTAGGTTAATGGATAATAGGTTTTATTAGGGGTTTAATGAAGGGATTAATTATTTTTTGGGATTGAATAAGGTTTATAGGATATGGGAATGGGATGGAGGTTATTAGGCTATTAGTTAATTTAGCTAAGAAATATAGAAATTAGCAAAAGTTAGTAGAATTAGTATAATTAGCACGGTGAGCATAATTTAGTGCATACAAAACTTTCTAAATAATTTCAGACAACTTTAACCATTGGTTTAGGTCTATATCATTTCTATACACCTTGTTCAATCAATAGATTTTACCTAGAGACTCCTGTAGGTTGATATATTCACATTTTGAATCAACTGTGTATGCAAATATAGGTTTGTATTGACCCTTGGAGTCCTTTGATCTCCTTCATTCCAAAATGAATTCCAAACCAAATTGAGGGTTGAATAACATATGTACTGTGTTGGCACACCTTAATCAATCAACACTCACTGTGTATGACATCTATGTTCAACATTTCTAACAAGATCTTGCTTAACTCTATATAGATATGCAGTCGGCTACAAGCCTGATTACTTCTTCATGAAAACCTTATGTGTTCAAACACTTTAAGATACATAAATAACCTTGACAATATTGAAAATTTTCTTACCTCTATACACATTTATGTCTCCACTCAATTAATAAGTTTTCCTTCTCATAAGAATTCACGCTCAGTACTTCTCTCAAAAGAATGCAAACAACACAGGGGTATACCGGTCTGTATTCTTGAACCAACTCAAAGAAATTGGAAACTAATATACCAAATGCTTGATGCTCCACAATAAAACAAATAACCATTTACCAAAAGATCATCATAAACTTGCTTTTATTACTCTTTCCTTCACTCAACATTCTTACATAAGTTACTTTCATTGCACATTATAGGAATACACAAAGTTTTCTTATCTTTAACTAAACAAAAATTATATTTATTGACTTATTTGGGGTTCTTATACATTCCTCATTCAAATCCAACCCCTCCACTCTGACTATAACATTCATTTACAAGTTTTCTTAATTTCACTCTACTATTCTAACTAACTTCTAACTCCCTCATGTACGTTGGGAGAGTTTAACTACCTTAAGCTTCTAACATGACTATTTCAAAGACTATTCAAATGATCCATGTATGTTTGGAAACACCCTTTACCATTTTATATAGCCTAACCGTAAAATTACAACATTGAGACTCCTTTTAAACATGATTGCCAACTCTATAGTTTTACAAGAAGTTTGAAAATTCAAATAAGGAAATTGTTGATAAACTGCCAAAGAAATTTTAATTCAAATTTGATATCACTCCAACACTTAATAATTATTCTTACATAACTCAAATGACTACTATGACTTACTAATGACTCAAAGCTTTTGAACTAAACCAAAATTGACAAAATGTAGTGATGTTCCTGCATCAACATCATACATCAATATTTGTTTTGATCTAACTTGAACTTGGTTATTTTTGTATCTTTATCATGCATGTAGTCTAAATGACATATTAAATTTAAGAACTTATTCTCATATTCAAATACTTTCATGTTTTCTTGCTTGAGCAACTGAAAATCTATTATTTTATATTCCTTGAAGTTTGTACTTAAGTACCTCTTTCAGAATTGGATCTCAAAAGTTCTTTAGGTAAGGTTCATAGGTTGATACCTTTCCAAAGCACAAATATGGTTTGGCCATAGGGCATCAAAACCATTTAACCGATATAAATAAACCATTGCCTTCACATTTTATGGCATGTCATGCAGGTTAAATTTTTTTGTAGATTTATGAGCCATGCATCGGCTGCATCTCTAGATTACTCACTTGAAAAAGGTAGGTGGGGAAATATTTTTGAGCTCTCTAATGATCAACTTCCTAGAGTGCTTACTCCCCTACTTGTTCAATTTTCAATCGAGGGACTTCTTCCTGAGGATCACCCTCAAGATTGTTTAACCTTGCTCTTCATTTTTAATTTTGCCTTGAATGGCATTCAGAGTAGAAAAGATTCCATAGAGTACTTTTTATTTATTATTTGGGTTATTCCCAATTGCATTATCAATTGGTGCTTAATTATTATTATTTTCATTATCATTAGGGGGATGAGGTTTATTTCTGATTTGGTTTGGATTTTGAGAAGCATGTCCCTACCTCAAAATCTACCTATACCTTGACCTCTACCTCTTAAAATTGGCCTATCAATTCCTTGATCATTGTCAACCTGATTGTTATCAAACCTAATCTTAACCATTTCCTTGAGAAGTCACCAAATAGTTTATTAGGTAGATTTTAGTAAAAAAAAATTAAGTCTTATTTAAAGCTATGTTTAGAATTGATAACATAGCACAAACTTTGATACCAAATAAAATGACCCCAAAAAAATTGAACATCCCTTCTTTTAGAGTTCATAGTGGAAAAAGTGAAATGATTTATTACATGTAACTTGGTTTTGTGTGACATACCACAATACCCATAACCACATTTATGCACATACAACCCTTAACTAGGATAATTATCCCTAAAATACTTTATGGGGAAGAGTCTTGCCTAGAGAACCCTTCATACACTTCGGGATGTATCGATATGTGATCCATAAAAATAAGCTCAGAACTGTATGGTGGTAGACACTTTCTCAATAGGACCACCTAAGTGTCCTTATCCTATCTAAGAAACTCATATTTGCATAAGTTTGGGTATAGGTTGGAGTAGATTATTCATCCCTTTATTGAATTTGGGATGCCAGGGAAAATTCATCCTAATAGAGAGCCATTTTTGTTTATACAACATCCTTTTGTAAGCCAAGGTTCATAATTAAGAAAATGTATTTGTTTGAACTTAATTAAAGATGTAATTTAAATAAGTTAATAAGTTTATAAATACACTTATAGCTCATGAGATTGTAATAGGAATCTACATTTAATAAGTTACATGTAAACAAAGAGCCCATTGTAGTACTATTCCTAATTAGATCATTATACCATGATTTATAGTTTAATAAATTCTCGTACTACATTCCTTCATTCAACATGTAACCATAGGCTATTAAAATCAAATTTAATTATTATACTCTTTATCAAGGTCATAAATAACTATTATGCTTTTGATTATAGTGGTTGTTTATGCTTACTAGACCATCCCGTAATTATCCACTTAGAGATTTAAATATCTTAAATGTCAATTACTTTTCAACTGGTTTGATGTAAGAAAAATATGCCACTTAATCATAGTTGTATGATTTATAAATTGTTTTGTTTCACCTTAGCTTTCATGATTTTTTCCTTTAGTAACATCGAGTTTGGTTTATGCTAACAATTTAGAAGTTCAACAACTATTATCAAGTGTTATTAAGACACTAACAAATTGTTAGAAGCAATAATGATTTGTAAGTTTTCATGAGATGGTTAATTACTTTAATATACGCATCTAAGTTATTTGAAGGATCATAATACTATGTCAATTGAATAGTTAAGTTCTATGAAGTAGTAACAACTTCTCAATATAAGTGGAAATAGCTTGAGTGTATATTGACACTCTAATGTCATTTTAGAAACTTGCATTATTTTATTAAGAACAAGAACAATAATTTCCACTATTTAAATTGATTCTATCTCATCTTTAGAAGCTCTTAGTTTCCAACATATAACAAAATTATGCAACTAACAAAATTTCCAAGTGTTCTCGCATCATCGTTTTAACAAGTAAAAGGTAATCTAACTCAATGAATTAATTCAATCTATAGATTTAAATAATAATTCTCAATTCTTTAAACTTGGATAAAACATATTCAACAAGTAGATTAATAGATGTGTTTAATATTTTTCAATAAAAAATATTAGAATGGATAATATTTATGCAATCAAATTGTCTAAACTGATTGTGATAAAGAATAATTTACAAATTTATTGTATGGATGTAATGTATCAAAAAGAATCAAGAACATCAGCTCAAACAATAATTTCTTAGCATGACATAAAGTGATTGTATGGCTGGAAATTTCACACAAGCATAGTACCTTTTTAAAACTCATGAAGAACTCATAAATTATGTTATAAAAGTGTTGGTAGAGTAGTAAAGAACTCACCAATAATCAAACAAAATAATTTGAAATTAGCATACAAGTGCATCCATTAATTTCTATGCTCAATAACATAGTCTTAGTTTAGGAATATAAAATCAAATGCTAACTAATAATTACTAATGAATTGTTAACACCATAACAACTACATTCATTGGATTGTAAATAACAATTCAACTTGGAATGGCTAACCTTTTATCTAATCAGAGGTATACAACTATCCACTTAACCAACTGAATCACTTAATCAATAATACAAATAGTACTGAAATAAATAATAAACAATATAAAATTTACATGTTTCCATCTTATAAATCAATCCAAGTGATTATTATTCATTTTTAAACATACTAGAATACAAAAATAACTGGTAAAATAATTAAATGATATAATAAACCATCCAATTTCACTAATATTTAGATGAGTAATATAATTTCTATGCATAATCTATCCTAACCTAACCCATCCTATGAACCTCCTCAATCAGTGGCCCTTACCACTCCTGACCATTAGTTGGGAGGTGGAGTACGGTTTTCAAGTTTTTGGGATAAAAGTGTGAGCAATAAGTGATAAGAATCATCACTAATTTGTATCAATTATTTCAGATAATAAATATGTCATAATTAAAAATCAAGTACACAATAACTAACAAACATACAAGAATTTGACATCTTTTATTCTACCTCTAATAGTTTTTAGGTACCAACTATAAATTTAGTTGAACTAAATCAACCCTTGTCCTAGGTTTTAAGTGTACCATGGTTGAAATATACAACTATAAATGATATAAAATCATTTGCTACAACCAATAATAAAATAATAAATATTCACATGATGTATGTATAGAAAAACGATAACACAAAACTAAGCTTTTAAATGTTTTGCCCATTTGTTAGTTTGTCAGGTATAGTCATTTCATCTCCTATAAGTGGTGAAATCACTATATCTAACTCTTTTGTATGGTTGGGTTAAAATAAAAAAAATACATACTACTATAATAATATTAATGAGATCTCAAAGTTTGAAACAAAAAATCAATATTATAAGTGTAAACTTGTTTTAAGTTTATAAACATTAGGTAGATTTTTACATTAAAATGCAAATGTACCCTACCCAAAAATGGCAAACCATATGGTTATAAAAACCTCAACTATAATCAATCCAGACATTTAACACGTAAAAAAATAATTCAAAATGTTTTCTGATGATAAATAAAAATTAGCCATAGAAGAAATATTTTATTTAAGCAAAATAATCTCTAAAATTGTTATTCTAACTGACTACCTCAACGGATAAGAAAAAGAAAAAATAAAACCCAACCATCTAAATGAGGCATCCCCCTCTATAGTGTTAAAATACCCAATATAAAAGAATGCAAAAATAATTTACTAACCCTAGCCCAAACCCTACGACCAAGCAATGGAAGTAAGAAAAAAATTATTTATTTGATCCTTTTCCTACGACCAAATAAGAATATGAATAAAATAGCTTAGGGCTTTTAGAAATAAAATTTTCATTTTCAAATTTTAAAAACTCAGAAATTATTTTAACCAGAAAATAAAACTAGGTCAATCCACAATAGAATGAAAGTTAAACATTCATTTTTTACTATTATAGAACATTTGCAAGGTCATCAAAAAGTCTATTGACTTCCTTATAAGTTTGTAAAAAATATTTTATTATTTATAAATGAACAAAAAATCAAAACCCTTCATTTTTCTACACAATAAAATCAACATAACTTACTTATTTACTACCCACATAGAGAGAAATTAGAACTTGGTTACTTGTCAACTTGCTTGTCTTCCCCAAGTGCCATGCCCAATCTTTTTATAGCCATGACCCAAGCTTGTCTTTCTCCCTCCTCCATTATTTCTCTTTCTCTGACAAATCTCCTTCCATATTTTCTCCCAAATATCCTCAAATACTAACTCTCAGCCAAATATTTGGCAATTGTGCCCCCCCAATCTCCTTCGTACGCCAAACTCAATAAAATGCAATCATTTAACTCTCAAACTAAAAAATTGGGTTTTGATTATTGATTGGTTGGGGGTTTAAACCCCTCTCCCCCTACCAAACACCATCATTTCACTAAAATAAATCAATTCTTGGATTTGAAGTCTTATAACATGCCCAAGACAAGTCATGGCCCTAGCATGGGTTAAAAAATATAATTAAATGTTAACATTAGTATTTCCACCAATACGCCTAAGTCACTTAAGGCTATAAAACAAAATAAAAAGTCATGTATAATGCATGCTAAACATTAGAAGTTTAAATGTTTTTTATAAAAGGCTATAAAACAAAATAAAAAGTCATGTATAATGCATGCTAAACATTAGAAGTTTAAATGTTTTTTATAAGAGAAGCTTATTCAAACTAGTAATTTAATGGTCTTGCCTTATTTAAACATTCATGCAAACAAAAATTACGTTCACAATTGGCTTTAAACCAATGACGGCTTATGAGCAAATAAAAATAATGATTATGCACAGCACAACAAGATAATAATATCAAGTCTATCAATAATTAAAGTAACCAAAATCATATAGTGAAATTGATTAAGCAACTAATACCAAGCAGTTAATGATGAAACAGTAAAAAAAATTCAATAGAAGTTGAGAAGATGATCAAAATAATAAAAAGAGCAAAAGATTATTAAAATGATGGAAAAACAAAATGGTCAGATTGTTACATAGTGACTACGGCTCAAGTATAACATCCATTTTTACCTATGTCAGTTACCCAACTTCTCATTTCCCTTATCCCTTAACCCCCGACCACCAGAGTCCACCACAAGCCTAACTCACGTTACATATACTTGCACCCACAAATGGGCATCAATAGTACCTATATGATATAATAATATATAGTTGAATTGAATAATATAAGTATAGAAAATTGAATGTTGTAACCAAATCAATACATATGTAAAATAAACTACATTTGTTGTATTTAGTCCAATGTCAACAATAGCCAACTAGATATGATCTGAAATAGATTATGACATAACTTAGAATAGTACTGATAAAACAAAAGCTCAAAAGTATAGCCAAATAGTATAAAAGAATACTGAAAATATATAACAGTCTAAGAAAATAAAGTATGCAAGTTGGGTTATGATAGTAGCTTAGGTGAGTAGAAGAATTGGGTCCCGACACAAAGGTCAGATGAAGTATCTAAGCACAATGTAACTCTCATAAATTAGAGAAAATGAGAAAACCTGTAGGAACAAAACTCCTCCCTAAAAGAGAGTAAAATAAGAAATGGTGCATGCTCTAGGACATCAAACACAACCGATAATGCATTTATAAGTAAGAGTAAATAGAGCACATAGAGAGAAGATAACTAAGAAGTCCCCATAGAAGATGTTGAAATTGACTATAGTAGAGCTCATAAAATGATGAATGTCATTGATGAGATCCTCTATCTAAAAACTAAAGAAGCTCCATCTACACTGAACAATGTTTCTTCTATTTACCAAAGGAAGAACATGAATGGTGTGTTGGAAGTCCACCCATTCCATAGTGGAAGATGGAGGCAACAATACAAAAAAAACTATGAGTAGGGTCCAAAACATAAGTGTGGCATAGGTCCAGTAAGATTATGCACAAGAGCTGAATGTAAAGCCACTCAAGCGAACCTATTAAAAGTAGATGCAATGAATATTGGATCACCCTAAAATCATGAATGGGTCCACCAAGTAACTGATAGAGGTCCAACCAAGGAACTGTACTCTTCATGCATAGAAAAAGGTCAAACTTTATATGCACTTATGGTGCAATGGGAGCAGAGGCTAAAATAGATTTAAAAATGCCATGTACCTGTGGAATAGACTACCTAATGTCTAATGAATCTTGAACTAGTACACTGATACCTTGTAATGTCATAAGTGGAACAAAGGTAGGTTGATCAATAAATAACTCCTCAATATCTAGAAAGTGATAATTAAATGGTGTAGGTGTGTTCCCATCACTACTATAGTCATTTTTACTAGACGAAGTGTTTTTGGTCTCAAAAATATACACAAGCTCAAAAGTGTCATCAGGTACAAGTGAGTCTGATGAAGAAGAATGGCATGGAATATTCATTGAATTAATGTCCATGTGAAATAGAGAGCATGAATCAACAACCCTTGAAGCTGAATAAGAGACTACATATCAACCACATGAATCTACAGATTGAATATCCATGGGAAGAGAAGAGTCATCTATGCTCTCACAAGGTGTACTCTTACTAAAAATAGTAGAGTCTTTTAAAGTACCAATCTATGAAGAATATGGAAGAGCAACATCTAGAATAGGAATAGAAGTATAATTTTTAGTATGACAGTTGAGGTTGATTAGAATCTCATCCTGTAGTGGTGGCTTGATTTAAGGAAGAGCATTATCAACCATGGATTTGTCATTATAAGAAGTAGAAGGAGAGAGTACAATAGTCTCTGAAGAGATGATAATAAGTGGAGGATGAGGTGTGATGTAAATCTCAATAGGATCTCTGAAATGGGATTGAAAGATACTCCAAATAGTGTTAGGGCACATGGTGATGTATATCCCATGAAATTTGTAATAGCAAGGTACCATGAACCTTGTCACAAGTGTTAGCCTACTTTATATACTTGTCATGATAAATGGGAGTGGGAATTTTTCCATATAGAAATAGAATATGATTATTTTTCTTTTTTATGAACAATTTTTCCACATAAGCATGCTAAGAAGCATAGCTGGTCTTTCTAGAAAAAACTACTAGTGTAGATCAAATTTTCCCATAAGTGTCTCTCAAGTGAAGTTGACATGATTGAGAAAAGACACCAAAGAAGTGCACAATTACACATTCCCATTTTTTGCATTGTGTTGATTCCTACACTTACTACTATGATACCATGTTAGATGATACCAAGATCAACTAAACAACAAAGCTTACATAATGATTTGTATGGAGAACCTGCATAAAATCTTAAAACCCTTGAGAGAAAGAAACTTGCCTCACCAAAGAGAAGTTGTAGAAATAATATCTGCATTAGTCATAAAACCAAAAGGAAAGGTAAATTTATAGGTGAAAGTTAAACATGTCCCAACATCCTTGTGCATGTGGGATAAACTTTCAATAATGATCTAGAATAACCTAAACAAGTTAAAATAGACTATGTAGACAAAACTCAATGGGACAAATGTCTACACCAATAGATCGATGTGTCTCAATTGTCATGCCAATGTTGATATTCTTCAGAGTTGGTGTGGAAGCCTATTTAGGAGGAGCTAAAGTATTTTTTTTTGAGTTACATGCTCCAATCATTTCATCCAACTTCTTATCAGACCATTTCTTGGTTCTAGCCCATACTTTTTGGGTCCTTCCATGCACATCTACTAAATTTTTTATTGCCCAATTTATGGTGGGTAGAAGAGTAGCTGCAACTCTATTTGTGTATTCAAGGTCAATGAGTTTGATCATTTCATCCATCATGCCATCAAGGACCCATTTTTCAGTGAACGCTTTGATTTGATCTATAATCATTCATATCTAATATTTTTGAACTACCTTATATTCATCTAAATAATATACCCAGTAGTCCTCCAAGTGGGCCATGTATTTACAGGTTGATCCAATACAAAGGTGCGTTTTTTCATATCTCTTTACATCCACAAAAGTATTATTGGAAAATGATCAGAGAGTGAATTGAGAGATGATCAATTCAATGCATTGAGCATTAATTATTATTTTACATGTGAAGTAACCTAATGAAATAAGGAATGAGATAATTGAGATGTGTCTACATATATAGTGTTTATGCATTGCATCCAATTGTCTGCACAATTATATCAATATGATTTTTTTGTTTGCTAGCCTTGGAAGCCTCAGTGGATAGTATTCAAAACCACTAACTCTGATATAGGTGAACTTATGATATTGAATAGTATCTATTATATTGGTTAATCAAGGTGGTTACTTCATCTAAACTTCTTCTACCCCAATCCAGAATTTCCACTACCCTCATGGTGAACACATCATTCACCCTTATGAAATGTTTATTGGTTACTATCAAAGTCAGCTGAGGAAAACATTCAGAGGCCTTGGTGGAAGGAGTAATGATTTGATATTGTGAGAACCCTAGATAGACCATTTGAGAAGACAAATAATACATGAGGTAAGATGTCATAAATAATTATTTTATTGATTATACATTTAACAAATGATAATGTAAGGAGTCACTAATCATTCCTTCCCAATCAATGAATTGATTATCATGACAAATGATGCTCATTGGCATGAACATCCAAGGATGGAAACTTTTTGTATCTTCATTTTGTACTACCCAGTTTAGGAGGGTGATCATATCTAAGAAATCTTCTTGAAAATATTTTCTATAGAAGTTATTGGGTAGTTTTGAGACTCTTTCTCTTTTATTTTGTAGCCATGAATTATTCATAATATTCAGACATTTATTTGTATCTTTATCCCAGTATTTCTACCCCTTTGTGATGTTCATGCTGACATCTTCAAGGACTTGAATTCTCATTATCATTCCTATTGATGTGTCATCGACTTTAGCCATAAGAGGTCCATTTTTTGATTTGTTCTCGTGAGTTGATAGGTCATAGTGTCTCAAATATAGGAACACCAAATTAAAACATTGGATTGACGTTGGGAAACTTACTACTTGAGGAAGACCACTCTCTACAAGTTGCATAGCCAATGTGCTTAGATTTTCTAAGTTTAAATTATGGTGAAATTCCTCTAGGTCTATGTGTCTGATTTGGGACTCAACAATCTTAAGGATTTCATTGTCAAATACCAAAAACAACTTGTACCCCATGTATTTTAACTTCATCTTGGCAGGTTTTAGGTATGTGAAATTAATTTCACAAGAGAGAGAAAGGATTCTGAGTAGATCCAAGGTAGGAAATGTTGGATTGGTTGTAAGGAATATAAAGTAGTGGTCATATGGCAAGCTCTTGGAACTAGTGAAATGATATCCAAATATGATTCATCAAGATTTGATGAACTCTATGATTGAGGTGAATAGTTTAAAGGGTACTACAAACTTCCTTGGAGATCTAAGAAAACTTTGGGTATGGTTTCACCATCATGGAGAGAATACGGGGGTAAATTTTTCAAATTCAAAGTGAAATATCTTGAAGAAAATAGAATAAAATGTGCCTTGTGAGGACATATATAAGCCCTCAAATGGATCAATGTGCACAAGTCAATCATTAGGGCCTCATGCATGCACTTGGGAGGCTTGACAGGCCAATCATGATACCCTTACCATCATAGGCACTCGAGCATGTCTGATCATGTAGACACGTTAACACATCTGTATGTGAAGACACATTAGCACATATACATCCATGCATCAATGGGGACTGACAAGCCATTCATGATACCCCTATTGATGTAGGTGTATGTGTATCCCTACTTTCTTAGATGCATCTATGCATCTACTCACATAAACATGTCCACATGTTTGCTTGTGTAAATATGTACACATGTCTGTGCATATTCAAAAGATATATCATCGAGCGTGCCTATTTGTGGTATGCAAGTGTGATTCATATAAGGAAGTGTGACTTGTATGATGCATCCATGATCCTACACATCCCTAAGATCATCACATCTATCCTTTGCACTATGTGAGATGCAAATATGTGCCTGAATGCATTCTTTGTTTATTTTCGTACTTAGCCAAATTTTGCATTTTTCTACCATTTTTTTAAGCTTTAGACTTCTTACTCATTTCTTAGCATGAATATTGAGATATTGTTCTAACTCACGTCAAAAATTGGAATTGACATTTTGAATATCAATATATATCCAATATCTAATGTGTGCTAGTATGAGGTTTATCTTGTGTTGCCTCTTCTTCGGCTCTTCCTTGGGTTGATCTTGATCTTATAGATGTGGTTAACGGTTGATTTTGGCTATGAGAGATCAAAACCTTTTTCACTTTTGTTGTGTGTTGAAAAAAAATTATATACTCTTAGGTTCTTAGATTTGTTATTTCATTTATTTCATGCACTTCTTCTCATGTTCTTATTTTGCCTTGGCCTCTTGTTCTACCTATGTTTTTGTTACTTTTTTCACTAGCATGTTCAACCCTTTCGTTTTCAATTTTCTCTTATGTGGCTTTCTTATTCATTTATTCTTTTTTACATTAGTATTATTTTTTCTTCTCTTCAGCTTCCTTGGTTTTTTCATCAGCCTCAACTTTCTTTCATTCTTCCTCTTGTCTACATAACTCTTATGTTTTACTTTCCTTAGCATCCTTAGCTTCTTACTTAACCTCCACTTGCTTTCTTTGCACTTCCTACACATCTCATTCCTCCTTTTCATTTTCATTTTTCTCTTCTTCTTCCTCTTTGGATTTCTTTTTCTTCCTCTTTGGATTTCTCTTCCTCATCATTCTCCTGGTCATATTCATCCTTGACATTCACAACTTTATGTGCTTATTATTTTGCAATCTCTTCTTGTGACTTGTCATGTTCTGATTTCTCCTTTGTAGGAAGTTAATCCATAAAAGATTCTTATTTTTGTGCCCCCATTTCTAAAGGTTCACCCATTACCAGTACACATGGTGATGTTGGGGAATATGGATATAGTGGAGTTGAATGTGGTGAAGGTGGTGGAGAAGGCGATGGAGATCCTACCACCTAGGGTTTTTGCACATATGATTTTGAACAAATAGGGGAAGGAACAAAAATCTTCTATTTTTTCATAGTGCAGGTTTGCATTACATCTTATTCTTCTTACTATAGTTCTTCCTCAAAATATCATGCTATAACAAATGTTCCCATACATTCTTTGATGGATTAATAATGTTGCATAATGCCCGTAGTGCAAGGTCTGTAAGTTAGCATCCTTACGGGAATTTCTTATTATACCCTTTATTTCTTCATAACTATTACTTATGTGTTCAACTTGTTGGTGAATTCATTGAAGCTAACAGGCCTGAACCTGATACACCTACTTAAATAATAGTTTTTGCTCTTTGATTCACATCTTCCTCCTACCCAAAAATATCCACTATGATTTATGAAGGCAATGGGGGAATATGCAACATGACAATGGTTGGGACCATGTTGTGCACTTGCAAAGTGTAAATCACCTTATAAAATAAAATTTCATTTTATTTTTCTTTATGGGCATCATTATTTATGTCTTCCAATAGTGATCTATATACTTCATCGGGTGTGACTCCTAGTGAATTCAAGTCATTCTCTATTACAATATTCATCATCTATTTATCTATGCAACAAGGAGTAGAAATATGAGTCCTCTTTGATGGTGGATAAAATATTTGAGTTGGATGTTTGTCCTTACCTATAACTAATTATACTTGTCAAGAACCCTATGGTTGTGATGTTTTTTGGGCTTACAACTGAGCATGTGCCTCTACTAATACTTGTGGTAGCATTTGTTCTGCTCCTAGTGGCATAAATTGTAGCGGTTGTACCAACCTTGAAAGTAAGGCCTTTTATTTTTTTACTTCAATCTGGGTGATAAGAAGGCAAATTAAGAATGGTAGGGGAAAATCCAGTGGTTTTTAAAGTTCATGGATCCTAATTTATACCTTATTATGCATCTTGGTCACCATCATGATTGACCCTAAATATTTGAGGACATCCTAAGGCACCTAAGGGTGTGAAGTGATCAATCCTTGAATTTTGATCCACTATTGATTAAACCTCCCAAACCATGCATAATTTTATTCATCTCTTATCTAGGTGAAGTTTTTGAAGGCATTTAATGGCTATTAATATATATTTAATATGATTGGTCCATTTGGTGATTTATTCTAAGTGAAACAAATAAGGAATACCAAGAATTAATAATAGAAGTGATGTGATGTACTTGAGACTACCTTATCTATGTTTGTATTAATATCTATTATGAGGAACTCTATTGAGTTGAAGTCTTCCCCTAGCTTGATCATCTAGTATGCTATATCAATGTCTCCCTTGGTGGTTTGCCTAACACTCTTAGTGTTTTTCCAATAGCTATTTGTGTTGCAATCGATCAACACTCACACAAGTGCATCAATCACTTGGTTTATTGGAATCCCTCTTGATGCTCGTGCATACATCTTCTTTATGTCTAAATGGATATGTGGACACTTGGTTTTGTATGGCACCGGTGATTTCCCCCTTACTATAAATTTGATAGCCTGCACAATTATGTTAGCATTGATGTATATAGTCACATCCTTTGATACATATATGGAGCCTTCATTACATCTACTCAAGATATTCATCTTTACTTCATCCAACTTTCTAAATATATACAACCTTAATTGTAATGAAATTAATTAGATGTTTCACAAAAATGGAATAATATATCATAGAATTAATAACATAATAATCAAATCCACAACAATAATTGATGAAGTATTAGAATACTTGATAAATATGACTGAACCACTTTAAGGGGGAAACCTACACAATAATGCAATAAAATTATAATTCAAAAACAATTATCAAAGACTAATCACTACCTTCTATATATACTCTACTTAGCCATGGTTATTCCATAGGCTGACCTTATTAAGAACATAAAGACGTATGTAAATATAATATGGAAGGTATGCAAGATGAAATTTAGTCACACATATCCCTAAACACATTATATTTTAAAGGAATATCATGCCCATCCCCTTCAAAAAATGTTTCCCTCAACCTTGAATCCACTCTAGATGCTACTGCAAGAAATTTGCATCCTCCCATATTACATCTTTATGATTCAAATTCTTCCACTTGGTCAAATACTTCTTAATCTCTCTTGTTCAAATCTTGTGTGTGTGTGTGTGTGTGTGTGCGTGTGTGCGTGTGTGCGTGTGTGTGTGTGTGTGTGAAGTATCTCATCAGGTTCTAGAATGACTCTACCTTCTTCATCTAGTTCTAATAACTCAATCTAGGTAGAAATGCTCTATCCAATTATCTTCTTAAAACAAGATACATGAAATATAATATATATGTAAGTGTACTGAGGAAGTTCCAACTTATATGCCACATTGTCAATTTTTTATATTATCTAATAAGGGCCATAATACTAAAGAGAAAAACATTTATCCTTTTTTATTTCTTTAGATACATTTGATTATATGTATGCAAGCACACAAATACCCTATCACTAATGTCAAAATGTCTCTCAGTACGGTGTTGATTTGATTGTTACTTCATTTGATTTTATGTCATTACTAAATTTTCTCTCAAACTAACTAGTATCTATTATTGATGTTGAATTTGCTATTCAACATTTTAAAATTTGGAATGCTTATTCAAGGATGAAGTGATGGATGGGGGGGTGATAACCATAAAATGAGATAAATAGGAACATTTTGGAAGAGGTATGGAAGGAAGTGTTATACCAACATTCTATTAGTGGTAGCCAATGAACTCATATTTCTCATTTATATGATACAAAATAACAGAGATATCCTTCTACACATTTATTGACCACCTCTAGCTTCCCATCATATTGAGGATGATATGATGATCTATGAGCCAACTGAGTACCCAAACATGCAAATACGTTAGTCCAAATATTATTAGTAAAGATGGGATCATGATCATTTACAATGATCTTGGGAGTACCAAAGAAATTTTTAATTGTATTGAGAAAGTTAGATACTACTATAATGGCTACAACTAGTTGTGATAAGGAATAAAAATGAGCATATTTTGTGAGCCTATCCAAAATTATCATGATGAAATTTTTATCTTCAAACCTTGGCAAACCTATAATGAAATCCATGGAAACCTCCTCTCACCTCTAGTTAGGTATGGCTAGAGTCTACAGAAGACCTAGTGTCCTAATTATTTCACCTTTATTATATTGACACACCATGCATTCTACCAGAAATATCTATATATCCCCCTTGAGTGCTTCTAAAAATAAATCCTGTTTGATTCTATGATAGGTTTTCAAAAATACTGAGTGTGCCCCTATTGGAAATGCATGATTCTCTTGAAGGATCTTATGTTTGAGAATAGAATTCTCACATATGTATAATCCATATTTATACCATAATGTGTTCTCTTTCCACTCATTTTTTTTAGAAATACCAGAACCATGATGAAGATTCTAAATCAAAACCTATGTATCCTTGTCATTCTCCCAATTGAATCTTGCCTATTCTAACCAATCTACTTGCCAAATAGTCATTGCCCATAGCAATGCCTCAACTAATTCATCACTCCTGGATAGTGCATTTACTACCACATTTTACTTTCCTTTCCTATATACTATTTCAAATTCATATCCTGACATTTTAGTCACCTATTTTTGTTATTCTTCTGAATACAATCATTGTTCTAATTTTAAATATTTTAAACTATCATGATCGGTATTTACTTTAAAGTGTCTACCCATTAGATAAGGTCTCCATTGCTTGACTGCATGAAGAATAACCATCATTTATTTCTCATATTTTATTGAACCTATTTTCCCTTTATTTAATAAATCTTAAACATAATGGGTCTTCTTCTTTCATGATTATTATCCCCATGCCATATATTGACGAATCATATTCAATAACAAAAGTTTTGTAAAATTTAAGGGTATCCCAAACTTGAGTGGTGCACATAGCCTCTTTCAACTTCTCAAATGCCTTGGTAGCTATTGCATTCCAATGGAAGTATTCTTTCTTCAACAAGATTATGAGTAGATCTGCTATCTTTCCATAATTTTTGATAAATATGTGATAGTAACCAGTTAGCCCTAAAAATTTATGAAAGTTCTTGAGGTTATTTATCACTTACCACTTCATCATAGCTTTGATCTTTTAAGGGTTAACTTTGAATCCTTCATGTGAAATAATATGACCCACATACTCCACCTCTTGGAGTCAAAATCACATTTGGAATATTTAGCATAAAGTTGATGTTGTTCTAGAACTAACAGTACATGTTTTATATTCTACAAATGTTCCTCCCAAGTTTTATTGTATATTAGGATGTCATAAAAAAAAATACCAGCACAAACTTCTTCAAAAAAAGCCTAAAATAATATTCATCAAAAATTAAAATGTAGACGGTGAACTTGTGAGACCAAAAGGCATGATCATAAACTCATAATGACCTTCATGAGTTTTGAAAGTTATTTTAGGGATATCCTTATCTCTTATCTAAATTTGATGATACCCATAATGAAGATTTAGTTTGGTAAAATAAATAATGCCATGCAATTCATCTAGAAAATAATCAATAACTAGAATATGAAACTTTTTTTTGATGGTGTACTTGTTGAGCTCTTTGTGGTCTGAGCACATCCTCCAAGCTTCATCTTTATTATACACCATGACCACTGGAGATGAATATTCACTTTGGCTATGTCTAATAATACCTACCTCCAACATCTCTTGTACCTTATTTTAAATTTTACTCTTTGGGCATATGGACACTTGTATGGTCTAATGTTTGGTGGTGTACTACCTAAAAGCAATCTTATGTCATGATAATTTTCTTTCCTTAGTGGTAGTCCTTTTGGCATGGTGCCAAAAATAGTTGGGTGGTCATCAAGAATTATCTATAAATCAAGATGTGTAGACACATAGGTTGGTTGAAATTTTATGGAAAACAATCATACTACAAATATTTTAGCTCATTTTTTAATAATCTTCTTCATCTAATTCAAACTAACCAATTGTGGATATTTTGCATGATATCCACATAGTTCAAATATCCTACCTTCACAATGAAAGCACATGAACATCTCTTGTAAATTCATCTCTCTGGTGCCCAAACTTCTGAACCATTATACTTCAAAAATAATGCTAGTCCCACTCATGGGAATAACAAACATAGGATAATATAGAATGTAGTCTCCCTTAGCAAGCTTAATACTATGTCAATTTGTAGAACACTTGAGTCTGCTACCACTAAAATCATGATCTAAAATTATGGCGCTAGGTAAAAGAAATAGTTCAAACGAGTAGCTAAATTACTATTAATGAAGTTATGTGTACTCCCCGAGTCAATCAACATTGTCACATTATATTTCTTAAGGAAACCCACCACCTTAAGATTTTGAGGAGTACTAATACCTAAAAGTTCATGACAAGAGTAGTAGGGTGAGAATATTAAAATTATTCCTCTAGATCTTCCATACCCTCACCTAAGGCCTCATCCTTTTATTAATCTTCATTGGCACCTTAAATGTATGACAAATTATTTTCATCATTTTATGTTCTTTGCTCCACTTGTTTTTAAAGCTGAAACACAACCCTTTTATAGGTTTCTCTTCAGTATGTTGAGGGATCAATATTATAGTCTAAGGAAATGATGGTGTTTTGAAATTATGTTCACAAACATTTTTGAAATCCCTTTATTTAACCAAATATTTGTATTATGCCTTACACACTAATGGTATGGATTCATATAGACAAGTTGGATTAAACATTTGAATCTCAAATTGGATGATCATTGATCCCACCCAAGAACATGTCATTCATTTTGTCTTAATTGATTTCATCCACATGTAAGGATAGATTCTAGAATTATTGAATATAATCCTTAACATTCCCTATTTGTCATAGCTTTACTAACTAGTTGAAGTAATTTTATGATACATTATTGTGATAGTACATCTATAGATCTTCAGTAAACACCAAATATGTAATATGAATGCTTTTGTTTTTATTTTGAGCACACAGTCATCTGTACGAAATACATTACTCAGATTCTAAATATAGAGATGCCATGACCACCTTTTGTGCACATGGGATCTGATGTAGATCAAATACATTTTATATTTAATTGATCTAAGTGAGTGGATCCTTACCATAAAACTTGTGCACTTCCACTTTTTACATAATGTGCTTCAAATTGGTATTAGAGTTATGATTGTTCTAATTAAAAGAACCTAATTAGAGCAGTGGAGGATTATATTACAGAAGCTAAGCCACAAGAGGGGTTAACTTATAAATGATAAATGCCAATTGAATATTCACAACATCAATTCTCATTTTACCCCAGTGATGTCCCTTTTATTGTATCGAGATCATATTTTTTCACCATGTTTTAAATATCTAACTGAAGTTGGTGAACTGCCTTAGAAAACAAAGGATATAAACTTCCAGACTCCATGTCATCCTTGTGAGGAGTTTTTAGAATTTCTTTCCCTTTCTCATGGATGTGAGTGTTAGGACTAGCCATGCACAAGCCCTAGGATGAAGGTTTTTGGGCCCAAAAAAGTGTACCAACAAATTATACCATTTGGATCATCTCACGAGACATATCTAATGACTACTAATTTTCACAAGGGCGAGAAAAAAAATATAATTCTTTTCAAAAAGACTTTGAATAGTACTGTGGTGATGAAAAAAAAAAATCTTCCCAATCAAAAGTTGTGTTTTTTTTATCTTTCAACTCTTAGGATAACCACAACACCAACCCACAAAAATAACACTACATAAACTTACCAACATTAACGTTCTAATACCACTTGTAATAAAATTATTTAGATGTTTTAAAATAATGGAATAATATGTCACAGAATAAAGAACAAAATAAGCATATACACAAAAATAATTGATGAAATATAATAATACTTGATAAATATGATTGAGCACTTTGAGGTGGCAACCTTCACAACAATGCAATAAGAGCATAATTCAAAATTGATGATCAAATACTAACCACTACCTCCTATATAGACTCTACTTAGTCATGGTTATTCCATAGACTCGCCTTACTAAGAAAATAGAGAAATGCAACAAGAGAATATGAAATTTATATAAGCCACAAGTCAGCCACACATATCCCTATATACACTATAAGTTAAGGGTATAGAATTACAATTATTTCTACATTTGTACCTCATAGTCTATCTAGTAGGACATGTGCTCTTGACTATGAACTGGCTGCATTTGGTTGAGGGAACAACTCAATATTGGTTAAGTATATAAGTTAAAATGGATTTGGATCATGACATCTCACTTTCCTCAAGACCAACACAACCCCTATCTCTTACTTCTGTGAATTGTATAGTGGTACAAGAATTTGATGCATCACTATTTTCTGCTCATTGGGGATGGATTACACTAAAACCTTTGATCAAACAATTTTCTAAAATTTAAATACAAGAAGTCACTCATTTACTTAGATTGTTTTACATTTTGTTTCCCCTCTATTCCCTAAATTTTATATAAATATGATTGAAAAATCTTTGTTAACACCATCATTAATTCCTTAATCTTATTTTCATGTTGTTATCCTCCTCTTTTTGAAGCTTGACAGTCACCCGATATGACTTTGATTTTTCAATGAATGAATTCAATATTTCCTTTAACAACTTCCCATGATGTGATGCATCGCCTTTTCTTCCTTAAGATTTTATTTTATTGTGCATTAACTTCATATATGTAAATATATACAGAATGGGATTGGCACAATATGTGATATCCTTCATCATCTCCTACATTGGTAGTTACTATTTTTGTACTAGTCCATCATACTTTTTCTTCACCACCTCATTTTTGGACATTTTCCTTTAACCAAGACATTAACTGACTTGTGTTGCTTTGATGATATGTTGTTTCCTAGTTGAGGTGTGCGACTTTGACTATGGTAAATGTTCTGAACTCTTGTGATATAAATATCTTTTTATATACATGTACACTAAATCTTAAAAATATAAGAAACTATAAAATAAAATAAAAAATCCTAACTACATTGTGCTACTCAAAACACACTGATTTTATATATGATTTTCTAGAGATCTTTGCCAATACAGATTAAGCCTACAATCATTTACTTTTCATAGAATAATGGTTCCTTGAAGGCCTCTAAGTGTAATAGTGAATTTTTGTGACACTTCATGAATAATATATGGAGTCTTCCATTTGATACACAGTTTCCCATGGTATGTTCTAAATATGTTATCATATAACAAAACTTTATTATTTTTATGAAATTACTTTGAATGCAGGTTATAATTGTGTGAAGATTTTTGACACTACTTATTAATATTTAGCATCCAACTTATACTTCGTATGTTTTCTTCCATTTTATTCAAATCCAACAACTATGCCTGAAGTGACTTTTGGTCTCCTAGTCACATTATTAGTGTAATTCACATGCTTAGAACTATATATTCCATAGGCATGATTACTTCCATGCCATAGACAATATGACACAGTGTGAACCCTGTCACATGTTTGTAATTGGTTCTATAAGCCCATAGGATAGTAAGTATATGATATTCAGAATCATCCCTCTAAACATTGCATATTTTGGTGAGCATATTTTATAACACCTTGTTTGATGTTTCCACTTGCCCATTTCCCTGAGGATGATAGGTCATGATTTTAAGGAGAGATATAATTAATTCTTTAGTTAGAGCCTTTATTTTATTATTTAAAAAGTATGTTCCTCTATCATTCATCAATTTGATAAGACACCTAAACCTAATTATGATATTTTACTACAAAAATTTAGCTACATCTTTGGCACCGTAACTTGGTGTCATGGAAGCTTCCAGTCATTTTGTAAAATAATTATCACAATGATTATATATCTAGCATTATTTCACTTATTAGGTAGATTAATGGGAACTAAAAAGGAATTCCATATTGTTTAAATTGTAACACATCTAACATTGGATTTAAAGGCATTTAATCACATTTATTAGGTTTGCCTACTCTTTGACATATGTTTTAGTGTCTTGCAACCCTATATGCATCTTGTAACAGCATAAGACACCATAGACTACACTATAATAAATTCATCACATTGGATTCTCCATGAAATTCCCTCCTATGACTACTTGATGGGCTTATTCTAGAAATTATTCCCTTTCATGATCTAGTGCTACTATTTGCATAATGTCATCCTTTCCCAACTTATATAATAATCCATTAATGATAATAAAACATAACACTCATACAAATAGTTACTCTTTATCCTTTTCCCCATAATGCACAGGGAAAATTCCCTACTCTATAAAGTTTTTTATATCCTCCTTATTTTTTTGAATCATAGCTAGTCAGAATAAATGAGCATCTAGTGACTCATCTATGACTCTTTTGGATGCTCACCATTAGTTATGTGATAGATATGATCTCATCCCACATTTTTTCTACATGGCTTCACATTAATCTTAAATTTAAATTTTAAAATAACATCAAACCTCATAACATTGGCTTGTTCACCAAGTATCGTAATGCTTGATAATCGGTGAAGAACTCAAATAGCATCACCAATAGATAATTCTTAAACTTTTGGACTGAGAGCACCATATAAAAATATTCTCACTCTATGTTGGTATAATTATTTTATGATGTTGAAATCTTATGGCTTGTGAAGTGGATAGGGTGATTCAGTCCCCCATCCCCTAAATGAGTTGCATCCACATGGAGATGAAACAAATTTTTCAAATTTTAGAAGACCGATATTGGATTTGTCACTAATATTTGCTTTAAGTTAATGAAATCCAACTAACATTCCATATTCCATTCAATTTTTTTATCCTTTCACATCAATTTATCTAATGGTGATGATTTTGCAACATATCCCTATATAAACTTCTGATAGTACCCAATATGACCTAAGAATGATTACACCTCTAAATAGTTTATAGGAGGTTTCAGTTCCATAATTACTATGGTTTTTGCTTGATCCACAAGTATTACATTGCTACAAACCACATGTCTTAACAAGACGCCAAAAGGTGTAAAGAATAAATATTTATTAAAATTCAATGCAATCCGTAAAGCTCTACATCTTTCCAACATAAGTCTTATCTTTAAAATATGGTCTTTTAATAAAGATAAAACAACCAAATAATCTAGGTAAACCTCTAGAAAGTCATGTACAAATTCCTTAACTACAGTGATCACATCTCTAGAAAATACAACAGGAGCATTTTTTAGGCCAAACAACATTACCTTGTATGAAAGTGATCCCCATCATATCATAAAAGTATTCTATGTTTGATCCTCTGCTATGATTGGAATTTGATGATAGCCACATAAGCCATCTATGAAAGGTTAAACTTCATTTCTTCAGACTAATTCCAGAACTTCATGTATGAATGGTATCAGAAAGGGATCGTTGACACATGTATTGTTCAGTGTTTTTCAATCACCACAGACTTTGATATGTCTTAATTTATTGGGTTGGACCACCATGTTACTCACCCAATCTGACTTTTAATTCGGATATATGATTCCTACTTCCTACATTTGGTCAATCTCTACCATCACTTTCAATTTCTTAACCTCTAAGGCCATTTTTTAATAGACCTAGCCCACTCCTTTAACTTGATACACATTTCCCCTAGTGAGAGGTATACACCCTTGACTTTTGAAAAAAAATTGGGATTACATCCTCATAGTTTTGTAGTAATTGTATTTCCTATAAAATTTATTTCCGTGTTTAGTAATATCTAATGGTCACAAGTTTTGGTATAGAGTTTATACCAATTTTTTCCATTGCCTTCTTCATCAGTTCCTAACATAGTTTACTAGGCTCTTCTAGAATAGAGTTTCTTAGTTTTTGTTCTCCTTCATGTCTTTGAATATTTATATTTTTTAGTTGCGTATTCTTTGTTTCTAATGCATCTTTGACTTTAAGTTCCTTGATCTCTCACTCTAGCTCAAAGAATCCTTTTAAATTCAAATATTCTTTGCTTTCATTAGATTCAGCTTGTTTTGCATTATCAAAAATTATGTTACAAGATTTTAACAAAAATTATTCCCACTCCTCCTTGGCTTGGTACCTTTTTATTGTTTTTTTCAACTCCATAGTTGTTTCTTCCTAAGAAATTTGTTTGTGTGCAACTATTATTTCATCCTCTCATCTATGACATAAAAACACTTTCAAATTTGGTAGAGCCTTATGTACTATTGGATTCTCATCTTCAAACACAAATCTTTACATGAAGTCCTATTTTACCTATAGCTAATTCTCAATTTCATGTTTGTGCTCCTAATGCATATATCAAGAAATTAGTAGAGGTATTAATGTATGTTAAAATACAAGTACCCAATATTTCAGTTCTACCCCCTAAAGTGACCATATATCTACACATCGATGAATATGCAACTCAGGGCACTAACCCTATAGAAAGAATGGTCATTTCTCTAATACAGAAGTCACAACCTAGACTATGGCTCTCGTCATTTTTTAAGCTTCCTCGGAATTTAATCTATTCGATCTATGAACTCTCATTATATCTAGCACAAAAATTGGATATTTAGGATGTGAATTCACCATGTTGACATTTTTCACCACATTTTCCTTTTGTTTATTTTCAATACAAGGTAATATTCAATATTATGTTGCCCATTAATTTTTTAATATACACAATGTGTCTGTCACTATAGATTACAACGAAAATTTTGTATGATGTTACTAATATCACCACAAATGTGGCATATAATTTCTTATCTAAGTTGCCTTTCCCCTTGTTTGTGATTTTGATATCTACCTTGGTACCCACCTTTGTAACATCTTTGCCTTTTTGTAGATCTCAAACATTTTTGTTGACCATCATATCCCCCATATTGTCTCTAAGGTGAATGGGGATCTTATCCCTATTGATGTTGTGGATATTGAGGAGTCCACCTTGCCTGATACTATGGAGACTATGATGTCCACCTTGCTTGACCATCAAGTGATTGTGGCATCCACCCATCCTAGTACTATGGATATTTAGACATCCACACAGTAGTAGACTATGTTGCTAGTGGACCTCAACTACCCTACATTGTCATCTTAACATCTGGACTTGGAATTCTAGGTTTTATAGTAGGAAATTATTTTGATACAACTGCAAAAACATTTTGGGTGATATCTTCTTTCAATTTCTAGAGAAATTGATAATTATTATCATCATGGTTATGTGATTTACAAAAATTGTGGACCAAACTTTGAGTTGGTTATATGTACTACTGTAATAGATGACATTTCATAGTGGGATGTCCAATTATGCGATACATTTTACATAATTTTGTCTTGATCTTATGACATTCATTTCTATGAGTCCATCTTTACTATACTAAGTATTTCATATAGCCATTATGGCTCTATTACTTTCATGTAATTCTTCCATATTGCATGGTACGATGTATATTTGGAATCTATTTTTGTAATAGAATGAGGACAATATTCACAATCTTTTATTTGCTCAACCTAGATCACAACTCATTAAACATAATATTTACTACCAAATTTAGTTTTTGCAATGGTAAACCTATTCCCAGGTTGCAATCCTTTGACAAGCCATGTAGGCTTGTCTGAGCCTCGAAACTGAAAGTTTACTCTATTCATCACATCAGATAACCTCAGATCATAGTCCCAAAATGATTCTCCTGATTTATATCAAAACTCCTTTATGTATTGAATAGTTTGACTTGTGCATTTTTGCGTTTTGAACTCCCCAATTAATTTATCTTTGACTTGTTGAAAATTAAATTGTGTCAAATTGATTTTGAATAGAAACTCTATAGCTCCATTGTCAATACTCCTATCATCTCGTACCTTTTTGCATCATCAGTCATCATGCCCTTAACCTACCATTTCATTTCACATGTTGATAGATACTACTCGAGGTCTGAAGACCCATCATATGGTGTCATAGTGATAAAAATTCCCACATTGAGATCCATATTTATTACAGTTACACCTGACACAACTAGATTATTTGGATTCATAATTATTTTAACCATTATCCTCAAATTTTCTATGACTATATTTAGAGTATTAATACCCTTGTTTGCCAATAATTTATTAGTGTTTATACTAAGCTTTTAGAATTTATTTGTAAACCATCAACCCACTTATTTGACCTCTTGTCTTATATACTATTTCTTTCAATTAAAAAAATAGGCATAGGGGATGCATTCCATTAGAGTGAAAAAACTTGAACTAGGGTAACTTCCCCTCTTAATATTGAACCTAACTTGACCCTACAACTCAGCATAACTTCGTCAACATATTATGTTTCATCATCAAATAATCTCTTACTCATAAACTACTTTCTACTATCTAATCAATCTAATAGAATCTATATACCTTCTCCTTGATCACTTCAATATCTTTCCTCCTTCAAGTATATTTCCAAATCTCAGATAATTTCTACTATCTCTACAAACTTTGTGTTGTGAATGATTCTTTCATAGTCACCAAATTCTCTTGGAGGTTTAATTCCTGCTATATTCTTCATAGTAATTAGTCTACTCCTATTTGCAGTTAATTATGGCCCGTTTTCTTAAGTACCACTCTATTTATTTCATCTCTTTTTGTTGTATCTCTCATTGAATTTATAGAATTACCTTCTCACTCTGCTTTTCTACATCATCCATATTTTGATTATAGGTTCAAGTTCCTTATTTCCACCTCATTCACTCATTTTTAGTCTACATCCCCTTAGTGCCCATAGAATACTACTCCATGTTGGATAGGATTGGCACCATGGCCTTCTCCACAATGACCATTTACAATAATATAAGAAGCTATTGTAAGAATTTACCCCAAATTACTTGAACAAACAAGTCCCATGTAGCCTCAAATGTAATATATCCTTAGATAGAAATATAGTGATATAGTTGTCAATTATAGTCTTGAACCAATGATCAATCACACGGGTCAAATTAATAACCAAATTACACATATTTTCAAGTTTTTCTTTGTTCCAGACAAACAACTCATATTATCTAGGTTTGAAGCAGTATTATTTGATTTATGACAACTAAGCAGTGAGTAATTTAGGTAACTCACACTAGAATTTTTCATAAATTTTGTAATGAATATGTTTCATTATGATTTATTTAACAAAGTCTCCTATTCTTTGATCTTATTCTTTTGTGAATTCTTGTATTCTTTCATCTAACTGGTATTCAAGAACTCTCTGATCGAGTAACCATCTTAATATGTTTTAGTTCCACTTTCATGATATGATTTTTAGCAGATGTTCCTCGATTTAATATTTAAAAAAAATTAATGTTTGTTTGATTCAATCTCAGTTACGGGTTTTATATATTTAGATAGAATTGTGGTGCTTAGAATCATTCTTACTTAGTGTGCATTCAGTTAGACAGTTTATTATAAAAAAATCATACATCTTGGTTATATTAAATGTGAAAATTTGAATAAATTTGGGAAAACTTATGCGCATAGAATAACATTAAATTTTTTTAAGGAAACCATAAATTGATCTTTGTTTCATTATATTTTTCATTACATGAATTAGAACCATCTCTTTGTTTATAATACAAGTATTTATTACACTACAAGGAGGCTTTGTCTATTAGAGTATGTATTTATCATGTTTGGTAGACTATTAACTAGGTATTTGTTTTTTCTTAGTTTGTCTTATGTGAAGATTTATCCCACATTGTTTAGTTAGGTTAGTTTATAATTTTGTCTTGCCTACTTATACAAGGGCTTCTTATTGTACTATCATGTCTTATTTTGAATAATATATGATCTACTTTGTTCTTGCATGTCATATCTACAACTTCTGTTGTGATGTTATTTGTTACTAATTAATCAGATATTGATTTCTTGGAATGTTTTTACCATCCTTAACATGGTATTAGAGATTTGAGAATATCCATTACCTTACATATTTTCAAATAATTTTACTTCTACTTCCCTTATCGAAGCTTCAACTTCCCTTGGCATACAACCTCGGTCGTTTCTTCATCTTTTGGATCTACAACAACACTTTCATTGAATTTTTGAAGAAACTGAGTTTATATAGGCATCAAAAGTTTGAATAAGATATTTGAAGATTCTATCTAAGGTGCACTAAACTTTTGTATCAAGGCACTGGCATTTTTTTCCTTGTAGAGCATTTTAGCAAAGTAGAAGGTCTACCTAGGCACTAACAGAGAAGATGATGGCCTTGAATAAGTGGTTCAAATTTCATGTATTAAAAACATTACATTTAGAGGAAAGGCTTTGGAGGGAAAGATATGGAAATTGAATTTTTTTAATGATATTGCGTTGAGTTTGCTCTAGGTCTGCACTTTGATAGGTGGCATTGAAATTTGGTGAGGTCTGAGTTGGAAGTCTTTGTTGACTAGCCACATTAGAGATATTTGAGGACTGTTGTGTATAAATAAGCATTGGACCTAGAGATCATGGTAAAGGAAAAATTTTGATCTTATAGCATGGATTTTCTGAGTATCATTCTAGCTGAGTTGAAGCTTTTCTCCCTGGTATCCCAAGTCTACACCTTGTTAGCTGAGTTGGACATTTCTTTTGGCATTTTCTACCTCTTTTTTAAGACATATTTTTTGATATATCCTCTTGGGATTGAAAGGAGAGGACTGTGTGAAAGGAGAATACATGCATTGAGTTTTCCAAGAGTGGTACTTTGCCTTGGTCTACATGGAAAGTGGGAGAGGTGCATGGAGTGGCATTGGTAGGAAACTACTATTTTTTGGTAAAGATTAGAGGTGTGGGAGATCTGTAGATTCTTTGGAGTGCCTATCTAAGATTAAGACACCTTCAAAAATTTTACCCCACCTTTATTTCATCTTTAACAGTTTTACATTTCATTTTTTCATTTACAAGTTATATTTTTCTTTAAATAGGAAGTCAAATTCACTTGCAAGCACACCGAGATAACTGACAAGGTCTTTTTCACTTTGGTTGGATTTTCTAAGTCTATGGTTTGATTTTGGTTCCAAAGAGTGGTTTAAATTCTACCTTCAAATATATTTTGGTCACTGAAATCATTTTTTAATGTAATTTTTATTATTTTTGACCCATTTGCGAAAATTTGTAAAGCTTATAACTTTTAAACTATAACTTAAAATTGAGTTACATTTTTTTCAAAAGTTTATGTTTTTTAATTATCTATCCATTAGTGTCATTACTTTGTATGAATGCACTACTTTTATAAAGTGCCAAATTGGGGGGTCTTTAATACAATCTTTTGGGGGGTTGTCTCGATGTTGATTTGTGCACTTTTTTGCATTATTGTTTCTCTTTGGTGATTCACTAGTATGGCTTCTACTTCTGGTATTGATCATTGTGATCTTTTAAATACACACAATTACCAGACATGGAGACTTAGAATCAAAATAATCATAAAATGCAAAGGATTAGGGTCCCTAATGAATGAAACTCAGCCACAGTTTACAAGAGAGTATAAAATTTTTTAGCACCAATGTAAGTTTGATGAGTGTATGAATTTTATAAGGTCTTATGTGAGTGTTAGTTTGTTGCTTCATTTGGATGGGTGTGATACTCCATTCAAAATTTGGGTTAAGTAGAAGGCTTTATTTGAGAAACTAGATCATATGAGAGCCATGCAACTTGAAGTGGAGATTACTTCACTCAATCTATAAGACTTTGTCTCTATTGTATATTATCTCACTAAGTTTAAGTATTTGTTGACACAATTAAAGTGGAGTGGATGAGATAAGAAAGATGAAGTGTGTGTACTTGATTTTATCTAAGTTGAGTGGTCTATTCAAAATCTTTGCTTCTACCTTTTTTCTCTAGCATGAATGTCTTAGGTACCGCATTCAAAATGCTTAATTTAGAGTTGTTTTATAAGTTACTTACTAGGGAGGAATCCAAATTGTCTCACCTTGAGTCTTCCACCTCTCAAAAAGCATTAGTAGCATCATATCCTAAGAGCAAGGGAAAAACAAATATTAAAAATAAGAACACTCCTCCATCTCAAAATGAACTTAAGCCCAACACCAACACATCTAAATCCAAATCATCTTCCAAATCCAAGAATAATTCTAACCTATAATGCTCATATAGTGGGGTAATGGTCATGAAGAATCTAGGTGTTTTAAGAGAATGTAAGCCCTAGAGGATGTCATCAGAAAACACAAGATTTCTATCTCCACTCCTCTATCTCATGAGCATGTAAAATTACTTAATGCTGTCAGGAGATCATAGTCATCTATTTCAGGTAGTTAAGTTCTAGATTTTGGTGCTTCACACCACATGACTTCTTCTAAGGAGTCATTTGTATCTCTTGATTTGAATTTTACTTCCAAAATTGACGTTGGATATTATTCCTTTATTTTTAGTAAGGGAAAGGGTGACATACAACTAGATGGTTGCCACATCAATGATGCATTATATGTTCCAAACATCACCACCAATCTACTTTCAGTTTATCAAATTTTCCATTTTGGTTATTAGGGCAAGATAGTGACTTTCACATCACAGGGTGTTGAAGTTTGAGGTTTATTATATCTACACACACTTTTAGCACAAGTTGTTGATCATAGTTCCCGACTCTATTACTTCAAGGGTTTTGATGATACTCCTCCTCTAGGGACGTGTTTGGTTTCTCATGTAGATTATGACAATAGGCTTTGGCATGAGATATTTGGACATCTCAATTATAGACATTTGAAGGAGTTGAGCACTCATAGTATGGTAGAGGGTCTTCCTATAGTTTCATATCATGATGGAGTTTGCCCTGTTTTTGCATTACAGAAACAACACCAAGATCCATTTTCTAAGGGTATGTCCATGAGAGATTTTTCATCACTTGAACTTGTGCATAGTGATTTGATGGTCTTTCCTACTCCTTTTAATGGAGTTATGTATGCACTTACCTTTATTGATAATTTATCGAGGCATACTTGGGTTTATTTTCTCAAATACAAGAGTGATGTATTTTCTCACTTCAAAGTCTTTAAGGCATTGGTCGAGAAATTGTCTTTTAGTTTCATCAAGAATATTTGAACAAATAATGAGGGGGGTAATTCAGTTGAGATTTCTCTCATTTTTTAGTAGCTTGTGGTATTATTCACCAACATTCTATTACACATACTCTACAGTAGAATGGCTTATCAAAATGGAAGAACAAAACTTTGAATAAAATGGCTAACTGTATGATGCATTCACAGTATTTACCTCTTATCTATTAGGCAAAGCCAATTAATTATGTGAACTACATTCAAAACTACAGACCACATCGAGCACTTGATCATTTGACTCTAGAGGAGGATTGGTCAAAAACCAAGCTTGATGTCTCATTTTTTTTAGACTTTGGGAGTCGTGCTTGAGTGTTTGTACCAAAGAAGAAAAGGAAAGCATTGGATAAGAAGATCAAACCTTTGATTTTTATAAGGTATTTCAATGACATGAGAGCTTATCATCTTTTAGACCCTGATACTCATGATGTTCATTTTCAAACACATGTCCAATTTGATGATCACCTCACATCTCATGACTCTTCATCTTCTTCCATGCCTTCTTTTGATGATTCATCACCTCCTCTTGAGGATTCATTTTTTGAGGAGCCAATTCAAGAGATTCCTGAGGAGGTTATAGAATTTGAGGATCATATTCCCATTGATGTTGCCATTATGCCTACGTGGGCATGCACTATATTTTCTAAGGCAACACCTTTCATACAGGATCTTCCACCCACTCAACATTGTCATGCACATTTTATAAGTATTAGACTTTTGTGTTAGGAATTCTCTAGGGATCTAAAATATTTTTCATAGGTTCATGGGATACATGAGTAGGATGATGCGATGACAGATGAATATTCTTCTTTTATGAAGAATAATTTTTGGAATTTGGTATCTCTTTTTAAGGGAAGAGTTGGTTAGGTGCAAGTGGATTTACCACACCAAGTATGTAGTTGATGGGTCCATTGATAAGTGTAAGGCACATTTTATTTCAAAGGGGTTTTCATAGGTCAAAACTATTGACTACTTTGAGACTTTTATGCCCGTTTCCAAGATGGATTCTATATGCCTTGTATTTTCTCTAGTTGCATCACAGGTTTAGATAGTGTATCAATTGGATTTTGTACACCTTGTACTTTCTATATGCCTTGTGTTTTCTATACACCTTGTACTTTCTCTACTTTCTCTAGTTTTACTTTCACAGGATCAAGGGATACATGAGTGGGATGATGTAATGACAGATGAGTATTCTTCTTTGATAAAGAATCATTCTTGGGATTTGGTATATCTCTTTTTAAGGGAAGAGTTGGTTAGGTGCAAGTGGATTTACCACACCAAGTATGCAGCTAATGGGTCCATTAATAAGTGTAAGGCACATTTTCTTTCAAAGGGGTTCTTGTAGGTTAAAAGTATTGACTACTCTAAGACTTTTGTGCCCATTGCCAAGATGGATTATGTACTCCTTATACTTTCACTTAATGATTTATTTCATGTATTAACAACATTGCATTTGGAGGAAAGGCTTTGGAGGGAAAGAGTTGGTCATTAAATTTTTTTCATGATACTTTTTTGAGTTTTCTCCAAGTTTAAACTTTGAAAAGTGGCATTAGAATTGGTGAGGTCTGAGTTGGAAGTCTCTATTGACTACTCACATTAGAGATCTCTGAGGACTATTGCATGGTGCTGAGCATTGGACGTGGAGAGCATGGTAAAGGAAATTTTTTGATCTTATAGCATGTAATTTATGAGTATCATTCCCGTTGAGTTGAAGCTTTTCTACTTGGCGTACCAAGGTTGTGCCTTGTTAGCTGAGTTGGAACATTTCTTTTGGCATTTTATGCCTCTTTTTTTTTCCATGTGACTTTTTTGATATATCCTGCTATTGAAAGGAGAGGCTTGCATGGAAGGATAATATAGGCATTGAGTTTTCCAAGAGTGGTGCTTTGCCTTGGTCACGTGGAAAGTGGGAGAGGTGCATGGAGCAACATTGGTAGGAAACTACTATTTTTTTGGTAAATCATTGGAGGTGTGTGGGAAATCTAGAGATTCTTTGGAGTGTCTATCTAGGCTTAAGACACCTTCACTAGCTGTAACCCACCTTTATTTCCTCTTTAACAAATGTACATTTCTTTTTTTTCTTTTACAAGTTGTATTTTTCTTTTAAAAAGTTAAATTCACTTATACTCACACCGACGTAACTGGTAAGGTCTTATTTCATTTTGGTTGGATTTTTTAAGTCCATAGTTCGATTCTGGTTCTAACGAGTGGTTGGAAGACTACCTTCAATTCCATTTTGGTCACTGAAATCAGTTTTTAATATAATTTTTATTGTTTTTAACCATTTACGAGAATTCGTAAAGCCTATAACTTTTGAACTGTAACTCAAAATTGAGTTCCATTTTTTTAAAAAGTATATGGTTTTTAATTCTCTATCCATTGGTGTAATTACTTTCTAAAAAGTTACTACTTCTTTAAAGTGCCAAATTGGGGGGATCCTTAATACAATCTTTTGGGGGGTTATCTCGATGCTGATTTGTGCACCATTTTGCATTTTTCTACTCTTTGATGATTCACTAGCATAGCTTCTACTTCTGATATTGATCATTTTGATCTTTTGACTAAACACAATTACCATGCGTGGAGACATAGAATGGAAATAATCATAAAATGTAAAGGATTATGGTCTCAAATGAATGAAATTCAATCATAATTCATAAGAGAGTATGAAAAAATTTAGCACCAATGTAAGTTTGATGAGTGTATGGGTTTGATAGAGGCTTATATGAGTGATAGTTTTTTGTTTAATTTGTATGGGTGTGATACTTCATTCAACATGTGGGCTAAGCTAAAGGGTTTATTTAGGAAATTAGATTACATGAGAGCCATGCAGCTTGAAGTGGAGCTTACTTCACTCAATTTGGATGGATTTGTCTCTATTTTAGACTACCTCACTAAGTTTAAGCATTTGTTGATATAGTTGAAGGGGAGTGGAAGAGATAAGAAAGATGAAGATTGTGTGTACTTGATTTTGTCCAAGTTGAGTGGTCTATTCCAAATCTTTACTTCTAACTTTGTTCTCTAACATGGAAGCCTTAGGTGCCACATTTAAAATGCCTAATTTAGAGTTGTTTTATTAGAGACTTACTAGAGAGGAATCCAAATTATCTCACCTTGAGTCTTCCACCTCTTAAAAAATATTAGTAGCATTACATCCTAAGAGCAAGGAAAAAATAAAGAGTAAAAAGAACACTCTTCCTCCATCTCAAAATGCAGCTAAGCCCAAAACCAACACATATAAACCCAAATCATCTTCCAAATCCAAGAATAAGTTTAACTTATCATGCTCCTATTATGGGGGGACTAGTCATAAAGAGTTTAAGTGTTTTAAGAGAATGCAAGCCCTAGAAGATACCATCAAGAAACACAAGATTTCCATCTCCACTCATCTTTATTATGAGCATGGGAAAGCACTTAAAGTTGTTGAAAGATCACAATCACCTATTTTAGATAGTTGGGTTATAGATTCTAATGCTTCACACCACATGACTTCTTCTAAGGAGTCATTTATATCTCTTGGTTTGAGTTCTACTTCCAACATTGAGATTGGAAATTCTTCTTTTATTTCTATTAGGAGAAAGGGTGACATACAACAAGGTGGTGGATGTATTAATGATGCATTATATATTCTAAATATCACCACCAATCTAATTTCAGTTTATCAAATTTCTCATTTTGGTCAGGAAAAGACAATGACTTTCACACCATAGGGTGCTAAAGTTCAAGCTTTATTAGAGCCACACACACTTATCTCATAGGATGTTGTTGATCATAGTTTTCAACTCTATTACATTAAGGGTTTTGATGATACTCCTTTTCTTGGGAAGTATTTGGTTTTTCATGAAGATTTTGACATTAGGCTTTGGCATGAGATATTTGGACATCTCAATTGTGGATATTTGGAGTTGAGCACTCACAATATGGTAGAGGGTCTTCCTACAATTTCATATCTTGATGGAGTTTACCCTGGTTTTGCATTTGGGAAACAACACCAAGATCCATTTTCTAAGGGTATGTCCATGAGATATTTTTCACCACTTAATCTTGTACATAATGATTTGATGGTATTTCATACTTCTCTCAATAGAGCTAAGTATGCACTTATTCTTATAGATAATTTATCAAGGCGTACTTAGGTTTATTTTCTCAAGTAAAAGAGTGATATATTTTCTCACTTCAAAGTCTTTAAGGTTTTGGTTGATAAATAGTCTTTAAGTTGCATCAAGAATATGCATACAGATAATGAGGGGAATTACTTCAGTTGAGAGTTCTTTGATTTGTTTATAGCTCATGGTATTATTCACCAGCATTATGTTGCACATACTCCATAGCAGAATGGCTTAACAAAACAATAGAACTAAACTTTGAAGAAGATAGCCAACTACATGATGCATTCCTGGCATTTACCTCCTATCTATTAGGTAGAGGTAGTTAATTGTATAAAACTACATTCAGAACCACACACCACATCAAACACTTAAGCATTTGACTCTAGAGGAGGTTTGGTCATGAACCAAGATTGATGTCTCATTTTTTTGAGTCTTTGGAAGCCATGCTTGGGCATTTTTATCAAAGAAGAAAAGGAAAGCATTAGATAAGAAGATCAAACCTTTGATTTTTATAAGGTATTATGAGGACATGAGATCTTATCATCTTTTAGATCTTGATACTCATGATGTTCATTTTTTAACATGTGTCCAGTTTGATGATCACTTCACATCTCATGACTCTTCATATTCTTCCATGCCTTTTTCTTTTGATGATTCATCACCTCCTCTTGAGGATTCATTCTTTGAAGATATAGTTTAGGATATTCTTGAGGAGGTTATAGAGGTTGAGGATCTTATTCCCATTGATGTTGCCACTACGCTTATGTGGGCATGTACTATAGTTTTTGAGGTACCTCCTTTCATATAGAATATTCCACCTACTCAATATCATCATACACATTCTACAAGTACAAGACTTTTGTGTTAGTTATTCTCTAGGGATCCACATTATTTTTCACATGTTCTTAGGATACATGAGTGGGATGATGCGATGACAAATGAGTATTCTTCTTTGATGAATAATCATACTTGGGATTTGGTATCTCTTCCTAGGGAAAGAAAATTGGTTAGGTTCAAGTGGATTTACTACACCAAGTATGAATCTGAAGGGTCCATTGATAAGTATAAGGCACATTTTTTTGTAAAGGGGTTCTTGTAGGTTGAAGGTATTGACACTCTGTGACTTTTATGCCCATTGCCAAGATGGATTTTGTATGCCTTGTACTTTTTCTAGTTGCATCAAGGGGTTGGCCAATGTATCAAATGGACATTAAGAGTGCCACTTCGATCCCATAGTGTATATTCAGCATATTAGGGAGGACATTGTGATACTAGTCTTGTATGTTAATGATCTGCTTCTCACAAGCAACTCCTCTTCTCATATTCAGGCTATTTGACAAGCACTTTCAGCATAGTTTGACATGATAGATCTCGGTCTTTTACACTTCTTTGATTTATAGATTTCACATTTTGATATAAGGATTTATTTGAGTCAGCAAAAGTACATCATTGATCTTCTTTAGAGTTTTGGCATGGTTGATTGAATCCAAGTCCTTCTCGTTTTTAGTTTAGAGTGACTCTTATTACCACTTGTACTACTCCACTTTGTGATCCTACAATATATAAGAAGATGGTTAGGAGTCTTATGTATTTGAATCATACTCACCCTAACATTTCATTTACTGTTGGGTTTATATCTAGGTTTACACATGCTCCTGATGATAGTCATTGACAGGTTGTCAAGATTATTTTATGATATCTATGAGGCACTACTCATTTTAGATTACACTACACTAGGGGTTCTACTCGGTTGGTTGGGTATAGTGATTCAAATTGGGCAGGTTCTCTTGATAATAGGCATTCCACTTATGGATACATCATTTAGCTTGGTTCTTCACCTATTAGTTGATTATCTAAGAAGTAGCAAGATATTGTACTTTCATTTATAGTGGCTAAGTATAGTGCAACAATTATAGAAAGTCAACAGGTTCTTTAGTTTTGTCAATTATTGATAGAGTTTGGCTTCACACAGGATTTACCTATTACTTTAGTGTGACAATCTGAGTGAAATTCACATATCTCATAATCTATTTGATCACAATCAAACCAAGCACATTAAGGTACATATGCACTTCATTCGTCAATATATTCAATATGGAGTTTTTAGCTTAGCGTACATTTCAACTCAGCAGTAAGTTTCAAACATCTTAACTAAGACTTTTTCATCACCTCATTTATTTGAGTTGCATGGCATGCTCAGGATTTTAGAAGTTGTCCTTATGGGTGTTCATGAGGACATCTTCCTTCTTCATTTCATAGATATATATTATACATGAGTACCTTATCAGACCTAGTTGTCAGAACTCATACTGTGGATATGTCACTATTTCTTTTTTGGCTATTATTAGCCCCTAGCTTCACTTGAGGGAGGGTGTTAGAGTATTTATTTCTCATGTTTTCTAAATTATTATGTAGATATTTCATCGTTTTCTTAGATTGTCTAATGTGAGGATTTATCCCACATTGCTTAATTAGGCTAGTTTCTAGTATTGTCTTGCCTACTTATGCTAGAGTTTCATATTGTACTAGCATGTCGTATTCTGAATAATATATGATTTGTCTTGTTCTTGCATATCATATTTATAATTTTTATTGTGTTTTTGTTTGTTGCTAACTCTTCATATCTTGGATTCTTGAAATGTTTTTACCATTCCTAACACTGTCACTTCACATTCTTCACCTTTTTGTTCTAGCACTAAAGGAGTATTTCCATCTTCTAAAGTTTTTTGATATTCAACAAAAAGTTGAATTACATACAAAATATTATATATCACACACTTGTCAATTATACATTACTTCTGTGATTTTACACTTCATAATCTACTACCACCAATGTACATTGTTGGGTGAATATTTTGTCACCAGCTAACTGATGAGCAAAATAGGTCTCTTCAACCACAACATAGGGAGATTGGTCGGCCAAATGTGCAGGTTTACCACATCAGAGGTGGAAAAATCTCTCCTCTCATCAAGGGGAGGTTTCCTATAAATATGAGGAGTTATACACTATATATATATATATATAAGCAGAAAATAATACTCAGGGGTAGGACTACACCATCCATTTCTCTTTTTTTTAGAGATGATGTTCACAGACAAAGGAGAAATCTTGGTGATAATACTGAAGGCACTTCTCTTCTTTTAGAAGTGGTCTTGCAGCAAGCCGCAAGAATTCTTTTTGGTGGGTAACCAATAGGTAACAAGGGTGCAGTAACCAGTAGAATGAGGTGCAACACAAAGTCTCCACCTCAACTGCCCAAAGAGTGAAATACGAAGGATAATGGGGGCACAAATTTTCCCCAAGATCCTTTACACAGAAAGAAACTAAAAACACACTGAAGACAATTGTGACAGCACAAAGTCTTTCCACAACTAGCTTCAGGACACCTTCCTGTTTACTTCCACTAGTTCTACTTGTTAGATTAAATGAACAAGAATTCTCTTAGAAAATAAACATAAGGACATTTTTTTAAAATAACACAAGCTATAACAGCACAAAGTCTGAAAGTAACTTGCTTTTTCATTCAGCTAAAGAAAAATGATCAACAATCTGAGCTCAAAGTCTCAGTAATCGCCTTTCAATTTGGGTAGAGTTTTGCTTTTATAATGGAGAGATCTCTTTTTGAATAAAATAAGAGATCACAATATATAGCAGCCAAGAAAGGCTTGGCACTTTTTTCCATGGAATGGCCCATGCCGCATTTAATGCCTTGAATACATTTTAGTTCTGTCAAGGGACCATGCTTGAAACAGTGCATCGGCCTTAACTATGGCGTGCCAATTCATCTCATATGTCTCCTCCAAAATATAGGCCACCTGATCAATTCCTTGTTATTTGCATAGCTGTCCACTTTGTCTTTACTTCATGGGAGAAAAATAGGCCATGTCCTTGATTTCATGTGCTCAAATGACTACTTGGTGGACTATTTCACCTACCAAAAATAACTCTCTCATAGATATTTCAATATCTTATGTAGCCTTCTCTTCTTTCCTGATGCAATTAGAGCTCTCGGGTTATCTTCTTCAGTCGATCGCTTTGTTCATCCTTCAATTTTTGTGCTATATTTAAAAATTAATGAATATTCCATTACCTTAAATTTGACATTCGCAGGGACGTCAATGGTTGTTGGTTGTTTAAACCATATTGAACCATGAACCTTTGAAAGTTCATTGGTTCAATAGTTCAACGGTTCAAGCAGTCTTTATCAGTTCCTTGGTTCCATCGCTTCCCTAATTCAATCGCTTCCTTGATCTTTGGTTGAACCATCCCTTTGAACTGGTCTCTGGAATCATTCGTGTTCTTCCTTTGCTTGGGGCTGTCTTTAAACCTTTTGGTTCAAGGTTCAAGGGTTCAATGTCTGTCTCAGAATCCTTTTTTTTTGGCTAAGTCTTTGAAGCCTTGGAATCCCTTCATCTTTATGCCTTTAGAGCACCCTAAAGGGAAGGTATCTCTTTGGGTCTTTGAGAAAGGTCCATATTTTGGGTGTCGAGAGCCCCCCGCAAGGGTACCTACCCTTCGAGATTCTTCGGGCAGCTTTTTCCTTCATTTCCTTCAAATAAAACATCTAAAGGAATTCCTTCAGACATTTTGTTTGAAGAAAATTTTCCCTTGCCTTGAATGCATTTTCCATCGGGCTTTTGGTCATTCTTTTAGGCAAAATGTCCAAAGCAATTCCTTGGTAATTTCCTCGGACAAAAAGTCTGAAGGAAATCTTCTCTTTCGGCCTTGTCTTTGATCTTTGAACAAATGTTCCCTGCCCTCCACAAAGGCACCTGCCTTTTGTTCACTGCCCTCTGCAAGAGCACTTGCCCTTTCAACTTTGGGACAGTCCTTTGAACCGACTGATTGAACCAACTTTGGTTCAATAGTTCAACAGTTCAATCTTGATTTTGAAGCCCTCTTTTCTTCTAAGTCTTTTGATCTCTTCAAACTCATTAAACCCATTGAACCATTTTGGTTCAAGGTTCAACGGTTCAATGGTTCATTCATTTATTCTTCGAAGCCTTCTTTTCTTCTAAGTCTTTCTAAGCCGTTGAACTTGTTGGAGCGGTTGAACTTTGAACTTCTGTGGAAGCGCTTGACTTCTTTAAGCTTGTCGACATCATTGAAACTTTGAACCGTTGAACCTTTTTGGAAGTGGGGTTCAATGGTTCAATCCTTTCTTTGAAGCTTGCTGATGAATATTTTTGGTTGAACCGAGGCATTGAACCAATCTTGAAATTGCCTAAGTGTTGGGAACTTGTTTCTTTGTGAGAACTCGCATGTTGAAGCCGTTGAACTTGCTATTCCCTTAACTGAAAAAGCTTGAATAATGAAGAATTTGAATGCTTAAAATAATTTTTGAGAAGGGAAGAGAGGATTTTGGCCTGCAGAACCAAAATAGCTCGTATGTTGTCCCAAAAATGAGTGACAGATTTTGGGAACAACAGCTGGCTCCAGTTGGGGAACTTCCTTCAATTGAAAACTTGGAACAGTTGAGGGGAGTAGAAACTAGAATCTCCAATGCTTTTAAGTATGCCATTGGGCTACGGAGTCATGCTACTCAAAAATAAAGGCACCAAAAAAAAAAGAAAATGAACAACATGAAACATAACCAAAGACTATACAAATATACATATGTACAAGTAAACTTATCTGATACTTCTAGAATTGAAGTGCTTTAGATGTTGCCCATTGTGAGACAATGAAAATGGCATTTGTCCTGATAAACTAGCAAGAAACTATTTTCTCCCTAGAATCAGTAATGGGCAAATGAAACTCTCCACCAGGAATCACACTTTCTGTGCACTCCTTTTGGTTCTCTCTTCTTGCCCCATGGCAAGACGTGGTCTCCAATCTAAAAACCATAAATCCTTGCTCTTTTATAAAAGAGCTTCTTTTCTTGACTTTGACGTGTAATAGTACAGTCCACTACCATAGCTTGTTGCTCTTCTGGTTCAATCCAGCACATGATTTGATTGTCTAGATCAGATACCTGCCAATGATTGGCATTGTCAAGCACACTTGGTCGCAAGACCAATTTGATAGTGTACCTATTATCTTTGAAATCAGGGTGAGGAACCATAAAGGTTGTAGGGACAGCCAATGAATTTGCATGATTATGAGGCCCTCTAGGCACTGTAGAAATATTGAAAGCATCAAAACTTTCAAGGCAGTCCCATACTAGATTGCGGTAATGGCACAATCTTTTGCTCTTGATTTGACACAAATTCCTCACCTGAAAAACCATCAGTGTAACATCTCCTTTAGCATGAAAGAGTTTAACGCCTCTATTTTGATCTACCTTTAACCCAAGTAATAGAGATTCATACTCGACATTGTTGTTGGTGTTGTTGAACTGTAACTTGTATGAAGAAGGAAAAATATCTCCTTGAGGAGATATCAACACAATCCCAGCTCTAGCACCGGTAGAAAAATTGCTACCATCAAATTTCATGATCCAAACATCATTAAAAATTGATCTTCTATAAGATTTTTCTTCATTAGAGAGGGAAGATCCTTTTTCATCTGTACTGCACCATACCAATTCTTCTTATGTCTTGTTTGAATCAATTTCTAGATCATCACCTACAGGAATTTCATATACTATAATAGGAACGTCTTTAGTAGATAAAAAATGATTACCCCTACCTGAAGACTCAAACAAAATTTGAGCTTCAGGGGCCGACGTTTGGGTGACAACATATTTTGCCTCCTTCTCAAGAAGCAATCTCTGCATAATGCCTTTGACTGGGATCCTCGCCTCAGACAGGTTCATGCTCAATTCTCTTCCAACATCCTTGCATAAATTTCATCCAAGAAGGATGCAATATGAGGCTGGGACGTTGGCCACCAAGACTGTCATCTTGATTCTCTTTTCTAGAAAGGCAGTAAATACAAATTGGGCATCTTTGATTTATCCCAACAGTGGCACTTGTTTGTTCTCCATGGAGAAATATCTCTCAAATGTCTTGGTCAGTGTGAGACCAAGAGATTTTACCACTTTGGTAGGCATGACATTGTCTGAAGCTTTGAAATCAATGATGCAATTGCTCAGCTTGTGACTAGCTATCAACAGGGAAACATAGAAAGGCTCTATTTTCTCAGGAGCAGCAGGAGAGTAATGACAAGATTGTTTGGGATGGACATGTTCCTTGGGGGATCATGAGTTACCTTTTTAACATCTTGTTCTATAGGGATGGCTTTATTCTTCACACACTCAACCAACTTGTCTAACTGTTCAGGGTTGGCTCATAGGAATTCAAATTCAGACATTTAAATTTTGGTTTTCTTGACATGGTCAACCATGTCAAATGATTGAAATGGACTAAGAATAGAGGAAGAAAGTTCATCCTTTTAGTTTTTAGGAGGAGGAGGACTGATCTAAAAAATTGAAGTTGAAGGTGCAAAAATGTTTGGGGTACTTACCTTTTTAGCAAACACCGGGTCCTTTGGCTGGAAAGGTAGAGAAGTTCTTCTTTTGGTAATTGAAATTGCAGGCTGAGATCTTTCCCCTATTTTTTCTTTATTAGCTTGCTAGGTTGACTGGTTCTAGGACTGGGTGAATACAGCATATGATCCATTAAACATTTCACCTTTACTTTTGGGTTCATCCTGGTAATTCAAGAAACTAATGTTGGAGTCATCAGTTGATTCTTCTTGGTCTACTGCAAAAACATCAACGTCATTTTTTTGATCAAACTCAGGTTGGAAAGAGGAGTCATGTTTTGTTTTCAGATATCCAACTACTGAGTTGGTTGGTGCTGCTTCAATGGCAAGCTTTCTCTATGGGGGAGGCAGATGATTTGGTTGCCCTTGACTTCCGGCAGCATTGCCTTGATATGACTAGTTCTGAAATGTCCTCCTTGACATATCTCGATAAGGAGGAGCAGACATACCTTGGCCCACTTGTCTTTTCAAGGCTAGCAGTTCATTTGCCAGCTTTTGCACCATTTGATCAGTGGTGTCTATAGATGAATTCTCAGAAGATGAAGAAGATTTGCCTCTGTTAGGATATCTTCTTATCCTCCCTGCCAAGATGAGATCATCTTTTACTTCAGTGATCAAATCCTAAGTAGCAGCAAGGTCTATGTGGCGAGCACGTCTCAACAAAAAATTCACTTCAGGCAGTTGTGAGTTGATGAAGAAGCATTTAAGGTTTTCAAGTGGTGGCTGAGCAATTGCAGGAATCTGGTTCCTCAGCTTGTCAAACTTGGAAATGAAGTCCCTCATAGGTTCATGAGGTTCCTTCTTCATTTGTGTGAGCTGGCATAGCAAGGAATGTGTATCTTTTGTAGGCTTGAACTTGGATTCAAATTTAGCTTTAAGAGTGTTCCAGTCGGTCATAGTCTAGGCCTGTAGATGGTAGAACCAGACTACAGCATCACCTTGCAATGTTTCCACAAACAACCTGACTGCTACGTCTTCATACTCCACTCCTATCACACCACAGAGTATGCTGAAGGCAGCAATATGTTCATCAGGATGAACTTTACCATCACCAAAGAATTTGGGGAAATTCTTCCTTAAATTGCATGGAAGCTCATGTAAAGGTGGGGTTAAATTGAGTGGGCCAAAAGAGTTACCCCAGGGGCCTTGAACCGCCATGATTTGATTATGGAAAAGGGGGATAACAAATCTGGGTGGAGTATGTATAGGCAAAGCTCTGCTAACAATAGAAAAAGAAGCTCTACCTTGTGTTGGTGACCTGGTACAGGTAGGACGAACACTCTTAGATCGTTGAACTTGAAGTTGGGGAGGGAACAAATCAAAATTGCCCTATTGCACCAACTCAAAAATAGGGTCAACAACACCTTGGGCTCTATGGTTTCTAATATAGTGTGGAGTTGTCAGATTGTAGAATAAAAATGGGAAAGAATTGGCCATGCTTCAGCTTGAAGCTTGAGGCTTTAAACTATGTGTTCTTCCCCAGTGGAGTCACCAAAAACTATTGGGTGAATATTTTGTCACCAGCTAACTGATGAGCAAAATAGGTCACTTCAACCACAGCATAGGGAGATTGGTCGGCCAAATGTGCAGGTTTACCACATCAGAGGTGGACAAATCTCTCCTCTCATCAAGGGGAGGTTCCCTACAAATATGAGGAGTTATACACTATATATACAAGCAGAAAATAATACTCAGGGGTAGGATTACACCATCCATCTCTCTTTTTTCAAAGATGATGTTCACAGACAAAGGAGAAATCTTGGTGATAATATTGAAGGCACTTCTCTTCTTTCAAAAGTGGTCTTTCAGTAGGGTGCAAGAATTCTTTATGGTGGGTAACCAATAGGTAACAAGGGCGCAGTAACCAACAGAATGAGGTGTAACACAAAGTCTCCACCTTAACTACCCAAAGAGTGAAATATGAAGGATAATGGGGGCACAAAGTCACCCCAAGATCCTTTACATAGAAAGAAACTGAAAACACACTGAAGACAATTGTGACAGCACAAAGTCTTTCCACAATTGGCTTTAGGACACCTTCTTGATTACTTCCACTAGTTCTGCTTGTTAGATTAAATAAACAAGAATGCTCTTAGGAAATGAACATAAGGACAATTTCCTAAAATAACACAAGCTATAATAGCACAAAGTCTGAAAGTAACTTACTTTCTCATTCAGATAAATAAAAATGATCAACAATTTGAGCTCAAAGTCTCAGTAATCGCCTTTCAATTTGGGCAAAGTTTTAATTATATAATGGAGAGATGTCCTTTTGCATAAAACAAGAGATTACAATATATAGCAGCCAAGAAAGGCTTGGCAATTTTTTCTATGGAACGGTCCATGCTACATTTAATGCCTTGAATGTATTTCAATTCTGTCAAGGGACCATGCTTGGAACAGTGCATCAGCCTTAACTGTGGCATGCCAGTTCATCTCATATGTCTCCTCCAAAGTATCGGCCACCTGGTCCTTTCCTTCTTATTTGTGCAACTATCCACTTTGCCTTTACTTCATGAGAGAAAAATAGGCCGTGTCCTTGATTTGGTGTGTTCAGATGACTACTAGGTGGACTATTTCACCTACCAAAAATAACTCTCTCATAGATATTTCAATATCTTCTATAGCCTTCTCTTCTTTCCTGATGCAATTGGAGCTCTCGGGCTATCTTCTTCAGCTAGTCGCTTGGTTCATCCTTCAAGTTTTGCGCTATATTTAAAAATTAACGGATATTCCATTATCTTAAATTTGACGTTCATGGGGACGTCAATAGTTGCTGGTTGTTTGAACCATGAACCTTTGAACCTTTGAAAGTTCATTGGTTCAATAGTTCAACAGTTCGGGCGGTCTTTATCAGTTCTTTGGTTCCATCGCTTCCCTGGTTCAATCGCTTCTTTGCTCTTTGGTTGAACCATCCCTTTGAACTGGTCTCTGGAATCATCTGTGTTCTTCCTTTGCTTAGGGCTATCTTTGAACCTTTGAACCTTTTGGTTCAAGGTTCAACGGTTTAATGTCTGTCTCAGAATCCTTTGTTTTTGGCTAAGTATTTGAAGCCTTGGAATTCCTTCGGATTTATGCCTTTAGATCACCCTGAAGGGAAGGTGTCTCTTCGGGTCTTTGAGAAAGGTCCATTTTCTGGGTGTCAAGATCCCCTTGCAAAGGCACCTACCCTTCGGGATTCTTTGGGCGGCTTTTTCCTTCATTTCCTTCGGACATTTTGTCCGAATGAAATCTTCCCTTGCCTTGAATGCATTTTCCACTAGGATTTTGGTCATTCCTTCAGGGAAAATGTCTGAAGGAATTCCTTCGGACAATTTGTTGGAAGGATTTGCCTTTGTGAAATTCTTCCGCGAAAAATCTTTCCGAAGGAATTCTTTTGGTTCATTTACTTGGTAATTTCTTCGGACAAAAAGTTTGAATAAAGTCTTCTCTTTTGGCCTTGTCTTTGATCTTTGAACAAATGTTCCCTGCCCTCCACAAGGGCACCTACCTTTTGTTCACTGCCCTCTGCAAGGGCACTTGACCTTTTGGCTTTGGGGCAGTCCTTTGAACCGATCGATTGAACCAACTTTGGTTCAACGGTTCAATCTTGTGTTTGAAGCCTTCTTTTATTCTAAGTCTTTTGATCTCTTCTAACCCATTGAACCTGTTGAACCTTTTGGTTCAAGGTTCAATGGTTCAATAGTTCAACGATTCATTCCTTTGTTCTTCGAAGCCTTCTTTTCTTCTAAGTCTTTCGAAGCCGTTAAATTTGTTGGAACGGTTGAACTTTGAACTTCTACCGAAGCACTTAACTTCTTTGAGCTTGCCAACATCGTTGAACCTTTGAACCCGTTGAACCATTGAACCTTTTTGGAAGCAGGGTTCAATGGTTCAATCCTTTCTTTGAAGCTTGCCGATGAACATTTTTGGTTGAATCGAGGCGCTGAACCAATCTTGAAATTGCCTAAGTGTTGGGAACTTGTTCCTTTGTGAGAACTCGCCTGTTGAAGCCGTTGAACCTGCTAAACCTACTAGTCCCTTAACTGAAAAAGCTTGAATAATGAAGAATTTGAATGCTGAGAATAATATTTGAGAAGGGAAGAGAGGATTTTGGCCTGCAGGACCAAAATAGCTCGTATGTTGTCCCAAAAATGAGTGACATATTTTGGGAACAACATACATTATCTCCACTATTTGATTGGGTTTTATTAACCACACTAAAGTTTTAGTGTCAACAAAATATATGCATTATTTATCTATTGTAAATTGTTCAGTGATGCACTACATAGAAACTATGCAACTAAAGAGCATGGCACTAGGTTCATCCCCTATTGATCCTTCTAGAGGCAGGAGTGCTAATTTTAAGACACCCACACTATGACTCACCCAAAAACTGACCTAAGTTGACCATAAATTTGTACCCTGCATCCATTTCCATATGCATGAGTTAGACTAACTACTCTAATCACATTTTAACTCGACTACTCAACTCAGCCTAGATCCACTTCATGAACACAAAAATTTACTCTTGATAGTTGTCAACCTCAACTGGGGAGAGCTCTTTTTCTTGAGGAAGTGTCTCATGCAAGATCCCTAAGTGAGGGTTTTTAGTGCCACATATACTCCCCGAATTAAAACTTTGATTCAACTTCTCGTCAAGCACACCAGGATAGATATTTTCATAGTGCTCACACCCAACCTCTTACTTTTGTTTGCCGTCTTCACTAACCATCACCCCATGGCACAAGTGCATTGTCTACAATTCTTTGGAAGTCATCACAGTAGTCATTGCATCTCTACACCTACCAAGTTTTCTAGTTGCTAACATTCACAATGCCTTTTTAACTCTATCAAATGTCTCCAAATTCACCCCTCATGCCCCAAAGTTAGCCCTACTTCAATCTACCTAGTTGCTCACCTCAAAATTTCACACAATCCATATTGAATGCACCTCTCCACTCCTTGCATCTCTATGAGTTGTGTTTAATTCAACATCGACCTTCTCCCTCCATGGAATCTCAAGTCATCTTGTTCTAATTTACTTCATAAGCACAAGTATCTTCGTGCATCTAACACTCGATTCTCAATCGTCACACACTTGAAGGAGTCTTCACTCATCCAAGTCCCTGGAAGTTAAATGACATTTTTTTTTTATCGCCATTAAAAATGATCCATAGTATTTATTTCTTAAATGATGTTCAACATCTTTTCTAGGTAGAAATTTTGTCATTGTCTACGTTTTTCTGTGCAGATTTCATATATATTGATTCCCCCATTTTTATTTTATTCTTTCATGCCCATCCTATTGTAACTCGTTAAGAAACTTGGTTGGACTGTACCACCCATAAGAATCCATTGTGTTAGGAAGACAGAATGACGGCATCGTCGTCACCATGGGCACTGTTCTGAAACTCTGTGGCATTAAAAACCTCACGGCTTCACCATAGCTAAGCCTAACACCATCTTATCGTAAAAATTGACATGCCTCATAATATTTTGTAGCTTTCAGGCCACTCTGATGCCGCTCCCAGCTTTTAGAGCTTCCAAAGGCCTCCAAACCAATGAATAATTCCGCCATTAGAGGTTCTTATTTCAGAGAAAATTTAGTTAAAGGTCACATAAAATGAAATCCGCCATTAGAGGTTCTTATTTCAGAGAAAATTTAATTAAAGGTCATATAAAATGAAAACATATAACTTAAAAATGTTGTTATCTGAAAAAGTATTTTGTGCATTTAATTCGTGTAAAAATATCAATCCAAAAAAAACTTTGCTATTGCTATTTATCATTTTTACTCTAAAAATTTGATGAGGACATTCATTTTCCATGATTGATGGCTGATATTTTTCTGCTGTTGACAACTGAGATGAAATTTATGTGCAAATTGAGATTATTATATAATTTAGAGTTATCTTCATTTTTCATTTTGATAATATAATATTATATTATTAATTATAATAAAATATTATTTTAATAAAATATAAAAATTATTTTAAAATAATATAATATATTATAATTATATATTAATGTATAATAATATTATTTAATTTTATTATATTTATATTATTATTATATATATTAAAATACTATATTTAATATACTATTTATAGTTTTTATGTATAGTGATTATATAAATATTAATTATAGATATGTCGTTGAACTTTGCACACGTATTTGTCTAAGCTTTTTAGAGTTTAACACATGAAATACTATGTCATTGCCCCTCACAATTATTGTCCAGTGCACTTTGAAATATTTTATCATTTTCATGCTTTGTATGGCCTTTCCCTTCCCCACCATTTCACCATTGTTTAATTCATTATCATATGAAGGAACACACAACGTAATTTTCCTCCATTAGCTCCACTAGAAATAAAAAATCATTATTGATTAATGCTTGGTGCACAAAATTTGATAAGGGTTCAACAACCATGGGTTGGGAGTGAGGTACGATTGTTGATTTACAGTCTGTTGTCCCCAGAAAATATCACTCATTTTTGGGACAACATTTGAACTAATTTGGTCCTACAGACCGAAATTGTCTCTTCCATTTCCGAAATTTGTCCTGGGCATTCAAATTCCTCATTTTTCAAGCTTCTCAAAAATCTATTGACTCTGCAGGCTTGAATCTACGGACTCTGCAGGCTTAAATCTACGGACTCTGCAAGAAAAGAGAAATCTACGGATTGTACAGGAAAAGGAAAATCTACAGACTCTGCAGGCCAAGTTCAATGGGCTTTACAGGTTGATTTATATGAACTCTTTCAAGGTTAGAGAAAATCTACGGACTTGGTTTCTACGGACTCTGCAAGCAGGTTCATTTCTACAAGTTCAAAGGCTTCTGCAGGCGGGTTCAATCAAAAGGATCAGTTTCCAACACTTAGCCATTTTTGGGATTGGTTCAGCGCCTTGGTTCAATCAAAAATCTCCATCGGCAAGCATCTAAGCAAGAATCCAGCCATTGAACCATTGAACCGTTGAACCTTGAACCATTTTGATTCAATGGGTTCAACAAGTTCAAAGGTTCAACATCATCGGCAAGAGCTAAGCGCTTCATCAAGGTTCAAAGTTCAACCGCTTCATGGTTCAACGGCTTCAAAACACTTAACCAAATGAAGGCTTGAACCATTGAACCCTTGAACCATTGAACCACTTTGGTTCAAAGGTTCAACGGTTGGTTCAATCAAAGGGTTCAAGGCTTGGTTCAAAGCTTGGTTCAACAAGTTCAAAGGTGGGTTCAATCAAGTGGTTCAACGCTTTGTTTCATTCAAATTGAACCATCGGCTTGAACCATTTTGGTTCAAAGCTTGGTTCAAACAAGTGGTTCACCGCTTGGTTCAACCAAGTGGTTCAATCAAACAGTTAGTTCAACAGTTGGTTCATTACCTTGGTTCAAAGGAGCAGTTCAAAGCAATGTTCAAAGAAGCCTCCCGAAGGACAAGTGCCCTTGCAGAGGGCACTTGGTCGACAAAAGCACCCTTTGAAAGGGTCATTTTCAAGGAAGCTGCAAAGGTAAATTTTTCGGGTTTTTGTTTAAGGCATTTGAAAAAGGACTAAGGCAAAGAAGCAATTCCTTCGGACAAAGTCTGAAAGAATTCGAAAAGACTGCATTCAAAAAGCCCAAAAGAATGTTCAAAAGAAGCAAAGCGAGGAAACAATTCCACAGACTTTTTGTCCGCGAGAATTGCCCGAGGAAAAAACCTAGGGAAAATGTCCGCAAAAATTTGTCCATAGGAATTATTCACGGGAGAAAGCCAAAAAAAAGGCCGCCAAAGGACCCCAAAGGGCAGGTGCCCTTGCAGGGGACTCTCGGCTGCCAACTTGAAGGACACTTCCCCAAAGCCGAAGGGTCACCTTCTCTTCGGGAGGATGCAAAATAGGAAAGCCGAAGAAAAACCAAGGGGTGACATGCCCAAAGACGTCAAATTCAAGAACGATGAACTAGTCATTGGAAATTCAAGCGTAGTGACGGGTGCGCGCACGTCAATTTTAAGGTTCGTAAAATGACCATTAATTTTGAAAAGCCTTAAAGAAGAGCCAAAGAACTTAGCCCGAAGGCCATCTGAAGACCGCCCAAAGGGCAGATACCCTTACGGGGGGCTCTTCTCAACCCAAAGCGGATCATTCCTCAAGGCTCGAAGGGCAGGTTCCTTCTGGAAAAGCTCAAACAACAATGCTAAAGGAATTGCTGAGGAAAATGGCGTGCCCGCGAATGTCAAAGTTATGACGATGAAATAGCCGTTGATCCTTGTAAGTTGAAATCTACGGACCTGAATGCATTCACAGGGTTTAAGGCCAAGACCAGCAGAAAGTGACTAAGGACCAGAACAGCAAATTGAATCCAGGACCCGATTCAATTAACCAGAAAAGGATGAACGAGGAATAAAGATCAAATCACCAGGTGGACATTGAAAGACGCAAACTTTCAATAGCGTGACATGTTTCCATACATTGAGAAAAGCAAATGGGTAGATGCCCCTAAATTCCAACATGTCTCAACAAATTCCAATGCAACATGATGTGTTATTGTTCCCGAGTCCTTCTTGAAGTGGCTATATAAGGGACTCTCTTTTATTGTAAAAGCATCTTTTTTCTGACAATTAGAACGAAACTCTGCCCAAATTGAAAGGCATTACTGAGACTTTGAGTTCAGATTGTTGATCATATTTTGTTATTGGAATAAGAAAGCAAGTGATTTTTCAAACTTGTGTTGTGATATCTTTGTTGTTGGGGAAATTGTTCTTATGTCTTTTTCCTTAAAATATTTTCTAGTTCCTTTAATTCAACAAGCAGGATTAGTGAAATTAGTCAGGAAGGTGTCCTGAAGAGTCAACTGTGGAGAGACTTTGTGCCCCCATAATTTCTTTTAGTGTGTTTTCTTTTCATTTCTGTGTAAATGACCTTGGGATGACTTTGTGCCCTCATTGTCCTTCGTATCTTACTCTTGGGCAATTCAGGGAGAGACTTTGTGCTACATCTCGATTTGTTGGTTACTACATCTTTGGTTACATTTTGCTTTTACTACCAGGGGTATTCTTGTGCCTTGCTGAATAGTACTTCTAAAAGAAGAGGAGTGCTTTCTGTCATTTTCCTTGAGTTTTTCCTTTGATTTACACGCATCATCTCTGAAGAAAGTGAGATGGATGGTTTGTCCTACCCTTGAGTATTATTTTATGTTTCTATATATATATATATATATATATAGGGAACCTCCCCTTGATGAGAGGAGAGATCAGTCCCCTTCTGATGTGGTGAACCTACACATTTGGATGACTAATCTTCTTACTTTGGCTGATCAGACCTATTTTGTTTATCAGTACGCTGGTCGACAAAATATTCAACCAACAATTTTTGGCGACTCTGCTGGGGATATAACCCATTATCCATTTATAGCCTATCCATTCACCTCCACACTAACCGGGAAAGAGTGCGCAGTTTAAAGCCTCAAGCTTCAAACTGAAGCAAGGTCAATTCTTTTCCATTTTTGTTTCACAATCTGGTAGATTCAAGGTATACACGAAGCCAAAGGGCTAAAGGTATTATTGATCCTATATTCGAGTTGGTACATCAAAATGATTTTGATCTGTTTCCTTCACCATCTCATCTCCAACGAACCAAGAGCTTTCCTCCTACTAAAGTCAGATCTCCATTGCCAGACGAAGGATCTACTTCTATTGTTGATAAAGCTTTGCCAATAATTACCCCTCTGAGATTTGTTATCCCTATTTTTCATAATCCTATAATGGCAGTTCAAGGCCCCTAGGGTAATGCTTTTGGTCTTCTCAATCTTACTCCATCTCTACATGAGCTTCCACGCAGTTCAAAGAAGAATTTTTCCAAATTCTATGGTGATGGGAAAGTTCATCCTGATGAACACATTGCAGCCTTCAGCATAGCTTGTGGAGTAATCGGAGTAGAATTTGAAGATGTAGCAGTCAAGTTGTTTGTAGAAACATTACAAGGTGCTGTTGCAGATTGGTTTTATCATCTGTAGGCTCGATCAGTGACTGATTGGAATACTCTTAAAGATAAGTTTGAAGCCAAATTCAAACCTGTAGAAGATGCCCATGCACTTCTGGCTCAACTTACACAGATGAAAAAAGAGCCTTATGAGCCTATGAGAGACTTCATAGCCAAATTTGACAAACTAAGAAATAGAATTCCTGTAATTGCTCGACCTACAGCTGAGAATCTCAAATGTTTCTTCATTAATTCTCAGTTACCTAAAGTAAGTTTTCTTTTAAGATGTGCTAGTCAAATAGATCTTGTTGTAGCTCAACATTTGGCCACTGAGGTAGAAGATGATCTCATCTTAGCAGGGAAAATAAGAAGAGATCCAAATAGAATTATAGCTTCATAATCTTCTGAATATGCATCTACAAGCACCACAGATCTAATGGTGCAGAAATTGGCAAATGAGTTGCTTGCTCTCAAAAAGCAAATGGCACAAGGAATGTCTTCTGTTCCTTCATACAGAGATATGCCAAGGACATTCCTAAATCAGTCATATCAGGGCAATGCTGCCAGAAATCAAGGGCAACAAAATTGCCTTCCTTCCCCACAAGAGAAACTTGCCTTAAAAGCTCCTCCAACCATTCAGCAATGGGATATCTTGAAGCAGAATCAGAGTTCTCTTTCCAGCCTGAATTGAATCAAAAAAATGACGCTGATATCCTTATAGAAAATCAAGAAGAATCAGCTGGCGACTCCCACATTGGTTTCTTGAACTACCAGGATGAACTCAAAAGCAAAGGAGAAGCTATTGATGGATCATATGTAGTGTTTACCAGGTCCAAGAACCAATCAGTCCAGCAAGTTGATAAAAGGAAGACAAAAGAGCAACCTCAGCTAGCAGTCACGATTGCTAAGCGTAGAACCACTCTGCCTTTTCAGTCAAAGGATCTAATAATCACCCAAAAGTTAAATACATCAATTTCACCTTCACCTTCTACTTCAATTTCGCAAACCAGCCCTCCTCCTATCCCTCCTAAAACCCAAAAAGTTGAAATACCTTCCTCTGTACCTAGCTCAATTCAGCTATTTGACATAATCGATCATGTCAAAAAGACAAAGATACAACTGTCTGAGTTTGAATATTTGCAGTCCAATCCTGATCAATTGGATAAACTGATCCAATGTGTCAAGAATCAAATCATCCCTACAGGACAAAAAGATAAAAAGGTAAATCCTGATTCTCCAAAGAACACGCCTATTCTGAATAATCTTGTCATTACTCCCCCAGCTGCTCCTCAAAAAATAAAACCTTTCTATGTTTCCCTATTAATAAATGGTCACAAGCTGAGTAACTATATTATAGACTCAAGCATATCTGACAATGGCATGCCTGCTAAAGTAGCTGAGTCTCTTGGTCTCACACTGACCAAGACATTTGGAAGATGTTTCTCCATGGAGAACAAGCAAGTACCATTGCTGGGGAAAATCAAAGATACCCAATTTGCATTTGTAGCCTTTCCAGACAAGAGAATCAAGATGACTATCTTGGTGGTTGACATCCCACCATCTTATGGCATTTTGCTTGGATGAAATTTTTGCAAAGACATGGGAAGAGAAATAAGCATGGATCTGTCTAAGGCAAGGATCCATGTCCAAGGCGTAATAAAGAGGTTGCTCCCTGAAAAGGAAGCAAAATATGTGGTCACCCAGACATCAGCCACTAAAGCTCAAATCTTTTTTGAATCCACAGGTATGGGTAACTATTTTCTATCTATAGATGAAGTGAATGAAACACCTGATAAAATTCTTGAAAGTGTCAACTCAGAAATCAGTTCAACTAGAACAGCAAAAGAACTAGTAAGTTGCAATACAGATGAAGAAGGACCTTTCTTCTCCAATGAAGGAAAGTCTAAAGAAAAAACAATGTCAGATGAGATATCGACTCTGGAATTTGATGGCAGTTGTTCTTCTACCAGTTCGGGAGTAGGGATTGTGTTGATATCTCCTCAGAGAGATATGTTTCCTTCATCTTACAAATTACAATTTAGCAATACTAACAATACAGTTGAATACAAATATATGCTGCTTGGAATAAAGGTTACTCAAAAAAAAGGCATCAAGTTTCTTCATGCCAAAGGGGATGCTGAATTAGTGGTTTGTCAAGTGAGAAATCTATACCAAACCAAGATTGAAAGATTACGCCACTACCGTAACCTGGTTTGGGACCAAATTGAAAGCTTTGATGCTTTCAACATTTTTGCCATACCCAGAGAGTCTAATGATAGAGTTGATGCACTTGTTGTTTCAAGAACTCTCTTAGTTCCTCATTCAGATTTCAAAGAAGACATGTATACAATTGAGCTAATCTATAGACCAAGTGTTCCTGACAATGCTGATCATTAGCAAGTATTCAATGATGATCATCAAATCATTGCTTTCTTAGAATGAAAAGATAATTTTAAACAACTACATTTTGAAGGTAGTGAATTTCAGAAGAATGAATCAACCTCTGAATCTAGTTCAGATATAAATGAAGAATTTTATAGCTGAAAGGAAACAAAATTTTCAAAGGCCTGGTTTCTCTTGAGAAACTGTTTGACAAGCATGATAGATTCATCAAACAACAACAAACAGATTCAAGTTTCTCTCAAGGATTCAATCAAGTAAATTTGACCACTAAAGAAAATACCAAGATGGTCAACATTGGTAAGCATTGCACCCCTGAAGAAAGGTTCAAGTTCACCTCTTTACTCGGTCAATACATGGATGTCTTAGCATATTCTTATGAAGACCTGAAGTCTCTCAGACCTGATGAAGTTCATCATGACATTCCTCTCAAGGCTGACTCAATGCCCTACAAGCGAAAATCTAGACAATATAATCTGAAAATATTAGGTACTATTCTATCTGAGATACAAGAAATGTTAAATTCTAGAATCATCTTTCCAATCCATCATTCTACATGGATTGCCAACATAGTGCCTGTAAGGAAGAAGAGTGGCAAAATTTGCATTTGTGTAGGTTTCAGGAATCTGAATTAGTCATCTTTGAAAGATAATTACCCTTTGCCAATCATGAATCAAGTGCTTCAAACAGTGACAGGTTCAAAAATGTTATCAATGCTGGATGGCTTCTCAGGATATAATCAAGTCAAAGTTGGTGAAGCAGACCAACACAAGACTACATTCACCACACTTTGGGGTACATTTGCATATAGAAGAATGCCTTTTGGCTTGATAAATGTTGGTGTTACCTTTCAAAGAGCAATGGACTTGGCTTTCAAAGATGAGATAGGTAAATTCATAGTGGTATACCTTGATGACTTGACTGTCTTTTCAAAGCATCGATCTGATCATGTATGCCACTTACAACAAGTGTTGGAGCACTGCCGCCAGAATGGTATTTCCTTGAATCCTAAGAAGTTTGTTTTTGGAGTAACAAAGAGAAAACTCCTTGGACACATTGTGTCAAAAGAAGGCATAAAGATTGACTCAGATAGTGTCAAGTCTATTCAAGAGCTTAATTTGCCTACAAGCAAAAATGTTGTTCATTCTTTCTTCGAAAAGGTGATTTTTTTACGGAGGTTCATTCCTGAATTTGCTAAAAAGACTAGACATGTTTTGAACATGATGAAAGGGAAGACCATCTTCAGCTGGACCAAAGAAGGCAAGTCAACATTTCAGGATATCAAGACTGCCATTTCTCATGCCCCTACCTTGGTTTGTCCAGATTACAACAAAGATTTCATCATATACAGCTATGCGTCTGAACACACTCTTTCAGCAATTCTTGTTCAACAAGACAAAGAAGGTATGGAATCTCCTATCTCTTTCATGAGTTGCCCTCTCAAAACCCATGAGATGAAGTATTCAAATGTAGAGAGGCATGTTTATGCGTTGGTGAAAGCAGTCAAACTTTTCCGCTTCTATATTCTGAATTCACACACTACTACCTTAGTTCCTGACACTATAGTCAAGTCTATATTAACTCGATAGGAGTTTGGAATGAAAAGAGGTAATTGGATTGCAAAGATCCAAGAGTTTGACCTATACATCAAGCCAACAAAGCTGGTCAGGGGTAAAGGCCTATGCCAATTAATTCTTGACAACAAGCCAGAAGATACACAGCATGAAGAAGCTGAAGTAGAAGATATTCCAACAGTCCTTTTTGTCTCCACTTCCAATGAGTGGTATTTAGGTATTGCTCATTTTCTTACTTATGGTGAATGTCCTGCTCATTTGTATTACAAAGAAAAGAGGACTATCAAGTTGAAAGCTGCCAATTTTGTCCATTGGGACAACGGCTTGTACAAGAGAAGCATAGATGGAGTATTCTTTCGCTGTGTAGACAAAAAGCAACAAAACCAGCTTTTGAAATCTTTCCATAATCTGGCCTATGGAGGACATTTTTTTGCTCCTGTGACTGCACACAAGATTTTGTGAGCCAGGTATTACTAGCCAACTCTTTTTCAAGATGCACATAAGTGGGTGAGGAAATGTGAACTTTGTCAGCAATTTGTTGGAAGACCCAAGTTAGCTGTTATGCCTCTCAAACCAGTGATCATAGAAGAACCTTTCCAGCAATGGGAGATTGAATTTATTGGAACTATAAACTCATCTTCAAGTGCTGGACATGATTATGTCATTACAGCAACTGACTATTTCACCAAGTGGGTAAAAGCAATCTCATCTAAGCATGCTACTTCAGAAGTTGTATGCAACTTCCTCAAAGAAAATATTATTTCCAGGTTTGGAGTTCCAATCAAAATTATTACTAATAATGTAGTTTGTTTCACCTCTTAGGAGATTACACAATTTTTTTTCCATTATGGAATTATACTTTCTCACTCTTTTGATTATTTTCTACAAGGGAATGGACAAGCTGAATCCAGCAATAAGAACCTGGTAACTATCATCAAGAAGCTAGCAGATGACAATCAAAAAACATGGCATAAAGCATTGGTTGATGCTCTATGGGCAGATAGAATCACACCAAAGAGGGCAATTGGTATGTCTCCTTTTCAACTTCTTTATGGTATCAATGCTGAGATACCAATCACCTTAGAATTGCCAGCCTTGAAATTAGCAAAGGCAATTGAAGATCAGACATATAAAAGCTCTCTTGATAAGAGAAACATGTGCCTGACTGAGCTGGATGAATAGAGAACCATTGTGATGGATAGAATTTTTGCTCATCAAATTCTGGTAAAGAAACTCTTTGACCAGAAGGCCAAAAATCATAATTTCTAGATTAGGGATCAAGTCCTACTGTGGGACAAGAGGAGAGAACCAAAGGGGATGCATGGAAAGTTTGACTCCCTTTGGAGAGGCCCATTTATAATTCATCAGCACATTGGTGAAAATAGCTTTCTATTGAAATATTAAGATGGCACACTCTTTTCTCTACCTCACAATGGGCAACATCTGAAACACTTCAACTCTTGAAGTATCAGATCACTGCATCTGTATATATGTATATTTGTATAGCTTTTATTTCTATTTTGTTTTGTTTATTTCCATTTTTTATGCCTTTCATTTCTGGGTAGCATGACTCCGTAACCCAATGGTACACATGAAGACACTAGAGATTCTGGATTCTACTCCCTTCAATTCTTTTTGCAATTGAAAGAAGTTCCCCAACTGGAGCTAGCTGTTGTCCCCCAAAAATATCACTCATTTTTGGGACAACATTTGAACTATTTTGGTCTTACAAACCAAAATTATCTCTTCCATTTCTGAAATTTGTCCTAGCCATTCAAATTCCTTATTTTTCAAGCTTTTCAAAAATCTATGGACTCTACAGGCTCGAATCTATGGACTTTGCAGGCTTAAATCTACAGACTCTGTAGGAAAAGAGAAATCTATGGACTGTACAGGAAAAGGAAAATCTACGGACTCTACAAGCCAAGTTCAATGGGCTTTACAGGTTGATTTATACTAACTCTTTCAAGGTTAGAGAAAATCTATGGACTTCGTTTCTATGAACTCTACAGGCAGGTTCATTTCTATAGGTTCAAAGGCTTCTGCAGGTAGGTTCAATCAAAAGGATCAGTTTCCAACACTTAGCCATTTTTGGGATTGGTTCAGTGCCTTGGTTCAATCAAAAATCTCCATCGGCAAGCATCTAAGCAAGAGTCCAGCCATTGAACCATTGAACCGCTGAACCTTGAACCATTTTGGTTCAACGGGTTCAACAAGTTCAAAGGTTCAATGTCATCAACAAGAGATAAGTGCTTCATCAATGTTCAAAGTTCAACCACTTCATGGTTCAACAGCTTCAAAACACTTGACCAAATGAAGGCTTGAACTGTTGAACCGTTGAACCAATGAACCACTTTGGTTCAAAGGTTCAACGGGTTCAAAGTTCAACGGTTAATTCAATCAAAGGGTTCAAGGCTTGGTTCAACAGGTTAAAAATCAAGTTCAATTAAGCGGTTCAATGCTTTGTTTCATTCACATTGAACCATCGACTTGAACCATTTTGGTTCAAAGCTTGGTTCAATGTTTGGCTCAAACAAGTGGTTCACCACTTGGTTCAACCAAGCGATTCAATCAAACAGTTAGTTCAACAGTTAGTTCATCGCCTTGGTTCACCAGCTTGGTTCAAATGAGCGGTTCAAAGCAAAGTTCAAAGAAGCCTCCCGAAAGACAAGTGCCCTTGCAGAGGGCACTTGGTCGACAAAAGCACCCTTCAAAAGGGTCATTTTCAAGGAAGCCGTAAAGGTAATTCTTTCAGGTTTTTGTTTAAGGCATTTGAAAAAGGACTAAGGCAAAGAAGCAATTCCTTCAGACTTTTTGTCCGAAGGAATTCCTTCGGACAAAATTTTTGAAAGAATTCAGAAAGACTGCGAGCAAAAAGCCTGAAAGAATTTTCAAAAGAAGCAAAGCGAGGAAACAATTCCATGGACTTTTTGTCCACGAGAAATTTCCATCGCGATAATTGCCCGAGGAAAAAACCCGAGGAAAATATCTATGGAAATTTGTCTGCAGGAATTGTCCATGGGAGAAAGCCAAAGAAAAGGCCGCCTAAGGACCCCGAAGGGCAGGTGCCCTTGCGGGGGACTCTCAGCTACCAACTTGAAGTACACTTCCCTGAAGCTAAAGGGTCACCTTCCCTTCAGGAGGATGCAAAATAGGAAAGCCAAAGAAAAACCAAGGGGTGACGTGCCCGAAGACGTCAAATTCAAGAACGGTGAACTAGTCATTAGAAATTCAAGCGTAGTGATGGGTGCACGAACGTCAATTTTAAGGTTCGTAAAATGACCATTGATTTTGAAAAGCCTTAAAGAAGAGCCAAAGAACTTAGCCCGAAGGCCATCTGAAGACCTCCTGAAGGGCAGATACCCTTGCGAGGGGCTCTTCCCAGCCCAAAGTGGATCATTTCTCAAGGCTCGAAGGGCAGGTTCCTTTCGAGAAAGCTCAAATGATAACGCTGAAGGAATTGCTAAGGAAAATGACGTGCCCACAGACATCAAAGTTACGATGATGAAATAGCCGTTGATCCTTGTAAGTTGAAATCTATGAAACTGAATGCATTCATAGGCTTTAAGGCCAAGACCAGTAGAAAGCGACTAAGGACCAAAATAGCAAATTGAATCCAAGACCCGATTCAATTAACTAAAAAAGGAGGAACGAGGAAGAAAGATCAGATCGCCAAGTGGACATTGAAAGATGCAAACTTTCAATAGCGTGACTTATTTCCATACATTGAGAAAATCAAATGGGTAGATGCCCCTAAATTCCAGCCTGTCTCCTTAACATATTTCAATGCAACATGATGTGTTACTGTTCCTGAGTCCTTCTTGAAGTGGCTATATAAGGGACTCTCTTTTATTGTAAAAGCATCTCTTTTCTAACAATCAAAACAAAGCTCTGCCCAAATTGAAAGGCATTACTGAGACTTTGAGCTCAAATTGTTGATCATATTTTGTTATTGGAATAAGAAAGCAAGTGATTTTTCAAACTTTGTGCTGTGATATCTTTGTTGTTGGGGAAACTGTTCTTATGTCTTTTTCCTTAATATATTTTTTGTTCCTTTAATTCAACAAGCAGGATTAGTGAAATTAGTCAGGAAGGTATCTTGAAGAGTCAACTATGGAGAGACTTTGTGCCCCCATAATTGCCTTTAGTGTGTTTTCTTTTCATTTCTGTGTAAAGGACCTTGGGACGACTTTGTGCCCTCATTGTCCTTCGCATCTTACTCTTGGAAAATCCAGGTGGAGACTTTGTGCTACATCTCGATTTGTTGGTTACTACATCTTTGGTTACATTTTGCTTTTAGTACCAAGAGTATTCTTGTGGCTTTCTAAATAGTACTTCTGAAAGAAGAGGAGTGCTTTCTGTCATTTCCCTTGAGTTTTTCCTTTGATTTGCATGCATCATCTCTGAAGAAAGAGAGATGGATGGTTTGTCCTACCCTTGAGTATTATTTTCTGTTTATATATATATATATATATATATATATATATATATATATATAGCATATCTATAGGGAAGCTCCCCTTGATAAGAGGAGAGATCAGTCCCCTTCTGATGTGGTGAAACTACACATTTGGACGACTAATCTTCTTACTTTGGCTAATCAGACCTATTTTGTTTATCAGTATGCTTATCGACAAAATATTCAACCAACACAGTCTTTCACTTTACAAAACCATACTTTACCAAAATAGAAGATTACATCTCTTCCACCACAACTTGCACCTTCAGGGCAACTGTTTGTTTATGTTTTATACAAAATGGGTCTATTGCATAAACACAATATATAAATAAAATGTTTGAATGTAACAATGTAATATTCATAGTTTGAGGAATATATGATGATTTATTGGAATAACCTATTCAAATATATGTAATAAATAATACAAATATTGTATAACCTATGGATAATGAGAGCATATATTATTTAGTGTTATGTTCTAAACTGCAAGAGTAATCTAGATTCGTCTAAAGCTTGTAAAGAAACTTTGTATTTTGTTTGTTCTGTGTTCTGGTTTTTTCTGTTACCTAGACACTACCATTGACTTAAGACACTACCATCGATGCAGGGGTATAAATATCGATGCAAGTGTCCAACCCTAAATTGTTGAAGGTACAATCACTAAGAGGGAAGTGAATTAGTGATGCAAGATATTTCAAACTCTTAATCAATGACCACAAGTATTCTTAAAGCATACAAGATGTTCATAACAATGAATAAGCAAGATAATGCAAGATCACACACATAACACAAGATCTACATGAGAAACCCTCTTGGGGAATAAAACCCACTCTCAAACCTACAAACACATGGACTACTTGTCCTATAAGATGATCACAAACATGAGACCTTTTAGTGAAGCACTCACTTCACAAGGAACACCCACCCCAAGTATGAACAAGCACCCACTTGTTCTAGATGTTGAGCACCCACTCAACACCTATAAAATCAACAACTCCAGAACTCTGATTGCATTTCAATCTGATCAGAGAAATAATGTATAACAGTTCTCTTTCAAAATCTTCACACACACTTAAACTTGCTCATATAAGCAATGCATCCAAACACCTCTTTTGGATCTTTCTAGTCTTCTTCGTTCATCTTCAATCTATTTTTTACTTTAGTCCATCCACTAAGCACACTCCCTCTGATATCTTCCCTTCATCCCTATCTTCTACTCTCTCAACACATTCACATACAAGTCTAAAAACCATTACCTTGGTCTTCACCTTTTATAGAGTCTTCATGAATATCAACTACTAGGTCGACCATAATACTTGTCTTAACCCTTAAGACATCTATCATGGTAAGACATAGCTCAAATACATTGTCATAGACCAGCTATAACATCTATGGGTCACACTTAAGCAGTTATGCCTTTCAATTAGGCCTTAGTAGCCCTTATAGGTCTCACGAAGACCTATTCACCCATTTAGCACTTCATTGAGCAAATTAAGAACATACGATCAATTTCAAATACATGTATCCACTCCATATAACCCTTATGACATCTTCAGGTGATTACTCCTACTATAGTCCTATACATAATAGCACCATGAATGAACAAATAGTCAACTTTGAATCTCCATAACTTTGAATGTACAAACATTCAAACCTTTTAATAAACTTTGTTGGATGTGCCTTGAAGTTCTCTACAACTTTGCTTTTTATTGAATCAAGAAACTTGTCATGGATCAAAATATATAGCTCAAAAACTATAGTTTGGGTTTTCTTCATTAATTTGAATATTCAAATTCCAACAATCACTGTTCAAACACTAAACATCAAGCACCTTAACCTCATCTCATGTTCTCTGGCAACTTTAGCTAAGTATGCACTCTCAATCTCCTCGATAGTATCTTGGTATTTACCTTTCAACACTCACCATTGATCTTAGATCAAAGCTCCCATGATTTTCCATTTGATAACTATGCATGTCGTCTGCACATTTGACTATTTGACTCGACTTGCATCATTGATCTCTATCTGTATGAACACCTATGAACCATTGATCTTATGTCAACTCAATGAGATTGAGACACATGTCACAAGCACCTTTAATCTCAAGAACCTTTGACAATTTAACTTCACATGCACCATTAGATCATAATCTAGATGATGAACGCTCACTGTTAGATCTATTGACTAGTTGACCTCAAACTTCAACATAGTTAAAATTTGACGGTCTTTGACCCATCACAGTTTGTAAAAGCAACTTTGAAGGTTTATAACTTGAACTAGAAAACACTTCAAGAGTCCAAATCTTTAGGGTACCTTCTTGGCACTATAGATAACATCTTCATGAAATCTTTTGACCTCGATTGACTTTTTAAGTACCTACAATAAATGCACAAACTTATTGTTTCATTCATATATGCATGACGTGCAGTGATAGTATGGCTTTTTTTAAGCTATAAGATACATGTTTCTCATTTCAAATGATCAAGTGACAAACCAAAACTTCACCAAAACATCTATGGATGCCTCACAACTTTTTAAGCCTTACAGACTTGCAAATGTGTCATATCTCTCCAAGTTATCAAACATAACTTCTTTGTCATTCATGCAATAGAACCATATGCTCTCTTTGACATCAATGACAACCTAAGACATCAATGACCATGCTCAACAATCTCCCCCTTTGTCATTAATGGTAAAACACCCTCAAAATAACTTCTTACTCATTTTAACTTCTTCATTTTGATCTTTCTCCTCCTTTGACATTAATGACAAAGGGTATATTCCTCAACATGCCAACAATCATTCCTCAACATTATGTATGATTTCAAATACTATTAAGATGCTCAAGATACTTACATAATTTCAAGCATATGAATCAACTGCTCCCCCTTTGACATGAACCAATCTGACCTTAGACTTCTATAATTTTTGGACCTAAAAAACTGGTCATAGAGCTTTGAAATCTCTTCTTAACATCAAGCTCCATCTCATGTCATCTATTCTTTTATATACACCAATCTGAACTTGGGCATTTCTGATCTTTGGACTTATCTATCTATAGAAATCACAAGATCTCTTTGCCTTGTCAAAATACATGACTTGGTTTGATCAAGTTACTATGTCAATCTTCTTGAATTCATAATTGTAACAAACATCTTCACACTTCTATCAAGATTGAAGCATCTTCACATATGCTCTCCCTCATATCATGCACATCTTCTACAAGCTACTCAAGCTAACTGAGTTAGCTCCCCCTTATCCAAACACATCTTCAAATGATATTCTTGTTCTGCAATTACTTATCCTTTTCTTGACTAATAAACGTCTTGAACCATCATCCAAATTAATTTAACCTTATCAACATCATTCATCTGCAAGCATATTTCTCACAATCTCTTGCTTACCCTTCGCCTTCAAGTTTTGTACTAATTAGCACTTTGATCATTACTTAAAGCACACATACTTGCTTCTACACAAAAAGATCTCCTAAGAAGCATAGGTAGAGACACCCACTTGTCATAGATGGAATAAAAATCTCAAAAATTAGGAGACTCCCATATCTCCATGCTTTCACTTGACTTGTAGTCCTTTCTCATCTTCAGATTGACTTTGAATGAGTTCTCAACTTTATTCTTTTCTTTTATGTGAGAATCATGCTTGATTTCCTTGTCCATTCAGGCAGATAAGGCATGTTTCTTTGATACTTAAACTTATTCCCTATTTTATTATGATAAATAATCCACTTTGAGCTTGTTTTTATTTACCTATTTAGGCCTGCATTCACTATGATTCTTTCTCTTCATGACAGGATTGACAATTTTTGAAATAAAATACTGATCATTCTTCGAAAACCTTGCTATGTGACCTCTCTCATGACATTTGAAACAAATGAGGTTTCTCATATTGTACATACATTTTGATTGAGATACATGATGATTCCTTGGAGTTTCATGAATTTGTTCATGTATTTGATCATTTGGTCTCCTGATGAAGATATTACAAAACTTTGTAATATGACCAAACCCTTGACACTTGTAACAAAAGATGTCATTCTTTCCTTGTGAACCTATTGACTGTCTTGATTTATGATGTTCTTCATGCTTATTGTTGTATTTCTCATGATTCTATGCCAATTCATTCTTTGAGGATCTTTTACAATCTTTTGACTTATGACCAAACTGATTGCAACAGTAATAATGACCATTGAAATTTGCATACCTCATAGCATTTGGTTGTCTGATCTGATTTGTCTTTATTTTGCCAATACTTTCAATCCTGGTCTGATGATTGATCTTCAAAGTCTGATTGTCATTGTTCACATCAACCTTTATCTTGTCTTGAGTTACATGATTTTTCTCTTATTTTTATCCAAGACCATTTCTATTACTTTCATGCTTTTGACTACTCAAAATATTGTCAAGATCATTTGAACTCTTTTCAAACTTTACAAATCACTTTACCTTATAAGATATATTGTCTAAGTCAGCATTTAATGACTCAATTTCAATCACATACCTTAATCACTCATTTTATTTGGCTTTTAGGCTTGTAGACATAGTTTTTAATTGACTTTGAGATGCTTGATAGTATCTTCATGTTCCCGAGTGTCAGCATTCAATCTTTCTTCAAACACACTAAATTGTTATTCATAGTCCTTGATTTGTTACATCATCTCTTTGTTCTTTTTCTTCTCAATCTTAAAATCTTCAAGAGAATTCATAAATTAATCCTTATTATCTAAATCATTAGTTGTCTCTTTGTTTATCATGAGATCATCTCTTTTAGAACTTCTTGTTTCTGACTTCTAAAATGTTTCAATCTTGCTCATAGCCTGATTTAGTTTCATCTGTAAAGACTCCATTTCTGATTGATGCATGATACATTCTTCATCCTTACTCTTTAATTCTTCATTAAGATTACAAACCTGAGTTTTAAGTTGTTGTGTGATCTCATCATGCTCTTTGACTTCATTACTCAGCGTTCCTTGATCATAGGATTTGATCAAGGAATCTTGTTTTTTATTCTTTCTTTGTAGAATCTTCATTTCTTTCATAGTATTTAGATATTTATTTTCAAGAGTTAATTTCTCATCTTCTTCCTCTGAGTTATCTCCACCAAAGAAATCTTTGCTTAAAGAACATTCACCTTTATTATCACTGAAAGCCATGAACAATGTCTCCTTGTCCTCATTATGAAAAGAATCATCATTGTTAGATGTGTTTACTTTTTCTTCTGTAAATGAGTTACAATCTTCTTCATGGTAAAGTCTATTACTGCCTTTGTATGATTCCTTATTTCCATTTTTCTTACTCAAAAACTTTTTGTACTTGCTAGGACCCTCAGATTTCTTGTGTTCATCCCCATGAGATTCCTTATGAGTTTCTTAGAGTTCAAAGTTGTCTAAAAATTTAGTTACAAAATGACCAACTTTACCACATGAAAAACATTTAAAAGGAAATTTTCCTTCATACTTACCTGATCCTACATTCAATCTTCTTACAATCATGGCTTCAAGTTGATCTTCATTAAGATCAAAATTGTCAAGCCTTAACTTATTCTTCTTAGCTTCCTTGATCACTTTGAAATTTGATTCCTACTTAGGAGGTTTGTCCTCATCAACTCTCATCTCATAGGTAGTAAGGATGACATGCAATTCATCCATCTTCATCTAAATGAGATCATGATTTTCTTCTACAATAGAAACTTTTGAATCAAACTTGAGTGTAAGAGTCCTCAATACCTTTTGTATTATAGTAGCTTCATCGATTATCTCTCTAGGACCTCTAATCATGTTTAATACCTCATCAACCCTTAGAATATAGGATGCCACAGTATCTTCTTCTTTCATTTTGAGACCTTCAAATTGCCTTTGATAGGTTTGCAACTTGGCCAGTTTTACCTTAGAATCTCCTTCGTATATAGTCTATAATTTGACCGAAATTTCTTTGGCAGACTTGCAATGGATCACTTTAGTGAACTCAACCTCAGATAGACCATAAATGATAGCATTCATAGCTTTTGAATTATTCTCACTCAACTTCTTGTCAACAGTACTAGTTGGAGGAGTAGTTGGTGTAGTATAACCATCCATGACAGATTATCAAATATCAAACCCTAGAGACATGATGTATGTCCTCATTCTTGTACTCCAAAAAGCATAATTTGACCCATTTAACAATGGTTCTCACTTAGTAGAGAAACCCTACATCTATTGACTTTCCATATTGTACCTTGGATCACCTTCAAGTTGTCAAACTTACAATAAATATCTTGCTCTAATACTAATTGTTGGAAGTACAATCATTGTGGGGGGTTGAATCAGTGATGTAAGATATTTTAAAATTAAATTTTAATCCTTTAAACTCTTAATCAATGGCCATAAGCATTCATAAAGCATACAAGATGTTCATAAAAATGAATAAGCGAGATGATGCAAGATCACACACATAACACAAGATCTATGTGGGAAACCTTTTTGGGGAATAAAACTCACCTCAAGCTTGCAAACACATGGATTACTTGCCCTATAAGATGATCACAAACATGAGACATTTTATTGAAGAACCCACTTCACAAGGAGCACCCACCCCTAAGTATGAATAAGTACCCACTTGTTCTAGATTTTGAGCACCCATACAACACCTATAAAATAAACAACTCCAAAACTCTGATTGCATATCAATTTGATTGGAGAAATAGTGTATAACATCTCTTTTTCAAGATCTTCACACACACTCAAACTTGTTCATACAATCAATGCATTTAAACACCCCTTTTGGATCTTTCTAATCTTCTTCACTCATCCTCAATATGTTTTTTAATTCAGTCCATCCACTGAGCACACTACCCGTGATCTCTTTCCTTTGTCTCTATCTTCTACTCTCTCAACACATTCACATACAATTCTAGAAACCATTACCTTGGTCTTCACCTTTTATAGAGTTTTCATGAATATAAACTACTAGGTTGGCCATAATACTTGTCTTAACCCTTAAGACATCTATCATGCTAATATATATCTCAAATACATTATCACATGTCATCCATAGCATCTATGGGTCGCACTTAAGAAATTATGCCTTTCAATTAGGCCTTAGTAGCCCTTATAGGTCTCATGGATACCTATTCACCCACTTAACAATTCATCAAGCAAATTGAGAACATAAAATCAATTTCAAATACCTAGGTCCACTCCATATGACCTTATGACATCTCCAGATTATTACTCTCACCAAAACACTCTTCTACTAAAGCATAAATTACTTAAACAATAGTCTTGTACATAGTAGCACCATGAACGAACAAATAGTCAACTTTGAAGCTCTATAACTTTAAATTTACAAACATTCAGACCTTCTAATAAAAATTTTTAGATGTGCCTTGAAGTTATCTATAACTTTGATTTTTACTACATTAATAAATTCATCTTGGATCAAAAGATATAGCTCAAAAACTATAGTTTATTTTTCTCTCCTTAATTTGAATATTCAAATTCCAACAATCACTATTCAAACACTAAACATCGATCACCTTAACCTCATGCTCCCTGGTAACTTTGGAAAAATATACACCATTGGTCTCCTCAAAATTAGTTTGGTATTTACCTTAAAACTCTCATCATTGATCTTAGATCAAAGCTCCCACAATTGTGCCACTTGGTATCTCTACATGCCTTCTACACATTTGACTATTTGACTTGACCCATACCATCAATCTTTGTCTGTATGAACACCCATGAAATATTGATCTTCTATCAACTTAACAATATTTTGACACATGTCACAAGTGCATTTAATCTCAAAAACCTTTGATCATTTGACTTCATGCACACCATTGGACCACAATCTGGATGATGAACACTCACCATTAGATCTACTGATTAGTTGACCTTAGACTTCAACGTAGTTAAACTTGATGGACTCTAGCCCATCACAGTCTACAAGAGAAACTTTGAAGGTTTATGACTTGAGCTAGAAAACACTTCAAGAGTCTAAATATTCAAGGTACCTTCTTGGCTCTATAGACAACATCTCCATGAAATATTTTGACCTTGGTTGACTTTATGAGTACCTATAATAAATGCACAATTTTTTTGTTTCATTCATATCTACATGATGTGCAGTGATGATTTGGCTTCTCTTAAGCTAGAAGATGCATGTTTATCTTTTCAAATGATGAAGTGACATACCAGAACTTCACCAAGACATCTATGGATGCCTCAAACTTCTTCTTTATCCTTACATACCTGTAAATGTGCCATATCTCTCCAAGCTATCAAACACAAATTATTTTTCATTCATGCACTAGAACCATATACTCTCTTTGACATCAATGACAACCTAAGACATCAATGACCATGCTCAATATAAATATTCACTTGAACTAATCAAAACTTCTCTTGGAGATGTGATGTCATTTGTAAATTTGTTTTATCCTTCATAATAGATCAGATTATGCCTCTAATATAGTTAATAAGCAAAACCTTAGCTCCTTTGCCTTTGACCTTCTATGACTTAATAAAAAGGGTTAGCACTTGAGTTGAGCTAATTGTAGCAATCTTGTTGTTTATAAGTGCTACCTACATAGCCATATACTCTAAAGAGGGCCTCAGTCTCTCATGTAGTTTTCTTTCATAGGTATGTGTGTGTAATGATAATCATGCAAGTATGCTTTTTCTCCTATTGCAACCCTTGGTACAAGCAATGCAAGTGCAAATTTAATTTTTAATACCTAAGACTTTAGTTCTATAAATTTAATATATGATGCAATCAAATAGCTTTTGAATAAGATAAATTACATGCTAATTGAGAATCTTGCTTCATTATATAAATTATACCATAACTTTGTATATATAGGGAACCTTTTTATTTTGAATTAGGGTGTATTGGTGCATAAAATATGATAATAGAATAAATACACAGGGCTTCACAAATGGTAACAAATTGAAAAGTACATAACACAATCAAAAGATAAGTTTGGACACTACCATTGACTTCTTGAGCTAGCCAGTAGTGTCCAGGGGTTAAAAACACAAAAGTAATCAAATGATAGGTAGGGATTCTTAAATCATATTGGATAAAGGCATATCATATAATATAACGATATTAAATATTTGATAAATTCTAAAAAATAACATCGAATTGAAGAGGTCCATGTGAGATCACACCACTAGATGCCAACTCTCTATTAAAAGGTCTCTACATTTAAAGTTATGAAACTGTGATTGTATCAAATATCGGTATCTTCATTCCATCCACCCCCCTTTAATCTAGTAATGCATGAAAATTAAATTACTATTTTAAAGAAAATAAAATACATAGCTCGATGTGTACAACACACCTTGTCTTTTCTTTAGCTTTGTTTGAACATGTTGTTTGAATTTTACCTGCAACTAAAAATCATGTCACAATGTAATCAGCATATATAATCTAAAAATGGGTAATAATATAAATTATCTAGATAAAATCAAGAGCATCGATATAATACACATGTGTATATGTTGCATAATGATGACTCTAGGATGTTGGTACCTATGGAAGCTAGTGAAGTAGGAAGGGACTTGAGACCTCATACATTTTTGGGCTAGGAAAATGAATGAGTATATAATCAAGCATGTTGGTTTCAATCTGGAAGTACCATATTTGGAGCAGAGAGAGTTGGGTGGTGATTATGCCCCCAACCTAGTATAAGGAGAGTAGTGATATGACCATTTAGAATACTACATCCCAACCAACACAACTCAAGTGTAAACACATTTGTAAACTTATGTAAGTTGAGTGATTTAATCAAACTCATCCTATATAACATAGTCTAGTGAGGTTGAGTGATTTAATCAAACTCAACCTATAAAGCTGGTGAGGGTGAGTGATTTAATTAACTCATTCTATAAATCTGGTGAGGGTGAGTGATTTAATCAAACTCATCCTATAAATAGAACCTATTATTACAGATAGATAAGGTTTGGTAACAGTACTTCCTAATGTAATCAATGCATCTTGGTGAAACATTTTGTATATATAATATGGTGAATCTAGAAGATGAATCACTACATTTGGTAACTAATAGAAGGGATGAACTCCATTCATGCCCCATGTCATATTTGGTGTGAGAAATGTGTTTTCTATATATTTGTGCATTTTACTTAGAATATACATGTTTATTGTATGTCAAGCCGAAGTATCTATCAAAATTTCACCTCTAATATGTAAAGTATGTATAGAAAAATTAACAAAAATATGAAAAAATGTGTTCCAAATCTATGAAAATCAGTGCCAATATGTATAATTTTGACCAAAATATATATCTAAACCATGTAGTGCAACTCTGGATATTTTGAGAATTTTGTAAGTGTGGAGGACGTGTCTTTATGACATGCCCCCACTAAAATCTGTAAAATGTGTAACTATGGAGGTCATACCTTTATGACATGTCCCCACTAATATGCCCCCCTTTTGTTATGAGGGGAATAGAATTTTGTAGTTATTGCATCATAAAAGGATAAAGTAGTTATAATATATATAGATCAAGTATATGGGATTCAATTTATGTAGTGGTAATATGCCTCAATAATTTATTAATATGGAATATATATCATTGTATGTTAGTATTCAAAATTTTAATGATGCATGGGTTGAACAAGATTTTAAGCACTTTTAGATTTGAAAAAGAGTAGGTAAAATATTAGTATGTTATGGAAGGGCTCATTGTATGGATCCCAACACCACTTGAAATTTTGGATTTGGATAAATGATGTGCAAGATATGGTCCTTTGAAATTATGATAGTGGAAAAGTAGAAGGCTATATAAGTGAGTTAGTAAAATAATATTTTATTTTATTTTCATTTTGAATTTGTGAAAAAAAGTGCTTTAGGGCAAATTTGAAAATGCCTCATGGGAGAGTAGTGCATCCAATGTGATTTGAGTTAATTCAAGCCACCCTATGAGGATAGGACCTTGAGAAGATAACAAGTAGAATAATTTCTGATTAGTTTGGTAATTTTAGATTTTTTGAAATTTTGTCTTTCTTTTTCCCTTTTTGAGTTTTTGAGGGTCAATGAACACTAATGTCACTGACGTGGATGGTACCATTAAGCCTTCGACAATATCATCCATTTTTTTGATAGTAATGTCCTAGCTACTATCTTGAACTGATGGTCGTGACTAATGCTACTATCTAAATATATCTTTAAAATTTTAGTTTTAAAACATGTTATAAATTGTTTGAATTTGATGATTAATACTTGTTTTTGACTGCTCATGTGTGTAGAAGGATGTGCATATCCATGATTTTTATCATGGAAAACATTATTATACCCTTACTGAGCTTGGTTTAGATGATGATGATTGGGGTATTATTGATTGGGCTAGATTGGGGCATATGGCTTGTTTAGGATAGGTCCCATATGATATACATCTCGTGATAGCATTAGCCGAGAGGTGGAATGTTGATGCTTACACTTTTTACCTCCCCACTAGGATAAGACTATTAATTTGGAGGATGTATAACAAATTTTTCCACTACCAATTATAGGTGATAGGGAACAGGTTTTTGATGAGGTGAACATTAACTATATTTAGAGATCTCATATGTAATTTATTGGGTAGTGGTCAGTAGATGTAGAATCGAGCATTAATTTTCATGTGGATACAATTGTTAAGTTTAGTGTTTTCTAATTGCATAAATTTAGTTATTGTTTATTAACCTATTTCATATCAGTCAATCATGGTGGGGTGGAGATATCCTACCAGATGTATCATATTTTTCATCATATTGAAGATCAAGGAGAGATTTTCTTGGGGGCACACCATGGTAGACAACCTCTATAGATATTTTTAAAGATTTTGATTGGAGGTGTAAGGTGTTGGACTAGGTGATGGTACACTTTTCCATTCATGGGTGTATGAGCACATTTCATTTGTGTAGTCATTTTGTGTATATTTAGCAGGATAGGCCCACCCTTAGGTTTTTACAACATGATGAGTGGCACCTCATGATAGAGCATAGATGACCATGGAGTATCAATGATATTAGATCGATTGACATTGACCTAGATCATAAAACATCTATGCAAGACATTTTCAAGGTTGGTTGAGGATGCACATGAGTTATGTCGTATTCATGCTAGCATGTGGTTGGTTGATCGATTTCTTGGTGTGTATGAGATATTTTAGTATGATCGTGTGTTATGGAATTTTTTATTGATCAGGGGGTGCCCTCAAATCCATATTCATGACATCACACAATGAGATTTATCCATAGGCGAAATGATATACCCACCCTGATAAGAGCATATCTAGCACCTTTTCCTCTTAGAGAGATTTAGTTGTACCATTTGCTTTAGGGTATGATTATGGATGCACAAAGGTGTATATGAAGTGGTGGATAGGGACCTGATGGCCATAAATATTTATAGTGATTATTTCCCCTTGGTTTAATGCCTATATCATAGAGTGGTGATGGAGGTTATAGATATGGTGGAGTTCTCCTAGGTCCATAGCCTTTAGATGAGACTAGTATTAGGGCCAAATGTGAGGATATCATTACATTTTATTTTTATTGGTAGAATATTGGGTAGGTATATATAATGAATATATATGATTTTTTAATTGGTTACAAGTATTCAAGTGTGGCCATTGATGATAGATTATGTTGTATGGTCCCTGACTCAGAGTGTTCCCATAGACAAAAGTTGGGTATAGCTTTATAGAGAGAGTTGTAGATATTGTGGGCATTCATGTTAACTTGCTTTATCATGTGGATATAGTAGTGGTATCATATCATACAATAACCACCGATTGGGATGGCTTACATGTGGAGATTGATAGACAAGATGTCTCAAAATAGAGCTCCACTAAGATTATGCAGGTTATGATCAACCACTATGATGCCCTATGCCAAGAGCATGACCAAATACTACATTGGATAGGATCATTAGAGGAGATAATATGGTAGTGATCACGATCTTGTGGGCTTAGATGGGATCTTAGATCCTCCACATCTAAGGATGTGATAGTTATGGAGATAGATAGTGATGATAACTCATACACACCCAAGGATATGCCCCTATGTGTGATTGTTATTGTTTATTTATAAAGTTGGATTATTATTATTATTATTATTATTATTATTATTATTATTATTATTATTATTATTATTATTATTATTATTATTATTATTATTATTATTATTATCATTATCATTATCATTATCATTATTATTATTATTATTATTATTATTATTATTATTATTATTATTATTATTATTATTATTATTATTATTATTATTATGTTGTTGTTGTTGTTGTTGTTTTGGTATATTTGGTCTTAAATTTATGTGCATTTAATTGCTTATTATTTATAATGTTTTAATTTTTACTTTGTGTAAGATTTATGAGGGTTTGATATATTTACTTGTGATAAAATTTTGGAAATTATATTTTTTTTATTTAGTGATATGTGAGGCAATCACCTTATGCAATAGAATCTAGTTCGGAATAATAAATATTAATCCAATGATCAAATCATAATTAGGTTTCTACTTTCAATTATAACATTGTAACTAATGTATTTGTTAAAGTATCAAGTGTATCTAGATGATCTATATTGGTGTGTGTTAGTTTTAGTATCCAAATCTATTATATAGATATGCAATTAGGCTCTATTATATTTGGCTCAATGCCTTCTCCACGTGTCCCTCTAGCGATAACTCAATAAACTAATGGTTTCTTGGTAGGATCAGTGTGAGATATATCAATCATTGTAGATGGTAAACTAGGAGAAGGACATCTTCTAGTGGTTGACTTCTTTGATGGACCATACATTCTTGAAAAGGAGCAGAATGGGATGTCTTGACCTTATTATAATTACCTATAGAATAATTATGGGAAAGATACCTCGATGTGTCTTTCTGAAATGCAATAATCCCTCGATTGGCAAGTTATTAAATTGTTTGCCTTAGTGCAAAACTATCATTATCTCAATGTTCGTTAATACGATGGTAAGTACAAAAGGGTTATCCTTTTGCCTTTTCAAATCTATGCAGTGGATGATAATAGCTAGGAAGAATAGTATTTAACCATTTATCCAATAATGTATGCAATATATCATGTGATGTGTTTCTTAGCCGATCGAATTGAAGTGGTTGCTTCTTATTAGGGGTATATGTTTTAACTTTAGGAGGTATTTTGTATGTGGATTCCTTTCCTCTGTGTAAAACTTTTACTATTTGTTCTTTGGTGTCACTATAAATTTAGAATAAGGTATTTGAGTTGGATCATGGCCCTTTTTGTTTTGTTCTTTTGCTTTGTAGGAACTATTTGTAACATTTTTTCCTTTAGGTGAAGAAATAGGTGATTCAATAGTGGTATTTTTTAGGGCACATGCATAGTTATACACATCCCAATATATCATATTGAAAGAAGTAAATGGATTATGTAATGTTATTTATCTAAGTGTAGAAAGAAGACCCCTACTAAATATGAATTTTAATTCTAAATCTGAGGGGGTGTAGTTCAAGGAATACAAGATATCCATAAATCTAATAGCATAGTCTTGAATTGGTTCATCCTTATTTTGAGTTATGGCTTGTAAATGATCCAAGGTAGCTTCGTTAATTTATGTTTATGTAAATTATATAAAAATATATCCTTAATTATTTTAATGGTTGATAAGGAACCATTAGGAAGGCTATAAAACTAATCGAGAGCTTTTCAAGCTAAACTTATATGGAAGGCTTTGAACAATAATTGTCCATATTTAACCCAATGGTCAAAGGAGCGTATATAATTTTTCAAATGAGTAGCAATATCTCCTTGACCATCAAAGGAAGAGACATAGGCATGAAAAAATTGGGGGGGTATGGATGATCAAATACATCACGTGTAAGGGTTTGGTCCTCTAAGGTATTATCATTAAAGGTATCCTCATGGGAGGACACTCGCAACATAAGAATAGACATTTGATGTTGAATATTTGCTATAGTAGTCATCATAGATAGAATGTCAATAAGAGAGGTTGGTAAAGAGTATGAATATTTGCTTCAAGGTTGTAGCCTACCATCCATATGAAACATAAGAATAATAGGTTATTTACCTCTAGACTTGCATTCTGAAATATGTTCATCACATGGTTTGGGAACATTAAGTAAAGGAATATCCATTGATAAAGAAACAACTATATCCTTTTGGATGTTACAAAGGTTAATGACACTATAATTTCAATGTGATATATTACTTGGAAATTAAATGATATACAATAGGAATGGGATATGTGGTTTCATTTTCTTTGTCTAGAATTGAAACATGTTTTTGAGAAGAAAATATGAAGGAAGGAGAGAGGAGAATATCGTCTACTTTATTTGCAACATTATAAAAAGGAAAAATGAAATTTTCACTTTCATTTTTCAACTTAAATAGAGGAAGTAGACATAATGCAATGCTACTTTCTAATTTTGGTATATTTTTATCATATGATAAAGAGACATTTGATGCAATATTGTCTTTTTTGTCATGCAATGTAATTTTTATTTCCTTTGTTTCACATTGTGCAATTTTGGAAAGAGATGTAGTAAATGTATTGGATAATGGAGATGTATCTTCAAATATTACATTTTTTATGAGATATTTCTGAGGGCTTGTATTTTCATTTCCATCTTTCCAATGAAGTGAAATAGGGTAAGAAGTATTACATGCATGTTACTCATTGTAATCTAGAGAAAGAGAAGTAATTTCACTATTTTCATCTAGAAGTGCAACATACTTTTGATCAAAAAATGTAAAAGAGAGAGAAAGAGGAAAATTCTTTATTTTGCTTGAAACATCATCATAAGGAGTAAAATGCCAATTTCACATTCAAAAGTGAAAGGAATAGAAGATGCAATATCAATTTATAATTTGGATACATCATTTTCATATGAGAAAGGAACATTATGATAACTAGCATTTGAATCTTGATTTGCATTATTACTACTTGACTTTGGAAATTATTTCAATAGGAAACCTTTGGCAAATTTGTTTTGTTATTTATCTTGAATTTGGATAAGCATAGAATCACATGCATCTACACTACCTTAACTAGTATAATCATTTTCATCTTTCCAATCTAAAATGATACGGAGAGGAGTACTTTCATTATTTTCATTTGAGAGATCTAAATAAGGAACAAGATTTTCAACATTATCAATAGTTTGGAAAGATGGCAAAGATTCATCCTTTTCAACATGTTCATCATTAGAAAAATAGGAAATGCATTGTGTTATGCATGATAAAATGTTATTGTGATGCACTAATAAAGTTTATCATTTTTAAATTTTTGGGCATTGTATCATTGGATGTGAGAGAAGTAGGAGAACTAGTCTTCTCATATTCATAGTGAAGAGGCATATAATCACATTCATAACCATATGAACACATGCTATGATTTTTGAAATATTTATTTAGACTTGCACTCTCATTATTAGTATTTTCATTATCATAATTGTAATAAAAATGGATGGTTAGAGAAATTGTTGTTTTACCATAAGATCCTCATAGGCAATACATTGGTCATCTGGAACAAAAAATATGATATCCAAAATATGTGGAATCTTATGGATTTAAATAAGAATATTCATGATGAGGGTTCGAAGTTGGGACACAACAACAAAGATAAATAGTACAAGTCCTAGGGGGAAAATGTGAAAGAAGACTTTATCAAGCTAATCCCATGCAATAAATCAGATCTAAAAAATAAATATGGAAATCTGAAAATATTTTTTTATAAAAGGAGAAACCCTAAATGTAATCTAGGATTTGGTGCAAATAATAACATAGGTCAGGTTCACCTAAAAAAATTATACAAAATGGATCTATTACATAAACACACTATGTAAATAAAACATTTTAATGTAATATTCAGATTTTGGGCGATATAGATTATTTATTATAATTTAACTTATTCAAAAATGAGTAATCAATATAAAAAATATTTTACAACCAAGGGGTAGAGAGAGAATATCTTGTTTAGTGTTATGTTCTTAACTATTATAGTAATCCAAATTCATCTTAGGCCTATGAAGAAACTTTATATTTTGTTCATTATGCATTCTAATTGTTCCTATTTTTTGGACACTACTATCAACTTAAGATTTATCATCGATGCATGTGTCCAAATACTGGCACATGTTTCTAGCCCTAAATATGTGTTGGAACTAATGAAAAATTTTCCTGGAGATATGTTGTCACTTGTAAATCTATTTTATCCTTCAGAACAAATCAAATTAATCATGCAATACAATCAATAATAAAAACCCTAGCTCCTTTACCTTCAACCTCATATGACTCAATAAAAAGGGGTTAGCACTTGAGTCAAGATAACCCTAGTAACCATGTTGCTACTAAGTGTTTCCTATATAGCCATATACTCTAAATAGGGCCTCAAACTCACAAGCAGTTATCCCTCCTAGGTATTTATGCGTAATGGTGATCCTGAAACTATATGCTCTTTATCCTATTGCAATCTTTGGTACAAGAAATGCAAGTGTAAATTTAATTTTGAATACCTCAAATTTGTAGTTCTAACAATTTGATACATGATGCAATTCAATATATTTTGAATAAGATAAATTACATGCTAATTGAGAAGCTTGCTTCATTATATAAACTATACAATAGCTTTGTATATATAGGTGTTTAACCCTAAAATAAAGATATGCAAAATTTAGGGTTAAAAGGGTAGAGATAACCTAGGGCACAAGGATGGTATATTATCTCTAAAACAAGTCTTTTATTTATGAAACTCAGATAAAACATATATTGAAATTATGTTGAGATGCTAAAGATATAAATTAGAGCTATGATAAATATTACGATGATAACAAAAATGTGATACTTAGTTGGTTTTGATGTTAATACAGATTTAGATCTAGAATAGTTATAAAGTAGATTGGATTAGATTATGGATCAGTCACCTAGTTCTATAAATTATACCTCTATAACTGTAGACACTTATGTCGACCTAGGACAGTTGTGTCACCACTACTATCTAATTTGTATGCAGGTGTCTAGTATAGAATACCTATTAAAACTAGATGTGACCACCTAGATGCTTATGGGTTCTATGTCACCTTCACTCTGGGGCATTTAAATCTAAGTCATGGATTGTCGCTCCTTGTCAAATAGTAAAACCCTAGTTCTTCATCTTCATAGTGACTATGGTAAAAATGGGTTAGTGGGCACACGATGTCAAAATTCCCTAAATAGCCTTTTATCAATGAGCTTTGTCTACATAGCCATTATTTTGAAGAGGATCTCAGACTTATGTAGTTATCCTCTATGTGTTGGCTTATGTGTGAATCATGCAATGTATGGTAAGCAACTACATAGAGTCACCTATCTTATAGCTTATAAAATATGGATCATGGCATGCTCCTTCAATATTTTACACATGTATATGTGTTGTCCTATGATTGATAAGAAAATAAGAGAAAATAGGGAAGCTTTGCTCACTTGAGTGCTTGATAGAATGTTTTTGGTAAGTTGCCTTTGTGAATCGCTAGGTCTATGCTAGGTGAGGAAAGAATGAGAGTTGATCTTATATTTATACCAATCCCTTTGGATAATATCTCACATTAAATTACTTAGGCCAACTATATGAATATGTTTTGTTTTTAAATTAGATGACTTTAGGGCACTCGACACTTATGTTGGGATAGGACACTTGCATCAATGCAAGTATCTAATTGGAATGCAAATGTCTGGATAGTTGAAAAATAGGTGTAAGTCCAAAACTTGTATAGATGGAAGATAAATAGGTTTATAACATTTTGGACAAAATAGAATGCCTTAATCATCATAATAACATTAGATGGACTAAAGGATAAGCAATTAGACATAGAGAGATAGCATATGCAAAGCCTTTTGTTGGCGGGAAAATTTTAGAAGCTGAAGGTACATCAATGATAGGTATATTTTGAGTATACAAGATTGGTGTGCTATATAATTTAGAAATAGTATCTACATTTTCTTCCCTTTAATCTAGTAATGAATTTGCTAGTTTAAATAGAAAATAATGTGTACTTGAGTATCTACATTTAATTGAATTCAACTTGAGTGCTTTGCTAATGATTGACTTGTAAACAAGAACATGTTACAATATATAATCAATGCATATAATCTAAAATTGAAAGTATTGAAATGGTTGACATTGAAAGAGATCAAGGTTTAGGTGTACACATGTATTGATGCAATTGTCTTGCCTTTAAAATTTTTGATTTGAAATATGTGTCATTATGAATCACTAAAACTGAGATTATGACAAATATAAAACCTAGAAAGTGTATATATCTGAAGAGATAAAGAGAGAGATTGGATGATACATGCCCCCAACCTTGGAAAAATATGAGTTGCCACCTAGTAGTTAAGATTAATTCAACTGTGCAACCCAATAATAATAATTTGGTGAGTGTGAGTGAACTAAGTCAACTCACACTATAAAAATGGTGAGGCTAGATTATTTAATTAAGTCCAACCTATAAAATTGACAAGGTTGAGTGATTTAATCACCCCAACCATACCAAAAAGTGAACCAACTAATACAGTAGATTGACTTAATATAGCTAATAATAGTCTAACTTGGTGGATGATGACAGTCCCTGAAAGTGTTTGAAATATAAAACTAATTTGATTTTATAATATTAGGCATACATTTCATATCATATGCACCTTATATATGTTTCATATTAAAACTATATATAACAATGGTACCAATGTATAGAATTTTGCCATAAGTATATATCTAAATCGTATAACTATGCAATTTGGTCAATTTTAAATTATGTAAGTGTGGATGACATGTTTCTAAAACATGTCCCCACTATAATGGATAAAACTAAAAACTGATATAAGTGTCATTGTGGAGTACATATTTCTAAAAATGCCCCCACTATAATCTAGGTATGTTAAATACTGAATAAACATGGAAAACATGTTTCCAAAACATGTCCCCATTGAATCTAAAACTATGATAAATGTAGAGAATATGTTTTCAAAACATGACCCCATTGTAATTTAAATATGTGAAGCAATGTGTAAGTCATGCCTCTATGGCATGCCCCCATTTGTATGCCCCCCTGCTTTAAGGTGAGGGGAAGTAGCAATTGGTAGTTGCCTTACCTCAAAAGGATAATATAACCATGTGACCTATGAATGTACCATGTAGCATATACAGGGAACATGTCTAGGTAGATATATAATTGAAGCACAAAGAATGTGATCACATTAATCCTAAGATGCATGATGTCTATCATGGCAACATCTAGAAAGTAGTAGTACAAACTCAACAAGTAATCAAGCACACACGCAACAACATTCAAAATCAAATCATAAGACAATGGTCCAAGGAAACCTCAAACAAAGGTCATATTTTAATGCTGCACAATCAAAGGGACATGACTTATTCAAATGTCCACAAAGCAATAACGACATATTAAAATATCAACTTACAATAAACAATGACATATTCAAATGTCAAAAAGGCAAACAAAGTCACGGGGGCCACAAATAATGGAGCATATTCAAATGCTCAAACAAGCAAGACAATAGTAAGGCAAGACACTCAAATAATTGCATAAATGAAATCATAGGCAATCGACATAAACATATCATACTAGTCCATGGATATATGTGTTAGCAAAAAATGTTAAGTACATATCATATCAAGTACACTATGAAAGATATAATCATGGATAAAGGAATGTATAAATACATATATGAGATTGAATATAATGGTGTAAACTGACCATATAAGTATATAAGTTGGATGTATCATGATCATAGATGTAGATGCCCCTAATGTCTTGGTGACAAGAGTAAATTGAAAACCCAACATCTAAAAGTGCATAGACCATGCATCTATGTATACTTAAATCACACTCAAAATATTTAGGAAACATGTGTATATAGAAAAAATTGATATGTTATCTAACAACATATAACTAATAACATATATGCCAATGAGCTAATCAGATATGAAAATGTTGAACATAATTTTTCATTTTTGATTTTATTTTTTTTTGGTTTTTTATAATATGTGAAGCCTTAAAACCTTAAGTTGGATCCTTTAAATTGTTTGAATCATGGTTTCATAAGTGAAAATGACACATAGCATGTTCCTCATCATGTTTTACATGTGTAGTAGAAGAACCAATGTTATCATTTTGAATATGGATCGATTTACCTTCATGATTAAAAAAAAATACGTTGTTGATTTTTTTCAATTTTTGCTTCCATTTGATATAACTAAAGAGTTCCCAATGTAAAAGCATATGGAGAGTATTGTGGCATAACCTAAACTTGTGTTTGAATTAATTTAGGACCATTAACAATTGGTAGTGTTATGTTGTTGAAGGAGTCTTTGAAACCTCCTTTACTTTGTGAGCCTTTTAGATCAAATCCAATTTGTTGTAAATATCTTATATTAGAAGTAGTTTTTGTTTGTGTGGGATTTATTTGGTTATGCAAAAAATAAGCACCACCCATGAATAATGTGATTGTCAAATATTTTTGGCGTGGATGATTTTTGTGTTGTTCACTTTGGGGTTTTTTTATAGGATGTGGACCTTGGATTGGTCCCATATTGAGTAAACTTTGTTAAGCTCCCATATAAATATTAAAAACACCATATTTTTGTTCATAATGTTCATTTGGTAATTCATCTCCCTCCTTTATGTGAAGAATAAAACTTCAGTATTTACAAGGGGATATGTTAAGGTCCTTTGGATGAGTAAGTATGAATGAAGCATATCTATGCACATCCACATATAAATGGGTTAATGACTCATATTTTTAATGTAATATTTTTTATTTCAATGGAGAAAGAAGACCTCTACTAAAAATGAATTGTAACTTCAAATCTAAAGGTCTAAATGCTAGTTCATATGGTGTACTTTTGAATCAAATGGTATAATCTTGAATGGATTCGTCATCACATTGTTTTAAAGTGTGAAAAATTTCTAATGTAAGTTTTGTCACCTTATAGATATTGAAAGCCATGAAGAATGCATCTTCTAATTGTGAAAAATTGGTTATGGAACCTTTTGGTAGGCTATAGAACCAATTATGAGCCTCATTAAAAATGCTCATATGGAATACTTTTAGCAATAAATTTTCATATTTTTCCCATTGACCAAAATAATGTACATTATTTATTATGTGGTTGAATGTATCCTTATGGATCAAAAAGAGAGGTAAATTTGGCAGTTCAAAATATTTTGGATAAATATTCAAATATACATTGTGCAAGAGGTTGATTATTGAATGAGGTAATATGTTCATTAGTATTATGGAAATCCATTTGCATTTGAAGTATAGAAACATATTTTTTAAGATACCCAATAGTTCTCTTCATATAAATAATATACCTTATGGGAATTGTGGTGCTTTGCATAGGCATTATCATTGATTCTAATCCACCACCTCTCTTTAATCTAGGCATGTCAGTATCATCATCCCCATGGATAACAAGTACAAGCTCTAAGTCACTAAATTTAGGATACTTTGGTAATGATATTAGATCTTTGAATTATGGTACCCATGGTATATTATTTGAATATCTCAATTCATTCACTTTTGGTGGAGATATAACAATCGGTATTGGAGGGAGCTTTTATAAAGGCACCTCTTCTGGTATGGTATAAACTTTTTACATGAATGAATATGTTGGGAGATAAAGATCCCTTGGTTTAAAGACCTCGATTGCAAGATTTGGAACATTAGGAGCCTTTGATACTTTAGGTTTGCAATTCTTCCCTCTTCTTGGTACCTTAAAGCTACTTGGGAAAGATGCCATAATGTCTTGGTTAACCTTTGGAAAATTTTCAAGGTCAAATGAAGGGAAAATAGAATCATCACCCTTGATAAGGGGGACATTATTTGGAAATGTTGGAATTATGGAGGTTTGAATTAATTTATTTGAAATAATATCCCCCTTATATAAATTTATAAATCAGTCATAATTTCCTCATGTAGTTGGCGTAACTTTGGACAATATTATGAAGGATTTATCTTGCTCATATGTGTCCTTTTTGGTGGTAAAAGTCACATGAAGGGAATGATTAGATTACTTGCCTCACTAGTGACTCATGGATTTTTATGAAAATCCCAAGCCTTGCCTAGTTGTATTATTTTCAAGAGATATAGGGTGGTTTATAACGTATTATTTGATCCTAATAAGTATCCTTTGTATCCATATTTTATCAAATATCGAAGGCCAAAATCATATGATGGTGGTGTAGGGAGTATGGGTAAAGGCTCTTTATCTTCCTTAAGATGGATCAAATCCTCTCTTGAAATGGTGGGAGCATGGACCTGATTAGAAGGATGGTAGTTACCACAATTCAAATATTTGAGATGAGATGCTTTAACATTTGGAAGATTATAAGAGTAATTAATTTTTACCCCTTATTTGATATAAAGTTAGAGAGTTTTGTAATCATAGTCATCAAATCAATCAATATCATCCATGATAAGAGAGATAAAGAACAAAAATATTAGGACAAAGTAGGTAAAAAAACATCCTAAATGGTACATTTAGTCAATAATGATGTTCAAATATCATGTTCATCAAATGTTTAACCCTTAAATCTAGATATAGGGAAGCTAGGGTTAAAGGGGTAGAGATATCATAGGGCACAAGGATGGTATACTATCTTTAAATTAATCCAATTATTTATAAAATATAGATAAACATGTACTATATTTATTATGCTAAGATACTAAAGATATAAATTATAGCTATGCTAGATATTGCAATGATAACAAAAATAAGATACTTAGCTAGTTTTGATGTTAATATAGATCTAGATCTAGAATAAGTAAAAAGTAGACTAGATCTAGATTTTAGATCAGTCATCTAATTCTAGAAATTATACCTTTGTATCCATACACACTTGCATCAACCTGGGACAGTTACATTGACTTTACTATATAAATTAGATGCAAGTATCTAGTATAGAATACCCATTAAAACTAGATGTGACCACTTAGATGCTTCAGTGTTTTGTGTCATCTTTACTCTGGTGCATTCATATTTTAGTCAGTGACTATCACTCCTTTTCAAATAGCAAAACTCTAGTTCTTCATCTTCATAATAGCTATGGAAAAAAAGGGTTAGTGGGTACACGGAGTTGAGCTACCTCAAAGACCCCTCTATCAATGAACATTGCCTACATAGCTAATACTCTAAATAAGGCCTTAGACTTATGTAGTTCTCCCCTACATGTTAACTTATTTCTGAATCATGCAATGTGTGATAAGAAACTACATAGAGTGACATAACTTATAACTTAGAAAATATGGCTCATGGAGTGTTCCTTTAGTACTTCAGACCTGTAGATGTGTTTTCAAAATGATGGATATGGAAATATGAGAAAACAAGGAATCTTTTCTCACTTGAGGGCTTAATAGAATGATTTTCATAAGTTGCTTTATGAGTTACTAGGTCTATGCTAGGTGAAGAAAGAATGAGGGTTGATATTATATTTATTTCAATCCCTTTGGAGAATATCTTGCATTAAAGCACTTAGGCTGACCATAGGAATATGTTTTGTTTGTAAATTGGATGACTTTAGGGCATTGAACACTTGTGTTGGGATAGGACACTTGCATCGACATAGGCATCTAATTAGGATGCAAGTGTTTGAGTAGTTGAAAAATAGGTGTGGGTCTAGAACTTGTAGAGATGGAAGGTAAGCAGGTTTATAGCATTTTAGGCAAGATAAAAGGCATGAGTCATCATAACAACATTGTTTGGACTAAGATATAATTCATTAGGCATAGAGATATAGTGCATGTGAGTTTTTTGGCAGTGGGAAAGGTCTAAAAATTGAGGATACATCCATGATATGTATTTTCCAAGTGTACAACATTAAGGTGTTATATAATTTAGAGATAGTGTCTACAATAGGGAACTTTTTAATTTTGAATTAGAACCTAGTGGCATGTGAAATATGATAATATAATAAACACATGGGGATTCACAAATGGTCACAAAGCAAAACATATGAAAAATGATCAAAATGTAAGGCTAGACACTACTGTTGACTTTAGATGCTAGTGCCCTAAGCTAGTTGGTAGTGTCCATGGGTTTAAAAACATAGAAATAGTCAAGTGACAGTTAGAGATCCCTAAAGCACACTAGATAAATGCACATAAGATAACATAAATATATAAAAGATCTTTAAAAAAGTAATAAAATAACATAAAACTGAAGAGTGTCCATCTGAGATTGTAGGACTATATGCCTAACTCTCTACCAAAAGGTATATACATAAAAAGCTATGAAAATATTCTTGTACCAAATATGGGTATCGACATTTTATTTTCTTTCATGCTACCTCAAAAATATACAATGATAAATTTTATAATCTAGAGTTTGGTTATCGATTTGAACTCAAGTTAAGCAAACCCTAGTAAATTATTAGAGCAATAAGATCTCAAATGGTTCGGAGCATTAAAGGTCATTAATAAGGCTATAATTAAGCATTGTAAGATAATAAATGTGTCAAGATAGAGGCATAAAAGTTGGTGGGGTTGAAAAAAGGTTGTCACAGAAGAAAATGTTATATTAGAGAAGAGCATGCCAGAAGTGTATAACAAGATGAAATTGGTGGTCAAAGAACCTTAGGTCTCCCCTTATGGAAATATGGCCCAATCATAAATAATTATAACAAAAATAGGTACAAAAAACACCAACTAGTTCATGCATACAAACAAACAAACCCTATCAATGGATGGAATGATGGAGCATACAAGGTTAATAAACCACAGAGATTTATATATTTGATGAAGATAGAACTCTGTCAAAATGCTAACTCATCATCACAACCAACTGCATTGCCATCAGTAGTGATATTGCAAGTAATATACGTCAATGCAAGATAGTATTGGGAGATATTAATATGTCGACAAGTTTGAACAAGTCAACAAATATAAAGAAACATAAAAAATAAATAAAAATAAGATAGGCATAACCAAATAAGAAAAACAAAGCTGATCATAAAGGATAGCCATTGGCCTTGCATATTTAGAATAAAAATCTCATTTAGAACCTCAAGTGGGACAAGAGAAAAGAGTAAAAGATGATAATTAAAAAATTAGGATAGGAAGGAAGAAAACACATAACACTTAGGTCAGTAGTCACCAAGAAGAGATCCAAGATGATGAGGAATCTTACGGCCCTAAAATGGCTCCACTCATTTAGTCACTAAAGCTCTATGTGCAAGATTTAATGAGTTTGAAAGAGATACTAGAAATTATGGAAGAAAGGGAGAAAATAAAATATATTAAAATTAACGATGTGTTAAGCACCGAGCAAAGGCTACAAGAGGACAACAACATGTTTAAATCCCAAGTGGAAAAACTTCAAAATCTTGTGAATGCTAGACAACACAAATGGAAAGTTTTAAAAAAACCATTCACACTCTAATAAATGGCAAGGTAGTGGAGATGAAGATAAAAGCAACACAAATAAAAGAAGTCCAAGAATCAATTTGCAGTATGGAAATGAGAGAGAATGAGCCAATTAATAAACTAGAATAGGCTAAAAATGGGCATAGTTAGTAAAATAATTGGACGAGTCACAAGCCAATAAATACCAAAAGTTCCCATTTTTATACCAATAGGAGGACACACTGAAAAATAATGTCCACACATATGTTATTTGGCCCTGTAGTGATATTAGTATTGATAGATATGTTAGCAATGTGCAACAATCATAAAAGGTTCGCACAATGGACATTATTGATAATTCTCTTTGGTTTCATTGAACCCTTCCATTTTATATTTTGATTGTGTTGTATCTTGTAATTTGATATAGGATTTGGATGAGGATGAGGTGATGTTTTCCAAAGCATTATGATTCATTTCTTGGTGGTATGGCATTCAATTTTTATTTAGCAAACCAATAAGTTTCTCCTTCATGTCGGTGCCTTATTCTTGCTCTTTGTCAACCTTTCTAGCCCTGACAATTTGAAAGTCAAATATCTTCATTTTAGGGTGACATATACATATATGTGCATACATTGCTCATTCACTTCCACTTTATTATCCTTGACAAGAGGTTTTATTTCCATGCCATGAACATGGATATTACTTGGTAGCTACTACCTTGGACATTATATATATATATATATATATATATATATATATATATATGACATGTATGATGTGTAAATGATACATATTATTTGGACATGATATTTCAATACAAGTCTTTCATTTATGAATTTTCTTGACTAATAAGTGTTTCATTTATCTACGATTTAGGTAATGTTTTGGTAGTCAATATTGCATTTAGTGATATATTACACGATTGTGCCTAGTTAAATAATGCAATGATGTTCATATGCACTCATTCAATCATGTTTATATGTATGATATGTATTGATGTTGATAATTAATCTATCATATTCACATGTTTACATTATTTTGGTTTCAATGTTATAAATATCAGTAATCATGTGAACATGTTCACATGTCATTATGTATGTTGATAAGTAATCATGGGGGGATGAAGTGAAATATATAATTTTCTACAAGACTTGTCTGTTTTCCCTCCACTTGTATTATTTTCTATCTTCATTTATTCAGGCAACTCACACAACACTTGTCCTAATGTCTATGGAGTGTGGTTTGAGGAGGATGACAAGTGAGGGCAAAGACCGCAACACTTCAAAAAATCATATCGAGCATGCTAAAAGTACATATTCATGGTATTTTGTATTGTTTTTTGTTATTTGTAAATATTTTGGACATTTTAGAGCATGTATATGGGTGTTTTATTATCACGCCGCTTAGGTAAAGTTCAGTATTATTGATGGTTACATTGTGATTCTCTATTTTATCTTAGACTCAGGTCAAGTGTCCTTGTAATATCAAGGGTAGACATTTTCTAGTTACTTAATCTCACCTTACACATGATTGTTTAGTGGACATAATATCGATAATGACTCACATAAGCACTTGATTATGAGCCCTATTGTCCACAAACTGCATTTACCATTAGGATCACATACTCATCAATATCCACTCATAGGGAATGATAGTTTTCATCATATAAGATGACACACACTTGCACCATGTATTTTGATTTTGGTCCAATTTTTTGTGGATAATGTCACTTTTGATTTGTCTTATTGTTATAAAATAGGATACATCCACTCCAAATTAAACCCTAAATAAAAATATATAATACAAACCTCATGCACCCAAGAATATTCATTATCCCTAAGATTAAGCACTCACATGAAACAAGCAAGAGACACAAAGAACCTAATCATTAACAATATTACGAAGATATAGGAAGCTAGATAAAATTGTATTGCATATTCAATAATTCATAAGCATTAATTAGTTTTCAACCATAAATAATATAGTTATGTGTATAACTTTTGCACAAAATATCAGTACTCCTAAAATTTATAAGTTATACAAAATTGTACAATGCCTTAGATTATAAAAAATATCCCATACCAATTTATCCTAAATGATATGCCAAGGGTACTATTTATTTGTATTTTTGCCACCCACCCCTTATAGTCGGATCCAAGTAGATTAATTCCATGTAGTTCTAGAAGATCCCATAGATCTTAATATAGATACTCAAATATACTTTATTCAAACTCATAATCATACATGTTTTCATATTATTCTGACACCTATACTTTTTTGCACCATTTACTTCTATGCAATCCTTCTTTGTATATACCTTATGGAACCTTTGTTCATACATCCTTCTACATAACCTTGTATACTCTCAACTATTGTGTAATGCTTGTAACATCTTCACAATCCTATGCATATTGTTCCATACTTGCACAATCCCTATATTTCATAAAAATATACTAGTTATCACTGCTTTGAGATTTCCTAGGGATAACATTCCATCATACTTAATCATTTGTTTCTCATCAAACATGGATTCCACGTTTAGTTCCCTTATTTATGTCCCCAGATTCAATTGAATGTTCCTCCTGTGTGATCACTAATTCTTGAAATTTATTCTTGAGTGATTCCCATATTTTTGTAGTCTCTTAAACCTCTTTTTTCATTTTGGCAGCTTATTTTCTCAATTATTCTATAAATGTTTTCAATTTCTCATAGTCTTTGATGTATGTCTTATCCATTTATTGAAACTATTATTCAGAGTTCTTGTGGGTCTTTGTGGTTTCCTCCCCTTCATCTTGTGATTAATCATACATTTATTGGATTTAAATATTTAACTACGCGTGCACGTCATCTATCATACCTATTAATGGCTTAACTTTGGTAATGCCTTGTTGGAAGTGTGTTTTATTCTCTACTGCATGTGTACTTATCATGATCTCTTAATACATGTCTTATTTTGTTTCCATTCTATTCTTGATAAATTTTTGCACCTCCAAAATTTTAAAATATATATGTATTCCACTCCTTTGAGGAATAAAGTGAGTTAATGACATTTTTTAAATCCTCCAACTAGTCTTCCCATTCCATGTGAGAATTCTAAAAAAATTTGGTGTGATGTTTTGCCTCATTTGGGCCTTGAGGTATGACAAGTAAATTAAAAAAAATCTTAGTATCCATTTTTCATTTTCCCATGATATCCATACTACCCACATAATTCTCCCCATAGATGTCTAGTTTTTGCACTTCAATGAACATGATATAACTTTGTGCTTGGGTCTTGTAGAGTAAATTTTTACTCTACGTTGCATTCAAATTTTCAGTCGAGCACTGCAGTTTTGGTTCCCGCTCACCTTGGTCGTAGTGGTAGAGTTGGAGTAGAGCGCAGGTTCATTCTCCATCTAAATGTTGAAATACAACGGAGGCTACCAGGTGGCATAATCCGAGCACGGGTTCTCTTTCCCCCTTTTTTGTCTCCTTCGTTTCATTTTGCCTAAATGATTGATTCAAGCGAAAGCTGCCAAGTGTTGCTTTCTGAAACAAAGAGCCGGCCAACTAGCGTCGTCCGAGACTCTTTTCATAACTTTCCACATAGCCACAGATCATGCCACGTATCTAATAGCAACTCATTGAAAGTCACCACGTGTTGGCATCTGCGTCTCATATTGGCACCTGTGTTCATTCTATTTCTCAACAAAGGTTTTCAACAACTAAGTAGCAGGAATCAGGTGAAAAGCGCCAGGTGGCGGTGGCGGAAGGCCCTGGGCTACTTTTTTAGAGCACGGTGGAGTCCGCCACGTGTCAACTTCTGAGAGACCATCTTCGAGCTTCATTGCTGAATAAAGATTGTGGTGGGCCCTGGGGGTTACTTCAAAAGTCTGCAGAAGCTGCCAAGTGTCACCATCTGTAAGGGTTTAATATGTGTCCCAAATGATTCTATAGCTTAGCCAAAGAGGAGCAAAGAGAGTTGTGTGTCTTTGATGAATCAGACGGAAAGTGCCAAGTGTCGTTCTCTGATATCTTACAAGCAACAAGAGGATTTTCAGGAAACTGACTAAATGCCCTCTCCCATTTCAACATAACAAAGTGTTCCATGTATTGTTTGCCACAAAGCAAAATGGAGGGAAACTCGGCTGGAGTTAATTCGAGTAGATGGAACAATTCATCGGGTAGATTTTTGGGGCTGGCAAACATTGAAAGCGTCGTATGTTTGTCCCCTGTGAGTTAAAGGCGGAATAGAATTGTGAGATAAAGGGAGTGATGGAAGAAAACATCCGAGGCTATAAAAGAAGAAGAATTGTAAAAGAAAAGGGGGGGACTTTCTATAGTTTTAGACTTTCTAGAGTTTTAACCAGTAATATCATTTGCTTTTGTCTCATTTTCTTAAGTTGTAAAGTTAATGTAACTGTGCATGTTTATGTGCCTTTTATGTGGCTGAATGGATTAAGAAGATTGAACTCTATGCCTTGGTTGATGTTATCTGTGTTATTTTCAAATAGATTCTATACTGTAGATTTTCTAGAGTTGTGATTAGGAATGTCATTTGCTTTTGTCTCATTTTCTTGAGTCAGAATTTCTACATAACTGTACGTGACTTTTGCACCTCTTATGTGATTGGAAGATTGTTATAAGAAGATTGAACACTATGCCTTGTTGACATTTTTTGTATCTTAGCAAAAGAAGCCTCTGTTGTGAGCCTCTGTTTCTATTATTTCAATCTTTTACATTGATCATGCACTTGTCCGCTCTTAAATGTAATTGGATCCTATATATATAGTCTCATTGTGCTCAGGTTAGGATTAGGATTACATTCAGGCGCATCGCCATAGTTAGGTTTTAATTTCCTGCATTTGTGTTTCTATTTAATTCCTATCCCTTTTCCCCAAACACTTGATACATAAGAAGAGACCAGTTTCTCTAAAATCTGGAGGTTGTTTCAAGTTGCATTATCCCACAGCTTAAAACTTCCCATTGTTGATTGATTAAGATCAAGCGTAATTTTCATCATCAACAGTTTTTGGCACTCCCGGTGGGACCAGTCTTGAAGCTTCTTTCAAGACCGTATGAACCAGAGAGTTATGAGGAGTCAAAGCTGTGGACCAGTCACCAGATCATAATCTGCTACAAATCTAGGTATTCTTTTGCCACCTCTAGTAATTAGTCCAAGAAGAACAGCTAACCAGTTGGTACCAGTACCAAACATGGGAGCCCTTGTACCCCCAATAAATTATGCAAAATGGAACACTGGTAGTCCCTTAATCCTCCCAACACCACCAGTTGTTTGGGATCCTATCCCAGTAAATGCTCTGAAAGCTCTACCCAAATTCAGTGGGCAAGACTCAAAGACACCTACAGAACACCTCCAAGATGTATTAGATGTTTGTGCCATACATGTTCTCACACAGCAAAATGTGGCCATAAGGTTATTAGCAACCTCATTCAAAGGAAAGGCTTTAGAATGGTATCGATCTTTGACCCCAAATACCATATCTACATGGGACTAGCTCGGAGATCTATTTTTTGAAAGATTTGCAAAAAAAGGTGATAAGTCTTCTCTGTTACAACAGTTAATCACCATTCAAAGGGGAGCTCAGGAGGACATGATTGACTTCAACACCAGATTCTAGAAAACTTGGGACATAATCCCTATTGCAACTAAACCACCACCTGGTATGGCTAGAGTGTTTTATCTCAAAGCTTTAAAGTCAGATATATCTGTTATGATCCAATCATTGGGAGGGCACACCTTGCCAGTGGCTTATGACTATGTGGTCAGAGCCGAGAATAATTTAATTGATGCTGGAAAGTTACCTCCCAGGCCTCCCATGCCTTTATTTCCAGAAATTACCTTGCCCTTGCCTCAAGAAGTTCTTAAAGCTGTAAGCCCACCAGTGTCTATGTACACTTACCCTCAACCTTCCATGAAATAATCTGTCCCTACTCAGTCATCTGAGATGGATGATATCAAGAATATGCTAAGGATATTCTCCAATGAGTTGATTAATATAAACAGGGAGCAACATACTTTTCCTAAGCCTCCTTATCAAGGCTATTAAGGAAATAGGTTTTCACCCCAATCAAACCAATATTAGGGCCTCCAAAAACAAACTAATCATCGACCAGCGAATCAATTAGTTGCAGTTTCCACACCCTCATAGACCATTCCTCCCAACTCAAATAGGGAGATGGTCCCAGGATAGAATAATTATGTGGATGATACTAATGCTTGGTGTTTCCCTTGCAACGATGCTCATACACCCAGAGATTGCCCTAGGGGTAATCTACAACAAAGGGTGGCTGAGCAGAGAAGAATGGATGGCCAGTTTGCTAGTACCAATAACAACTAAGCCTACCAGTCTCTCGATATGCAAAATTCAATCTTAGTGGCTCAGATGCAAGGAATGTCCTTGCAACAAGAGGAAAAAATAGCCCTAAAACATGCTTTGTTCTCATGAATTGAAGATGAAGAAGTAGTCTTCTTGAACGAAGCATCTACCTCCCAAAGGCCGGTGGTGCAATCCAATTACTACACCAGATCAAAGAGGAGAATGGTGGAATAGCCTGAGTTTGTAAGTGGTCAAGCCAAGAATCATCCTCCACCTCAAGGGAAAAGGAATGTTGCTGTTAGACAAGAAGAGCCTCAGCCAATACAAGATCAAGGGATTCCTACCCAGATTCAAAAAAAAATGAGGTATCCTTATTACCAAAAAACTCAGTCTTTGGGACAGATCAATATAGTGGACCAATTAAAGAAGACTCCAGTGCAAATATCTATATGGGATATATTGGCTATTCCTGAGCAAAAGACACTGCTACAAGAAGCTCTACAAAGCCAAGTAGTTCCCCAAGGTGTTGTTACCAAAGGACCTGATGGAAAAGAAAAGCTCAAAGGCATAGTTCCTCAATAGACAACAGCGTTGGTGAACGATGTAGCACAAGTAAGTAAATCCAAGCCAGAGCCTTTCTATTTGACTCTGATAGTTGGAAAGAAACTCCTGCATAATGCACTGATAGATTCAGGAGCTAGTACAATTGTGATGCCCAAGTAAATAGCTAATGCATTGAAAATAAAATATGAACCCCTTGCAAAAGGAGTTATGCAGCTAGATGGCAAGATAGTACAAACCATAGGGAGAATTAAACAGCTCCCATTACAATTATACACATGTCCCAACATAATTGTCAACCAAGATATAGTTTTTATAGATATACCTCCTATTTTTGGTTTATGTTTATCCAGAGACTTTACAGCAAAAATAGGAGGGTATATGTGTCTTGACTGGTCCCACCTCATCCTGAGAACCAAATATGGTTCAAAGATGAAAATTCTATCTGAACCACTGTCCAAAGACCATATCACCAATGAACCAACACTGAGATTAGAAGTAGATCATGCCATGCTAAATAAAGAAGAAAGGATTTTTATTGAAGAGCTAGGTGACTAGACTAAGCATGATCAAGAAGAAGAAAATAGCCAGTTGTTGGCTATGATGCATAGCGACCCATATGGGAACTATGACTCTACTGGTTTGGGCACATACATCATTTTTGATGAGGACCAGGCAATCCCAAATGTTATAAGGAAACAGGCACCTACTGCTCAAGATTCAGAAGTCTGGACTTTGAAGTTTGATGGGGCTAGAAGTAAACATGGTGCTGGAGTAGAAATTTTTCTTACTGCTCCAAATGGTGATAAAATTTTAAGGGCTATCCAGTTCCAATTTGCTTGCACCAATAATGATGTAGAATATGAATCTTTAGTACATGGGCTCCTGATAGCCAAGAAAAAGGGAATAAAGAACCTAAAAGTAAAAGGAGATTCAAAATTAGTTGTAAAGCAAATACGGGAAAAGGCAGTAGCCAAGAATGTGAGAATGAGATCCTACAAGCATAGGATTTGGGATTTGATAGAAGATTTTGAAGCTCTCAATATTGAGATAATCCCTAGAAGTCAAAACTCTTAGGCTGATATGATGGCTCAGATTGGCTCACAGTTTAACCCAGCAACTGGCCTATTGGTTAATAGTGAGTTAGTAAAAGTTATAGTGAGGCCGACCATCCCAGACAATGATGAGAATTGGCAAGTATTTGAAAATGATGCTCAGATAGTCTCTTTCTTACAACAATTAGATGAGTTTGCTGATCAGTTGCAAACTAAAATTGAAGAGGCGTATGGTGATTAGATTATACAATTGAGGACTAATAAGCTCCCCAAGGGATTGATCACCTTAGAGAACTTGTTTGACCCTGAGGATGTAAACCTAGAAAATAAAAAGTTCAAGGTAGATAAAGCAGACTATTCTGAAGTAGAGGTGAGTGATGGGAAAAGGCTAAAAGTTGGGAATTCTGCTACTCAAGAAGAGAAGGAAAGACTAATCGAATTGTGCCATAGATATGATAGAGTCATAGCTTGGAGCTATGAAGACCTTCATGGATACAATAGAGACATTATCCAGCACACAATAGAATTGACTGAAGGATCCAAGCCCATCAGACAAAAATAGAGGCCAGTAAATCCAAGGATTGAGCCTCTAATGGTAGATGAGTTGCAGAAGCTTTTAGATTCTAAAATAATATTTCCAATCAAGCACTCAACCTGGGTATCAAATCTAGTCCCAGTTAGGAAAAAGAATAGAGATGTGAGACTGTGTGTAGATTTTAGAGATCTAAATAGAGCATCTCTAAAATACCACTATCCCTTGCCCTCCATGGAACAAATTCTACAAATTGTGGCTGGATCAGAGAGGTTTTCTTTACTAGATGGTTTCTTTGGATACAATCAAATTTGGCTAGCTGAGGAAGACCAGTACAAAACTGCTTTCACTACCAAATGGGGAACATTTGCCTACGCGAAGATGCCATTTGGCTTATCAAATGTAGGAGCCACCTTCCAAAGAGCTATGGATATAGCCTTTGGGGAGCTTATAAATAAGATCATTCTAGTCTATTTGGATGATGTCACTATTTTTTTTTTAAATGCTAATGATCATTTCGATCATTTAGAATCTGTCTTCAAGAAATGTCAAGATTTTGGGATTTCATTAAATCCCAAGAAATGCATCTTTTCCGTACCTCAAGGAAAATTGTTGGGACATGTAGTATCTAAATAAGAAGTTTCTATAGATCCTGAGAGAATCATAGCTATAATGAGCCTACCTCTTCCAGTAAATAAGAAGGTAGTTCAGTCCTTTTTAGGGAAGATCAATTTTGTCAGTAAATTCATATCTGATTTTGTAGGCTTGGTTAGACCAATGACACTCTTGATAAAGAAAAACCTTGTCTTCAAATGGACTACAGAAGGGAAGCAAGCCTTTGAAGAGGTCAAGAAGGCTATATCAGCAGCCCCAGTGCTCAAAAATCCAAATTTTTTCAAGCCCTTCGTAATGTATGTCTATGGAGGAGAGTCAAGTATTGTTGTTGTCTTGACTCAAAAGAACAACAGGCTAGAGGGGAAACACCCAATAGCATTTTTCTCAAGAACTCTCAGAGATTATGAGACTAGGTACAATTTTGTGGAAAGACAAGCCTATGCCATGGTAAAATCCCTCAAGAAATTTAGGCATCTAATATCAAGGAACAAAATTTTGATACTTGTAGCTCACCCAAGTGTTAGGGAATACATCATGGAAGGGGAAATTACTGAGAAAAGAGCCAATTGGATCATTAAAATCCTTGAATATGATGTAGAGGTCAGACCCACCAAGGTAGTCTGAGGCAGAGGTCTGTGTCAATATATAACTCAAGAGCTTGAAAAGATACTATCTAAGGAAGCAGATGCAGAAGGAGAGATAGAAATAGTGCTAAACTTACAAGAGGTTGATCAGGAATCGTGGGTCATAAGCAGGATTTAATTTATGAAAAATGGGATTTATCCAAGAGAACTCCCTCAAAATAAGAGGAGATATTATAGGATGCAGGGAGTTCAATTTGTTTTGATTGAACAAGTCCTTTTCAGAAGAAGTGCTGATGGAAAATTGTTAAGATCTGTAGAACAGGCTGAAGGATGAGAGAATACTACACAAAATGCATCATGGGATATTATGGGGGCATTTTTCTACAAAGACCACGGCCATAAAGATAAGTGAGGCAAGGTATTTCTAGCCTACTTTGTTTCCAAATTGTTATCAGTTGGTTAGAAAATGTCAATCATGCCAGTATTATATGGGGATGAGGAAGAATGCAGCCATGCCCCTTAGTCCTATAATTATGGATGAACCTTTTGCTCAATGGGGTCTTGACTTCATTGGAACGATAAATCCAAAGTCCAGTATGGGTCACAAATGGATATTGACTGCCACAGACTATTTCACTAGATGGACCGAGGCAGTCCCACTTAAGGAAGCAACAGAGAATGTGATCCTAGATTTTCTAGGGGGTATCACTACTCGCTTTGGGGTTCCTCGCACCATCGTTTCAGATAATGCTAAAGCATTCTTGGGGTCTAAAGTATCCGACTTTGCCTTGAGACATGGAATATATCTAAAAACTTCATTTAACTATTACCCTCAAGGTAATGGTTTGGTATAGTCAACCAACAAGAACCTAATAAGACTCATCAAAAGAGTAGGGGTTGATCATCACAAAGAGTGGCATAAAGTGCTTTATCCAGCACTATGGGTGGATAGAATCATGCCTAAGCAGGTGATCAGAATGTCCCCATATGAATTGGTATATGGGAAGTCTGTTGTGATTCCCTTAAGCTTGGAAATCCCTACTCTTCAGTTGATCAAATAGATTGAAATTGAAGAAAATGGCCCCATGCAGGTCAGACTCGCAGAACTTTTAGAATTTCAAGAAAAAAGGGATATAGCCCATGATTCATTGATTAAGCATCAAGGAATGGTTAAGAACTATTTTGATAAAAGGACTTCAAATCCTAATTTTGAAGTAGGCTCAATTGTTTTGAAATGGGATGCAAGGGCCACCAAGCCGGGTCAGCATACCAAATTTGAAGCATTATGGACTGGCCTGTATAAAATTCGTGCATGCAAGCAGAAGAATTCATTTGAGTTAGAGTCGATGGAAGGAGAACCTAAATAGATTCCTATAAATGAAATTTATTTGAAGCATTTCTATTAACTTGAATCTCTTTTGTATTATAGTTAATAATTTCCCTTTCTCGCATTGTTTTGTTGTTTTCCCATTTTTCTTTTAAATAAGTGTTTTAAACACATGTCGATGGTCTTTGAAGTTGTATTTTTCACAATTTTGATCTAGTGGAATGTGGAGTTTTCTTTTTGAGCAAGCTCAAAAGTCCTAAGGGTCGCCAGTAACTGTAGAGTAAATTTTTACTCTACGTTGCATTCAAATTTTTAGTCGAGCACTACAGTTTTAGTTTTCACTCACCTTGGTCATAGCGATAGAGTTGGAGTAGAGCACGGGTTCATTCTCCATCTAAATGTTGAAATGTAGCAGAGGCTACCAAGTGGCATAATTTGAGCACGGGTTCTCTTTTCCCCTTTTCTATCTCCTTCGTTTCATTTTGCCTAAATGATTGATTCAAGCAGAAGCTGCCAAGTGTCACTTTTCAAAATAAAGCGCTGACCAACTAGCGTCATCCGAGACTCTTTTCATAACTTTCTAGATAGCCATGAATTGTGCCACATATCTAATAACAACTCAGTAGAAGTCACCACATGTCAGCATCCGCGTCTCATATTAGCACCTGCATTCATTCTATTTCTTGACAAAGGTTTTCAATAGCTAAGTAGTAGGAATTAGGCGAAAAGTGCCTGGTGGCAGTCATGAAGGCCCTGGGCTACTTTTTCAGAGCACGGTGGAGTCTACCATGTGTCAACTTCTGAGAGACCATCTTCGAGCTTCATTATCGAATAAAGATTGTGGTGGGCCCCGGGGGTTACTTCAAAAGTCTACAGAAGCTGCCAAGTGTCACCATCTGTAAGGGTTTAATATGTGTCTCGAATGATTCTACAGCTTAGCCAAAGAGAAGCAGAGAGAGCCGCATGTCTTCGATGAATCAGACAAAAAGTGCAAAGTGTCATTCTCTGATATCTTCCAAGCAACAAGAGGATTTTTAGGAAACTGACTAAGTGCCCTCTCCCATTTCAACATAACAAAGTGTTCCATGTATCTGTTGCCACAAAGTGAAATAGAGGGAAACTCAGTTGGAGTTAATTTCAGTAGATGGAATAGTTCACTGGGTAGATTTTTGGGGCCAGCAAACATTGAAAGGGTCGTCTGTTTGTCCCTTGTGAGTTAAAGGCGAAATAGAATTGCGCGAGAAAGGGAGTGATGGAAGAAAACATTTGAGGCTATAAAAGAAGAAGAATTGTAAAAGAAAAGGGGGGGAATTTCGAGAGTTTTAACCAGTAATATCATTTGTTTTTGTCTCATTTTCTTGAGTTGTAAAGTTAATGTAACTGTGCATGTTTATGTGCCTTTTATGTGGCTGAATGGATTAAGAAGATTGAACTCTATGCCTTGGTTGATGTTATCTGTGTTATTTGCAAAAGGATTCTATACTATAGATTTTCTAGAGTTGTGATTAGGAATGTCATTTGCTTTTGTCTTGTTTTCTTGAGTCAAAATTTCTACATAATTGTATGTGACTTCTGCGCCTCTTATGTGATTGGAAGATTCTTATAAGAAGATTGAACACTATGCCTTGTTGACATTTTTTGTATCTCAACAAAAGAAGCCTCTATTGTGAGCCTCTATTTCTATTATTTCAATCTTTTACATTGATCATGCACTTGGTCACTCTTAAATGTAATTGGATCCTATATATATAGTCTCATTGTGCTCATGTTAGGATTAGGATTACATTCAGGTGCATCGCCATAGTTAGGTTTTAATTCCTATATTTGCATTTCTGTTTAATTCCTATCCCTTTTCCCCAAACACTTGATACATAAGAAGAGACTAGCTTCTATAAAATATGGAGGTTGTTTCAAGCCACATTATCCCACAGCTTGAAACTTCCCATTGTTGATTGATTAAGATCAAGCGCAATTTTCGTCATCAACGGGTCTCAAAGTCAAATTCCAATTTAGATCTTCCTTCAATTGTTCTAGTTCTGTCATACTTTAATTATTTTCCTTATCAGTATTAAATTCATAATGTATCAAACATATTGAAATTTAAATAATTTTTTTGTTAAGGTTAGTGCAGGTGTTGACACAGTGGATTGCACCCTTCAAAACAAAATTGGGCTCCTCTCTTCCACGTGGCACAATGGAGATACTCCTCTTGTTTTGGGTATCAAAACTGAGGAGTGAATCTCTAGATCAGGGGCTAGCTCCCCTTGATGCACCTTAAAGTCTTGAATCTCTACTGCTAACAATGGGGAGGGTGAAAAGAGAGAGGGATGCTATGAAAATAAAACCTAAATAAAATGGTGATGCACCAAAACTGATTGATCTACTCATATTTTATTTACACTTTGTACCAAAAGGAGTGAACAGACACTTCATTTGAATAATAAACTAGACTGCATCAATGTTTCAACAAGGGGTTTGATGGAGGTATAATGAAGAAGAGCCTACTATAGGTGCTCTAGAGGCACTCTGTTGGATGGTCTCTCACTTGCACCTATACTTCAACATGGATGCTTCTTGATAACATGCATAAGAATATCTTGGATACACTAAATACATTGGCATCAACCTATGAAAGCATTAAAATAAATGATTAAACATAAGGCAATACGTAGACATGCAAAAGTGTGAAAAATCAGATGAAGGTAAAACACTTCTTTTGATTAAAGGCAAATTTTTCAGGGCTTCACCATACAAAACTAAGACATCCTCTTCAAAGTTGAGAGGTTACAATATATATATAAATTGGAGAAAGACCTTTGACCCTTTCAAGAGCAAGCAGCCCATATTGCATTAAAAACCTCGGCAAGAAGAATTCACCCATGTTGTTGTCATCTTCCCATAAATGCAGCTGTAAAAGCCATGTTGTAGGTGTCACAGATATTGACTTTGCTACCCAAGCTGCATTAAACACTCCTGCTAAAGCATGGGTCACTTTACTCCTGAATGACAAGGCCACTCTCACCACGTTCTAGGCCATGCCTTTTCCTTGAATGCTCCTGTAACTCCCCTTAATGGCTATTCATTAATGTCAAACATAAGGAAAATTGGGCTGCCTTCTTGAAAGCTCGTGTAGCCCTCTTAATGGATATTCATGGATACTATTCCATCTTCAAGCATTTACTTCCCCTACTGATGCCTCTTGTGCCACCTGGACTGGTCTAGTTCATTCATGTGCTTGATTGGCTACATCACTTTGGAACATTTCAAGTATTTATCTTATATGTACATGGCTATGTTCTGAGCCATGCTCTCTCTCTCTTCTCTTTTCTCATTATTTCTTGTCTTTTCCTAATAGTTCGGGCTCCTGGGGGCTATCTTTTCTCCTTCAGGCTCCTTTCTCGATGGGTCACTAAATCTTGCTTTAGGCTTCTTGGCTTCTCAAATTTCTTCAGGAAAAATGCTTGAAGGAATTTCCTTTATTATGCTCGTCGCTTTGACACCTGGCTTTGATGACACTTAGGGCCCGCGCTCGTGAATTCTTTTGTATAAAATGTCTTAAAGAATTCTTTCAAACATTTTTTTTGAAAGAATTATTATTTGGCCTCTCTCCAATGGCTAACACATCCTCTTAAATTTGACATTCGTGGGACCATCATCAAACATTTGAAAACCAACGGATATCTTATCACCATAAAATTGACATCCATGGGCCCGTCATCCCTCTTTGGCCATTCCTTCAGCCTTTTGCAAATGGACTTTTTCGAAGGGAAAGTGACCCTTCAGAAATGGGAAGGTACTCTTTTGATGACCAAGTGTCCTCTGGAAGGGTACCTACCCTTCGGACTCCTTGGTTTCGACATTCTTTTGGATTTCCCACATGCCAAATTTCTTTGGACAAAATGTTCAATGGAATTCCTTCGGACATTTTTTCCGAAGGAATTCATTCTTCAGGCTTCTTCATGGATTTTCCTTAGACATTTTGTCTAAATAAATTCATTGTTCTATTTGTCACTTTTTTTGAAGGAAATCTTCCTTTATAGCTTTTTGGCCTAGCCTTTTGCAAACGGACCTTCTACCCTCTATAAGGGTACTTTGGGTTGTGAATAGTCTTTCGGATGAATTCACAAAGGCCCTGTTTGGCACCCTAGGGCCCTCTGCAAGGGTACCTACCCTTCAGAGCTTTTGTAAAAGACCTCTACCCCTTTGAAACTGGCCCATTTTTTTGATAAAAAGCTTGCTCGAAGTAATTTATTTGCCCTGCTAAACATCTAGGATCAAAATGAGTTCCAATTTAACCCAAGTGCTTGGAAGACTCAAAACACTTGGTTTTCATAAGGAGGAAACACTTGGTTTTTCATGGAAATGGGCCTATTACAGAGAAAACCCATAAAACTGTAGTGGGATGAACTTGTCAGAAATTGGTTAACAGGCCCTACAAAGGAAGGGAAAAGAGGGAGTGCTCAATTTTGACCAGCAAGACCAAATTGGTCAACAGCAAGATGCTATGTTGTGCACTTCATGGTATTTCACACTATATTTCCTTTTTGTATATTTAAACTTGTGCTTAGTTGTTTAGTCTTTAGGTTTCACACTACCTAGATGGTGAACTCAAATTGGATGTCCTTTTTATTTTCATCCAATAATTCCTTCAACCTCTTATATCCCCCTTTTGAGATGTAATTAGATTGTTCATATTTCTAAGAATCACTTCATACTCACATTTCATAAACAAACTAAATAAATAGCGATGTTAAATATAATGTTAAAAAAAATATTTGAGAGGATGTTTGTTTTGTACATTAATGGGTACTCAAAATTAACTAATTCAATTGGAAATTTAGCACTAACTTGGAAAAATCAGTTGTTAAATATCTTACTTATGAAACTAGAAATCAAGTTTGTAGTAGATTAATGATACATAAAAATTTAGCGATCACAAAATTATTTACTCACATGCATAATTGTGGCATCATAGTTGCATCCATACTCAGTTTTTCATGCCCCCTACCAACTTTTCTTCATGATGGTTTAAGCGGAGTCTCATTGCTTGTACAGGATAGTACACAAATATGAGAATACTATCTACACGTAGTGTTAGAAGTCTCTAATTTACTTTTTTCACAAACGAGTCTATCTTGTGCATGATTACCTATAAAAATGGATGTTTACAACCTTCCTCAACAATGCAATAGGATGATTTTGTTATCGGACAATCTTGATAATGTAGACTTGGTATGAAAAGTTAAAAAACTACAAAAATTATACATGAATGATGCATACTGAAAGTAATACTTTGTTTCTCATTATTTCTTCATGTGGTTGTATTTGAAATTGTAAGTTTTATATTTTGTCTAAAAAAATGTCTATGTTGTAATTTATATATGCTAATCATGTACTTTGCATTTGGCATATCCTAATTCACGTACTTTACATATGTTATGAACTTGTTATGTTGTGTTTTGGTTATGTGGTTTGAATTTTGATTGATTGTCCTTATTCACTTAGTTGTGTATGTTTGTAGGGGTCCCTACAAATGAAGATGACAATATAGTTGCTTAAATGTCAAATGACATGGAAGAACTTCTTGTAAGGATGAGATATAAGGGTGATATGTCATTGGAAGATCATCTTGGTCTTAAGCTATCACTGACGTTACTAAAAAATATATCTCTCACCAAGGAAAAATAGTTTTTGTTTGAAATTCTTCTAAGCACAAGGACAACCATTAAAAATTTAGAAAGCACACTAGCTGAGAAGAACAAAGTGGTTCAGGAGTTGCATTGTACCATTGTTGCACTTAGGGATGACAAGATGGAACTTGAAAAAAAATGTATCAATATTGAAGTTATCAATGCCTACATAAAAGCACTCTGTGACTACAGGGCAGAGACAATCAAGGCCCTATAAATAAAGCACGATGGAATGGTTTCCATATATGAACAAGAGCTAAAAATTTTAAAGGAATATTGTGAGATCATGCTTGGGCAAGTTCACAAGATGAGTCAAAGTACTGGTGGCATTCTGGAGATGAAAAATGACAATTAGTTATTCACATTTACTATATTTGGGATTTCATAGGATCTTGAATATACGTTTCACTCACTCACATTTACTATGTTTGGGATTTTATATAAACTTGCGTTATTTCAATAAATTATAAGGTGTTATTTTCAATTGTTCTATGTGAATTGTAAGTATGGAAAAATAGTGCATTACAATTCTAGTTATATGTGCATTTTAATTGTTCTATGTGAATCATTAGTCTGGAAAAATAGTACATTAAAACTTGTGTTATTTCTATATTGTAGTTTATTTGGTTATTTTATGGGATCAGTGCATCATGGTTTTTTCAAGACCAAAAATGTTCAAGATCATTATATGATGTAGCTTTGGCAACTCTCTGACCTATTGGATTGAAAAAATTATTTGTCCTAGTCTATGGTAGATCTGAAAAGTACGGTACTCTTTTTCTAGATTAGGAAGGGGAAAAAAACTTTGTAATTTATTAATATAAATTGAGGTTGTCATATATTATTTTTTACAAACCCAAAATCAACTCATCTGAATGTAATGAATCTAAAAATTGTTGCAATATGTAAACATGAGAGCTTCATTTTTTCACATCTCATAGTGTTGCTCAACTCCTCATTGTTCTCAATTCCTTTTCTTTGAAATTATAGTTAATAATTTGAAATTTAATGAAAGTAAAATTTAAAAATGAGATGATTGTATGATTACACTCCAATATAGAAGGGAGGTATATTTTTGGTTTGGCTTCAATGTTTGTCTACAATAATTGTAAGTAGTAGGATTTATATGTTTCAACAAACTAACCATACATCAAGCCTCTTACTAAAGATCTGTGAGGTGCCTTTTTCTTGGATTTTGCAATCTTACTAGTTTTCTAATGGACATGTAGCCAAAAGACCATGAAATTTGACATTATTGTAATTGTATCCCTATTAGCAATTTGATTGAATTACAATGAATTAAAGTGTGTTATTTATCTTTCTTCTTTTAAGAAAGCCAAACATAGAACCCAACCCAGATAGGCTATGAACCCTGAAAACCTCATAGTTATTATGAATCCTAAATCCAAAACTTAAAAAATACTAGTTACAACAAGGTTCAAACATATTGTGGTTTCACTTCATTAGAGATAATCATGACTATATATAGTAACAAGGTTCGTCACTATATTTTTTCCTTCATGTATCTATTCTTTGGTTTTTTTCCAATTATTTTAATGTTTTGATACATATAAAATATCAATAAAAATAGGGAAAAGGCAAAGCTAACTGGAAGCAATAGTTATGGGAATTCATGGTTAAAAAATTTGAACATTGTATTATGTTCTAAAAATTAAGATACAGTCTGTAAAAGTGAGGTATCTTCATATTTTTGCATAAAGTATTATAAAGGATAGAGATGTATTATGAGAGTGTTGGGACACAAGGAATTTAATGTCCAACATCCATTCTCAAAGATTCAATACATAGCTAGATAACTTTTTTTCCTTTAAATTAGAGAGAGATCTCAAGTTGTTTCTTTTGGACTGTTTAGTATTAAAGATTGTTTTGTCTATAATATATAATAATTGCTTATAATCCAAAAAGGACAATGAATTACAGTAAGGCACATCATACATGCAATACAGGGATTGTTAAGGTAAGGACTGTGAACCATGAATTCGCTTCCCCAATTGTAAAGCTCCCAAATAGGCACATGCAAGACCACTCATAATAGTAATTCCATTAGGTCTTTGACCTATTGAAATCATATAACAAATCAGTTCAAATATTCATTGTCCTCTCCACATTGTGTTGGTGGTGCTTTAAAATCCTGAAAAAACCCTAACCACCAAAGAGACTCGAAGCATGCATAGTTTTTTTATAAAAATGACTTCATAATACTATCAGAAGACTATGTGGAACATTGAAAACATTTACAAAATTTTATAGACTTGGTATAGACTTCAGTATTCATTTATCCAGTGATCCAAAAAAAATCAAATTTTCCAAAATGAAATTGAATTCTTTGGAGTATTTCTCCACAAGGGTAAGATATATATTAAACATCATGTGCTTGAGAAGATTCAATATTTTGTAGATAATTTTCAAAATTTAGAGAAATTATAGATATTTATTATATGCTTGAACTGTGTCCATAAGTTTATAGATAAATTGTTTACAAAAATAGGTACAACCAAAAAAATTATAAAGTCTAATTTTTTTGGTTTGGATTGACAATCCCATAAAATCTTCAGCTTCGAGTATATGTCTAAATTTTAACATCTTTATGCTCCTGTTATAAATCACATAAGGATATACAAAAAATATTGAAAACATTATTGCATAGTCAAATATACATAATACAAAAAATAACAAAAATAGTGTTGCATAGTCAAATATACATAATTTAACAGTCTCTATTGTACAGCTATCACTAGAGAAAAACATATTCAAACAATATGGAGTCTAAACACATTGTCTTAGTCTAATCAGTGTTAGAATCTTCAATCACCTATGGGAGAGTAACTTTCATTGTTGTCAATAGCTTCGACTGGTGGATAGATGTACAAAGTGTCAGCTAGTAAAATCCTCCATCCAGGTTGTATCAATCAAAAATTAGCTTGATGGGATATTGTGAATCTTTTCCATAATGCTCCAATAAGCTGAGCTAGTTGGATTCTTACTATGTTGGAATGATGATTCTGAACATTGAAGAGTTCAAGATGAATTATGAAACGAACCCTCATTCTAATGAATATATTTTTTATTTGATAAGGGGTGTATATTGATAACAAGATTATCAAATGTGTTTGTAGGCATGAATTTTTCCAAGAATGGTCTAATGTAAGGTGGAATAGCACTAAGTGTATTCCAGATATCGTACATGATTACATTTCCCTCAGGCCATTCATAATACCATTGGATAAAAAACTCAAAGGTATGTCTTTCTACTAATGACATAAACTCAATCCTAACATACAACATATGGTCTTCAGGATAGGTATTATCATAACACAAAAGAACAAAACCTCATCTCTTACCACCAAGTTCCATAAACTAAGAAGTATATCCAAGTATTTTGGCATTAATGGCATAAGACACCTCATATGAGTTGGAGTTCAACCTATTTTGTTGTCTAGCCAACCTATGTAAAATAGAGCAGTTTTGCCATATGTGCTCATGAAATTCATCTTTGATTAATGTTATTGTCACCATATTTATGTTATTTTTCTACCTTGAGATATAATCTGCAAGAGTGATGCCAACCAAGATGGAAACAATTAGTGATGATTTAGAAAGGTAACCACCTAATGATGTCCCACTTATTTATGAAACCACTTTGCTAATAGAATTAAATTCAGCTACACATTTCTTACCCAAAAAATCATGAATTACTCTTCCCTCAATGTTTATTGAGTAGAAGGCAAACTAACAATTTATAACCTATGCAACCTTTTATTATTTGGAGCTCCATTCCAAGTTACCAATCTCCAATGTGGGTTGTAATATTATTTGGTACAACCCTATTTTGTTAAAGCATTTATATGTTTGTGACATTATATAAGGGTGGCTTATATTACATAGTTCAAAGCATATAAAAATTTGACTGGATAATGAAAAACATGTCTAACATTTATGAGCATTTTATCCAAAATAAGTCTTTCAAATAGTAAGAATTTGAATGTACTGTAAAGAATAACACCATTTTTGTGATCAAGGAAAGCCACAAAAAATCTTAAAATATTGATATCAATGAATCATTAGTGGATACTAAATCCAAGTTACATGGTGACAACGAAAGTGCTCAACTATTTGTTTCCCATTGGTGATAATATTAAACAAGATAGTATTGAAGCTTGACATATGTGTCAATAAGCACTAATTAAATTTTATCATAACTAAGGAACATAAATTTAATTATATCAAATGTGAAAACAAAAAAATAAACATGTCTTAAAGTAAAACTTTTGTTTCCATTTATGATAATTTCAGTTACTCGTACATTTCAAAATAAAAATGACGTGTCATTGTAGCCAAAGGGACACAATCAAGCTGCATTATCTCCATCATGTATGTCTTTATCTCTCTTTGTTTCCCTGTTTAGATCCTCATTCCAAACTTCTTGTTTGCAATTCTTACTAGGAGGGTTCAGAAAAAGGGTTGTCTCCTACGACATGTTATGATATCTTCTTTTATTAATTATTTTTATACAGTATCTCTCTACAAAGGGAAATGCCATGCCCATCATGCACTTTTTTGAATGAATGAGCCATCGGGTGTTGTGTGCTTGATATTGCCCTACTCTACACCTTGTTGTAAACATATGCCATATAGTTTTTTAAGAATGATAATGTTTTAACTATGTGATCTGATGTGACACATTTCTAAAAAAAATCTCATGTTTTTTTGATTAGGGATTTGACCTCATCAACTTTAGCATTGAGAACCATCTATTCATACAATGAAATACATCCTCTTACAAATTTTAAGAAATAGAAAACCAAATGAGTACGATTAGAAACATGTCTTACATTATCATCCTGCCTTGACTGGTTTTCAATATCATAGATTGCTTCACCTTCATCTTTAGGGTTTGATTCTTGCATATCCATACCTGAATCAGCTTCATCTAGAGGGTTCGATGCTCATACACCCATACCTACTTCACCTTTATTTGCATTTCATGTTGCATTGTCTATGCACTATGCGTTGAAAACGTATTGGCCAATTGAGACTCCCCACAAACATGTAAACAAATAAAATATAAGTGAAAAGAAACCTTAAATTATACTATATATCAATGTTGTTGATGCACTTGCTGACACCATCCCCCGTGTCATGTATAACCACCTCTCTTTTACCTACTCTCATTATCTCCACTTTAATCACATTTTTACAAGTGTAACCTTGGAGTGAAAATGGGCACTTTCACATCAACATGGATGGCATCATAGTATAGACATGATAATGCAATGTTTCACCTATCAGACTTCAGACCCAAGTTGTATGAGGTTCATTGTTGTGGAATGTGACATGATAGTCTAGAATCTTCAAAGCCTTGACCCATGAAATATTTTCAAGTATCTCCACTTTGACGTTCCTATAGAAATTAATGTCTTTGCATATTTGTCGCCACCAATAGTATATGAAAACAATTTTGGTTAGTTAGTAAACTAAACAATCTATTCTGTGATTTGAAAAAGTGTGTATTGTGCTCAAGAAATAACTTTTCAAATGGGAATGGTAACATTATATGGTTGCATTTGTTTCTTGTCCAGTATGGGAAAGGGTACAATAGCATCGTGACCCCATTCCAAGTATTTCAATCCAATGGTGCTCTTGATATTCAATAAAATTATCCTGTGTGGAGCAATACTTGTCTACAAATTTTTTAGACTTCCTATTTTCCATGTATTCATTGTTGAAACTATACATTATGTGCCCCAGTTCACCGAACATCGTGTGTCTTACATAATCTTCTTTCACCTTTTCTATCAATTTTTTTAGCCATGCATGATTCATATGCTAGTTGCATAAATAGACCTCAAAATTGATTGTTTCCGTACATAACATGATTGATTTTTACAAATTTACAAAATAGCATCACAACGATATCTATGAAATTAAAAATATGAACTTCATAATGTGTATACAAATAACAATTATGCATTTAATAGATTCTATCTCTACAATAGCATCATCTACCATGTAAACATTGATTTTCCACTCTATGTCTTTCAAATGTATTCTCTATAGAAGTATTTGCATCCATTGGTTGATGTCAACAGTATAGGACCATGACATAATCATCCATGCAACGAGCACTCCTTGGTGTTTGGAATCAAACACCAACAATGTGTACAATTGGAACTGTATTGAAATAAAAAACGTAAGTGAGATTACAAGTTACAAAATATCTATATTATCAACTACTATTACAATCATTGAAAACATACCTTCATTGAATTCATGCCGAAGGTTGAGTCTATCTCCAATAAGCCACACTTACCAAATCTCAAAAACTATTCCAACTATTATATGAGTTGGATGCCTAGTATGAAGGGGATGTCCCTATCCATATTTATCTTTTCCCCATTGTATCCATGATAGATAAACTACTTATTGGTATTTATCAATGCCCACTCTCGAACACTTTCTGCAACATTAGGACTGTAGACATTTTTTTTTATCCTTGATTTGGCGTTCTCTGTTGTATATATCATCCTTGCTGAGAAAATCATCCTGTTGTGTTTCACCATTGAACATTTCAAGTTTCTCATGCACCATTCATGGTGTTTAAGATAGATAGAATCAACAAACATTCCCAACAATAGTAGCCTTTGAACCCATTCATTCAGTTTGGGGTTAATGTAAGGAACAAAAAAATATTCCTCTTTGTTGAACTATTCATATTGTTGGCCATGGTAGTGATTGCCTCGATTGTTTCTGTATTCTACCTGATTGTATGTGAGCAACACGTGATCAGTTCTACTGACCATTCGGCATGTGTTAAAATGACACTAATACCACACCTTATATATTTTTGACCCGGCCAACTACCTTTTCAAGTCTTATTTTCTATGGAAATATCTTTTGGCATGACATTGATTTCCTAAAAATACCCAGGCCCATACGAACATCAGTATATGTATGGATATGTTAAACATATCAAGTGTGTAGAAATTGAAAATCAGCTACAAAATTGACATACGAATAGAACACAACAACATATGAATACACAACCACTTACATTGTAAAATGGGAGGTCACATATATGACATCTTCGAAGTTAGTGTTAACCCTTTTTTACTTGCCAGGAATAGGTGATTTTTTCTTGCAATTTGACAAAAAAAATTGTAAGGAATGACTTCTTTTTTTAATCTCCTTTCACGAAGTCATCAACCCTATCAGCATCTAGCCAAGCAATCCACATGTCTTCCTCGTTAATGTTAGGAAAAAAATTCCTCTTAACATTGTTGCTATCAAATGGACCCTCAATTAGCTTGTGCAATGGAAGCTGCACAATTTGATCATACATTTTTGCCATCTATTCCAATGTAAAAAATATATTTCATTTCAACAATACGTAATATACATTGTGAATGATCAAATGTTGAAATATATGAACAATAATGCATTACTAACATGTACAATAATTTTAAACACGTATTTTATTTAAACAACATCAAACAATGTTTACACATCGAGTACTTGATAATTAGGAATATGGTAGAGATTCATAATGGCAATATAATAAAAATATCATTATAACACAGTCATGGTTGTGTAATTGGGATGTATCTCATAATAGTTACAAACAGAACATTAGAAAATGTTGTCATTATTGCATAATTACATGGTAATCAAAAGATCACATCTTTGCATAATCAAAAAAAAAGTTTGTTGTCTTTTGACTACAATATAGCATATATCTGAAAATAATGTTTTCCACATTGAATCATTTTTATATCGCCTCATCAAAAATAATGGAGAGTACGAGTACAACAACAAACATGAACATTAAACTATGAAGAAATGAAAAATGTTGCACATCGGTGACAATGTCATGTACTCCAAAATTGGGCACAGTATCAAAATATTGTTTTGCAAGCACATCTAAATTAGGTATGTCCAACTCATCCATACATGTCCCTTGTTTGATTTCCTTCCTCCCGTAATGCTCCTTGTTTGATACATTTGTTTGCACAATGGATCTCAATATCATGAAAGAAACCATACAATAAAATGGCATACTCGTGCAATTTACTCAAAAGATCTCCTGGAACATCCTTCTCCCCTTTCATCTCCACAACAACAACTTGAAAATCAACCTCCATAAACACCTCTCACCTAGTGCAAATAAAAACATAAGCCAAGTCTGTCTGTCAAAGCAAGGTAATGGGTACAATGTAAAGAAACCTCATCGGCTAACAATCTGCCATACTACCTTGTGATGATGTTTTTGAGACTCAATAATATTTTGTTGATATAACTAGCCCTTTCTTTCCACCAGGAACTAACCAATAGACACATCTTTTGATTACACATACTATGAATATTAGCAAAGCACTACAAAAACATCAAAAGATTAGAATTTAAACTACTTAATTTATACACATGCACTAGCTATTCGTACACATCAAAATTCAGCAAAATGATGACACCCCTTTTTCCTCATTTTGTGTATCTGTCTTCAAAATATTTTTTTTGCATGTACCATTCCATTTAAACCCTTACAAATACTAAAAATAAGTATATAATGCAGATTGAACATCACAAACATATATGGTTACAAACAAGACACAATTATGAAGTTAGTAAATTTATCCCTACAATCAACATTTTGACCATAGTTATTTGAATGTTTTTTAGCTACAAACTACATAAATGTACAAAAGGGTTTTGGGTCTATACGCCAATGAATAAGGCAAGGGCATCACCCATATTAAGATATGTTTAGAAAAAATATTTATGATTCCACCATGTGCAATCTTAAGAGTTCCAACGTTTCAGATACAATAGGTGTATCCATCATCAGGGAGAAGAAGGTCCGGAAAAATGTAATGAAGAAAATCAGCAATCCACCACCTATAAATACAACTTCACAAAATACATCAAGTGGTCGACCACACAGTCTTAAAAAACCAACCAACAAACAAACCAAAATATTTCACATTATATCTTTTAAAAAATTTAAAATAGGTCTCCATGAGCCTCCAATGTCACGTCCACCATCTCTATTCATATTCGTGGGTCTTTTATCAATTTCAATGGCCTCTCTAATTTGCACATGGTGGAACCAGAAATATTTTTTCTAAACAATTTACACCATGGAAACTTGAAAGATCTTCATATTAAGATATTCAAGTTATTAAGGTATTATAGAGTTTTAGTATGTAAACTACGTGTGAACACGAAGTCCCCAACAAAAATTAATATTGTAAATACATTAGGCCCTTCATAAGTGTGAAAGCTCTAAACTTGAGTAGTGTTTGCCTATGGAAGAGAAATGTTTTACTTCTTCGACCATCTTCTATGGTTAGCCAGGATAAGAATCATGAACACCTATCTGGGAAGAAAATGAGCTTGATCTTTGCTTTTGGTGAGTTAATTGGCTATATATTTTTCATAATTGCTGATTTGATTAATATAAGGGAAGGAATTAGGCTAGATAATGAGCTTAAAAGAGAGATATAAGATATGAAGTGTGTTTGTGAGTTTGTCATTGTGGATGAGAAGAGGAAGAAGTTAAGTTATGTGAGGTGGCGGAGGCTATAGAGAACCTAAAATATTCATTTAAGAATTGGTAAAGTATAAGGTATAGATAAATATGCATTTAAGATTTTACAAAATTTGTTGTTTATAAACAAGCATAATGTATTGAAAGTTCTTAGTAGTTGTTATGTAGAATTTGATTTGTGCTTATTTTTTATGTTATAGACTTTTAGTATTACTTTCATTTTCATGGATATTTATGTGCTTGATTCATATCAATTTCTTTTCTTTTATAAGCCAAATATTGTCAACGTATATATCCTCTTAATGGGATCTAAAATAGTTGAACCTTGTATTGTCATTTTTCCACTTTTATTTTCTAGAGCATGGTAAGCCATGGTGACATTTGAACGTTGGAACTTGGAAGCGGGGACAAATCTTAGCTTGTATATCAAGAATGTTCTTATCCATAAATTGTACCATAGCAATACTAAATGCAAAAGTGGTATATGAACTACTTTGAAGTAAGAACAATCCTGAAAATCTTGCCATGTAAAGACTAGATGGGAAGTTGTGTAGGAACCATTTGAAGTAGAATTAGTTGATACAAATTCAACATATGCGGGAAAATTAAGGTGGTTGTTAGATACTTTTTACATGGAGGATTTGGCACCAAAATATCTTGATGAAGGATAGGGTTTTGTTCACTAACATGGGCAGCAATAAATCGTTAATATATGGCAGAAATGAAATATGTACGGCATGCAGTTTTAGATGGATGAAGTGAGACAGTTCCAAGATAAGGATATGTTTCCTCTTATGAAAATCATGTCAATGCAATTCTTGGTAGGTGGCATGAGAGAAATTATATGATGTGTTTCGCACAAATCATAGCTCAGGTTAGTGCTTGGAAGCCAGTGGGGGATCACATTCATAGGTTGGGACATGACCATGGAAAGGTTGCAACTTGGAAGCAGGGACGAATATTGGCTTGTGTATCAAGAATTTTCTTATCCATAAATTGTACCATAGCAAGACTAAATGCAAAGTTGTATATGAACTATTTGAAGTAAGAACAATCATGTCATGTAAATATTGGATGGGAAGTTGTGTAGGAACCATTCAAAGTAGAATTAGTTGATGCAAATTCAACATGTGTGGGTAAATTAAGGTGGCTACTAGATACTTTTTGCACAGAGGATTTGGAACCAAAATTTCTTAATGAAGGATAGGTTTTTGTTCATTAACATGGGAAAAAATAAATTATTAATATATGGTAGAAATGAAATATGTATGACATGCAGTTTTAGATGGATGAAGTGAGATAGATTCAAGGTAAAGACATGGTTACTCTTATGAACATCATGTCAATGCAATTATTGGTAGGTGGCACAAGAAAAAATATATTATGTGTGTTTAGCACAAATCGTGGCTTAGGTTAGCATCTGGAAGCTAGTGGGGATCACATTCATAGGTTGGGACATGGCCCATGAAAAGGTTGGAACTTTAATCAGGGACAAATCTTAGCTTGTATATCAAGAATGTTCTTATCTGCAAATTGTACCATAAAAAAATTGAATGGAAAGTGGTATATGAACTATTTGAAGTAAGAACAATCCTGGAAATCCTATCATGTAAAGAATAGATGGGAAGTTGTGTAGGAACCATTTGAAGTATAATTAGTGGATGCAAATTCTACATATGCAGGTAAAGAAAGGTGGTTGTTAGATACTTTTTGCACGGATAATTTAACACCAAAAGCTCTTGATGAAGGATAGGCTTTTGTTCATTAACATGGGCAGCAATAAATCATTAATATATGGCAGAAATGAAATATGTACGACACACAATTTTAGATGGATGAAGTGAGATAGTCCCAAGATAAGGATATGCTTACTCTTATGAACATCATGTCAATTCAATTTTTGGTAGGTGCCACAAGAAAAATTGTATGACGTGTTTAGCATAAATTTTGGCTTAGGTTAGTGTTTGGAAGCAAGTGGGCATCAATTCATAGGTTGGGACATAACCCATGGAAAGGTTGCAACTTGGAAGTGGGGACGAATCTTGGCTTGTAAATCAAGAATGTTCTTCTCCAAAAATTATACCATAGCAAGACTAAATGCAAAGCGGTATATGAACTATTTGAAGTAAGAACAATCCTGTCGTGTAAAGACTAGATGGGAAGTTGTGTAGGATCCATTCAAAGTGTAATTAGTTGATGCAAATTCAACATATGCAGGGAAAGTAAGGTAGCTACTAGATACTTTTTGCATAGAGGATTTGGCAGCAAAATATCTTGATGAAGGATAGGCTTTGGCTCATTAACATGGGCAGAAATAAATCATTAATATATGGCAGAAATGAAATATGTACAACGTGCAGTTTTAGATGGATGAAATGAGACAAAACTGAGGTAAGGACATGGTTACCCTTGTGAACATCATATCAATGCAATTCTTGGTAGGTGGCACAATACAAATTGCATGACGTGTGTTTAGCACAAATCGTGGCTTAGGTTAGAGTCTAGAAGCCAGTGGGGATCACATTCATAGGTTGGGACATGGCCCATGGAAAGGATGGAACTTGGAAACAGGGATAAATCTTAGCTTGTATATTAAGAATGTTCTTATCTAGAAATTGTACCATAGCAAGACTGGATGCAAAGTAGTATATGAACTATTTGAAGTAAGAACATTCCTGAAAATCCTATCATGTAAAGAATAGATGGGAAGTTGTGTAGGAACCATTTGAAGTATAATTAGTTGACACAAATTCAATATATGTAGGGTAATAAATGTGGTTGCTAGATAATTTTTACATGGAGGATTTGGCAACAAAAGCTCTTGATGAAGGATAGGCTTTTGTTCATTAACAAAGGCAACAATAAATTATTAATATATGCCAGAAATGAAATATGTACGGCATGCAATTTTAGATGGATGAAGTGAGACAACTCTAAGATAAGGACATGTTTACCCTTATGAACATCATGTTAATGCAATTCTTGGTAGGTGGCACAAGAAAAACTGTATGACATGTTTAACATAAATCGCGGATTAGGTTAGCATTTGGAAGATAGTGGGAATCACATTCATAGGTTGGGACATGGCCTATGGAAAGGATGGAACTTGGAAGTGGGGATGAATCTTGGCTTGTATATCAAAAATGTTCTTCTCCATAAATTGTACCATAGTAAGACTACATGCAAAGTGGCATATGAACTATTTGAAGTAAGAACAGTCCCGTTGTGTAAAGACTAGATGGGAAGTTGTGTAGAAATCATTCGAAGTATAATTAGTTGATACAAATTCAACATATGCAGGTTAAGAAAGGTGGTTGCTAGATACTTTTTGCACTCAATATTTGGCACCAAAAGCTCTTGATGAAGGATGGGCTTTTGTTCATTAACATGGACATCAATAAATTGTTAATATATGGCAGAAATGAAATATGTACAGGATGCAGTTTTAGATGGATGAAGTGAGACAGCTCTGAGATAAGGACATGTTTACCCTTATGAACATCATGTTAATGCAATTCTTGGTAGGTGGCACAAGAAAAATTGTATGACGTGTTTAGCACAAATTGTGGCTTAGGTTAGCATCTGGAAGCCAGTGGGGATCACATTCACAAGTTGGGGCATGGCCCATGGAAAGGTTGGAACTTGTCAGCAAGGATAAATATTGACTTGTCTATCAAGAATGTTCTTATCTAGAAATTGTACCATAGCAAGACTGAATGCAAAATGATATATGAACTATTTGAAGTAAGAACAATCCTAAAAACCCTGTGGTATGATTATCAATGATTCATGTAGCTCCCGTGAACACATGATTCTGTGAACCTCTTGTGCATAATGGTAACTCATTTTCGTAAACAAGATACAATACATAAAATAAGACATTTTGGCTATGTGCAAGATAATGATTGAAATACTGTAAGCATGAACCAAAAATAGATATGAGATGACATTTTTCCCCAAACAATCCATATATATTACAAAAAAGACCAAATTTTTTTTTTGGGTATGAAGGTGTTTTCAGTTATCTTATACAAAATTGGAAGGGCGCAATCAAGTGAAACCATACACCCTCTCCAAAATAAGTTTCCACGTGTGATACAGGGTCATTGAATAAGTCTTACACTATTAAACATTTCAATTGTATATGTGAATTTGAAAATTTACAAGGTCATAACAATTTGATTAAATACACGAAATCAATTTGTTGCTACCATGATCCGAGGAAGGAGTTGCAAATATTATTGTAGGTTTGCATTATGTGTTTTCTCTAAACGTTTTGTTATAAGAGAGCATACATTGATCCAAGAGTTTTTATGTAAATTGAAAGTCTTTACATACCTTTTAAAAATCATAAAAAACAAATTTAATTAAAAAAAATAGTACTTGTTACAATTAGGTTTTGTAAGTTATTATAAGACTTCCAAGATACTTTGTGAAACCAGATTTTAGTATTTATAACTAGTCTCTTTTGTCATACCAATAACTTTTCAAATTCTTGACAAATTAAACATTCTTGCCCTGGTTAATCTGAATAAATTATGAGACAATTTGAATATTGAAGATTATGTTTAATCTTGAATATCATAGTTACTTACATAATATTTTTGTATTATGTTCAATCTAAATATTTTAGTATTCTGAATATTAAGGAATTAAGAGACAAAAGACTGGGCTTCTCGGATACTTTGTGAAACCTTGTTTTAGTATTATGTTTGACATGGTTGCCCCTACTGTGTATGGAACATTATTTTCAAATAAAAGATATTTATTCTTGTCATACATTGAATTCACAATTGGTATTGCCAAACTTGCAGGCATGAGATGAGGGTGTGTGCACGGGCTTCCAACTGAGCTGTGCGGCAAGCTTCATGATCTATGTAACACACTCAACGAAGTCTTCCTCCTCTCCCACCTCTACGAACTGCGATCTAAAGGAGCAATCTGACAGGCTTCACAAGGGCAATCAAATTCTCTCCACCGACTCGTAACAAGGGATTAAACAACATTTACTATTTAATGTTTACTATTTCTGGGGAAGGGCGAGGGAAATGTCTGTGCAATGCATGACATGGCAAGTGCTCTGTGGATGCATGTCATGACGAGCGCTCTGTGGCAAGTCGACAGAGAGCTAACATGTCAAACACTGCATGGCAATGGGCTCCGTCAACAATAAACAATGAATAGACTGACATGAACGATGAATAGTGAGTGTGTCAACGAGGCTAAGTTGATTTTTTTGGCTGACGCCAACACTCGCTGAGTTTGTGCATGTTGATTAAGCTCTTAAATCTATAAGATTCATAAATGACAAGGTGTTATATTATTTATTAGTATATAATAATAATAATAATATAGTTTTTAAGGTTTACGATGCCAATTAATGCTTTGGTTATGGTTTACAAGGAATGTCCAGCGTATGGGATCACCTTGTACTCCAATATGAACTGTTATATCATAAAATGCTCAGATTTCATCTTCATTTTCTAGTTCTCTCAATCTTAAATATTTATTTTTCAAATAAAAGACCCAACTAACTTCAAACTCCCTATTACCCACAGTAAATTACGAATTTATTGATTAATTATCACCAAGGGTGTCTCATAAATGAGAAGTGTGCCCTATACTAACACTAATAAATAACATTTATTTTAAAATATGTAACTATAAAACTAAACAATACCTTCAAAGACCCAACAATTACTTGTCACATTAGTATAAATTTATTTATTTATTTTCGATATGAATTTTGGTGTTTGAGAATAGAGAATTTCCAAGTATAAATATTTGCCAAAATCTTTTGAATAACCAACATATGTTGTTGCCTTCAAGATAGAAATAGATGAGGCACAAATATTTTTTGACAATCATTTGGGGCAAGCAAACGAGGATTTTCAAAACTTCTTAGACTATGTTTATAGTGAAAATAACACTCGGAAGGATGTTGCAATATTTTGAATAGTATTTTTCAAATAGACAAAAGATGATATGAATGAATGTAATGTCCCCTTTTTGGAAGTTAAAGTAATATTATTGTTAAAATAAAAAATATTTTTAAATACTTAAAAATAAAGGCAATTAATAGAAAAAGTATTTTATGTTATAAATTTCACTTGAATTTGAACTTTTTAATGGTCATGCGCACGTAAGGCCTAAAATGAAATTATAAGGAGTCACTTTCAATATTTTTAAATTAACTCTTCCCTCCAAATTGGGCGCTACAATTAGAGGAGGCTATTTAAAGAGGATGCGGGCTCATTTGAAGATATGTGAATTTTGATAATTGAAATTTTTCATGCTTGAAGATTTTGTTGACCCTGTGTGTTCAATAAGAGTGAGCATTGTAACCCACGATTTGTTGCTAATTATACAACAAAAAAATGTCTCTTGATGCCACCTTTGCTAAGAATATTTTGTTCATGCCCTAAGGACTAGGATGATTTGCTTTGGAAAGATTTGTGTGTAAGTTTGTAAGGGTTTCATGGTCTTTTCTTGCATGTTAAGCTTATTTATTATTTATATTATTTTTGCAAATGGAGCGAACTACTTGTGGAGCTTAGATCTAGGGTTTTGATGCCTCAGTTGATCTAAAAATTACAAATTAAATACTCTGATTTTATTTGCTAAATTTTGTATTATTGTTGTGAAATTTTGGATGCATTTATGAAGGGTTTGAAGGAGAAAATTAAACAATAATTTTCAGAGTTATTATTTAATTATTTTACAGGAAACTAGGGTTTTCAAATCTTCAAAATAATTTTCGGTGACCTTCCTAGGGGAAAAAATTATGATTTATGTTTCATTGGAAAGCCTATATTTTTAGCTTCGTTTCGAGCTATCACTTGATTAGAAATTCCAAGTATTTTCAGAGTTATGGGTTTATGAAGTTTTAGCTGTATTTTGGGCATAAAAATCATAATTTTCAGAATTTCAAAAAAATAATTAGATATTTCTTTTCTCCATATTTTTGGGCAACTACAGTAATATTTTCATAATTTTCGAGTGGCTGGAAGTGATATATCTAAAACTGGTGAAAACTTTTTATTCTCCGAACAGCAACAAAAAATTGGTAATTAAAGTTGATTTTTTCTTCATCATTTTGTGGCATAAGAAGAGAGAAAGGTATTTATGTAAAGGACTTAAATCTAAAATTTATTATTTATTTTTAGATTATTTTATTGTCAAAAAATTCTCTACAAAACCCTCACTTTTGGCATATAAGGTTTCTTGCATTAAATAATGGTTTTCGAGAATTTAATTCTCAAGCTAAGGTTTACTAATTTTCAAATCAGATTTAGGAAAATTTGGGAAAAACCCCTTTTGCATTAATTTATCCTATTTGAGGACATTACAGTGGTATCAGAGCACTGATCTTGTCCACATGTGAGGTTTGATTGCAAGCAGATAAAATATTTGGTGTTATCATGGATAAAATGGAGAAAAAAAAGCTCTACAATGCGGGTAAAATGCTAGGGGACCTATGCCAACCAGTGAAGGATGTAATCAACACTTTGAAAAAAATAGAAAAAAAGGTTATCCAAGGTAAATATGAGTCCATGAAGTGAGCGGTACAACCCTCAAGGACTTGGTTCAACATGAACTCTTCAAAGACACAGATGAGGAGGTAAGGCTATTGGTTACTAATTGCATTTGTGAGATATGAAGATCAACGATTCAAAATATTCCCTACAGTGATGAAATATTGAAGGAGATACTCTCATTGATGGTGGAAAGCTTCCAAAGTCTCATTGGGGACAAAGGACATTCATGGGCTAGAAGGGTCAACATCTTGGAAACTATGACTTCACTCAGGTTACATAATTTGATGTTTGATTTAGGATGTGATGAACTTATTGTTCTAATGTTTCAACATTTTCTCGCTATTGCTTATAAGAATCCTTCTAAAAATATTATAATAAATATACAAGAGATGATAACTATGACACTCAATGAAGGTGAAGATATTTCCAAGACACTATGGGTTATCGTGTTGACATGTTTGAAAGTGGAAGAAAGTAAATTTCCCATTGCACATCAGTGGTTTAAGAATGTTGCAAATAATTGTGAGGAGAGCTTAAGGCCTTATGAGCTAAAGGAGCAAGAAGAAAAACAAAAATCAGAAGTTTGTGGGCAGCCATCATGTGAATATGTGGAACCTCAAAACTCTGAATTTTTGGAGCAGCGGTTGACAATTCTTCCATAGGTCAGATTGTCTCTTGCCATTTGAAAAATTCACGTCTCTAGCCAAGGAAGAAAGATTACAAAGGAAAGAATACATTGGTTTTTTGTGAGGGCCTTTGCTACAACAAGAATTCCTTCAGACTTTTGTCTGAAGGAATGGTTCATCAAAGGAGTTATCACATAGCTTCGGGAGGTTTAAAGCAATAACTCTATCAAAGGAAAGATAAAAACAAAGATTTCGCAAGCTTTTTATCCATGGGAATACAAGAAAGATATCTTTCAGACATAACCAAGGGGTCACTTTCTCTCACAAAGGACTGTAAGAAACCCGAAGAGACACTTAAAAAGTTTGAAGGGTATGTTACCCTTCGGAAAAAGTTCTTTCCAAAAAATTCAGGTGCCCTAAAAAAAACCCAAGTTAAATGTTTGAAGGCCGTTTTCAAGCTTCCGAAGGGCAATTTAAAAAATCTAGAAGGGCACTTGCCCTTCGGGAAAGTTCACTTCAAGGTTTAAAGGGACATTTCCAAAAAGCCCGGCTGTCCTCCAAAAAGTCCAGGTGCCTTTTTCTTAAGGGCTATTCGCTTTGGAAGGGGTTGTTTGAAAAGTCCAAGGGGCTATTTAAAAAACCCGAAGGGCAAGGTACCCGAAGGGTTATTGACAAAAACCCGAAGGGTAGGGTACCCTTCGGGAAGGTTCACTTCAACTTTGGGAAAGACGTTTGCGAAAAAATCGAAGGGCATGTGCCCTTCGGGAAGGTCTGTCTCATGGTTTTCAAAGGGCTTTACAAAAAGCCCAAAGCGTTGTTTTTTTTTTTAGAAGATAAGGGACAAATCCCGTGGACTTTTTGTCCACAGGAAGTTGAAACCAAAAAACCCAAAGGAATATAAACAAAGCAAAAGAAGAAAATTTAATGAAGGGATATCCTTCAGACAAAAAGTCTGAAGGATTCCTTCAGAAAAGTTGGCAAACAAGAAATCCAAAAGAAGGAAAGCCGAAGGAAATCCAAAGAAGGGTCAAAGAAAAGATCCGAAGAAGATAAGCCCAGGGAGAAATCTAGAGAGAGAGAAAAATTTGTAAAAAAATAAGACTCGGCCATTTTTTTCGAAAGGTAAAGCCAAGAAATAAAGTCCGCAGGGAGTGATAAACCAAAGGAGAAGTCAACTGAAAAGTCCGTAGGGAATGAAACCAAAGGAAATAATCCAAGGGCAAGGAATAAAAACCGAAGGAAATAAATATGTAAACGTAAAAGTCCGCTGAAAAGAATAAGCCAAGGAGATAACAAGAAATTCGAAAGAAATGGAGGTTTAACTGTGCAAAAAGGATAGAAAATAGATAATTCGATGGAAAGTTCAAAACATAATATCCGAGGAAATATAGACCAAATATAGATAAGATAATCCAAAAATAGAATCTTGCCAAAAATAGACAAGACACAGGGAGACCAAAATAAGAGAAAATACATGTGAACAATGGTTATTTTTGATGAATTGCTAAGTTTTAGTTGACTATTTGTTTTATTTGTGGTTTGACTAGTCATTCTCATGCATTCAAAGGTCCAACTCAGTGTCAAACCGAGTTCTCAATCCAAGTTTGGCGTCGTTTATATGCAAACGAGAGCAGCTCAAGGGGAGTCTATTTTGGAAACTTGGTGTAATCTTTCATGCAAAGAGAGATTTGACTTTCAACAAACCCACCGTCCATTCTCAAACGTCAAAGAGTTGATCTCTAATTTTAGACATGGCTCAGTCAAACATGCACAAAGTCAAACGTATGAATTCATCGTCTAATTCTAGCGCCAAGGAGCTTTCATGCAAAAAGAAAGAAGACAAAATAGACTCATTGTAAACGCTGAGTTGGACTGATTTAGCATCTCTCCTATTTTTCAACGCCAATCTCTTGGCTTTTGTAATTTTTTATATAAATGATTTTTCAACATTAGATTTTTTATCCCTCTTTTGACAAGAAAACTTCTGTCAAAGATTGTGTTGTAACCTTTTTCAGAATCAATAAGAAGACTATATTTTTTCAATTTCCAGTAGCTGGTATAGTGTACTTTTGTTATAAATTTGTCTAAGAGATAAAAAAAATTCTTCCTTGTCAAATCTGGATTCATACCTAGTTACTAGCTGGCCATTTATGCAGGTCACGTTCTGTGTTTGAATGTCTTTTGTTAAGTTTATAGTAGATATTAGTGGTTGTTTAGTGCTTTTCATCAGAGCTATTTTTCCATTTCCCTCAACTTAAATCATTAGATTAAACCTTTTCGTGTGTGTATTAATCAATTGGAGTTGAAGTTCTGCGTCTTCCTTGTCTGAATCAGTGTTCTCAGAGGTTCGATTTGAGTGGATCAAGCAAATTAGGGGTATCACCATTTTAGCTAGGATTTCCTTTCAGATTCTTTCTCTCATTTTCTCTAAGTAGTGTGTAGCATAGAAGTTGAGATCCTCATAGATAAATCTTACAGGGACCAGCGTTCTCTGGAGGTTGTTCTCATCATTGAGGTACCCACCCTCATGAAAAGATCCCATTATTTCAACTAGAGCAAGGATTAGCCATTTCAGCACATCTTCAATCAGGGTGCAACTCCAAGTTGACAACAACAGCAAAGAGAGCTAGAAGTTGATGACAAAAAAGAGGAAAAAATCAATGTGCAAGGATACAAGGATGAGCAAGGTGAATATATTTCATTAATTAGCAATGTTTTCTTATCTTCTAATGATTGCATGCATGTTAGTAATGTGGCAGAAAAGAAAATCATGGAATCTACACCTTAAAGGAAAGAAAATTCAACTTTACAGGTTGAGAAAGAGAGTTTGATGGATGTAGCACCGAATTCACATGAAGATAATGGTATGCAATTTACTGTGTTTTCTAGAATAGCAGCGCAAGAGGAACAAATCAATGATGTTTATTATGCGAGCAAAAGTTATGAAGGTACTTCATACATGTGCACACAAGGTGTAGATGAAAGTAACGCAAAAGGGAAATACCTTGTAGTAAACATAAGATCTAAGAGTGAAGATCTTGCACCATCTTTCGGATCTCTATTCATTGATTTTCAGCTAGCTAAGACAACCACTAAGGGTAAGCAATTTGACTATCTTCATAGCACGGATTTGTTGAACCACCATCATACTTTGTTCTTGCATTGTGTTGATCATCATGAGTATGATGCTAACAAGGGAGATTATGAGGATATTTTGCATGGTTTGAATGACACAAAGGCTCATTTATTTTCATCAATCGATATGATAGAGGGATATTTGAGGAGTATGAGGAAGAAGGATGAAAGGAACAATGATAACGCTGCTATGAGACATCATGGACAGCTATGTGCTTACAAAAGAATGGACGCTAAAACACAAATGGTAAGTTTACATAGTTCTGATTTTTGTCATACTGATATTGAGAGAGATGAGATGAAAATCGATTGCTAAGGTGAAGCACTGGAAAAAGTGGTAAGAAATCTGATTTTTTTTTAAATTCAAATTTTCTAATTTAACAAAAGTTCAACCACATAAAAGAGGAAAAATTTGGCACTTTCAAGGCATGCTAGAGGCCATATTAGGGAAACTTTGTACCGAGGTACATTCTGAAATGTCACACAAAAAAAATTGAATTAGCATGGCAAGTACAGCAGTATATAAAAAGGGATAAAACTCGATATTGGTGGGGTTTGTTTGATGATGCATACATATGTGAGGAAGTTAACAATGTGCAGCCAAGAAGAGGACATTCATTTTACATAAGAGGATTCCTGCCAATGAGTTTAGGTGATTGTGTTATACACTTGCAAGGAATGTTTTTCAATTTGGTTAAGCTTGTTTCCTTTATACCAATGGAAGGACTATATTTACAGAATAAAGAAGGATTTATGTGGTATAAAGAAGGTCCTAACACACATTGGAATGCACACTATAGAAGCACACATCCTCTAGTATTTTTCTATGAAATGAATTTAATTATGGGCAGCCTTGCTAGGCATATTAATTTAATTCAATTTTGCAATTCTAATCTTCATCATATAGGGCATAAGTCCATAATGATTTGTTGGGAAAAACATAAAGTAAATCCTTTTACTTGTATATGCTATGAAGATTTTCAATTTGCAAACAAAAAGACTGTTGAGCTCACTAATTTCAGGGTGGGATGTGAATAAGGCGAATTTGATATCACTACCCCTAAGTTGAAAATTCAGTTTGGTATCATTAGCACATGTATAAATGTCAAAAATTATGAGGGAAATGATTCAATGCAAATTCTTTCAAGGTATGAAGCTGCTGTATTTTTGTTCAATATCATATTTGACACACTAACTGCCACCCAAAAAATAGGGATTGCCTTGAAATGGATCAGTTTTTATGTGTTGGTAAGATTTATGGTTAAAAATAAGGAGTTTCCAACCCTCTTATTGTAGTCACAAAAAGGTTGTTCAAGAATTTTTTATCATAATAGCTGCTGCAAATTAATTAGGATTGTTGATTTCAATGGGAACAACCCTTTTATCACTTTTATTTCAATCATTAAGGGTCACCCAACCACATGAGAAAAGTAATTACAATTTGTTAATAAAGGGGATTTTGTCTTTATTGTTCCAAAGAAGTTTGCAATCATTTCCAAGCCATTGTTAAGGGAAAAGAAACAAGATTACAATAATATACAATCCCTCATGATTGAGGTTTGAAAATTTTTTCAAAAAAATGGAATTCATGAAAAAATTACAAGCAAGATAAGATAATATAATGTCATGTCAACAAGGCATGAAGATGAGATCACAGAAGTGTTGTTAAACACTATATTTTTCTCTAACATATGTGTTCCATGTGTAGATATGGAAAGACCTAGAACAAGAAAGAAGATTGAAAAAACTTTGGATTAGCGAAAGTACATCAAAGGCATGAGTTTGTATTGGCAAGAGATCTCACATTTGATCGGCATTGGATCAAAGTTTTGAGATCACTACATCGTGTCTTCTCTATTGGACATGGTTTTTGGGCATATGAGCTTGCATTTACTTGAGGGCAAGCAAATTTGGGAAGGGAAGACTCTGATATCCTTTTTCTGGAAGTTAAAGTAATATTATTGCTAAAATAAAAAGTATTTTTAAATACTTAAAAATAAAAGCAATTAATAAAAAAAACACTTCATGTTATAAATTTCACTTAAGTTGAGGTATTTTAAAGGTCATGGGCACGTAACGCTTAAAATAAAATTATAGGGAGTCGCTTTCAATATTTTTAAATTAACTCTTCCCTCCAAATTGAATGCTACACTTAGAGGAGGCTATTTAAAGAGGATGAAAGCTCATTTGAAGATATGTTAATATTGATAATTGAAATTCTTTATGCTTGAAGATTTTGTTGAATATGCGTGTTCAATAAGAGTGAGCACTATAACTCACGATTTGTTGTTGATTATACAACAAAAAAGTGTCTCTTGATGCCACTTTTGCTAAAGAGATTTTGTTCATGTGCTAAGGATTGGAGCGATTTGCTTTGGAAGGATTTGTATGAAAGTTTGTAAGGATTTATTGTTGATTATAAATAATCAGCAAACTTAAGTTTGATAATTATTTATATTATTTTTGCAATTGGAGCAAACTATTTAGAAAGCTTAGATCTACGGTTTGGATGTCTCAATTGATCTAAAAATTACAAATTAAATATTATGATTTTGTTTGCTAAATTTCTTATTATTGGTGTGAAGTTTTAGAAGAATTTGTGAAAGATTTGAAAGAAAAAATTAAATAATAATTTTCAAAATTATTATTTATTTATTTTATAGGAAACTAGGGCTTACAAATCTTCGGAGCAATTTTCGATGACCTTCCCATGGAAGAAAAATTTTGATTTATGTTTCATTGAAAAGCCTATATTTTTTACTTCGTTTCGAGTTATCACGTGATTAGAAATTCAAGTATTTTTGAAGTTATGGGTTTATAAAGTTTTCGCTATATTTTGAACATAAAAATCACAATTTTCATAATTTCAAAAAAATAACTGGATATTCCTTTTCTCCCTATTTTTGTACATCTACAATAATGTTTTCACAATTTTTAAATGGCTAAAAGTGATAGATCTAAAATTGGGCTTTTTATTCACTGAACAATAGCAAAAAATTGACGATTGACGTCAATTTTTTCATCATTTTGTGACATAAAGAGGTATTTATTTAAAGAATTTAAATCTAAAATTTATTATTTATTTTCAGAGTATTTTATTGACTAAAAATTTCTTACAAACCCCTCACTTTTGGTATCCATGATTTCTTGCATTAAATAATGGTTTTGAAGAATTTAATTCTCAAGTTAGGGTTTACTAATTTTCAGATCAGATTTAAGGGAATTTGGAAAAAACCCCTTTTGCAATAATTTATTATATTTGGAGACATTACAATGAATGGTATTTTCCAAGTAAACAAAAGATTGATATGAATAGAGTTGCTCTGACAATCCCACAAGTAGTACCATGGGAGCTCATCATCAAGCCTCACCTTCACTCTAATTTATATTGACACTCCCCTTCGAGGTTGCTTATATGACAAGCATAGGTAATTCATTTAACTAATTACACTTTTGCTTCCCTTATAAAAATTGATGTACTTCACTTGCAACAATGGACAAATGCTTTAATAACTTCTATGAAATTTATTCATGAAAGCCTTGGCAAGCTCTTAACATGTTTATCATTTTCTTTGCTGCTCTGTTATTAGATATATCATCATCCACATCACTCAAATATTTAAGGCTACTTTTATGCATTCAAGGCACCTCAGAGGCATTGTTATGGGGTACCCTTGGTGTAGATGAATTGACAAGGTTGAAATTAATTTGGAGAATGTATAAAGTGAAAAGGTATGGTATTTTCCTATCATATTTTTATATTGAGATTTTTATTTTGGGAAATTTTTAACCATGCCTTGATAGGGAGAAGGAAGACGCTAAGATTTCAACTCTTATGCTTGTGCTAGATTGGCAATGTTTTTGGCACATGTAATGCTATATAAACCACCTTTGCCTCACAATTATTATTAATGTGGGATAATCACAATCTATTACTTTATTTTAATTTTATGGTAATTTGCGCTTCCAATTGTTACGTGATTGCAATGTTGTTTATGTTCAAGAATCAATAACAAGATGTCGATCTCATTGTGTCGGGGAATGGTTACACAAGCAATGATCGCACAAGGTCATGTCAATCTCAATGCAAAACAAGTTTAAGAATTATAAAACATCCAACTCCGTGTGCAACACTGTTTCCAAGATTTCAGTTAGCTCGAATCATGTGCTATCACCATCAAAAGCAATCGTATATTTTCATGTTACCATGCAATAGGATAATAAAACAAACAACGAATGTTGGCAAGAGCTAGTTGATTCAAAGGGCCGACCCTAAACTCATACCGTGAGTAATTTCAAGTTGAAATGTAGAAGCATATAATTAAAACTGGCTTTAGGGGTTTCTCACATCTAAAGTTACTATAACAATGAAAACATATATAGATAGATTCATATTCATGTTATCATGCAATAGGATGATAAAACAAACAACTAATGTTGGCAAGTGCTAGTTGATTCAAAGGGCCAACCCTAAACTCATACCGTGAGTAATTTCAAGTTGAAATGTAGAAGCATATAATTAAAACTGGTTTTAGGGGTTTCACACATCTAAAGTTACTCTAACAATGAAAAAATATACAGATAGATTCATTTCCCATTCTATTGTGCTTATCTTAATTTGTGCATATCTTAATTTTTCTATATTCGTAGCTTGATTCTTTGAAATCCTTTTCTTTTTTATAGCCTATAAAATAGACCACACTAACACACAACATTTCTATTCATTTTGTATTTACCCAGCTGTAATGTTAACCACGAGAGGTTGTAGCGGCAAAAAACTGTTCATGAATATTTTTATTCCTTTTTTTATTACCCACCTGTGATGTTAACCACCAAAGGTTGTGGCAGCAAAAACCTGTTTAAACCTTTTCAAATGTTGTGGAGAACTGACTTCAGCACAGTTTATACCATATTGTGTGTGTTGATGTGTTAGCATCCTCCTCTCCAGTAGTAAGTGTGCTTTGTGGGCCCCCTTGCCTTGTGATTCCTGCAAATGTAAATGTTGATCTAAATATCACAAACTTATTATATATCCATTGATAGGATTTTGTTCCACTATAATAACTAACTTGTCAAGGATGACTTCAGTGCAAAAATGTGATAGTACAGCAGTAATTCACTAACGATTAAATTGTCATTTTTACAGTTCTTAGTATTGCTTCATCATTTGGAACTACACACAATTACAGGCTTTGATCCTAATCAATAACTCCCCTCACATATATATATATATATACATATGGAGAGGAAGATAGGCATTACACTTCAACGTGATATAACTGAACTTCATGACTACAATAAGAGAGAATCGACCAATGGTTCTATCTACTCTTGTGCTTTAGTCATACAGATTTTTTTTTGTTGAGTTCAAGATGGTCCAATAAAGCTTTCTACTGTACCTAGGTACTTCGTAATCAAATCCCTGCAACTCAACAAAAACATTTTTCATAAAGAGAGACAAAAAAGAAACATTTGGAAATGAAAATTAAAAATTAAAATAAGGAATAGAAAGACAAACCTCCGATGGTTTAGTTGTTTTTCATATTCTTCTAATTTCTGCTTTTGACCGGGAAGAGTCTGTAAAATTGCATCATAACATCTAGATATCAAATAAAACATTCCAATGCTTTACAATTATATCACACCTGAATTTCAAAAAGATACCTTGCTTTTTTGCAAAAACCTGTGAAAGCCAGTTGCATAGATCAAAATGTGAACTGTTAAAGCTCTAATAACAATCACAAACTACAGCCTCAATCGAAAGGGAAGGGCCTTCACACAAATAAACTGCTTTTATTCCTACAACTCTTAAGACATTTGCAGCCATGCATTAGCATAATTTGGAAAATGGAAAAATATTTCCAGGACGAACAGGATTTAGCCTGGAAATATCTAGGGGATGTTTTCCCCATCTGCACCACAATTAGCAACCAAAAAAATTAACTAAATGATTAAAAGAAAATGGATTCAGAAAAAACAAATCATCTTTGAGGATACATAGTTTTTCCTCACTCTTTCTCCTGCAAGTGTTCAGGGCACTAATATACTCCAGATATAAAGTGTTTGGTCCAGAATAACTCAAACAAAAACATAATTGATTCGAATAACTATGATATGGAATAACATACAAAATAGGATCTCCTATAAACAAGGAGTCCTATTCTATCTCCTACTCTTTAGATAGTGAGTTGGACAACCAACTCACATAATAACTAACAATATTCTACACTAGAATATCTAACATTCCCTCCTAGTGTGAATATATGTCAAAGATTCATACTTAAGACTTGTAGTGTGCAGTCACGGAACTTGCACACGACTATGACAGACACATAGACTGTGGGAACTACATCTAACATGAATAGGGGCCCATCAACCTATTCATGTGAATACATGTTTCATGAATTGGGACTCATCAACCAACTCATGCAAACACATCAACCAAAATAGTCAAAATCCTTATCAAGTACATGTTTGCTACAACAGAGTGATCCTTCACTCTATCATCATAGTAGAGAGAGACCTTTTATTTTCATATACCACACATGTGAACAGAAATGCTCTTTTGTTCTTATTAAAACACACACACTAGTAGATATATTCTTCATCACTATAATGAGAAGAGTCTTCACCACTAGTGAAGGGAACATGTTCTTCCCAATCACTCTCTTCAGCAAGTCTTTTTGTTCTTAATTACCATCTATGAGATCTTGTGCTCTTTTCTTACAATACATAAAAGATGACATGCCTACTTGCAATAATGACAAAGAGACTTTCTTCTAGAGGACTTGTTTTTATCACTCTTTCCCTGGAAGGATGAATTAGCCTTGTTTCTTGCCATCAATGCAAGCTTCCTCCTCTATATCTTCAACTCATTCTCTTTCTTCAACTAAGAGAGCAGAGATTATATCTTCCAGAGATTGAGACGGCATCTAACCAAGAGTAAAAACAACATTGCTATGTTTGGAAGACGGTATTTAACAGAGTTGCTTTTGCACCCTCATCTTCAACTGGAGCTTTAACTTCTGCTGGCTGTCTAATGAGAGATCTCAGATCATTAATGTGACTAGACATTGTAGCTCCATCACTCATTTTGAATCTAAATAATTGCAACCTCAAAAAAAAATTTGCATCAACTGCTTTCGCACCAAATAGATTACTCAGATTATCCCAGACTTTTGTGGATGGTTTTTCCAAGTCTACATAATATAGCTCAAAATCTAAGAGATCAAGACCAATAATTGTTTTGGCTTTATCATCTATATTTTGCCATTCCAATAATTTATTCTATTTTGTAGGCGGTTTTTCTTTCCCACTACTGTTACCCATAAGTTTTTGTTCATTAGTTGCATATGGAGTTTTACTTTCCAAGTGTGAAAATTGAGGTCAGAATACTTTTCTAATGAAATGTCCATTCAACCAAAAAAACGTCCTTTACAATAAGGAATTTGACAATTATGACATACAATTTCTATGTTGACTCTGATTCTAACAAAGATGACAGAGTTATGATGAAAAACGCATTAAAAAAAATGACATTTAAAACAACAACACTACAAAAATATTTAATAAGGACTCAAATTTTGATTTTAACAAAAATACTATAAGCTACAAAAATTGAAATTAAATTATAAACTTACCAACCTAAAACAATAACCTATGACATAAAAGACCACTAAATACATGTTAAAATTGTAATTACCCGTTTTATCTAAATGTACATGCAGTATGACAATTATTGGAGACTTATGGCTACAGCCAGACGCACAGTTCAAGAATGAAGTCAATGGAGCATACAACATAAGCATTTGTTGACAACAAACAATGTTGGAGCATAGCAGGCGATGTCAGGGAACTCACAATGGAGAATCCTGACCTGGCAGTCATAATAGCCGATGCACATAAATGAGAAAGCACAAGGGCGAACTACAAATCAGGATGCACGCAAGAGTTTTCCGTAGTAAGGATCTAATAGAGACTTGGAGTCATATCACAGCAAATCAGTAATAGTTTTTAGTTGACTATCCCGAAGATCGGCTATAAAAAAAAATGCTGGTCCAATGCCAAGCCCACAGGTCTACTCCAAGCTCACTGTGAAACGTCTCACAGAAATTTTTTTTTTACTCTTATCTCATGTTGGAATGTGAAGTATATGGACCGTGTTGATTAATATGAAGCATACGAAAGGATTGTACGCACCAATGGATAGGTCTTGCAAGAAATTACTGCATATGACATGACAATGAAAACTCGGAAAACTCCATCCACAAGGACAACCATGAATCTTATAACAACACTCTGATACCAAATAAAGTGTTTGGTCCAGAATAACTCAAATAAGAACACAATTGATTCGAATAACTATGATATGGAATAACATACAAATAAATAGCGATAGGATCTCTTATAAACAAGGAGTAAGATAGTGAGTTGGAAAACCGACTCACATAACAACTAACAATATTCCACACTAGAATATCTAACAAGATAATCTTCTTTTCGTGTAATTTCTTATACAGTGGGTGTTATTCCTATTTTTTGTCCTCTGGGCACAATGGATCCCAATCATTCAGAGTTGCCAATGAAAAAAGAAGTTTGTCTGTGTATGCAAAACAAAATGTTATGGCAACCGAATATAATTAAGTGGCAGTGAACTAAAATTCAAGAAGAAATGTCAATCCCCTGAATGTATATATTATATCCTCAGCATAAAAAAGCATATGGGTTCAAGGGGATTTGATCTCATGACCGTTTGAGTTGAGCCTTTTACTCCAATGGTTTCCAACCAATTTGCTTCAAAAGGAGATGCAACAGACTTGTATTTCCCCATCCGATTAATTGCTTTTTGAAAATGAGAGTTATTTATTGAAAATGGGATTTGTTTACAAAAAATAATATATACTGCAATATAAATGCTTTATTGAAAATAAGAATTATTTACAAGAAGGTAGCAATCTCTGTGAAGAGATGCAAAGCTACAACACACTGAGTTTTACATTCGTATGTCAACTCCTTTATGGCTATTTTTCACAGGAAATGAAGTGATTTGCCTTTGAATCTGAAAATCTGTGTGACAAGTGTTCCCCCAAGAAGTTGAGGGGATTTTTCGTGTGACATGAAACTCACAAAAACACAACTTTCAGAATTTTCTACATTTTTATATTTCATGATTTTGGGGCACCTCGGAGTGCATTTCAATGGTCAAACTTTTTTGTGCTAAATGTATGTTGTAGCAACCGTTTTGGTGGTGAGTCTAGAGCATGAGCCAAGCTTTGCAACTCATCAGGTTTCGAATATCAATCAACGGTGGGGGAGTTGCACACCCAGCAAGGTGACCTGCGAATTTTTCGGTTTCTTTCAAAAAAAATCACTGAACTGCCACCTAGATCAGGCATAGAGATATATGCCACGTACAAAGGATAGGAGGCTGATTTGATGTTTACAACTCCAAAGATTCACCATTAACATTGACTTAAGTATAAGCCATAATGTGAATGATTCATGAATCATGCATGTGTTACGTATCTTCTAAAAAATTAGTTAAGAGGTTCATGCTCGGTGAGAAAATGCAAATATGCAATCTTCTAATATATGTAAATTTGTAAATCTGCTTGGACTTGCCAAGTTGCTGACCTAGTTCATCTAATTGTAAGTCAAAGTAGATTCAAAGACAAGTGTGCATGTGTCACGCATCCAGTAGGTTGGCCAAAATATGCAAATTTATATTCAAATTGCAAATAAAAGCATAGCTTCTGCATTGGCACTAATCCAAGACATCTTGGTTGAAAAGGTGCGTCCTTTCAGATCTTTTTCTTTCTCCCCTGCCTAGAAATCAGCATTCGATTATTGCTCCAACTCCAAGCATTTGTGAGCCCAGAAACCCCTAAGCCTTGCTTTTCTATAAGAAATCAATTTGATCTATGAGAAATTCTTATCCTTACTCTCTCAGCAGTTAAATTCCTTCATAACAAGTTAAAGAAGAAAAAAAGAACTTTAATAGTTAAATGTGACTCACCAGCCTAATTCTTTTAGACCCTGCATATGACTGACATGTTATCCATTGTCCTAAAGAAACTGCAAAGCCATTTAAACTGCAAAGCCATTTCGCTTCTCATCTATAAAGGAAGAGTTCACATATCTACTTATAGTAGGGATGTCTAACCCCTTATTATGAATAAAAACAGAACAGCGAATATGATAATAAAGCATACACCCGTGGAAGTAAAAGCCCAATTACAGGCAGATTAGCTTTATCTTACTTGCATACAATATCCCCACGTGCCAGCATTTTGTTCATGCAGTTGGACCCTACATCTAAATTGCTTGTAACAGGCTTCAAAATTATGCATCCTTGTCTTGGCTCTAGAGGCAAAGGCAAACAGATGATTGGAATGCTATTTTATGACTGCAACAACATGAACTCAAATTTCTTCATTGATTGTATGCAGTTTGCACCTTGAACATCAAGACCTAATGAGCAGTTAAAATTTTGATAAAAATACAATGCAAAATTTCAAATTGAATTCCCAAAAAAATATTAAGCATCTGTTCATTTCCTATTCATATCTCTAGATGGTTAAGACTCAATATCTTTCTGTATCTGAAATTATTTTAGATAGCGAGTCACTCCTATCCTACTTGGAAACACAGTCATTAAGAAAATATTTAAAAAGCTAATATCAAAAACTATCAAGAGAAAAAAAAAAAAATGTTTCCCTTTTCCTTATTTGTTGCTTTCAAGAGCAAGCTTTGAAATGCATAAAAAAATAAAGAAATATAGTCACGACTCAAACCGTAGCATCATTGGATCCTGCTACAGAGTTGAGCAATTGTTGGCATTTCTCAAGCTGCATCGTCAACTCATTCACCTGTCAATTACAATTGAAGGGAGAATTTTAATATTTAGAAATAAACTATCCAAGTGAATTAAAAAGAAAGAGAACCACAAACAAAATCTTTTGAAACCTTATAAAAAGACAAGAGAAGCATTCAAAGTTCACCACGATGCCTCAGGGCACAGCACACTACTATATGCTATCAAGCACCGTCACCAACCTACCATCTAAGAAACTGTTGTTTTCCATTAAGAATAATGCACCATCCTCATTCAACCAAACTATCAGCAATGAAAAAACCAAAATTATAGAATGCAGACAGACTAGAAGTTATGCTCATTTTGTACTGAAGAGAAAACATTGTAGCCCATGAAAATAATGTACAAACTTGAATAAGGATAAATTGAACAGGGTAAAGTGGATGGTCAAATTTGCTGATCATCCAAATCAGGTTGAATTGACTTCTTTGCCTTCACTATTCACCCTTCTACTTTGGTCTTTTTGCCTTTTTGCCGCCATATAGAAGTTACGATTCGATCTTCTTCAGTCTTAAATATCTGCCTTTGTTCCCTAATTCATCATTATTCAGGTTTTCAGGCCTGCCTAGCCAAAAACTTTAATTTTGGCATGCTAGAATGTCACTTCCGTCATGTGGAGTGTCTGCACAGTTGGAGGTCACCACACAACCTGCTGAGGGCTTCATGTTGCTACATCCAGATCTGGTCTTCTTCGATACCAAGTCAGATTTTTTATTGTTTTCAGATCTGCATTTGATTGCTTGCCTATCTGGATTATTTAACTGCATGTTTGCAGGCCAGATTGATCATATTACCCATCTACGCATGCGTGTTTAAATCTTTTAATTGTTATTCACTGTTATTGCATGTTTGACTGCCTGAAATCTGATTTTTGTATCCAGAATTTCTGTCAATTTCAGAATTTATTTTGCCTAATGAGCAGGAGGTACCTGCAGCACTATATAAATTGCAAAAAACTTGTTTAAATTGCTCATATTGCTACAAACTGTCACAACCCCAATTTGAGCCTTATCTGATAAATGTTTAATTAACAATGAACTATGTAAATTCTATTTAGTACCGTTATAATTTGGACTCAACAAACCTCTTATTGGATGCAAAATAATGGTGTGATGTGTTGTGATTGTTTTGAATGTCATAATTGAAAAACAAGAATGCATGGAACAAGCAATGTTTAAGTATATGGGTTATCGTTTCCATGAATTATGTGAATTAAATATGATGTTGCGTTTAACGCTATTTGTTAATGAATATTTGTTGACACATGTAGTTTTGCCAAATGAAACTCTTATGGAGCACACAGAGGAATGGAACGAGGTAGTGAGAACAACAGATTGCTATAGCCAGTCGAGGAACCAATCACACGAGAATCATTTGTGTGTTGCATTTACTTTCTTTGCATTTCATCTGTGTATGGGATTGATGCTTTGAATGTCGTACTTGGATATTACTACCAGTTAGATTGTGTTAGTGGCTAGTTGCATCCTGTCAATATAAATTAATATTTTATAATTATTTATGAATCATATAGATGTTGACTTTCAAGAAAAATTGTGGACAAACATATATAAATAACTAATAATTGGAATTCAGACAACAATAACAGCATACTTAGATATGAATATGCACACCAATAAAATAATATTATTTTGTGTATATATGAATACATAAGTATATAATTATAATTGTGGCAATTCTGAGATTAGTTATAAATTATAATTATACACCCATGTAATGATAGTTGTATTAAATTAAATTTCTTAGTATAAGTTAGAAATAAGAAAAGAAAGGAAAGGAAACAAAGGGAAAATATAAATTCGAAAATAAATAAAATTGAAAAAATAAAATAAAATAAAGAAAATAAATAAAGGAAAATAGAAAAAGAGGACAAGTGTCCTTTGTAAAAAAGGCTCTTGACAAGAGGAGAATGAGAAGAAAAAGAATAATAAGTGGAGGGAAAGAGAATGCAATTCTCATTTCATTTGGAGAGCAAAGACACACTGCCAAAATTTGAAGAACTAAGAGGGGGAGGTATTGTTGGACTGTAGATTGAAGAGTACTTGAGAAGGCAAAGGTATTCCTCATCTATTTGTTTTTATTTAAACATGTTGTTTTTCTTGTTAAAAATGGATGCCCTGGTCTGTAGCATGGTGCCCCTCTTATACGCTTGAAATCTGGTTTTTATTTTGAAAAAATTGTGTGTCATTTATTATGCCCTTTTTGACAAGAAAAATCTAGAAACTGAGATGAGAATAAGAAGGAAAATTTGGGTTTTGCTATGTCATTTGTTTTCTGAAAATTTTGTGAAGAAATTTTAGACGGGTTGATGGGTAGATCTTGGAAAACAGTTTGCCCCTCTTGGATGATAAAATTTGGAAATTTTAGATGAAAAATACAAGAAAAATGATGGGGTTTTCGTGATTGCTTTTCTCATATTTTTATTTAAAATTTTAAGAAACTTCTGGGTTTTATCCCCAAACCTTAATGCCCTGCATTTGCATTTGCATTTGAAAACTGATTTCTGAGGGTTTCAACATTCAAATCTGGTTGTCCTTATGTTGGCATGAAATCTAGAAAATTATAGGAAAAAATCTCTGGGTTATATTGCAAAAATCATGAGCAGAAATGAGAACAAAATTATAAGTTTATTCCTAGACCTGGATTTCCTGTACTTACACTTGAGTTTTTTTTTTTAAGGTTTGACCTGCAAACATGGACACCCTTGTTAGAGATTAGAATCTAGTTTTTTTGTGTGAAATATGCAAGTTGAACACCTTCATTTCGCTGTCACTATTTTGGAAAAACGTAAAGAAATAAAATCAAGGTTTTTGGGTGATTTTGGGAATGGTAAATTTTGGGTATTTTCCCCCAATACCGTTCACCCCTTGATGGATAATTTTTTGAAATTACATGGGAAACCCCTCTTGATGAATAAATTTTGGAAATTACATGGGAAATATAAGTTGTGGTTCGAATAAGAAATCTAGAAAATTTTATGGGCAGTTGCAAGAGAAAAATAAGGGTTTTTTACAAGGTAATTTTGGATGCCCATGTATGATTTGAGTTTAGCAATTAATTTACATTTTAAGGGCAGACCTGTACACCCCATATATGGGCTTAATTCAGTATTTAACTATTATTTTAGTGAAAATAACTGGACGCCCCTCTTCGGAGAGAAAAACTGATTTTTAATCCACTATTTTGGACACCCTGTTGAATAATAAATTATGTGTTTATGAAATTATTTACAAAACTGAAATTACCTATTATCGAGTTGTTTTCGACAAATGAAAAATGAAGTGAAACATGTGAGAAAACGTAGATGGAAAACAAAGCCATACATGGAAATGTCATTTAGGGAAACATGGGTTTCTAGCTTATTTTGGTTTTGAATGAAGGGATGATATCATTACATTAGAAAAACTGATTTAATGGGCATGTATTCATATGCATGAATGTCCTCTTGCAAGAACGGGAGTTGTGTAGTACAACACCCTATTGCAGACCTTGATCAGGACGATTATTGAAATAGTCAAAAAAGAAAACTGTTGGATTAAGTTTATTCTAATAATTAATTAGGCCACTAATACTAAGAACTTTCATGATATAATAGATATCTAATAACTAAGCTTGTTGAACTTACCAATGAAATAAAAGAAACAAAACTTGTGAAACTTAGTCAGTTATGATCGTAGTCTTGAGAACATGAACTATGGGAAACAATATGAGCTTGTTAGCTGTGGAAGCCAAGCTATAAAGTTAATAGAGTAACCTATGCTTACGCTGACATAAGGTACTTGGCAAGACCAGGGTTGGTCTATCTACGTTGACATCACATGGGACTAAGCAAGGGTTGGCAAAGGCATAGGTTAAACATAGAGCTCATAATCGCCAAAGCCTACTCCTTCCTTGTGGTGTTCACCAAACTAATGTAAAGCCTATGACCCAAAACAAATGATGTGCATATTTGGGTTCCTAGTGGACTTTTGCGTGGAGTAGAAGGAGAATTGATGCTCTATGTCAATTCACAGATTGCTTCCTTGTATATGTGTATATACAATAGAGTAGTGCCAATGTTATCTAGGTAGATGTCCCAGCAATTGATAGAGTTAGCTACTCTGAGACCAATTAGTGGCGTTAACAGATAGCTAGTAAATATAGTGGGTCGTTGAAGTTACACCTTATTGATAGAAACCCAAAGAGTGGACCTAGGGGTATATAACAATACTACATATAATAATTACTTGTATGGGCGGCTATATCAACCACTATGTTAATAGTAATCGTGCTAAACTTATTGGACGGATGTCCAAGGTTGAGACATAGTGCTATGTCATGATACTTGTATAGCTCAATTAATTAGTCTTGTGCATATGAATATTAGACATTACTATACTTGACGATTACCTCTATGGGTAGGTATATTGGTCACTATGTTAAAGGTAAACATGTTGACCTCTTAGAACGGATATCCTAGACTCAACATTATGTCTTTATTTGTTGCACTTTTGAAAGAGAAATCGATAGATAAATTCTAATGATTCAGTAAGTCGGATGCCAATAACTAATGTAATAAAAGATAGCACGAGTTTATCACTTGATGCATGCTAAGATTGCATCTTGTGCATTATTGCCATAAATTGATTTCGCCAGACGCGAAATAGATACTTTGCATATAGATATAATACTTGACTTTCTTTGTAGTAAAGAAATAACGCTTAAACATTATGTATGTGGAATACAGTTTGAGTAATTAATTGGAACATCTACTGCTTGATAATTACATTTGAAATAATTTGTTATGATGTATGGTAAATGCTTGTGTGAATGTATGCTTAAATGATTTAGCAATATGCTTGTTAATGGCATTGTTGTTTATGCATTCTGGTACATGATTGGCTGTGAATGAAAGGTTCCTTTGGCTTGTGTAATCCGACGTCAATTTGTTCAGGCAGATAGGAATCTCGTTCGCCATTGGTTGGGCTCAACTTACCCCATTCCTCTTCCTCTCATCGAAGCAAACCTCGCTTGATGTGACAAGGCAGCAGTAAAAGACTTTCCTTGTGACTTTATAATTGTATTCCCTGTTGGGAAATATTGTACATTGATAGTTGATATAACTTGTAACCGGCCTAAGGATTGTGCATATAAACATCATTGTTTATTCCGCATTGATATTTATTCTTATAACTCCAAGTGAAACAGTTATTATTGATTATGATGTAACGTTGATGTAATTGTAAGTGGATGAATGTGATGAGATTTTTTGGAAAAAAAACCATTTGTATTTTTGGCTAGCGCCCACACCTAGTATCAAAGCATGGTTCACCGCTCATACTTGGGTTGTGTAATTGCTCATTTCTTGTGACAGAGTTACTGACACCTTAAATGAATAGATGTTGAAGGACAAGGATAAGAAGATGCCTCAAGTACCATCTTCACCGCCAAAGCTTATGACTTATGTCAGGATGAATAGGAGGAGAAACACTCCAAAACCCTCAAGACCCCTTTAGCATGGTGATCTAAATCACCACATTCGCTGAATTAGAAGCATTAAATTCAAAATTCCCCGAATCTCAAATCAGGCCAAAAAAATCATTGAAACTCGCCAATAAATTAGTATGGAAAGAAGAACGAATCCAATGAATGAATATTATATAAAATCATTCTAAAATCCCTGTAAATCCATTCCATATTCATTTTTAGGGTTTAATTGCTCATCGTAAGTTGATGTCCGGCCCAGTGTAGTTGCATTTTAATTTTCTTGGGTTGTTTCGTTTTAAGTTTATTGGTGTTGCTATGTTTCTGGTGACGCAAGGATTATTTGGAATACCCATTCGATATCCATTGCCGCCCAACTCCTCCTCCTACTTCTTCTCCTTCTCCTTCTCCTTTGTCTTCTGCTTCTCCTTCTCCTCCTCCATCTTCTTCTTCTCCCTCTTCTCCTTCTTCTCCTCCTTTGGTCATCATTTTCTTATCCTTTCAAGCCACAAAAGTTGATCTTCATTTTTAAAAAGTTTCTCCATGTTGGTTATTTCTACATGTTCCACTTTTAAAAATTACATTTTGTAGAAATCAGAACTTTTGTATGGTGAAAGATGCCTCAAGGGCGCATCAGGGAGGAAAAACCCAAAATGCCATAACTTTCACACCCATACTTTGTTTTGGATCTCGTTTGAAGCCTTGAAAAGATATTTCAATGAGTATCAATTTTGTTTCAGGTTTCAAGGTCCCAAACTTGATAAATTTTGTGTAAAATGATTTTGGAGGTTTCAAGTGCGATTTGCACCTCAAGTTCCCGACAGGGATGATTCTTCTGGTCTTCATTTCCATGGCCTTCCAAGCCACAAAAGTTGATCTTTATTTTACAGAAGTTTCTCCTTGTAAGTTATTCTACATGTTCCACTTTAAAAAATTGCATTTTGCAGAAATCAAAACTTTTGCATGGTGACATAACCACCTCACATGCGCAGTAGGCAAGAAAAACCCAAAATGCCATACCTTTCACACTCAGAGGATCACTTTTGCTTCAGGTTTTAGAGTCCCAAACTTGATACATTTTGTGTGAAATGATTTCGGAAGTTTTAGGTGTGACTCGCACTTCAAAGTTCCTAAATGATCTAAGGTGCCTTCAATGTTGAAAAGTTTCAATTAGAACTACGGATTTTCAAATTAAGATTTAAAAAGTCATAAAACAATTTAAATTTGTTGTATTGTGAAGAGTTGCCCAGAATAAATAAAAATAAAAATAAGAAGAGCAAACTCAAGTTAACGCTGAGTTAAGTCTTAAAAGTCAAGTCAAAAAGGTAGTTATGCAACCACCCAATGAAGGCATTATTCTCCCAGCTCATGGAGAGAACATGCTGCAACTTTGTGTACAATCAGTTGTGTTCCAGAAATTTGTGAATGGAATGCATTAGAATGCGAGGCAAAATCTATTGCTTTATGGGTATTTGATATTCTCCATTAACGAGATGTGATTTGTTGTTCCTGAATAAAAATATATGTCAAATTCTTATATTTTCTTGATTATGTGTAGAACCTCGGTTTTTGCAAACTTCATATTGGAAACCCTTGAGGACAGACATTGTATTGTATACACATAATCCAGTTTGAAGAAAGACTATGAGCTTTCATGCAATCTCTGCTCTCACCATATTCGTTGCTTCATATTTTCACTCACACATTGGGGAAAGATTTCAACCCATTCCATTTAAATCCAGGTCATCTAGGTGGTTTTCTACTTTTACTATGGATATGGTTTCTCATTCTCCCTTCCTTTTTCTCCGATTCTTTCTTCATTTCCAGCTTTTTTTTTTCTCATTTTTGTTTGCCTTTTCATACTTTTTAGTTAAAAGTACATAAAATCCAAAAACTTTTGTCATACGAGGGAGTTGTCCCTCTCAAACGAAAGGAAAATCCCCAGTAAATCAATGATTTCTCCAATGTTGCAAGTTTTATGCCACTTCCAATTGGATGAGTCGGTGAAATAATCCATGAAAGCACAATGACAAAATCTTGCCGACAAGATTATGGTCCAAGTCTCTATTTTTCGACTAGGGAATCTTCTCTCAAGAATTGGCTTGTTAGATGTCATGTGGATCCCCTTCTAAAGGAAATGAAGACGACAAAGTTTGATGCGAAGGGAGGTGGTAATGCAACATAGGCTTTTGGTTGATTGGCATGAGCAAGTACTTGACTTAATAGAAGTGATTCCAACACTAAGGCCTGAATGGGAATCTATTAGTTGGGAAGGTAAGGCTTCACTTTGGTGGGATCACCTTAAGGAATGCAAGAAGTATGTTATGTCTGAGCTTACATGGGAAAAGTTTGAGAAAAAGTTCCGCAAGGAATATTTGTCAACTTAGCATAAAGACCAAAAGTTGACTGAATTTCATTTTTTGCATCAAGGTACTTCTGTAGTGGAGTATAAGGTTAAGTTCATGGGCTTGTAACGTTATGTCCATTATATGAAGGAAGAGATTGAAGAGTTAAAAAGTTCATTTTGGTTTTGAATAATAATTTGATGTTTGATGCCAAGTTAGTAGGGCCAAAGAATTTGACTCAAGCAGTTGAAGTTGTCATTGTGGTAGAAGAAAAGAGGAACAATAAGCTCGAGAGGAAACGGGGGATCTCGGCTAAACTCTCAAGAAAGCCAATTAAGAGTTTTTAGAAGTCTCAGTTTTACAAAGCATCCTTCAGAAGTTCCTAGTTCCAAGAAGAGAGTCTTTTCGTAATAAGAACTATCGGCAAGGAACTAAATTCTCTCTTCCAGTGGAAAGTGACCAACCAAAGACCCACGCTCTAGAAAGGCCTAAGCAACATTTTGTGAATCGAGGAAAGAAAGACACAATGGTAGGATGTTGGAGATGTGGTAAAGCCCATTCTATATCTATTATGCAAGTTAAGAAGGGAGTGAGGAAAGGGTGTAAGTTGTTCTTAGCTTGTGTTGTAGAGTTAGAGTATGATCCCAAACCTAATTTTGAAGATCATTCTTTTTTGAAAGAGTTTCATGATGCCTCCTAAAAGGAAGTTTGATTTTACTATTGATCTAGCCCCTGGAAAGGAGCCCATTTTTTAGGTCCCCTACAAAATGAACACCATAGAGTTGTAAGCACTAAAGATGCAACTACAGGATTTTTTGGGAAAAGGTCTAATCCGTACAAGTGTATCTCCCTGGGGTGCACTAGTGATCTTTGTCAAAAAGAAAGGCGGATTCTTCTTTTGTGCAAAGATTACAGATTGCTCAACAAGGTCACCATTAGGAACGAATATCCTTTGCCAATAATAGATGATTTGTTTGATCAGATGAGAGGAGCAACATCATTCTCTAAAATTGACCTTAGATATGGTTATCACCAACTTTCGAATAAGGAAGAAGATGTGCCCAAAACAACTTTTAGAACAAGGTATGGGCATTATGAGTTCACCATAGTCCTTTTGGCTTGACTAACACTCCTTATGCATTCATAAGCCTTGTGAATCATGTGTTCCATGACTTTTGGATCAAATTGTGTTTGTATTCTTGGATGATATATTGATTTATTCCAGGAATCAGCAACATGAAGAACATTTGAGAATTGTGCTCAGTGAGGACTAGTGGGAGAACACTTCAGCTGCTTTGGCTTTCCATCATGCAACTTGGAGTCTTATTTTTGGAAATTAAAATTACTTTGGCATTGCATTTTCTTTCCCTTAGACATGGTTTGCACATGATTAATCATTGGGAAAATGTAAGTCATCGACACATCTAAGCTTTCCAATTTTCATGCGAGAACAAGGTAGAAATTTAATCCAAACTTAACTAGTAAAATTGACATCATAAAAGACATAACATTATCATATGGCTCTGGAAAAGTATTGAGGAATAGGTAAACAATATTTTTATCTTCCACATTCTTGCTAATTGAGTAATTTAATAACATTGAAAATCTTCACCTCCTCCATTTGTTCAAGACATTCCTCAACAAAATCTCCCAATCTCAAATTATTCAATTTGTCACGCAAGGGCAATGATCTAGTCCCATTATTCTAGCATACAACTTATCTAATATTTCCCAATCTTATTAGCAAAATGATACATCAAATGATTATCCATAGAAAGCTTCAAAATGGAGATAATATCATGAGTATTCTCCTAGGATTTCTTCCTTGCCTTGATCATCTTTAGGTTCCTCTTCATTGACAACCTATGTCACCATGTTCATCGGATTTCATTTTGAAAAATCAAACAACATCAAACTTTAAAGAGGACCATTACATTTCCCCAAGTTTGCTTTGAATCTATGTTTCACAAGAACATGCCCCAGCCCTCTGTCCCATGTCCCCATCGCCCTCCCGATCCCCGTCCCCGTGCTATTTTCTTTAAATATCGCTCTTAGGATTTTAGGGCTACTTCTAGTCATCCCCTTTTTGCATTCCCACATATCATAGTCCCCTTCAAAAGGGGACTCAATGAAAAATATATTTATATTAGCCTTTTCTTGAGCATTTGCAGATTTACTTATTATTATTTTTGTCAAAAACAGGTTAAAAAAAAAATTATTTGTATATCCCTCACTTTTGAATCACTTCTTATCTGTAGCAACAATAGTTCCTTTTGATAAATCGAGGAGGTTCATAATTGCAGCAGCTCTCCAAGGTACTTTCACAAATATGCAGTGTTGGTTCTCCATTTTCCAGTATCAACTCTCCAAGATGCCTCTCCATTGTCCAACGATACTCTCCACAATGGCTATGCATAATAGCTAGACGGCTGATAATTTGGTGGCTCTTATATTTGGGTTTTTAGGTTTCTTTCATTATGCTAGAGGCCTTTAAAATTTTAAAATGTTGTAACTTCATATCATAGTCGTGTTAGGTTATTTGAAGTTATATACTTTTTTAAATTTAACATACATTGTTTTTGGTTTTGGATATAATTACATTTTTTTATTTTCTTTCAATATAATTATTTAAATATCTCATTTATTAATATACCATATGTATTTTTTTTTAATCCAACTTAAAGCTGAATTTTATCATACTTTCTGACAATTTTTTTCAGAGTTTAAATTCAGTGAACTCAAACTCAAATTCGAACAAGGTGACTTAGTTGACAACCAATCAAAGTCCTTTGAGACTCGAAATCGCATCCATCTTCTCCTTCCACAATATGGTAATGGCCACTCAATAACTCCTCAAGTATAATTTTGAGACAAAATGAAGAACAAAAAAGTACACCCACATGGCTGAATTAAAAAAAACTAATCACACCAATGGACCGGCTCGAAAATCTAGGCAAAATTTGAAGAAAAAAATATTGGATAAAAAACAGACAGAGCAAAGCAATTAAAAAATAAGTCCAGTAACATTATGATCAAAAACTTTGTATACAGTTATTCCAGAAGCTTTCTTCTCTATATCATATGGACTGTGAAAACATTCTCTCTAAACATTAAGCCCCTTTTGAAACTTGATGGTTCTCAAGGTGATCTCAATTAAGCACACCTTTAGCAGATTTTAACAGAAAATTATTACTCATGGGTATTGAGCCAAAAAAACCTCTCACACCAATACAAGTAGCCCCTGCACTCGGTTATGTAATGGCACCAATATTATTTGAATCTGCAACTAGAACTGTGATCAATTAAAACATATAAATAAGAAAGGGTGGAAGTCTTTGGGCTAGGGGCCACCCCAGTCTCCACTCAATGCTACCATTTGTCTCCTATCGATGGGGCAACAAACATCCCACCAAAAGACCTGTCAATCAATTACAAGGCAACATGTATGGGCCTGCTGTCAAGAGAACCCCCATTCAATAAATAACTGTCCCTCACTCGCATGTCTTTCAACCAATCAGAAGAAAGACATGCAATAAATGTGGATCCTACCGAATGACCAATGAATAGGCATTGTTTGGCGACTTTTCTATGCCTCGATTTTGGTTGTCTCGCCACCAACTACCCAATACCATCAAATCCAAAACCCATAACTATCAGCCAACCAACAAAAACCACAAATTGGAGGATGAACTTTTTTTTTACTACAAATGACTGTTGAACAGTCAAACTGGACACCACAAGACAATGCGCTTAACATAACTCAGAACTGATAAAAATTCCAATTAAATTTTCAAGAAACCAGTGTACGCCATCTAAATTTCTTGCTCAATCACTGGGGTTAGACTTGCAAGTTTTCACTCATCTAGATCACACAATCTAAGAGGACGATTGAAAATTAGATTCGACAAAAGAGAGCACCTGAGTCTAAAGATGCATGCAAACCTTTATTTTTTCCCAAAACAATGGACCATGGTGTGAGAAAGAGATTTGCTAGGGTAAAAAATTTCATGCCTTTAATTTGCCTCTAAAAGCAATTTCCCGGTCCTAAGCTTTAGGAAGCACTCCTTCACCTTTCTAATACTATCTGCGACCCATTAACAGTGCCATATGCCTACAAGTCAAAATGAAATGTCTTCCCAGCCCAAAAAAAAATGAACTATCGTCTGTAACAAGGAAGGCATATCCAATCACCCATATCAACAGACCCTTGGCAACCCATTCTTTAATAGTCAAGGGCCAGACCCTTGGCTCTCATACCATGGAGTAATTAATGGATTCCAAAATAAGAAACAAAATAACACGGATAAAAAGATATAGTCTAACCCAATAACTTGTAATTATGCAAAGTAACTATGCACAAATATTGATCATGACACTCCAAATGATACAACCAAGATGATGCAATGAGAAACAATGTCAACAGTAATTTTCAATAAACTAAAGTAATTACAAATGGATATTGACCATGGAACTCCAAATGATTTTTTATACATGTTAATGTGGGATTGGCAGGCCCAACCCAATCTGGAACACAATCAGGGTTCCAGTCCCCGTACCTCCACTATACCATTCAGCCAATTGTACATCCCCTGCTGTTGGTAGCCTGATCACTGGTGGGATTTGAACCTGGGTCACTCCGCTATGAATGCATCCGCTTCACCGTTACACCACAATCCATGGAGCTCCAATTGATAACACCAAGATGATACAATAATGACCAATGTCAACAGTAACGAGCAATAAAGTAAAGTACTTACGCACAAATATTGATCATGAAGCTCCAAATGATGCAACCAAGATGATATAATGAGGATTAGTGGAAAGAATAAATAGCCTTCCAATGACAACTTACGGCAAAATATCCTTAAAGCTCAAATGAGGCTAAACCACTAAGCACTAAACAAAAAAATGTGTCAAGTTCACTACACACTCCAAATCTAAGTCACAGGCTTTGAGTTCAAGTTTGAGTTTGACGAAGATAAAATTTGGTTCAGGTTCACCAATGGATAAAATTTGAAAAAAAAACCGCCATTAAATTTGAAAAATAGAAAAACATAAAAACATATAACTTTGATGAAGTATGTTATAGACTGATTGATGGCGCGATTAAGGAAGCAGGAGAAGGAGGGTGCGAAGGAGGAGGGCGCAAACGAGGACAGCGAGCAAAAAGCAGGACCACGGTGTTGCAGCCTGGGATAGGCCCCTTGCAAAGCCTCAAATCTTCTAATCTGGGAGGTGAAATTGTGCGTAATCACGACAAGAAAGATCGTAGGAAAGTTTTGGTGGCAGTTATAGAATAAGATAGAGAATGGTGGGATGAAGAAGCGAACTCGAACAAAATAGACACCTGTTGGAAAGGTAACCTAGTAGGGAATCAGGAGCAGAACTCGAAGAAGATTAAGGGTAATTTGAAATCCTCGGTTGTTAATAATGAAGCAGAAGTTGAGACGAAGAATTTAAAAAGGCGAAGGTGTCTGGAGGAGATCAGTGTTTGGAAATTCCTGCGGATTATAATGTGGAATCTTTGGGGGAATGGGGTTAAGATTGGGGAAGCTAGGGTTTTGGAATGGATTTTAGATCCATTTATCTCTAAAATTAAACAATTGACAAATTGTGCCCTAATTTGCAAATGTGCGAGAAAATGGCCAGCGGTGGAAGCAGTTGAACTCTGAATCAAGGAGCATTGGGGTTCATCGGTGGTGGTGAGCTTTCTACCCAAAGGTTTTTTTGTTGCAGTCTTTGAATCCAAATAAGAAAAAGAAAAGATTTTCATAAATAAATACTGGTCTTTTAATGGAATGGGTCTATGGATTCAAAATTGGTGCCCTAATTTTGATCCGGTTAAAGCTAGGAAGCACAGTTATCCAGTGTGGATAAGATTCTATGGTCTACCTTTAGAATATTGGAGCGAAGATTGTCTAGCCGCCTTGGGAGGATTGGTGGGCTTGGTACTGTAAGTGGATGAATCCTCGCTCAAAGGCAGAAGAGCAGCTTATCTCATGTCAGGGTTGCGCTTGATTTGGATCAAGATATTCCAAAGTTTGTGATTATCAAGACAGAGGGTCAAGTTTGAAATCAGAGAATTGATGTGAAAAATATCCCTTTCAGATTTTACAAATGTCACCAACCAAGCCATATACAGAAGTTTTGTAATAAAAGTAGGATCTCTCTTCAAACCAAATCAGTTAAGATGGTTCATCAATGGAAACCAACGAAGGATCAAAAAGGGAGAAAGAGGGGTCAAAAGGGCTTGGAGCAAAAGGTAGATCAAAGTAAGGAGGATGAGGAAGCTTGGAAATCTCAATCTCAAAAGATTAAGGAAATAATGTAATCTCACCAGCGTCAGTGATTAAGAGATGTTAATTCATTGAAAAAGAATCCCACTCCATAAGATCGTTGGTTCTGAAAAAATAGATGAATTCAGAGTCCAATAATAATTTGAGAATTTCAGAGGAAGCGGCTAAGGAGGTTATTGGCTCTGAGGAGGGTTCGGATTCTGAGGTAGATCTTGAAGAAGATTCAGAAGGGGATCTGAATTCTAAGGAAATTCTCTCTTTCTCAGTCTCAAAGTAAAATAGCTCATCCAACTTGGGGTCCTAAAAATAGTCAGGGAAGGAAATAATATCATTGCAAGCGAAGTCATAGTAGGAAAACAAAGCACTTTAGAAGACTTTTTGGATGTTGCAAAGCGGGGGGTGGAATCCCCTCATTTGGAATCATGAAAATAATATCTTGGAATGTTGAATGCCCCTAACAAAAGATGCTTGATAAAGTGTCTAATTAGTGTAGAGAAACCGGATATTTTCTTGTTGCGAGAAATCAAACTAAATAAGGAAGAATCGGACGGCTTTTTGAAATCGTTTGGGCACTGTTGGCTAGGAGTTTTTGTGGAAGCAATTGGAGCGTCTGGTGGTTTGGTTGTCCTTTGGTCACCCTTTTCTTCTAAAGTAGAATTGTTGGATTCAGGTCAAAATTGGCAAGTGGGCAGAATATCTAGTTTCCAGTCAGATTTGCAATTCCTTTTGTTTAATATTTATGGGCCTCAAGGAGCTTCTCTGAAAAATATTCTTTGGGCAGAAATTTCTTTCTTTTTAAAGGATTTTCAGATGGAGAAGATTGTGTTAGGGGGAGATTTCAATGCCATTTTGAGCCTCAAATATAAACAAGAAAGAGTGTTTTCAAATTCTTAGGGTATTCAGTGCTTTGGTTTGTTTGTAGCTTAGAACGAGCTGGAAGATGTTGAACCAAATTCAGGTTGATTTACCTGGAACAATAGACGTCTAGGAATAGAAAATATTCTACAGAGATTGGATAGATTTTTTATTTCCTCCTTATGAAATCAAAGCAACAAAATATTGGATTGTTGGGTTTTACCGCAGACTGGGTCAGATCATTGGCCGATTTCGCTGAAAATTGATTATGATTCCCCCCCCACAAAGATCCCCGTTCAAGTTTGAAATGATGTGGCTTCGAGATCCATCTTTATTTGAAAATGTTAAGGAATGGTGGGTTCAGTGTTCAGTTCCTCCAAGATCCAGAATGTTTCAGATGAGCAAGAGATTGAAATTCCTGAAAGGAAAGCTCAAGGTTTGAAACCGCGAGCATTTTAAGAATATTTTTCAGGAAAAAATAAGGATCGAATCTAAGCAACATAAGCTGTCTGATAAAATTTTTAAATGGGGAATGGATGTTGAAGCTTATAATCTTGAAAAAACTTTGGTTAGCGATTATGAGGAAATTCTTTGCAGAGAATAAATATTTTGAAAACAAAAATCGAGGGAAAATTGGCTTAAGGGGACAGAAATTCAGCGTTTTTTCATCTTTCGCTAAAAACTAAAAGAAAGGTACCCAAGATTGCTCACATCCGATCTAGCCAGGGGGTGGTCTTGGAATCCCCAGAAGCTATTATAAATGAAGCAGCCCAATACTTTCAAACATTGTTAAATGATAAATATTTTTCAAATAGGAGTGCACAGACTGAATTTTTTCATCTCATCCTAGAAGTGATTACACAAGGTATGAATGAAAAGTTATTGGCCCCCTTTTCATTAAAATAAATAAAGAGGGTGGTTTTCTCAATGGCCAAAGATAAAGCTCCCGGTCCAGACAGTTGCCCTGCAGCCTTCTTTCAATTATTCTGGGATGTGGTGGGTGTTGATGTCTGGGAGATGGTCAAAGAATCTAGAACGAAGAAGAAAGTGATCCCAGAGTTGAACATGACTTTTTTATCATTGTTTCCTAAAGGTGAATCTCAATCTTCTTTCTTGGATTTCAAACAAGTAGCTCTTTGTGATATAGTGTATAAGATTATTTCAAAAGCCATTGTTGTGAGAATGAAACCTTTTCTTGAAAAATTGATTTCTAGTGAGCAAGCGGGTTTTGTGCTGGGTAGGAGTATTCAAGAAGGAATTATTGTAGCTCATGAAATTATGCATTTACTGATACACAATCATCAAAGAGGTATGTTGATAAAATTGGATATAAGTGTAGCTTATGATAGGGTGAATAGAAGATTTTTGTTCAAGACACTCTTGAAGTTTGGCTTTAGCAAAGATTGGTGTGAGTGGATGTTCAGTTGTGTTTCAAATCCTAAATTTTTGATGTTAGTTAATGGATGCCCGTCTGGCTTCTTCTCTATTTCAAGAGGTTTAAGGCAAGGGGATCCCCTTTCATTTTCATTCTAATGGCAAAAACTTTGGTAAGAGCAGTGAGAGAGGCTCAAGAAAGAGGAAGGTTGTAAGGTCTTCAAATTGTGGATAATTTTCAAACCCTCACGCATCATCAATTTGCAGATGATACTTTTCTTTTTGAAAAAGCTGCAGTTGAGGAAACGTTTGAGTTTAAAAGAATTTTGAGAAGTTATGAAGAAGCTTCTGGTCAAAGAGTTAATGAAGGTAAGACTGAAATATATTTTATCAATTGTTTTCCGATGATAGAAATCAATTTAAGCATGATCTTAAGTTTCAAGATTGGGAAGCTTCCAAGCAAATATCTGGGGATTCCTCTATTCAAAAGAGTTGGTTCTGCTGGTATCTGGAAAGATCTGCTTGAGAGGTTTACGGCATGCCTGAGTACTTGGAAAGAAAAATGGATATTCTTCACTGGTAGGATAACTCTGATTAAAGTTGTTCTCAGTGTTCTTCCGACCTATTGCTTTTCTGTGTTGCGTCCTCTGACTCAAGTTATAAGTTCAATGAATAAGATTATGAAGGACTTTCTTTGACAAGGTTGTGGTGAAGATAAGAAAATTCCGTTGATGAAATGGGAGACAGTTTGTAAGAAGAAAACAAAAGGTGGAGCGAGTATAAAGGATCTTCATCTTCAGAATCTAGCTTTGGGGGCTAAATTGGTATGGAAAATGATCTCTGAATCAGAAAGATTGTGGTGCAAACTTTTATGAGCTAAGTATCTTGATTCAAAATCCCCAGAGTGTATGGCGTCAGTTGTGAATCCCCCCAGAGGATCCCATGTGGCGAACTTTATGTTGAAATGTAGATCAATCATAGTGTTGCATGTTTCTTGGACTATTAATAATGGAAGGCAGAATTTTGGCAAGATTCTTGGAATGGTCATCGACTGTTGACAGAGAAATTTACTGGAACTCAGATCAAAGATCTTTTAGAGAATCTGTGGGGATCGAAAGTGAAAGACTACGTGGATTTTGATCCTAATTCAAGGAAAGTAGATTGTAAATGGAAAAGTTTGTTAGATCTTCTAGTTCCGCAGGAGGAGGCTTTATCATTGGAGGTTTGTCTCAGAAACAAATAAATCTTTCTTAATAATAAGGAAGATCAACTTCATTGGACTGGTGCAAAACGGGGATGTATTCAATCAAATTAGGCTATCAGATGGCTAAAACAAAGGATAATGCTTTGGGATGGGTGAGTTTTCTTTGTTGGAGTAAGGAAGGATTGCAAAAAAAGCAAGGGCCTTCACTTGGTTGGCAATGCATAGCCATGTGGTCATCCAAGATCGTTCGAAGAAGATAGGGTTTGTTGGGCCATCTAGATACTGCATGTGTGAGAAAGAGGAGGAAACGGCCAACCATCTGTTATTCAATTGCTCCTTCGCAACTTGGTGTTGGATTTGGCTCTGCAACAAATTCAATTGGGCGTGGGCTTGGTCGCCTTCTCTCTTTCAAGCCTTTGCATCTTGGCCGGTGGGAGATGTTAAGCATTCCCTCTATAGTTTATGGAGATGTAGCCCAGCTATATTAATATGGACGATTTAGAAAGAAAGGACTACACACATTTTTGAAAATAAATCTCAACCATTGCATCCGGTCTTAAGAGAAATGGAGTTATCTATTTCTGAAGTTGTTTCTTCACATTTTCAGAGGAAACAAGGTAGGTTGACGCAATGAGATATGCAAATGTGTGCAATTTGGAAAAATATCAAACCTCCTCCCGTTAAAGGGTCAATGGTAGATAAGAAGAATCTGAGAAACAAAAAGGATGCAGTTTGGTCTCCTCCACACCCTGGTTGGTTTAAACCGAATTTTGATGGACCCTGCAAAGGAAATCTAGGATCATCTGGGGCAGGGTGTGTGATCAAGGACTACAGTGGTTCACTTATAAGAGCTATGTCTTTAAAGCTATGGGATATAAACAAATAATGAAGCCGAGGCCCAAGCACTGACAACTGGTGTTGAGATGGCTTTGGATTGTAGGATCTTTTTTTTGGAAATTGAAAGGGATTCGCAAGTAGTCATCCAGGGTTTGAGAGTTCAGAAGGCTAGATCGTGGAAACTAGATAATATTTTGGCTATAATATGGTTTGAACTGACCCAGTTTAAGGAGTGGAAATGTTCCCATTGCTTTCGAGAAAGCAATAAAATAACAGATTTTCTAGTGAATATGGGTATTGATCAAACTATGTATGAGAGAGTGGACAATGTTAAAGAACGTTGGGAAAATTGCATTAGGCTGAACCAAATTGACTTGGAATCTTAATTTTTTTAAATAATTTAAAATTAAAAAAAAAGGTAATAGGTGATAATCTTTTTTGATTAATGAGGTTAGCTTTTCTGTGGGCTTTTATCTTGGTTGGTAATGGCGGCGGGTTCTTTTCCGGCAATTGAGTTGGCGGTTGGGTGTTGAATGTTTCATAATTGCTTCTATTAAAGGCAAGCGTGCAATTTTATCGTTCATGATAGTTTTCATGCATAATGCTTGAGCGAAAGATTTCATTGATATGGGTGTGGAAGGTGGTTTTGGGGCCTGGTAATGTTGTTGCTTCACGCTGTCAACATGGAGCAAAATTGCATGGAATCAATCGGTTGGCCTTTGATCTTCGGCAGAGCTAAAGCTCGTGAGATGGGCTTCTCAAGTAACATCTCCAAAATATGTCTTTTTAATGTTTTTTCGATACCCATGGTAGAAGTTGCGAAGGCCATTGAGAAAGTTTTGGGGGTGGCGTTCTTAGCGGTGAGCATACGGATGCGTGTGAATTCAGACCTGGCATCGTTGTTTGCTAGTAACCTTTGCATGGTGGATAGAGAGCAGATAAAATCGTTGGTTGATTTCTTCGTCTGGCCAGAACATAGAGTGGGACTCGTGACGGAAATTGACACCCTTCCTCTAGGTCCTTTCCCAACCCTACCATTTTCAGGTAAGGATAACATGGGTTTCATTCCTCTGTCCTTTCGTGATTTGGAAACTAGATTTTTGGCTCTGGTAAATTTCACGCAGGAAACAAATGAGATGTGCTTGGGTGAGTAAAAGAAATAAGAGAAAAGAGGTATTGTTATACCTGAAATTAAGGATCTATTGAAGCCAAATCTGCAAATGGAATAATGGCGTGCGCAAAGGAGGAAGCCAAAACGGGTGCAAGTGATAAAATGGCTCGCCAAAGGAGTCACAAGGGGTGTCTTTAAGGAACCGCCTTGGTGGAAAGGGAAAGGTAAGCTTCTGAAGGATCTAGGGAGCAGTCAAAGCAGATTGATTTTTTCGTAGTCGCAAGAGATATAGGGCTCTCAACCAGGGCAAGAGTTGGTGGTGGTTGGCTCAATTTTAGAAGTTAAAGACCAGGGGGCACCTGCTACCAGTTTTAAGAAGAAAGATAAGTTTCTAGTTTCGGGTGAAGTGTTGTTAAGTGATGGTAAGGTGGTAGATTTGATCATTTTGGATTAAATCCAGTATTTTGGTAAATTTGGCTATAGTTAAGCAGAAGACAATCCTCTGTAGTCATTTTTGGTTTTGGTGATTGTTTTATATATCAGTTGTAATCGTTATCTAAAAATTTTGAAAATTATGTCAATTTTGAAAGGTTATATGCCTTAACAATGTTGATTGTTAAGCCAAACCAATGGGTTTCTTTTGAATTATATGTTTATGTGGGATAGGGACCCTTAAACCCTGGAATCGATCTAAAAAAAAACATCTAACTTTATAAATAAAAATATTTAAAAAAAAAAAAAAAAAAAACTAAATTAAAATTAAAAAAATAAATATTAAAATATAATTAATATAAAATTAAAATAATAATATATAAATTAAAAGAAATATAAATTTAAAATATATAAAGTAAATAAAAATATAAAACAGTACGATGAGTGAGTGAACAAGTAACAAACCACAAGACAAACTTAGAGAGAATGTAACAAACAGTACGGCACTTTCTTTTTCCGAAAAAAGTAACAAAAATATTTTTTTCAAATAAGTAACAAACCGTAAGAAATACACATGCCACAGACTATGCCTGAACTGGTTGAGTTTCCCATACACGGTCTCAAACAGACACAGCACCATGGCGATAACATGGAAGGCAGCAAGCCTGGCCAACCTCCAGCGAACCTATATATACCTCTCCTCCTTGACTGTGCTAAGCTCTCAGTCAGCAGATGGATACAATCCTGAATAGGCGATCAATTAGGGTATTTTTTAGCGTATGGATGGAAAACAAATTGATTGTATAATTTTTTGCTGCTTTTTTCATGCTCATCTCATTTCCCGCTCAGCACAAACTTCATATCGAACTGCAACAATTTTGGGCGATTTTTTGGGCAGAGCCAAAAAAATGACAAACTTTGAATTTCAACCTAAAAATTCAGCGAATCTTGTCACACAGCTCCAAATTAACATTAATGCTGACATTTGGAACACTGATGTTAACAATTTAGCACTAAATTTAGGAACATCCTTATCCAGTTAAAATATCTTTTATAACAGCTTCAATTCCCTTTTCTGATTGGATTTTATTTTTTCCAACCGTAACATCATCCTTTTGTAGCTATGAAATGCTTACTAGGTCATAGTTGGCCTTTAACTGATAACAAAGACAATACTAAATAAAAAATGTTATTTAGTAACAAGAAACAGTCTAGACTCTAGAACACTAACCAGCATATCTGAATGTTGATCTCTAACTCCTCCTTCAACAGCATCTGCCAAGTTCTCGATTAGCTGTAAAACGATAAAAAGGTAAGTTTTAGTCGAACATTTCAAACAAAGGACTATAGTTGACAGCTTTTCTGGTATATAGTATATACCAAACAGAAATTTGCATCTTGCTACCTCCAATATGTGTACATACAACTACTATTTAAAATGGGAAAATATCAACAGAATAACTTTGACATAGCTAAAATGCTTTGCTAGGAACATAAATAAAATTAAAGATGGAATTTTCTCCCAATAATGATGGACGTAGTATGAGTTTTTCCTTGTCACACCTGGACAGAGGAAATATGGTTGGACTCACTTCTTAGGTGTTGGCTGACCAGCCAGTGGATATCAGAACGGAATCCAACCAATATTTCATCTAGTTCATAAAAAATTCAACACAATATTAGCACCGCATTTGAGGCACAGTATAGATTGGTTTTCACTTGTGTATTTCTATTTCTTCCAAAATAAAAATATTAAATGCAATAAAAGCACATTGGACACTCCAATGTAAGTATCCACAGAAAACAATTTCCGTAACTTTTGCATTGCAAAGGCTAGCATAGGCGCATAGAAGTTATAGAAATCATGTAATTGTTTGGGAATAAAAGAACATAAATATTTTATGCTGAAAAGTTAATATAATAACATTACCATCTAAAGTTACTTGTATTTGAACCCACGTACAAAAGGATATGGAAGTGAAAAGGGGAAAGTAAATATAAATGGGCCTTTAAGGCATAGAAAATGTTAAGTCTGGGAATACTATGCAAATAGTCGTTGAAGGACTAGCTTTGGGCCAAGTGCAGCATTCATACTACTATTACAGTCAATCAGGCCTGGCTGGTGTCCATACTTCTGAGGAAATATTGACACCGGCATTCTTTCCTTAGAAGCATAGACACCAGCCGGGCCTGATTCACACGAGTTGAAGGTCATAGAGAAATGGCAACTCATGAAAATAAGTCATCATAAGTTGTTCTCATAATGATGGATCACGGTTGGTTGGCCGAAACGTTGAATCAAAAACAGACACAGTTATTCCAAAAGCTTTAGATCTAAAATGGTTGTTACCACACATGACTTCAACTATTTTTTTGCAACAGACATTGTTAGGAGATTTGACGACCATAGACTCTGTTTTTACTCTAAAATCGAAAAATGGAAACCTCGTTAAAACTAGTTAGAAATTTGGAAAAGAATTGTGACCAAGATTGAAGATGTCATAGTTAGGCATGATATAGTAAGAGTAAATAAGGAATTCTGAGCCATGGATGTGGTGTGAAACATAAATACAAACATTGATTTGATAATCTTCTTCCATACTAATTTCTAAGTTACGAATAAATTATTTGTGTTATTTGCTATTTTAGTTTTTATATATGCTATGATGGAAAGAATAGATCGTTTTTGAACCACGATGCTACATTATTTGAGAGCTCTGAGACCTAAAGACATCCTCTGTTAAAAAACTGTTACATTGAAGATATTCTTGCTGTGATTGGAGAGTCTGATGCTCAAAAACACAAGTTTGACTGTTTTCCCCTTGCAACGTGTGTAATGGCATGTAACATTGGAGTCTATCTTTTGCAACAAATTTGTGATTCCTAAGTTTCCAGATGTCTACCTTGTATGTACCATAATCACCAGGAATCTCGGACATATGAATAGGTACTGGTCCCCTTACCCATACCCACATCTCCTGGTGACTATAGCCTATATGTACATATAATATAGCCATACCCTTTCATGTACCTCCGTACTCTGATTTGAATATGGTGTCCCCATCCCCATACACCATGTTTCCTGGCAGCCATGGTACCTACAGCAACCTGTCTCTCATAAGCCCACTCCTGTATGCTTTGAAGCAGCTATTGAACTGATAAAAAAAACCTAAAACAGCATAATGCTTGCACAGAAAGGACAGATACACCAAATCTAGAAAATAGGTGCCAAGTAGAATCCATTGAACTATAACTACTATTTTCAGATAGCACACCAAGTAATAGAAGCTTTCCTCAGAAGGTATAGATGCCAACTCAAGCCCAATCCAAGAAAAGTATGGGTGCTGCACTTGGCCACAACAATCGTCTACGATCCTGCCAATGTTTTCCAGCTCAAAAGAAACTTTTCCCTTGCGTCTTAAACACTTTTAATAACTCGTGTAGGCTTAAGGCCTTTATTTAACTGCCTTTAGATTCCCTTTTACAACCTGTAGTATCAGTTTACTGTAACTGACATATTCTTGATGTTGACTGCATAACTGATAAGTAACTGGCTACATAACTACTGTTAACTGCATAGCAGGTGCGAAACTGAGGTAATAAATGACAAGTAACTGATACAGCTGCAACACATAACTGACATATTCCTGCATAGCTGACATATTCCTGCTTAACTGATTTATCCTGCTTGACTGACATATTCCTGCAGAATTGATATATTTCTGCATGATAAGTTTATTTACCATAATAAATTTATTCCCTTGCATAGCTGACTATTCCTGCACGACTATAAAGAAATAGGTATGCTTAACACAAGGGTGCCTCCTTCAGGCATAGTAACACTGCTACTATGGTTACAGCAGGGGACTTCCTGGTGCCTAAAAAGGGTTTATTGGGCCATCTCAGCATTCTCGTGTAAACATACTCGTAGGAACTACCTACCACTCGTGATGTGGTTGCATGACTAAAAACCCTAAACCTAAACTCTTAATTTCTACCACTAATGTTCCTCGAAGTTTCTCCCTTATTGAGCAGAACACAGGTGCAGTCACTGATGCAACATATCATACCATTAACAACACAAATTTGTCTGTGTTTTAGTTCATAAAAAAAAGGATTTTGTAACCACTTCCAAATCACCATAGCACCAATTCTCATTGATTTTTATTTTGAGCTGATGAGGCTCAGGGCTCAAACTCTAAACCACGCTCATTAGGATGCCTGAGTTCAAAAAAGCTCAGATGTGCAAAAAATCTTCAGCATAGGATATGTACTAGTCGTTGGAGGCCAGCCAATCTAGGTGACCAGAGGATTACACTTAATCAAAAAGCCTCTTCCTATGTAAGTTTGAACAGAAATTCCTTAAACAAGTACAGAGAAAAACCATAATACATTTCAATATAAGAAGGCGCCAATTTTTCCTTGGACAAAGTTTTCCATCAATGTGCCCAAATCAAAGCTACCCACTCTGTATAGAGTCTAGAATAACAAGATACGGGCACAGTCCAAATTTGCCTTTACATGCCTTATACTGCATTTGTCAATGGCATAAATTGAGTCTAGTCTAAATCCAATTAATGACATACAAATGGAATTCACAAGGACCCTAATTGCATTTAAGCAGACCAAAGAGAAAAGTCAATTTGTCTGGTGAGCCCAAACCAATTATGCCCATATCAATAAAAGAAGCTTCCCTCTATGCCAAAAGTTACTCGATAACACTCGAGCTCATGACTGTCCTTTCAAAGATGATGTTCCCACACCCAAAGAAAAAGTCCAAGGCCATGTCACAGGAACCCACAGGTCTGGCAAAGGCATCCACTTGCAAATATTGACACCGGCATTCTTTCCTTAGAAGCATAGACACCAGCCAGGCCTGACTCGCGCAAGTTGAAGGTCATAGAGAAATGGCAACTCATGAAAATAAGTCATCATAAGTTGTTTTCCTGATGATGGATCATGGTTGGTTGTCCGAAACGTTGAATCAAAAACAGACACAGTTATTCCAAAAGCTTTAGATCTAAAATGGTTGTTACCACACATGACTTCAACTAGTTTTACTCTAAAATCGAAAAATGAAAACCTTTGTTAAAACTAGTTAGAAATTTGGAAAAGAATTATGTGACCAAGACTGAAGATGTCATAGTTAGGCATGATATAGTAAAGAGTAAATAAGGAATTCTAAGCCATGGATGTGGTGTGAAACATAAATACAAACATTGATTTGATAATCTTCTTCCATACTAATTTCTGTGTAATGTTTTCTGAGTAATTTCAACAGCTGTGATATAATGGTTTTAACTACAGTCATGATATAGTAGGAGCAAATAAGGAATTCTGAGCCATGGATGTGTTGTGAAACAAAAAATACAAACATTGATTTGATAATCTTCTTCCATACTAATTTCTGAGTAATTTCTACAACTGTGATATATTGGTTTTAACTACAGTCATGACTTCATTAGGGTTTGAAGTATTTGAATGTGATATTTTATGAATAAATTATTTGTGTTATTTGTTATTTTAGTTTTTATATATGCTATGATGGAACGAATAGATCACTTTTGAACCATGATGCTACGGTATATCAGAACCCTGAGACCTGAAGACATCCTCTGTTAAAAAACTGCTACATTGAAGATATTCTTGCTGTGATTGGAGAGTCTGATGCTCAAAAACACAGGTTTGACTGTTATCGCCTTATGACGTATATAACACATGGCATCAATCTCTTGCAAAGCGTGTAATGGCATGTAACATTGGAGTCTATCTTTTACAACAAATTTGTAATTCCTAAGTTCCCAGATGTCTACCTTGTATGTACCATAATCACCAAGAATCTCGGACATATGAATAGGTACTGGTCCCCTTACCCATACCCACATCTCCTGATGACTATAGTCTATATGTACATATAATATAGCCATACCCTTTCGTGTACCTCCATACTCTGATTTAAATATGGTGTCCCCATCCCCATACACCATGTTTCCTGGCAACCATGGTACCCACAGCAACCTGTCTCTCATAAGTCCACTCCTGTATGTTATGAAGCAGATATTGAACTGATAAAAAAACGTAAAACAGCACAATGCTTGCACAGAAAGGACAGTAACACCAAATCTAGAAAAGAAATGCCAAGTAGATTCTATTGAGCCATAACTAATATTTTCAGATAGCACACCAAGTAATAGAAGCTTTCCTAAGAAGGTATAGATACTAACTCAAGCCCAATCCAAGAAAAGTATGGGACTTGGCCACAAACAATTGTCTAGGATCCTGCCAATATTTTCCAGCTCAAAAGAAACTTTTCCCTTGCATCTTAAACCCTTTTAATAACTCATGCATGCTTAAGGCCTTTATTTAGCTGCCTTTAGATTCCCTTTACCACCTGTAGTGTCAGTTTACTGTAACTGACATATTGATATTTTTTATGCTGACTGCATAACTGATGAGTAAATGGCTACATAACTGATGTTGACTGCATAGCAGGTGAGAAACTGAGGTAATAAATGACAAGTAACTGATACTGCTGCAACGCATAACTGACATATTCCTGCATAGCTGACAAATTCCTGCTTATCTGATTTATCCTGCTTGACTGACATATTCCTGCAGAACTGACATCTTTCTGCATGATGAATTTATTTGCCATAACAAATTTATTCCCTTGCATAACTGACTATTCCTGCACGACTATAAAGAAATAGGTATGCTTAACACAAGGGCATCTCCTTCAGGCATAGTAACATTGCTATCTATGGCTACAGCAGGGGACCCACTGGTGCCTAAAAAGGGTTTATTGGGCCATCTCGGCATTCTTGTGTAAAAATACTCATAGGAACTACCTGCCACTCGTGATGTGGTTGTATGACTAAAAACCCTGAACCTAAACTCTTAACTTCTACCGCTAACATTCCTCGAATCTACAATTTGAAGTCATATGTCCACCCCCAACTCATACCTGTCGAAACTTCTCCATTATTGAGCAGAACACAGGTAAAGTCGCTGATGCAACATATCATACCATTAACAACACAAATTTGCCTCTGTGTTTTAGTTCACAAAAAAAAGGATTTTGTAACCACTTCCGAATCACCATAGCTCCAATTCTCATTGATTTTTATTTTGAGCTGATGAGGCTCAGGGCTCAAACACTAAACCAAACTCATTAGGATGCCTGAGTTCAAAGCTCGGATGTGCAAAAAAATCTTCAACAGAGGATATGTACAAGTCGGCAGAGGCCAGCCAATCTCGGTGACCAGAGGATTACACTTAATCATGGAGCCTCTTCCTATGTAAGTTTGAACAGAAATCCCTTAAACAAGTACAGAGCAAAACCATAATACATTTCAATATAAGAAGGCACCAATTTTTCCTTGGACAAAGTTTTCCATCAATGCGCCCAAATCAAAGCTACCCACTCTGTATAGAGTCTAGAATAAAAAGATACGGGCACAGTTCAGATTTGCCTTTACATGCCTTATACTGCATTTGTCAATAGAATAAATTGAGTCTAATCTAAATCCAATTAATAACATACAAATGGAATTCACAAGGACCCTAATTGCAATTAAACAGACCAAAGAGAAAAGTCAGTTTGTCTGGTGAGCCCGAACCAATTATGCCCATATCAATAAAAGAAGCTTCCCTCTATGCCAAAAGTTACTCAATAACACTTGAGCTCGTGACCATCCTTTCAAAGATGATGATCCCACGCCCAAAGAAAAAGTCCAAGGCCACGTCACAGGAACCCACAGGTCTGGCAAAGGCATCCTCTTGCAAATGCCAACCCCAACCCAAAGAAAAATTCCAAGCCCACTTCCCAGAAAGCCAAGCCACAGGTCTGACAAAAATACACTTTTGAAGCCAAAGGTTGCCCATTTAGAACACTCCTCCCAAATACAACTACTGTCAAAACTTTCGGACTGGCTGCTTTAACCACCACTAAAATTTTCTCTAACAAAGCTATGTATATCCATGGACCATAACGTAATATTTATTATTGTAAGGGCTTGCAATCTTACCAATAAAAAATCTAAATAATTCAGGTTACAATAAAAAAATGGGCAGTTCGAATGTGCAACATCGCAGATGCAAAAAAAAGACATAGAGACACAAAAACATTAGTCTTATAGCCAACATGCCAAACAACTATTCAAGCTTAGGATGGATTGTAATTTGAATAATGAAGCTGTTTGCAGGCATAAATACATTGCCTTTTCTATTTATGGTATGACTGGTATATATATCATTGAACAGAATGAGCTCAAGCGATAACCGTAAAACCATTATGGTTCAAACACCATAAGCCATGCTAAAATGCTGGAATTGGGTAAAATACCACATCCAGTGATCACTTCTCTTAGGACTGGTATATATATATATGGTCAAATGAGATGAGCTAAAGTGGGCAAAGCATAAGGGCCTTCATACAAATCCCCAAGGTCAAATTCCATGAGACATGGTAAAATATTGAGTTTGGCTAGAATATGACATCCAAATCGTAGGTGCAGCATACAACAACAATCGAGGCCAGGACCAAGTGCCAGATGAATTTGACAGGAGAGATATCAACTAAGCCAAACATTACAGCAAAAAGGCATGGAATTTACCAAATAGAATCTCTGTATATATGCATCCAATCCCATGAAGTCCCAACATTGTATCTTGTCAAATGAGATGAGCTCAATTGGTAAAAACCTCTGGGCTTCAATAATGGAGCCCTACATTCAAATCCGAGGAGACATGCTAATGTCTTGAAATTGGATAAAATTCTGCATCCAATTCTATGGAGCACCCCTTGTGTATATATAGTCCTGAAAAAATGACAGAAGAGATACCCCCCAGTTGTGACAACTAAGCAGAAGGTTAGCAAAAAAATTCCAAAATAAAAAACTTATATATATAAAGATGAAGGTTGTTTTTTAGTCATCCCCAAGCAAGACACCAATTTGGTGAATGAGATCTCTCTTGTAGAAGCCTACAAAGAAATTGTTTTCTATTTACCCAATATATTGTTTAAATATTTTTGTACTCTTCAATTTTGATCTCTGACCAGGTTCAATAATAAACCCGCACTTCCCAATCCAACTACACCCGAAGAAATCTGAGGCTGGGAATTAGGCAAAAAAGATACTGTTCATTCCTGACAACTAAGCCCAAAGTTACCCAACAAAGGGGAATTTACCAAACAAACTGGTGTAAGTCCCACTGAATTTGACAGACGAAATACCCTTGGTTGTGGCATAGCCAAGCGCAATAGCATAACCGAACTTTCCTAAGCTCAATACCAAAACCAAGCTTTACCAAGTTCAATAGCAAACCCGAACTTTCCAAATCACCCACACCTGGAGATATCCAAAGCCAAGAATTCAGGGAAGAGACACCCTTCGGTCATGACAACTAAACCAGGAGTTACCCAACAAATGGAAATTTACCCAAAAAAAAAACAGTGGAAGTCCCACTGATTTTGACTGAAGAAATACCCTTGTTTATGGAAATTAAGCCAAAGTCACCCCCAAACAACAAGAACGTACGAAATAATAAAATATATACAAACATAAACATATAAAGTCCTGGTAAATTTGACAGAAGAGATGCCCCTAGGTCGTGGCACCTAGGCAGGAGGTTACACGAAAATTATTAAATATATAAACATATGAACAAGAATTTACCACGTGTATGGTATATCTGTGTATTTACTGTATATGTGTATATACAATAGATATGTATATATATAGTAGACACACATATATACATTATGTGTATATGTATATACAATACATATATAATGTATACATACATATATATTGTATATACCCATATGGGGATATTCCCGTTTGTATCTTACATTTCAGTGGATTTTTTCCAATACCCACCGTATATCTATTACACCCATGAAAATTCAACACTGTATCATACTCTTTCTGTGGAATGTTTCCAATACCCACCATATATCTATTGCTCACATGACACCTACGACTATGCTACTGAGATTTTTCTTTATAAAAAATCATAATAGATAAAGATGAAGAAACTCACATGTAAAAAATGGAATTGGGATATCCAGGGCTGGTTACTCTGCTGGGTCTGAACCTGGTTTTGAATTGGATTTTGTTGCTGGTTCTGCATTCCCATCCATACCATCATCGACTGATCCATCGCTTCAGATCCCCAAATCAAATACCAAAAACAAAAACAAAGTGGGGATCTCAGTTAAATAAGAGCTTAAAAACACGATTTTTTTTCTTTTTGGTGCCTTCGATCATCAGAACTGTCCAAAAAAATAAAAAAAATTGCTTTTGGTTTTGATTAATGTTGTTAGAAAAGAGGATTGTCGCATAAATGAAAAGGAGGTGCGAAACCAAAATAGGTTTATGATCCTTACTCGATCTTTGTATATGGAAAAAAAAAATCTAGATCCTATTAAAAAAAAAAATGGTCCTTTTTTTTCTTTTTTCTTTGTTTTTTTTAATTTATAAATAGCCCTTTTCTTTCTCATTTTGTTGCTTTGTCCTCTAATTAGGGATTGGGGGTGAGGAGTTCTTCTATATAGATGAATGAATATATTGTCAACAAAGGGTCAATAATGACCACACAAAAAAGACCACATCAAGTTATATTGAATAAATGCGTAATAACTAAAAAAGGAGCACATAAAAAATATAAGTAGCAAGAAATTTATTAGGTAGCAGCAGCAAATATGTTGGTCGAAAGGGGCGGCGAAAAAAGACGATCCTGCAAATTTCCTCCCTAGCCGTCTGAGCAAGGGGTTGTCATCCACAGGTAAGGGATCCCACCCATCATTATATTGATTGTTTTCATTTTCATCAACTTGTCGAGAGAGTGAAATGGCAAGGATTAGGTGCACAAACATGTTTTGAGGAGGAGGGCCTCAGCACCCTCCACCACCTCCTTTGTTAGAACCATCAGAGCCGTTGCGGTGAGGGGACAACTGACGAGAATGAGGAGAGGGGCTCCTATGACGTCTTTGAGAATGCTGCGTACGAAAACCACGTCCTCACCCATGAGGAGAGAATGGAAACATGGAAGATATGAAGGCTCGTAGTTAATTACGCACGAGGTATTTCCCCAATTATCTAATAGAATCTGGAGATGATTAAGGTCCATACGAACTTTGTATGTTTGGCTTTGAATCTGGATGATGACATTAGAGATCACAATAACTTTGTTAGTTACAAAAAAGCTTCTTTCCATATCTTCATGATTAAAAAATGCATAGTTTCTAGCTTTCCAAATTTGAAAAAAAATATCAGCATGAAAAATCTGCTAAAATCTATTGTATCTTGCAGATAACAAGGCAAAGTCCCCCAAGAGAGCCATTTTCTAGGTAAAGCATTTGAGTTTGAAAGGCTTGAAATGGGCGTGAATCTAAGTCCAAGTTGACTATGCATGAGCACAAAACCAGAAGAGATGTTTTATTGCCTTTGGCTAATGACAAGTCAGACAAATGGGATTTGAAATCCCCTTGTGTTTGAGACAGTCGCCCATAAGGAAAACCTGGTAAACAATACACCATAGGAAGTGAAAATTTTGGGGTCCAATAGAGGCATCCCATATTGTGTAAATCTTCTAGACTAAACTGCTTGGCTGGAACAAAGATTCCACCAGTGATTAAGAATGACATCTTGAATATGTTGAGGAGCCAAAATATTATACCCCAAACAATGAGAATAATGACAAAAGGGCATGGCGGTAGGCCAATGCCAATCCTTCCACCAAGGAGTAAGGGAAGTAACTCCAATCTTATGAAAGTACTCTTTAGGTATAAAACTCTGAATTTCTCTAATAGACTCAGTGTCTTTCTTGTTAAGGTTAAATATGTTTCAAACTAGGTTCCAAAGAAGCCAAGTGCAATGAACTTTGTAAAATAAATCCCCAATATCTTTAATACCCTTTTTGAACAACCTCAAACTTTTGATCCATGGGAGTAGGGCAAATGAAACATTGTGAAAATTCAATGTTGAGGACCACCGGAGGGAGTGAGAATTAAGAGATAGGTCATTCTTGAATCCCTCTCCCACCTAAATGAGATTAGGTTTGAGTCATTCCTAAGCTTTCCAAATACTCTGAATAACAGAAGTGTCAACAATCTTAACAAAAATAGGGGTTATGAGAAGACTATGTAAACTAAGGCCTTGTCAAGGCTTTCTACCACAATGCCCCTATGAAATATAATTTCTTAACAAAATCTTCCAAGCTTCATCACCTTTTAGCCCTCTAATGATCCACTTAATGCTAAGATCAAGTCCTTGAAGCTTAATATCAATGAGGCCCCGGCCACTAGCCTCTTTAGGCTAGCGAAATATATCCCACAATACTTTGTGAAAGCCCTTGTGGCCTTTAGAATTGATGCATAGGGAATTCTGAGGAGTTTTTCCAGTTTGGCATAGGTAGCATTTGAGGAAGCCCATCATGAAGAGTAGTAAACATGAGTACCAACTAATACCTTGAAGTATATATAAAACTTACCTACTAATAACAAGGGCTTGGTGAACCAAAAAGAGATATTTTTCTCAACCCTTTGAACCATAAATTAGTATGAGAGGCTCAAAATGCAAATGGAATGACCATAAACTTAAATTGAACTCTAGGGAGGAGTGACTGCCATTGATATCCCTCCATCCAAGGAGATTTGGGCAAGAGAGATTGGTAATAACATTGTGTTTTCTTCCATTATATGGAGGACTCAAAGGCTAGAAAAAAAATGTGAAGACATTCCACAACATTCTTGATCAAGGCTTCTTCTTCTTAAAGATTCAGGAAATAATCATCAGCAAAGTGACCATTAAGCAATTGATGCTTAGAATTAGGTAGAGATATGCCCTTCACTAAACCCCTGGAAGTAAAGTTAGCTAAGAGATAGTTAAAACTTTTAGCCACCAAGACATATAGAGAAGGAGCTAAAGGTGATCCGTAAATCAGATAAACAGTTTTTTAGAATGGATACTAAAATCTCAATTCCTTAAATGAAATAGAATTGGGTGCGAATTTCTAAGAATGAATAGAAATTAAACATAAAATTTCATAAACTCATTTTCCGCATAGAGCTCTTGATTTGGTGTCATATTAAACTTTCCATAGTTTATTTAGTGTCTATTTAATTCTTTTGCAAACTGAATTAAAATGAAACACATAATAAACTAAAATGGAAAAATAGGCCCAATCTGATAACGGAGTTCACCCATTTGGGCTACGTCTTTGGGATTACTAAACCACAATCTAATCCATTAAAATAATCTATTTTGCAAGTAATAATATAACTCACAATAATGATAAACGGATCTGTCCCCTACAACTATAACTAAAAATCAGACATTGAAGACTCTGAATCTAATCAGCAAACATCCCTTTATCGTTCGTAGCTATGCAATTACTTTCTCTCTCTAAAATGGCAATTTTCTCCATTAAGAGCATATGACCAAAACTCTTAAATGGGCATAATGAAATAAGGAGTATCTATGTCTTCTAACAGACTTGCAACTCCTCCAATAACCCTGTAATGACAAATACAATTAGCTCCATGGCCAAAAGCCTTATAAAATAGGAGCCTCCACCTATATCATTTGAGCTCTGTGTAACATTGAAGTATATTATTACACAGTTCATATTCTATTGCATCTTACTTGGTATAATAGCAAGACTTATTATTTTACAAGAGAGACATACAGGGTATGAATCAAATTCTGACTCTTCTGGGTTCTCACAGGCTCAGGTTTGTGCGTCCCATTCCCATCTCCAAATATCTTGTAATTTGTAAAAAGACATTCGCCTGTGCCTTACATGAATGGATGAACATGTCAACATATTCCATTCATATACAGTCTTGAGTATCTTTTTCTGTGGCCCAAAAGGCTATGCCAAAATGGAAGAAGACTACGCCCACGCATACATTTCATCCATGGCCTAACGCCATACAATAGAAGAAAACAAATTAACACAGGCTCAGTTCTCCTGTGTCTCTTTTTATTTCTAGACTTTGTAATGTTCCCATCATGGATCTGGTAAAAGAGATAAATAAAAATAACCGTTATCACCTCGGGTTTGCATATGTATTTCCCTCAAAAGCCCATAAACAATAGGTGTATTAACCTCTTTTACAAATAAGTGGAACTCCTCTTATTTACTCAAGACTGTACCTACGAATATACAGTCATACATTTTCCAGCTCCGTTCCAACGATAAACCTGTCAATTTATCTATCATAGGCTCAGTCTGCGTATCTATAATTAAATACTATGCATCTATAAACTTTATAACATAGACACCTCCATTTGGGACTGCGTGGTTGCAAATAGAGTTGTCTTTGCGCATGGCTCAAAACCCATAATTAAAGCATTTAGTTTGCATCTAATAGACAGTCATTCTTTACAACCTTATAAAATTGATGTAAAAACATCAAATGGCTAGGGTCTATCTTGCATCCACGGTCAATAGGCTTTACAAATGTGGCGATCATATTATATTTGGGACTGTATATATAAAATAGTCATCTATACATACTTTTATATCTCTTCCATGATCGAAGGGTCTTTCAAAATAGGAACAAATGTTTCCTTGGCTCGGCTCTACCAAATACGTAGTCATATATTCATGTTACAAAACCGAATGGCTTGACCTAACGGCCAGGCATTACTTTTTTCTAAAACAAGGTCATTAGTTTGATCCTTTATTCTCGGCATGGATCTCTTCAAGGGATTTTATCCCACATTCGTGGGATGAGAGGGTTATAAAGGCTGGAAATAGCCTTACCTCCACCATATAACTTGTGGTTGTGGCCACATCTCATACGTCTTTTGTTTGGATCGGTTTAAATGATCCTAGCTTGGTTGGCAAACAGGGTCTTGACCAATCTTAATCAATGTCGATTGGATGTGTTGGCGATTCATTGGAAAGTAGAGCTTGGTACTCGGGCTGCACGCTGACACTCAGACTTGATCTCAATCTCACCTTAGAGCTTGAACTCGACATATCCAAGTGTCTCGACTATGAATTGGAAAATAGAGCATGAAGTGGTGGCAGGCCATGTGGTGGCCTAAGGACCTGCCACATGGACCTCTCCAACATCACCACTTATCAACATGAGAATGCACAAAAATAATGTGGTATAAACTACAATGTAATTGGGAATATTCAAATTGCATTAATATACCATGGTGGTCAGGTCCCCTTATGAAATAAGAGTGGATCCTACCAGCTACAGTTTCCATAGCTGACCTTTTATAATTACGATCGATGAAGACTGATGAACTAAAAATCTTCTGGAACAAACCTCCCCACAAAGAGGCTTTTGGTCTCCAAAAGTCCAAATAATCCACTAAATCTGCTAAATGGCTCTCTACATCACATCAATGTATAAACCCAGAATATAGCAAGTGAAGGTGTTATGGAGTTAACCTTATACAAATAAACTCCATTTGGAAAACACCAAGTTTACATCAGTAAAATAAGATGTTATCAAAAACTCCCTGCAAGAAGTCGAATTTCCAATTGAAATTGTATCTCGATCATGGAGAGTAAAACAAACTCTTTTCCCATTTTGCCAAAATGACCTATCGCCCAAAATAGTCATAACATCTCACAGATTCTCTCAACCCCTGCACTGCATAAAGGCTAAGGTATTCTCTTTGTTTTCAACATCATACAAGGGAAATCAAATTGTGTTGCATATGCCTATAGGACTTGAATAAATTGCACACTTGTATACTTGCATTTTTACAAATGTTGCCCATCTATGGGTCTTTGAAAGTACATCACTATGTTGTGAATGACAAACATACATGTGTGTACAAAAATTTTGCAATACAAACATTGCCCATAATACTATGGAACTTAAATGTATATGCCAGGTATACAAATGTGCAGTGAATTTGTCTATCCTAAGGTTATAACTGCACAACACACACAATACATGAAAGGATAATCAAAGGAAATAGATGTGATCATCATCCTGTCAACAATATAGTTAATTGTTGGGTCTTTTAAACTGATTATTAAATCTTTCCCTGTACCTGTCAAACTCTAATGTCAACTTAAAAAATTTCCATAATAAGAGCCTCTTTACAAACTCACAACTCGACAAGTAACTGTAAGCAAAATAATGTATAAAGGTGCGGAGAAAACCAAGAATTTTATACCTGTCTCAAGGTTTCTTTCACCATCTGACTGCTCTTTGATTCATACCTCCACATCTCATCCAAACTGAGTTAGTTTTCTCAAAACAATTATCACAATAAAAAATTGTATTCAGGAGATAGAAAAATAATCTTCCAAACACAAGGGTTATCAAATTTCCTTCTTAGATCCATTTAGGAATTCCCTAAAATAGTGTTTGAAGTAAAAACTAAGCATATTATTCAATGCTATAGTAATGCTTATTAAAACTTACTATTCAATACTATAGTAATGCTTATGAAAACTATCTTTTAAACCATGTTATCAATAAGTGTTCCCTCTTCATGGTTTTCACAATTGGAGGTGGTTTCATCTTATAATCTCTATCCATTAAGAGTTAGATGACCCATCTTCATTTTTAAAAGGCTTTCAAAAACAAATTCAAACAAAGGCATATTTTACTCCCAAAGCAACCTTACACAAAGGATTCAACCAAAATTGTGCAAACATAGTTACATTTGAAAATAATTTATACCTCTAAAGAAACTCTGAAGTGCACACCTATTGAGTTCTAGTTGCCATATTGTTGGTATCTTAAACAACTTCATATTTGCTTCCTACAACTCTTAAAAAAGCTATGAAACATAAACTAACTTATGAACCAATTAACAACTCAATCCATAAAGTGCGACACCCTGTTCAATATCTTAAACAATTCCTTATTTTCCATTTTCATATCTTACCATGGAACTAGTGTTTTCACTTGTTACTATAATCAAGGACATAGGCATCCATAATATGATTAGTAATCCAAAAATAAAGGCCACACAACTGGTTATCAAAGACCAAAATATTATGTCAATACCAATATGAAATCAAATCACCATCAAACCTTAATCTTCCTTCTGTGTAAAATGGTAGTAGGACTGCAATTGATTCTGCTTGGATGTGCATCAATGAAAATGCCTTGCATTTTATCTGAATGCATCCCAAGATAGAAAGGTTGATCCTCTCTCAACACCATCTCACACCTTCAAGTGACAATGTGTTGTGTTCTTCATCCATGTTGATCATACAAGGCTAGTGGTTTTAGAACCTTGGTTGTTAGAAGCTTGTCTTCTTCTTGCGAATTAGAATGTCTTCTAATTTTCCTTTGCACTAACCATTTTACATAGTCAAATTAAATAGAAGAACACAAAGCAAGAATCTGATATCTAAAAACTCCAAAATGAAGTATATCAACAATTGAAGCAAGTCATGTATCAACCTGCTCTGATACCAAAATTTGATCTGTAAACTGGATAAATAGTTTTGAAAAAAGGATACTAAATCCTCAATTTTGTAAATAAAATAGAATTGGGTACGTATTTTTAGGAATGAATAGAAAGTAATCAAAAAACTTCATAAACTCATTTCTCGCATAAAGCCCCCGATTTGGTGTCATATTAAACTTTCTGTAATTTGTTTAGTATCTCTTTACTTATTTTGTAAACTGAATTAAAACAAAACACATAATAAACTAAAATGGAAAAATAGGCACCAATCTGATAACGGAGTTCACCCATTTAGGTTACATCTTCAAGATTGCTAAACTGCAATCCGATCCATTAAAATAATTTATTTTACAAGTAATAATATAACTCAATAATGATAAATGGACTATCGCCTTCAACTAGAACTAAAAATCAAACTTTGAGACTTTGAATCTGATCAGCGAGATTATACCTACAAATATATAGTCATACATCTGCCAGCTCCATTCTAATGGTAAAACTGTCACATTTGTCCATCATAGGCTCGATCTGCGTATCTATAATTAGATACAATGCCTCCATAAACTTTATAACATAGACGCCTCCATTCGGGATTGTGTGCTTGTAAATAGAGTTGTCTTTGCCCATGGCTCAAAAACCACAATCAAAATGTCTAGTCTATGTTATAATAGACAGTTATTCTTTACAGCCTTATAAAATCGATGTAAAAACATCAAATAGCTTGGGTCTGTCCTACATCCATGGCCAATAGGCTTTACAAACATGGTGATCCTCCATACTGTATTCAAGATTGTATATATAAAACAGTCGCCTATACATACTTTGATATTTCTTCCATGGTTGAAGGGTCTTTCAAAATAGGAATAAACATTCCCTCCACTCAGATCTACCAAATGCATAGTCACATATTCATGTTACAAAATCGAATGGCTTGGCCGTTATTTTTCTAAAACAAGTTCATTGGTTTGATCCTTTATTCTCAACATGGATCTCTTCGATGGATTTTATCCCACATTCAAAGGATGAGAGGGTTATAAAGGCTTCAAATAGTCTTACCTCCACCATATGACTCATTGTTGTGGCTACATCTCATACATCTTTTATTTTAATCAGTTTAAATGATCCCAACTCGGTTGGTAAATAGGATCTTACCCAAACTTAATCAATGTTGGTTAGATGCATTGGCAAGTCATTAGAAAGTGGGGTTTGGTACTTGAGCTGTGAGCTGGCACTCATAATTGATCTCAAGCTTGCCTTAGATCTTGAACTTGACATATCCAAGTGTCTCGATCATGACTTAGAAAATAGAGCATGAAGTGGTGGCAAGCCATGTGGTGCCCTGAGGACCCATCATGTGGACCTCTCCAATATCGCCACTTGTCAACATGAGAATGCACAAAAATAATATCGTATAAATTATAATGTAATTAAGAATATTAAAATTACATTAATAGACCATGATGATCAGATCCCCTTTTGAAACAAGAGTGGATCCCACCGGCTATGGTCTATGTAGCTGACCTTTTGTAATTATGACCATCAAATACTAGTGAATTAAAAATCCTCTAGATCAAAAGGACAACCTTGTTTGATGATCTATGCAACTCAAATAGCCTTTTGCAATTACAATCGACGAAGACCGATGAACTAAAAATCCTTTGGATCAAAAGGACAACCTTGTTTAATAGATCTATGCAACTCAAACCAACTAAATTAGGGCCCATTGATAGTGATACACACCCCAACATCTTGGAAAATCATAATCACACCCCGCACAAATTTGGGGGCCAAATCCATGAGATTGGAGCATGCCAGTAGTAAAAGGCCACTCTACCTAATCATAAATATTTTTAAAATCGATCTTGATAAACATGGCCTTTTGACTAGACACCCGAGCCTAGCACATGCCTTCCCATACAAAAATGACATTATACAAAATATATCTATGTTGGATAAACCTTGTTTGTTTACTTCTAGAAATTAAAGGAATAAGATGCTTAATTCTAAGGGCTAAAGCCTTAGCAATGATTTTGTAAGAAACATTAAAAAGGGTGGTGGGTTTCTAATTAGTAATAACCTCAGGATCACTAAACTTAGGAACAAACTTGATGTTACCTTGATTGATGAGAGTCCCTAGAGAGTTAGATAACATAGCTTCAAAGTAAACCTTGTGAAGATCAAGACCCACGATATCCCATAAGATTTGATAAAACTCACAGAGAAAACCATCAATACTTGTGGCTTTCTCTATAACCATCTGCATAATTATTTCCTTGAGATCATTCAAGGTGAGAGGCTTGTCACAAGTAACTCAGTGAGCTTCAAAAGTCTACAAGGGACAACTTGAAGGCATTGAGCTAGAGCTGTGATGCAAGAACATCAAGCCAAGAAGCACTAAATAGGCCTAGAAAACAAGAAGAATGGAGAAGATGGACATAGAAAGAGAAATAAAGGACATAAGAAGAGAAATGGAGTAAGGTGTAGAGAGGATAGAGCTCACGATGCAACTCATAAGAAAACAAGAAACCCAATGGACTGGTTGAAGTATGAGGAAAAGAGTGAAGTGGCCACTAGAGTCACTTGTGAGAAGAAGAGGACACAAAAAAGGTGTCTTGAAAGCTGAAAAGAAGAAAGAGAGAGCAACCCAAAGAGGCATGAGAAAGAAGTGAGCAATAAGAAAGAGAGATAGAGAAAATGGTTCTCATTGAAGAGAACAAGAAGGAGAAAGAAGTGTCAAGAAGAGCACATGAGGTTGAAGAAAAGAAGAGAAGATGGATAATGTCTATGTCAAGGACATTCAAAGAGACTATGTGGTCTCTCATTTTGTATGCTAACATTGCTTTTGAGTTTGTGTTTGCAGGTATGAAGAAAAAGTTGGTGATGGCCAAGCATAAGGCCTCAAAGTTGATGAAGAATGGGTCAAGAATGTCACCCATCAAGTGGAAAGAAGATGACAAAGATAAAGAACCTCTTAAAGAAGACAAAGTGAAGGAGGTTGAAGGTATACTACATCCTGAAAATGAAGAGAAAGAGGAATTATATAATGCATTGCCATGCATATTAGCTGAAACAAAGGAGACAACGTACCAAGAGAATATGAAGGTCACCCAAGAGGACTTGAAGTTCATTCATGAAGACATGAATGAAGAGACAAGCTTGCAACGATTGCCATTGGAGGTAAATGAATGTTTACATGTTGGTTGTGATTATATATGTGAAGAGGAAAAGGATGATATGCAGGTTGAGGAAAAGAAGGATAGATTACAACCCTCAAGAGGAGAATAAGGGAATGGATATGTATGGCCTAAGTGGTTGCAATAAATAGGTATGGAGAAGGAAGAGATGAACCTCAAATAAGAGGTCAAGCAAGACAAAATCATAGGTGGAAATCACACACAAGTGTGGAAGCAAAGCACAGAAGGCAAAGTGTACCAAGTTGGCATGGTAGAAAACAAAGGCATGAAGCATGAAAGAGGTGAAATGAGAAGCAATTGGTAGCCAAATAAGGTACAAGGTGGCAAATGGGTGACAAAGAAAATGGAAAGAGCACAAGTAGATCATATTACAAGTGAATCCCAAACAAGTATGAAGAATGAAGAAGATAATAAGCCTACAAAGCAAGCCAAAGAGATAATGGAAGTAAACCAAACCAAGGAAGTGAAGGTACAACCTTGCATACAAGAAAAATAATACATAAGAGAAGATAAGTGTTTGCAAGAAGTTTTTTTAGATGTTGTATATGATGATATTTTGAAGTTGTTCCTAATGATAAAGACATTTTGTATATGGAAACCATGACATTGATGAATGAGAGTGTAGCATGGCAAATTGAGGAAGAAGCACCTCAAGGAGTGATAAATAAGAATGGTATGAAACATGAGGAGGCTAATATGACTCTAAAAAATGAGGGAGTCTAAGGAGCAGACAAAGAACGAGCTACCCAAGACAATGAAGAACAAAAAGAACCAAGGTTTGATGAGGATTTTGAGGAGATAGATGCACTAAAGTTGCAAGAAGAGTTAGAGATGTTGGAAGAAATGTTCAGTCCATCAAAGAGCCTGCAAATAGGTGAGGTACAATAGTTAAAGAGCAAGGATAAACTCTAAGAAACACCAAGAGAGGAGCAACAAAGATAAGCACAAAGAAGTGTGTAAACAAGGTCACAAGCAAGCAAGCAAAGGGAGTGTAAGCAAGCAAACATCACTCAATCAGCAGGAATCAAGCAAGATTCATAGAGAAACAAGCTATCAAAGAAGCGTAAGCAAGATGAATAGACACCATTTGATTTCAAATGAGTATGATGGAGAGCATAATGACTTGGAACAAGTGGAAGATGTAGCAAACAAAGAACTACAACAGTTAGAACACTTCATGGAGGAAGAAGATGCATAGATAAGGAAGCTAGACAAGACCAAGAAGAGGATAAACAAGCCAAGGAAAAAGGAACTAGACAAGGTGAACAATAGTCAAGTAAGTATGAAAGACCCTCAAAAGATAAATTGGAAAGAAAGAAAGAAAGAAATGTGGAAGTTTAAGTTTTTTCTCCCTCCTGGGGAATATGTTGCAAGAGAATCAAGCCAAGAAGCACTATATTAGATTTGTTGTAAAAAAGGGGTCAAATATGGTCAAATTTGATGTCAAGGTGTTTCAGGGACCTTATTAGGTCCATTTGAGTCTTTAGTGTCCATCTGGAGTTATTAGAGTAAGTTTTTTATAGGCTCTAAGAGTTTTTCGTCCAAAAATAAGAATTTGAAAATTCAAATAATTAAACTAAGTCTAGGAGGGTTAACAACATGTAAGGAGTCAGTAGATGAGTCAAGTGGGTTAAGGAGTCTAATGAAGTCATATAGAAGGTGTAAATAAGTCATATGGGTTAAGTTCATAAGGTGGAAGTCAAGTTTTGTTAGGTCACCCTCACCCATACATTGGGTGGACAAGAAAAGAAGTTGTTATTTAAACTAACTAATAACCAACCCTTGAAGTTGGTAAAAAGTAGAGATTGTACGAAGTTTAGAAGTAGGTTGGTATAGAGGAGAGGGTAGAGAGCTCCACAAAGAAGAAAATAGGGAGCAATGGAGGAACGAGTATAACCTCTCAGGAAAAGATGATGGAATTCATGAAGTCCCTTTATGGGCAACAATGTAATAAAGATGGATTCAATGAAGAAATAGAATTTGTTGTTGTGTTCTCTGATATTCGAAAACATATCACTAGTATAATTTGGAAAATAAATGACTACGTGACTAAAAATTTTAGTCACAACAAATAAAATTGACTGAATTCTACTAATTTTTTACAACACAACTATAAATGACTAATTTGATTGTCGGGTAAAAAACACAACTAAATAATTAGTCACATAAATAAAAATGACTAAATAACTTGTCACACAAATAAAAATTAGACAATATGATATTAAAGTGGGTAATTAAAACAAAATCGAATTGAGAAATTATTGGCAGGAGTGGGTTGTATTGCGCACAAGGTTAATAGTGAATTGAGAAATTGTTGGCAAGAGTGGGGAGTACAGTAGAGTGCAGAATTCAATAGAGGTGATTCGATGGGGGAGTGGGGATTATAATTTGCATTATTTGAGCAATGCACCTCTACAAATAGAAGGAGGGTTTGTTAATTATCAATGGAGTCAGAGCCGACGAGAGAGGGTCTGTGTGCCAATTTTATGGCATGAGGCATTTTGGGTTTTAGCAAACAACTACTTGTATGGGTGATAAAGCTTGTTTGGAGAGGATCTGGAGAGTTCTAAAAAGGTGGGCAAGGAATTTAGAGTTTGTTGCAATGAATTTGAAGTCAGTGAGGCCCTTTGCAGTGAAATCAAATTTGGGGACACCCTTTGTAGCAAATGCGAGGTAATTCAAAACCCTCCTTACATTAAACACAAAATCTATAGCTTTTTGATTGGCAACTGCATCTAGCTAGAAGAATAAAATAAGTGTATTATAAGATATGAGTTACATAAATAGGAGGGTATCTTGTCATAAGACATTAACTACCATGTAACAATTTGGAGTTCTTGAGATTGTGAAAGAATTGGATGTTTTAATTCATTGTATAATCAATACAATGTGGTGACCATATCTTGAAGTTGTCTATTTGTGTTCCATGTTATCATGCATCGTATGGTATTAATTTCTAATTTTGTAACCAATTCACCAACCTAATCCCTAAGGCTCCTTTCCACTAAGTCTTCATGGCATGGGTAGTGCATGTACATCATAATTAGTTTGTTATTGGTTGGTGTAACTTACAGTAGTTACATAAGCAACTGAGTACTAAAACCATACAGGCAATTCTAATTTTAGCAGACCATTTTTTCATTAGTTTTCTCTACGCATTTTGGAGCATATGGGAATTGAACTTATAACATGCATCCAAATTTCAATTCTTTTGATCACTTTGACATTAAACCACGGGCTCATGTCCCTAGCCTAGACCTCAATGCTTGGGTAACATTGTGTGTAAGCCTAATCTATTAATTGCATGGAATTAGAAGATGGTCTCATATAGCATAGTTGAAAGTTATAATAGTTCATTAAATCAATGTGGTCACCAAGATATTTTAATTATTTCTATATGTCCACACATGGGAGGATATCAATTGTTAGAACAAGTCATCTTATCTCAACATGTTAATAATTTATGCTAGTAAGTAATGCTCAAAGTTACAACAAAGAATTCATTAGCCTATTTGTTAGTGTTTGTGTATTCATTAACATTGACAAGATTGCCATATGTTTAAATGCTTGTGGTCCATTAATAAAACAAGCATAAATTTGTGTTCCATTGCTAAAGCATTTCTTTAATTATTATCTAAACAAGAAAGGCCCTCAATAAAACATGGATAAAAATAACATTTGTTTATTTCCAGTCATCACGGTTTTCTTTTATGCACATTGTAGATGACTTGTAGATTGAACATAAGTCTACATGATCAATAAGATTTTCAGAATTACAACATGCTCTTATAAATGCAAACAAATAGTAAACAAACACCCCAAAGTTTCCTTGTCTTTGTGTATTGCGATTTGACCATTATTATTTTTTTTTTACTGCAACAGATATTTTTTATATTAGAAATATAAATGGCAAGGTGCCAGAATAGATAGTTTATAGTATATACTTTTAATCTCTGCCTCTTGCACATGGGCAACAAAATGAGGGTATATTAGTTTCTATGTTTCCTGCTAATTAGCCATTGATAGCTGAGAATCCTACAAGTAAAAAATGCACAAAATTGACCACATAGATTTATGTAAAGGCAAAACATCTGATTCTATAGAGTGATGCCTAGCTGTATTTTTTTAATTTGGATTGTTGTACAGTGCTCTGTATCATGTAGAGTGCTCTAATTCTAATTCTATAGAGTGCTTTGTATCCTAATTCTATGAAGTGCTCTGAATTTTGGGTAAGTGTTGAAGAGTGCGGAAGAGAATGAGTTTACATGTATTAGATCCTAAGTAAGTTGAGTTTTTCATATTTCTATTTTTTTCTTGGAATAAGAAACTAAATTAATACTGAAATGCAGAACATTACAGATGGATCAATGTCGAAGGTTGACTACGGATCAATACCATACATATGATGAGAGAGTAGCCGATGAGAGGGACATGGACAAATATCTATGTCCATGTAATGACTGTCTTGGTGGAAAGGTGAAAAAAAGAAATGTGGTTTATTGACATATGATATGGGCATAGTGTTATAAGCCCTTGGGATTACAACTATTATGAAGATATGATACAATTTCAGAGTGTGAGAGATGAAGAGGTAACAAACATAGATGAAGTGGCACCAAACATAGATGAAGAGGCAACAATGTTAGATGAAGGGTTTGAAGTTGATAGAATGTTGAATGAGGGTCTAAACGATGATTGGGCCAAGACAATCGAGGATGCTTTAAAGCCTGTATATGTTAATTGCAAGTTAAATCATTTGACAATAATCCATAAAATTCTTAACTTGCAAGTGGTGCTTAGTTGGACAAATGAGAGTGTAGATCAGTTATTAGCATTATTAAGTTCATTGTTACTACCTGACTCCACATTGCCAACAAAATAAGTCAATGTAAAAATCAAATCACTAATCTAGGCTTAGGGTATGAAAACATCCACAGATGTGTGAATGGTTGCGTATTATTTCAGAATAATCTTGCAAGTGAGAGTGAATGTATGAAATGTCATGAAGTGAGGTATATACAAGGGTTGAAATCAGTTGTGGTTCCTAGAAAGGTTCTTCTCCACTTTCTGATAATCTCATGATTACTTTGAATGTATAGGTGTAGAGACATTGTTGAATTTATGCAATAGCATGCCCAAAACAAGAGCATCGATGGAAAATAATGACATGTGCCTGATTCTAAGACGTGGATGGAATTTGATAACATATGACCTGTTTTTTCTCAAGATCTTTATAATATAAGGTTGGGTTTGGCTCTAGATGGGTTGAACCCATTCTCAGATCAAATTACTAAATGGTCAAATTGGCCAATGTTTTTAATAAATTATAACTTGCCTTCATGGTTAGCAACTAAACCATTTTTCTTAATGTTATCATTGATTATACTAGGAAAGAAAAGTGTGACTTCAAATACAATTGATGTTATTCTAGAGCCATTATATGATGAGCTAATAGAATTATGAAAAGGAATTGAAGCAGTACAATCTTTAAGGGATGGTCATTCAATCAAATTCACTTTAAGAGCTTCCTTATTGTTTATGATTCATGATCTTCCTGCATATGGCACATTATCTGGTCTCACTGTTCATGGATACCATGGATGTCCTACTTGCAACTTTAAGGATTTTGTGAGGCACTCAAGAAGTTTGTGTAAGTGTATTTATTGTGGACATTGTGCTTACCTTAAAATGGATCATCCATATCATCGACAAAAAACACATTTTAATGGTCAAGAAGAAAATCGTGAAGCGCCATTGCTAATAACGGGTGATTACATTATTGAGAATGGACAAAACAAAATGTCAGATATAATTGAAAATGATTGGATGGTTGGTAGTAGATATGATCCATGTAATGAAAGCAGTGTACAATGGTTGTGCATATTCTATAAGTTGCCATACTTTAAGGATATAGCCATTAGGCATATTGTTGACTTTATGCATACTAATAAAAATATAGCCTATGCTATTATAGAAACTCTTTTTGGTGCTTTTGATACTATTTCATCATGTAAATACTTTCGACAACTAAAGATTCATCAAAATCTTTGGGTTGAAAAATATGATGATGAAAAATATAGAAAACCTAATGCTCCTTATGTCTGAACAAAGGAAAAACTTGCACAATTCTTACAGTTGATGTCTCAGACTCACTTTCTCACTGGGTATCTAAGTAGTAGTATTAGAAGCCAAACTAACATTAATAACTTAAGAGGCCTTAAGACCCATTACTATCATGTCATAATCAAGAATATTTTACCTATTGTGGTAAATATATCGAGTTTGGCAAAGGGGCCAAGATTGGCAATTATAAGGTTGGGCCTAATATTAAAGAGAATGAGTTTACATGTATAAGATCCTTTGAACTTTGATAGTTTGAGGGAGGAGGTTGTTGAAGTCCTTTGTCTATTGGAATGGGAATTTCCACCAACAATCTTTAACATTTATATGCATCTTTTGATACATCTGGAATATGAACTAGAGCATTGTGGCCCAATAAGAATGAGATGGATGTATCTTATAGAAGGATATCTGAAGGTTTTGAAAAAAATTGTTCGTACTAAGACAAAATTGGAAGGCAACATGTTTGAGGGATATTCAATGCAAGAGGCCATGGGATTTTGCATAGAATATATGAAGGATTTTAAAAATGTCAATCGAAATGTATGGGATGATGACAAAGGTGAGAGAGTTACAGGTGAAGTATTAGAAGGCAATGGATGTCGTTTTAAGCTATCACATCAAGAAAGAAGTTTGATACATGCCACTTGTCAGGATCTTGCTCTACCAATTAGAGCACATATGATTACTTCTCGTATTAGCAACTAAACACGGAATTTAACCAGAATCAATAAGTAACTAGAAATATGAAACAACACAGGAATTGAGAGACAATACACAATTGTATTAATAATCACTCAGAAGAATATACAATAAAGAAGATGCCACTTCTTCCTCCACCTCAAAGGTTCGCCACTCCTCAAGACCTTCTTCCCTCTCTCTCTTGGTCACAACAATCGATTCCAGTATAGAATTGATGTTCACCTCTCCAACCAGTCAGTAACACGCTGCCAGTTCACCAAGTACACAACTGTACTTCAAGTAGATCCCCTGCTCTCTGCTGCTACCTGCAAATAACTAGATCATACTCACCATGTAGATGTCTTTCTACACACCTGAAGAACCCTTGTCCTTGCCTCACCAAGTCCTTATGATTCTTCAACCAGTACCCTGGTGGATCTTATCCAAGAACTTGCACACCTGCAACTCTCTCTGATCATACACTCTCAGTACCCCTATTTGGTAACTAGGAGGAACTACACTAGCTCTCTCTACAAGCCCAGTGGCTTTCTAGTACAAGTTTACAATACAGCCCATGAGTCCATATATAGATCTCATGCTTACAATAATTAGACTAACCTAATTACAATAATTAGACTCGCAACTCAAGACTACGACTAGCCTTCAACATGCAAACTAACAGTCCAAAAATAGACTCTCCCGAATTCATCATGCAAACTGCCTGTTCTCGCACAGGCTGCCGATGTTGGCTCCTCCATGACCGATGTCGGCCGACTGGTGATCGATGCCGATTGCTTCCTCTTTGCTGTCTGATCGACGTCAATTGATCAGACCGACGACGGTTTCCCTGCAACTGATTCTGTAACTCCCCGCAACTCTGCATCATTCGTAACTTCTCCTGTTTGCATCCTGGTGAAGCTTTTAGCTCCACAACTTAACAATCTCCCACTTGGAGATAAATAGATGCACCTATACCTGTACCTGTACACTGTCTAAATTATTCCTTGGCTTGTATTCCTCTTCAAGATCAATCTTGAAAACCAACCACCACACAACTTGTGATGCTACCCCTGTCATCAAAGTAACCTGCCACATCCGAACCTACATATCCATGTAGTGAAGAACTTGACCCTGCATAACAAGAATCCTGCTGCTAGTCCCACTGAACTGCCCTCCAGTACTCCTTCCCCGAATTGGCTCCATACTTTCTGGCAACCCCCACTGATTGGGAAAAACAACTCAGGTCTACACTAGACCTCATGTGATTTCGAACCCTGTTTCAAGCTAAGCTTGAACTGTCCAGCCCTTGGTGTGCTTTCTGATTTTGCATCCTGCATCATGAACCCCGCCAACACCGTCTTCACATCAGCTCCCACTAGAGATCAAATCTCCATGTCTCTTATGCCAAAGAATTTTGCTGCTCCAAATTCTTCATGACAAACCACTGAACTAATCTTACCCCTTAGCTCAGCAACACCCTGTATGTACAATCCTGCTAACAAACATACCATCCACATGCAGCAATAGAATGATGTCATGACTCATCATCCACCTGGTAAGACAAAACCACAATAATTACACTGACATTTACTGAAGCCATGCTTAGTCATCCACCTGTCAAAACTTGTACCACTGTCCTGCAGCTTCTTCAAGACCATATGCCTTGGCCTTCTGTCTCATGTATCCGTCCACTCTCTTCTTTAACTTGGGAATCCATTCCGTCTCTCAGTGCTTACTTCCAGCTGACAATTTTACCAACAGATACCTGTTTGGTTCTTCTCCAAGGACTCACACTCCTCATCCATGCCAAGCTCCCACTGTATCTGGACTCTACCTGCGAGCGACCTGTAATCAACAAACACTACCAGATCTGAAACCACCTGTTAGTCAACCCAACCAAAAGCTCTGATACCACTTGATAGGACCGAAACTCCCCAAAGCTCTGACACAACTTGTCAGATTTAAGAGAACACATGATTACCATTGTATAAGCAATTAAACATGCGGAAATACCAGAAGAACAAATAACTATCAATGAGAAAATACACAGAATATGAGAGGCAACACATAATTGTATTCAACTCATTACAAAGGAAATTACAATAAAGAGATCACACTCTTCTTCCACCTCTGTGAGGCTTCCTCCTCAAGGGCTCCAAGTAATCTTCCCACCTGAGTAATCTTCTCTCATAGGTCACAACACACAGCTAACACAAGCTGTTGTTCACCTCATTGTACATCCAGTACAACCGAGTATGAACCGGTACTCCAAGTAGATCTCTCCATGATCCTGATGATGTATTGCTGTCACCTTGGACCCTGGCCAACCACCGATCTCTGTCTGACCCTCGCATACACACATCCCTGCATATCAAACCTGATCTTACTTATACATGCATGGGGAATCCTACTTGATTCCACCATGGGAAGAACTCTCCAAGCTTCACATAGCTCTCCTGCAAATTCTCCACTTAACAATATAGCCCATGAGTCTATTATATAGATCTCATGCATACACTTAATTTAGACAAGCGGCTCAAAGACTCGAACTAGTCTTTAACATGCAAACTCCGCGTTCACTTAACTGACTGTTCGTTAACAGCAGTTCAGACCGCTACAGGCGACCGACGTCGGTCCCTACCTTCCTGGAGGTGACCGATGCCGGCCGATATTCTGCCGATGCCGGTTTCCCTTTTGCCTCCCCTGACCGATGTCGGTTTTGGCCTGCCGACGCCGGCGACTGCATACGCTAGAAACCCTCCTGTTTGCCTTAAGGTGTAGCTTTTAGCTCCACACCCTAACATTATTGAGAATGGACAAAACAAAATGTCAGATATAATTGAAAATGATTGGATGGTTGGTAGTAGATATGATCCATGTAATGAAAGCAGTGTACAATGGTTGTGCATATTCTATAAGTTGCCATACTTTAAGGATATAGCCATTAGGCATATTGTTGACTTTATGCATACTAATAAAAATATAGCCTATGCTATTATAGAAACTCTTTTTGGTGCTTTTGATACTATTTCATCATGTAAATACTTTCGACAACTAAAGATTCATCAAAATCTTTGGGTTGAAAAATATGATGATGAAAAATATAGAAAACCTAGTGCTCCTTATGTCTGAACAAAGGAAAAACTTGCACAATTCTTACAGTTGATGTCTCAGACTCACTTTCTCACTGGGTATCTAAGTAGTAGTATTAGAAGCCAAACTAACATTAATAACTTAAGAGGCCTTAAGACCCATTACTATCATGTCATAATCAAGAATATGTTACCTATTGTGGTAAATATATCAAGTTTGGCAAAGGGCCAAGATTGGCAATTATAAGGTTGGGCCTAATATTAAAGAGAATGAGTTTACATGTATAAGATCCTTTGAACTTTGATAGTTTGAGGGAGGAGGTTGTTGAAGTCCTTTGTCTATTGGAATGGGAATTTCCACCAACAATCTTTAACATTTATATGCATCTTTTGATACATCTAGAATATGAACTAGAGCATTGTGGCCCAATAAGAATGAGATGGATGTATCTTATAGAAGGATATCTGAAGGTTTTGAAAAAAATTGTTCGTACTAAGACAAAATTGGAAGGCAACATGTTTGAGGGATATTCAATGCAAGAGGCCATGGGATTTTGCATAGAATATATGAAGGATTTTAAAAACGTCAATCGAAATGTATGGGATGATGACAAAGGTGAGAGAGTTACAGGTAAAGTATTAGAAGGCAATGGATGTCGTCTTAAGCTATCACATCAAGAAAGAAGTTCGATACATGCCTATATTCTTCAAAACACATATTCATTCGATAAGTGGCATAGGTAAAAAAAATTACACAATAATTTATTTACTCAATTGCATTTACACATTTATATTATTAATCTTACTATTTATACATTAATATTCTATGTATAAAATATGAAGAAGAGAATCAAACTTGGATGCAACATCGACCTCAAAAGCACAAACATTATTATTTGATTGGAGGTGATTCTTTTCCACAATTTGAAGAATAGATTGCTAATGCAGTCAGTGATGCAAAAGAAGAAGGTCAAGATATAACAATGGAGGAAAGTGAGCTTTCACAATCTCCACATTTATAGGCTATGCATTTTAGTGGAATGTGGGCCTATGGTAGTCATTTAAGAGTGGACAAAAAAGACAAAGGAAAGACAAATTGTGATTGTGTTGTTAGTGCTGAATTTCTTCACGAAACTCAGAATAAATTTTATGTTGGATTTATCCAAGAAATTATTCAAGTGTATTTTGGTGAAAATAGTCCTATATTATTAAAATGTAAGTGGATCTGACCATCTGCAGTACAATTTGATGAGTATGGATTTGTACGCGCAAATAAACGATAATTTTTATCATAGATAGATGAGTCATATGTTTCCCTTCTTCAAATTAGCCAATAATTTATAATTGATGATGTAAGAAGCCCAAGATGGTCGTATGTCATTCAAACAGAGTCTCATTCAAAATAAAAATTCATGGAAGTTGTCGATATAATGCCTGATGGGCAATATGTTAATTTATAAAAAACATTTGAAGAAATGGATGAAGACGATGAAGTGTTTGAAGAAGAGATTTTGATTACCAATGAAGAGATTGGGAGAGATAATGTATTGCATGTCACAGATGAGGATGATGAATAAAATCAAGTAGATACAAACATGAGTGATCAGGATTCTGATCTTGCTGGCAATGCAAATGATTATGATGATGTTTTATCACCTTAACAGCCTATCACCTTAACTTGTTAGCTTATCACCTAAACTTATATTATATGTATGGTGTAATTTATTATTGAATGTAATAAATATATGAGTATAGGTGTGATTATTCACTGTTGTTTTAATGATATATTTCTAAATGTAATAATCATTATTTTGTTGGTACATTGTATACAAAAATTGAGATGTTCATTGCTAATTTGAAGTGCATTTGAATTTAGGTTCAATCATTCTTCTTAGTTTTCCTACTTTGGTTAAAATTAATTTTGTTTAGTTATAATATAATTTCTTGTATGTCCTATATGTTTTATAGATGCTAGAGATTTCTAACTTCTCTATAACTGCTAGATATGAAAAGAAGCAAGCAAGGTCTAAAGGTATCAAATAACGCAACAAGATACATGTGAAAGTAAACAACTCTTTAAAATCCTGGCAATAAATTGTAGTCATTTCTCTAATATCTGGATAACTCTAGTTTTTTAATACAACTTATAGCCTCCACATGCATTGAATATGCTTGTGTGAAGGAAATAATAATGAACATCTATGATTTAATAATACATATAGATATCTTAACATTATGTGAACAAAATATTTAACCTATACTATTAAATAATTTATGTGAAAAGACAAGTAGAATTCCTTGTCAGGGTCCCCCTTACTGTTATGCTCCCCCTAACTTTAGTAATGTCATGTTGTTCTGGATCATGCTATGTTTTACTACTTCAATTCTCCCCATTTTACATCAATGGCAAAGGTGCTAGTTAATTAACCCCCTGAATTAAATATCCTCATCAACTTGTAATGTGAAAACTTTAAAATACTGGAACCATAATAAGAAGTCAAAGAGGAATTATAAGACCAAAATCCTCAAGGTATAAGGGTTCCATACTTAGGCAAAATTTTGAAAAATGATAACCCCTATGTTAGAACCTTCAAAATTTGTGTGATTTCATTATCATAAATAGCCTTGATCCCAATGACTAAAGCCTTGATTCTTATGCTAAAAGTCTCTCTACCTGACTAACCCTCCTCATTACAAACAAAGAAATGATCTCGTAGGTCTGACTGACACTAAAAACTAAAACTAAGAGACTGAACAATTAGAAAATTGTTCAATCTTTTCAAAAAAATGATATCCAAAATACTGCATTCATAATATACCCCTATATTCCCACCTAAAATACATAAAAAATCCAATATCACACTACCATAACAATCAACAAAGGTATGCATGGGATGGTAGGACATATAGATCAATGTACAAATGCTTACCATAATACCACAACAACCAAATATGAATAACATGTGGTGGTAGTGAGAACATGCTAACAGCTAAAATAAACTGCAACCCCGCAAGGGGTAAATAATGACACTACGGTATGGTGGTGAACAATCACTCAACTGTTAGAATTAACCCACCATCTCGTGGGAGTCCAAAGGGTGTGTGCAGGGTGGTGGTATGAGACTGTTTGACTTGTTGTCCCGAAACAAGCAAAGTGAAGGTGTATGGTATAGTGGGGAGAGTAAAATGCTAAATCTACCATACCGCTACCCCACAACGGTCTTAATGTGACAGAGTGGTACTGTAGTACAAGCTGTCAAAACATCTAAATTGTTAGTGGCAATGATCAAAGGCATGTATTCAAACTTGAAATATGGAAAAATTATGAAATATTTTACATGAATTGACATTAATATTGAGGTGATTGAGCTCAGTAACAAATATACTTGGGATTCGACACCATTTTTGCAATCATTCACACAACTCAATGTACCAGATGCAAGGGAGTTCAAGGAAGAAGACTCTAAAACTATTATTTCATCAGGTAAGTTCATAGAAACTCTCTATATCAAGTGTATAAGAATTGAATTTGCTCAATTCTACAAGTAGACACTTAAAGAAATCAAGTAGGAGTAAATTCTTCATCATGCCACCCAAAACAAGTGAACTTACGAGTAAGAAGGAAGAAGCCACAACCTCTAAAACAAAAAAGAGAACTTTATAATAGTCCATACTTGATGTGTTACCCAATTCAATAGACAACATATTCAAAAAGGTGTTTAGAGATGTGCAGAGACCCAATTATTCCTATCTCAGGGTGGGATTTATTTTGGGACTTCTATGATAAGAGGGATGGTAAGATTCTAATTTTGAATCCTTGGACCTTAGACTTGGCCAAACTAATAGTCCCAAAGGTATTCATAGATGTTGAGTTTATCAGAGTAATGGCACAACATTACCCCCTGACTACTAGGACTGTAAGAATGCCAGACGGCTCACCATTAGTGGTATTGACTAAAGCAACAATTATAGAGTGTTTCATGTTGAATAAGCAAGCCATCACCAAGATTGACGTGCATAAAAGTGAGGAAGACTATATGAGATTGAGCAAAACCTATAGGAGTGATGAAATTCCTTTGCACATGAAAAGGAGTGCAAACAATAAAAGGATACCTATTTCCCCTTCCAATAATGAGCCATTTGCCATGGAAGACTTTCAAGTCTATTTTAAAAGAACTTATTTTAATTTGTGCCAAGTGTTTGGGATTGATGCTCAGGAGAAGATGCCAATCAGTCTCATGATGATGGTAATGAGGATTCAAAACCCTAAAGTGAATGTTGAGTATGACTTTGTTGCTCTAATTGAGAAAAGGCTACATGAAGGATTCTTATACATGAGAGAAAACTTGGCCCCTATCACTTTCAAAAATTATTCCTTATTGTGTCATTTAATATTGTATCACAACATAGATAAATAGACTAAGATGATGTGCTTGGGGATGACTGACCAACAAGGAAATAGGTTACCTATGCAACATTGGTGCTACATCTGGGATAACATATGTAGGAATAATGATTATGTTACATTTCTTGATGATTTTGTAGTAAGGGTCATGGCCAGTCTTGGTCACATTTCACCAAGATTGACCATTGAAATCAGAGAATTATTAAGACCCTTAGCATTAAATCCAGAATAGGGACATACCCATAATTTTGGTGACTGATTCTTTTTAGAAAACCAAACAATGATAAGAGATTATTGGTGTCCTCAAGCCACACACATTCTACCTAAGTTTGTTTCCCTTTGAATTGCATTTTTGGAATTTATGTGGAAAATGCTATAGATGGAGCAAGATGTTATGAAGAGGTATAAAATGGGGACATTCTTGCCTAACTTTACTGTATGTGGGGAATTGTCCATTGGGTTTGATACTCTAGAAGAGATACAAAGTTATTTGAAGGTAAGATATTCTTTAAAGTCACGAGGGGAAAGGGCCTTTGACCCCAAAGGACATATAAACTTTGTAAGGAAAACACTGCTCACTAGAGTTGGGATTACCCATGAGGTTGATTATGAAGAAGATGTAGCAATAAATTGCCTTACCCCTCATGAAGTGTTTCAGAGGAAAAGGAAATGCGAAATCATAAAAATATTTGTTGAAGAGAAGAAAAATAAAGACACTGAATTCCTAGGTTTTTATGTGGAAGAAGGGGATCCTCTTAAGAGGATAAATTTGATATTTGACAGCTTTGAAAGGTTGTATGTTCAGCAAGAAAAGGAACCTGAGGGGTAGTCTCCAAAACCCACCAAGTTTCCCATCAAGAGGCTAAGTGGTGTTGTGATTGTAGAACCCCTTCTAGACACTATTACAGTACAATCAGAATCGCCTTTAGAACAATTGGATCCTAAGAAGCAAAATACACAGGAAGTACCCCCCTTAGTGGCATATGAAGTAAGTGAAGAGGTGGGAGATATAGAAGAGGTAGGCAATGTGCTAATGAATTTCAAAGATGATGATGAAGTGGATCAGCCACTCCCTGAACTTGCAACTGAGGCTCATAGACTTGAAGAAAGGGTGGATGTGCATGCACATAATGATTAGGAGATGCATGATGATGAAAGAGTGGTCATTTCTCTTATATTTATTAAACATGATGAATTTATCCAGACCCCTGAGTTTAAATATTTTTGGATCAAGGTGAAAATGAGAGAATTTGAGGAGAGACTCCAGATTAATAAGATGGGTAATAAAGAGTCCCAACATGATCAGATTGTTGCTCAGACCTTTGAGGAGCTCAGAATCAATGAAATCAATATCAACCCACAGGAGGCTCGATAATTGGTATTAGAAAGGAACATACTGATCATTCTTGGAATGGAGCTAAAAAAGATATTTTTACTAGATCAAGTAAGAAGCCAAGAAGATCCCATGTTGATTTATGAATTCAATAGAGATGATGGAATGAGTGGCAAAAGTTACAATCTAAGAATTGAAACCCTAGCGTTTTGAACAAAGCAAAAAAGAAAAAAAAAACCAAGATTGCTTGATGTTGTACAAGAAATGAGAGGGATTGCCATGGTAAAGACACTAGAAGACACACCAGCATTGGAGGCAACTACTAGACAATGCACTCAACAATGTTTACTAGGGCTACGGTTAAAGATATGGAGCTTAGATTAGCAGAATATGAGAAAGCACAGACTGATCTGAATGATGAAGTGAATAGGTTATTCATAAAAAATATGAAATTGAAAGAGTAGTTGAAGGAAATAGAGCCTTCCCAAAGCACAAAATTAACAGTATACGAACTCCCTGCCATCTAGACTAATACAGGTGCAATCTTTGTTGAACAAGCAAATGTGTTAAAATAAGAAATTGAGAATTTGAAAAAGACTAATGAAAAATCAAAGAAAGGAGCAAAGAGACAAACCCTTAGGGTATTGGAAAAGATATTGAAGCATAGGGTTAAACTAATTGTGGATAAATTGGAAAATGTGTATAAATGTTATGTCTCCTTGTCACAAGTAATTGATTAGATGAAGGCCCATGTACCTTTATTGGACCCCTTATTCAAGAAATGGCAACCTATACATCACACCTTAATAACTTTGTGCATAATTTTATAAAGGAGTATTGCGGCCCCTGTAGCTTTAAAGCCTACTGAGCAAATGGTCTGAATGGTCATAGATGAATTTCAATACATATCTAGAGAATACCAAATGATCAAGGCAAGAATGGATTCATTTCATAGACTAAAACAATGGTTCATGCCTAAGGTACTAAGGGATGATGATCAACTGAACAGCTCCAAGGATTAGATAGATGAGTTTAGCTAAATTGTTCCCAACTGTCTCACTCATTTACAAAAGGATGGTGAGATAAATCTTCATGGCCTCAATTTAACCTTGGATGGAATAATTGCACTGGATGCTGGATACTCAAAATTCATCAAGGATGCTAAAGGGTTATTAGACAATAAATGGAAGAGTCACTTGGCTTACACACCAAAAATCTAGTACAAATGGCCTCATGATTACACAATGTACCAATGGTAGTAGACATATCTAGCTCTCCTAAAATAATAGGCCTTGCATTGAAGTACCAAGCCTTGGAAATACTATCATGGAGAGAGGACCTTACCAATGGACTTCGGTATCTTGCGAGTGCTCTGGACTTCAACACTTGATCATTTCTCATCTTTCATTGCTTTTATGTAATCCTATGTAAAAAATGATAATTAAGACTTTTTGATTTATGTTAAAAGTGGGTAACTAAAAAGACACTTTTTGACATGTAACGGTCTGAAGCTCGTCACTTCTCTTACTCACCTATAAAAGGGAAACCAAGACTAAATGATAATCACCAGTAGGGGAGTCAATCAGGACAAAATTTTGAAACATATTGTAAAATCTTTTTGAAGATCAATAGAATGAATTTATAATTTGTGGCCAAATTATCGTTTCAATTGTTTATTGAAGTGAATTAATGAATGTTATCTTGTTGTCTTCAATTTGATCTTTCCTTGTTATTTAAAACAATATATCAAGGGTATATTTGGTTTATTAAAACACATTTGCTATTTTTGTGTGCTTAATTTATTGGTTCCTTCAAGGAAGGATTAAATTCCTTTAAGTAAATCATAATAACTTGAGGAGAATCATTGGGATCAATAAGAAGAGTATGGTAACTACAATCTTACACATTTATACAAGGTATAAACATCTTAAGTACCAAACAATTTGAATTTCAACCACAAGGAGGACACATATCATTTTACATTATTGACTCCATTGCCCAATAAGTAAAGGCTCTGATCATATTTATAATAAAAATAATATTTCAAAAATATATCATTTATACATTTTGAATTTTTATAGTAGGAGTAGGAATAAGAGTTAGTTTTTATCTATTTCAAAACCCTCATGCCAGTGCAAAATAGATTATGAGCAGATGAATAAGTTGAAGAGATAGTAATTAAATATAACCTCTAAATTTGTGTGAGGATATAATCTACTCAATTATCACCATTTATTTTTGGAAGAGTTTATATTTATTGGTGATCAAAGTACACCTGCCTAGGCCTAACAGAGCCTGAAGAGTAGGGAATTATAACCATCTTGGTTGATTCTATTCATTGGCCAAAATATTGCTATACCTGATCATAGAACTTGGCATACTCTTAGGGTTTGCAATCTAAAATTTTGGGAACCAACACCCTAGGACCAAGACGGAAAATCAGAACTCTCCTTCTCAAGACCAAAAAACTAAGAAATCCCAATAGTGTTACCAAAGTCATCATGTCTTCTGATCATTCTAGGGTTTTATGTTTTATTTCCCCAGAAACCATTTTTTGAATGTTGAACATAGATGTTTCTAATCCCTCAAAAATGGTCACTTTTAATTATTTTGTTCTAAAAGCAAAATCCCATTCAATGTCCAAAATCTGAGATTCAAACTCATATTCCACTATTGTTCTACTGATTCAAGTTGTTGATTTATACATTATTGTTTATTTGGACTTCAAGAAACGAGGAAAAAGACTTTAAGGCACAAATTAGATGATAATGATCATAATGCTGAAATTTCAATGACAAATTATGAGCACTTTCATAGAGAAAATGTGGCCAAGAATAATGAATATTTATCGTGTCTTGGTTTGACAAATAGGCAAGTTGTAAATCCACTAAGTAGTATATTATTTGTTTAATAGTGTTTAATGAAATTTTATTGGTAGGAGATTTATGTATATAAGACATAATATGATATATTTTTTTGTTTTATAGGTAAGAAAAAGAGTGCAAAGAAAATGCGGAGAAAAAATAAAAGGAAAGAAAAGCTACAGTGTTGCTAACTCATAGAAGCCAACGCATTTGTGATTCAACAAATGCAATTGGTGAAAAGAATAGTTGTGATGATGTGCAATCTAATATAGAACATGGTGATGTGCAAATTGATATAGCACATGGTGATGTGCAACATCGTGATGATCTCTTAGCACAAAGTCTAAGGGAGATTATTGAAAAACATGAGAGCAAAGGAACAATAAGTCTGCAGAGGATTTATTTAAAATTAAAAGATGTGTTTGAAGTGAAATCTACAGAGACTAGTACTGATCTAATTACTCATGTCATACTTGATGTGGCCAGGGAGCATGAAGTTTCAGTTAATGAAAGTCATGAAGAGAGATTGCTTGCATCTAGTGTTCCTTAGAGTGCACCTGTTGCATCTACAACTTTTGATGGAACTAATGGATCAACCAAAAATATTGGTGGTGGTTTAATAGAAGATGTGTTTGATTTTGTCAAAAGACAAAGATTGAGTCAATATTTGTATAGATTTATAGAGAAGAATGCAAAAAATAGAAAATTAGAAGGCAATAAGTCATTCTTGGTTGAGGTATCGAGAGATGGTGAGTCCATTAGGCCAAATGCTGCAAGGTGGGCCTCCGAGTTGGGTGTAAGATGTAGGGCCCATTTGGATATTTGTAAATCAAATTTTGTAGAGAAAGATCCATGAAGTGTCAAAAATGTTATACAAAAAATGTAAAATGTTTTTGATACTATTGGTGGACTAATCTTTAGAAAATATTACAAGCAAAAGATGAGACTTTTGATGAATAATTTTATATACAATTGCAGAAAAACAATCATGGAGGGAAAAGAGAGGTTAGACTCCACTATATCTCCCAAACAGTGGGAGGCATTGAAAGAAAGTATGCATTCCAAATAATATTTGATAAAGAGTAACAGAGGCAAGAGAGCAAGAGATAATGTGAGGGTTGGATATACATTTTGTCGAGGCAGGTTACAAGTCAAAATGGACAAATTTGGAGTAAGTGTATGGCTTTTTGGTTCAATTTACGCTGTGTTATTTATTTCAAATTTTTATTCAACTAACTATATGTTGAAATTGACATTGTATTTTAGGTGGAAAACAATAATAAAGAAGCAGGTGCAAAAGATATTGTCAATTATATGGCATCACTAGATCCTAGTAAATATAAGAGTAGGATGAAGTGGAAATCTAGTTCATCAACAGAGATTTCACAGCCATCTATTAGATGCCCAGTAAGAGCCTCTCTAGATCATGTCAACTCAAATGAAGGGTACCAACATGTAATGAGTTTCATATACGATCTCATTGAGAAAGTTTCGCATTTGGTTATCTCCATTAAGCCTATAGTATCTGCATGGAATGAGATTAATTCCATGGATTTAGATGAGGTAAGAGGCTCTATTGATCTCATTTATTCTTGTTTTGAAATTGTGTATACAAATGCCTCTTAAAATGTAGATTAAAATATGAGCATAGGAGAATCCAACCTAGTTTTCTTATTATTGGAGTTATCCAAAAAATGTTCTTTTGGACAAATTTATAGCTTGCATTCTTTACTTGACTATTGATTTCTTTGTATATTTTTTTGCATGATGGTTAAACCACATGCAGAGCAATTTTATAAAAACAACATGAAAATAAAAACACCTTGATGTCAATAGAGTTGCCGATATTGAAAGTGATCATGATGAACTAGACAAGAATGTGCATCACAGTCATAGTTGTGCTAAAGTTGAGGCAATATAATAGTTGTTGTCAGTTATTTGTCCCGATGTTTTGTCATTCTTCATGCTTAAAATGTTCTTTTGGACAAAAAATTATAGCTTTTAGATTATTTATGTTGTAAGTTAATCTATCCCAATGTTTTGTCATTCTTCTTTTGGACAAAAAATTATAGCTTTTGCATTCTTTAAGTTGTAAGTTAGTCTATCACAATATTTTGTCATTCTTCATGCTTAAAATGTTCTTTTGGACAAAAATTTATAGCTTTTGCATTATTTTACTTGGCTTTATTTGTAAAAAACAAATTCATTTTTTCCCATAAAGATGTTGAATCCTTACCTGTTGAGACACAAACTCTTATGTTGGTGTTTTTGGCATTTTTAGGAATGGAATTTCCTTGTAATCCTATTTTTAGATTGATATAACTGACCAAGCATGATGTTTTGTGTAACACCCTTGAGAGGCTCTCCTTCTGCAAAAACAACAACATCCAAAAGGATATCCACAGTCTCCTCAAATGAACATCTCATCATTGGCCCTGTATCATTACGATTGATACCATGTCAAGTAATAGCCATCAAATGACCTTGATATGTCATTGTGTCACATATAATAGATAAATTCCTATAGTTCACATATGACCCATCAAAAGATATCACAACTCAATGCTCATACAGAAGAGCTTTTCTCATAGCCTCTATTCCAAAAACTTCAATAACCTCAATCAAGTGATTGCTTATTGTCCTTGTAGCATCCACATCTTCATGGCACATGACTACTAACATATTGACACTTTCTGTATCTAGCATCCATTCTATATCAAATAGTGGGAAATTAATTTTTGTTTAATATATCAGGTGCATGATTTCAGGTTTCCTATTGCCATTTTCTAGTTTCTTATAAACATTTATCAAATGTTTATTTGTGTGTTATTGAATGTTTTATATCTCAATATAATGTGTATTTGTTTTTGTTTTTTTGTAAAAATGTATTGATAAAATCTAAGAAGAGGATAATGTCGGGGAGTTGGATTCGTTTGATGGTGTTGTTGTGGGCATTGGGCAGATTCACTCATATCTAATGTACATGGAGTAAAATTGAAAGAAATAATAGATGCAAATGTAAATATTTTAAAGGTCACAAGTAACATACCCCTTGCTTATGAAGACAAAATAGATGGAGTTGTCCATCTAAAAGAGAAAGAAGGAACCTTCACACGGTGGCCACTAAAATATTTGCAAAAAATGACATAGTTGATGTTTATCATGTACTAGCTATTAGACAGCTTGGCCCACTGCTTTATGCAGTAGTTTGAATGTGTTGTTTAGGGAGCTTTATCATGGTGTATTTGTAAGAGTTGGAAATTCTTAGACTTTGAAATTTTTTATTTTATATATATATATATATATATATATATATGAACATCTTACAGTTCATCAAAATTGCACTAATGTTTTTATTGTAGATTACTTTTTTTTTTAATCATGATCTTGAATCAATCTTTTAACTTCTAGCATGTTGTAGCTTGTTCATATACGTAATATTTCTATTTGCTTTTATGTTTTAATTCAAGTTTAATAATATGTTTATTCCTGGCCTATGCTAGTGGGTTGGGAGAAAACTCTAATAATGGAGAAGAAGTCTTGGCCCTCTTTTGGGGTATCAAGTTAGCCATCTCCATTGGTATCAAAACCCTCTTAATAGAGGGAGACTCCAAACTTGTCATTGGTGCAGTTAGAGATAAAGCTAGAATATGATGGAACTTGGAGGACATCATTCAAGATATAAAACACCTCCTTCTGGGTTTTCAAGAATTTGAAGTCAAACATATCTATAGAGAGGGAAATCAGGTGGCAGATGCAATGGCCAACTTCGAAATAAATCTTTTCCCTCTAAGTTGTTGGAGGAACATAAACAGTCTGCCCACTAATGTTAGAGAACTCCTACTTTTGGATGCCCAACCTTTCTTGACATAATGACTCACATCAACTATTATAGATTAAATTACTTCCTTATTTATTTTCTTGGCATCTCTATATTGGACATTGGTCAAATTAAGGGTAGGAAAGGTGTTATCATAAAAGTTTGGAAAGTGACGTATGAGCTCACTTTAAAATATGAGTATTTCCACTTCAATGAAAATCAATATCACACGAGGTAGATTCATTTCTCGATGGTGTCTGCTCACATGAGAAATCCTTGTAAACTTCCCTATTTGTGCAATCATTACTTGATTATCTTTTATAATCTAAAAAAAGGGGGTTGGGATTCAAGTGATTTTAAATGATGATTACCTAATGATAACCATTCCTTTGATTCTAGACTATTCGACTCAATTTTATTTAATGATTGGTGGTTGATTATACTTTTAACCGAGTCTACCAACAACTCTGAGAAGCTTTTAGTCATAGGAGGTGACAAGGTCAAAACAGAGCCTTTATCATGTGATGAGACCAAAGTAGATGACATTCTTTAGAGTATTTGTTATGAAGGAGGTATTAATTCTTTATTGGAATACCTCAATGGCAATGATGAGAATCTCTCAGCTCAGTTTGCCTTAAATTGGGATGGAGATTGCAAAGTTAAGGTTGGTGGTATTCAGTTTGAAATTAGCAAAGAATCAATTATGAGGGCCATGGGTTTGAGCTGCGAGGGTAGAAGATTGAATAGACACGTCAAAGTCCAAGACGTAGAAGGGATGAAAAGATTCTTCAGAGAAGGTGAGTCTTTGGTGAAATTACAAGGAGATTTTTAAAGGGATAGTCTATTTAAGTCGTGGGATAAGGTATGGTTCACTATCACGAAGTATTTGACCCTTGATTGGTATTTTAAATGTTTTTATCATTATCATTTTTCTCTTCTAAATCACTTTCGATATAAAGTGCTTGTCAACTTTCCTTTCTTCCTTTTGTCATCCCTACAGACTTCTGTTAAAAATGATATTGATTGCAACTTGATTGCCTCCACCATTATGCTCCACTAAGGTTTTATTTTTAGGCTTTACCACTCTCATCTTGCATTGTGTTCATTTAAACCTTTAAAGGCTTTTGTGATTGATGAATCCTGTTAAAGTGACTTAGAAGACCATATCCCCCTGAGTGTCAGATTTGGTTCTATGGGACCCTGTGGTTCCCTTCCTAAGTCCAAGGACTTTTTCACCCCTTCTTCAAAATTGCCCCTTAAGAAGGATTGAGTTTCCCCTCTCTTGCTGGGTTCAGTTTATCCATCTCCTGAAGTTGTAATGTCCAGACCTCCCGAGCTTTCTCAATCTTTGGCTATAAAAGGGTTGTGTGAGTTGAATACCAGTCCTGCTATTTTTAGAAATAAAAAGAGGAAAGTTCTCCCTAGGGTTATTTCATCGAATACAAATTTGGGTAAGAAAAAGATTAAAAAAGTGGTGGGTGAAGAGCACCTGAAATAGGTTACGGATAAAGAACACTTGGAGGCCTAGGTGCAAGGGGATGTGGATGTGGATGAAGAGTATGGAATTAAATCTCAGAGTTTTACAAATAAAAATTCGGGTATCAAGAGATCCAATAGAATTACAGGGGTTAAATCCCCTTTGGTGAATATCATTGATTATCCCTCTACTTTAGATCCAGAGAATGAAACATGTATTTTAAAAGTCAAACCTAGTTCAAGCCAACAGATTAATAAGGAAGGAACCAGTCACTTCAAGGAGCTGAATAACTCCTTATATGAGTCAGTTAAGGAGGATTTTCAGGACACTTATGATGATGGTAGCTAGGTCAAAAGGGAGTTGGAGGAAGTAAAAAATGGTTTGCGCTTGCTCCAAAACAAAATGAAAGTGTTAACAACCGTCTACTTGAAGGTTGTTCATCAAGTAGCTTATTCGTTAATGATTCTACAAGAGGCTCCAGATGAAGATAAGGATATTGAAGGTAAAATTTCCAACAAGAAGGAGCTTTTTGGTTTCATAATATATAACTGAAAAGACTTGATCAACAAGTAGTGTTTTTGCCATGGTTGCCTTCTAATTTTTTTTGGTTTGCAATTTCGCTGTCGTTTGTAAGTTGTTTATTTGTTGTTAGTGGCCTTTGATCTGTCCTATTACCCCTTGGGCTTTTTGTTCTTGGGCTTTACATGCTTTTAACAAACTTGTAATATTAAAAAAAAATGTTTATTTTTGTATTTTTATTTGCTTTTATGTTTTAATTCAAGTTTAATAATATGTTTATTTTTGCATTATATAATTTAGGGTATTTAATAAATTATTCATATTATATAAATGAAAATTTATTTCTAAAATAGTAGTAAATATAATGATTATGCAATTAATAAAATTTTTATCAATATACCACCAGTTGACAGAAATTAGTGAACAAAAACAATTAAATAAACTACCAAATGACGATAATTAAAAATTAAAATGACTAATTTTACTACCAATTAATGGAAATCAGTCAATTAAAATGACTAAATATACTACTAATCGATGCCAATTAATAATTAAATTGACTAAATATACTACCAATTGACATAAATCAATGAATAAATATGACTAAATTTATGACTAGTTTACTGCAAAATAATGATTAAAATGACTAAATATACTACTAATGGACATAATTTAGTTAATATAAATGACTAAATATAATACTAATGGACAGAATTTAGTTAATATAAATGACTAAATATACTACCAATAGATGGAAATCAGTGAATAAAAATAACTAAATATACTACCAATTGATGGCAATTAATGATTACAATGACTAAATAAATGACTACCATGACTAAATAAATGACTAGTTAACAACAATCAATGACAAAATTAACAACTAAATATACTACCAAATTGATGAATCAAAACAACTAATAAATGACTAAAAATGGTTTAGTCATAAATTTGGTCACGTTATAAATGACCAAAAATAAACTACTAATGGTCACGTGACCAAGCTTAGTCATTTATATGCAATTTTTAGTAGTTTTATAAGTCATTTATTGTTCTTTTTCCACTAGTGTAGATGGAATGTTTCTTGTTTCTCTTAATCTTGTTTTGCCTGGGTAAGATCCTCAGACCATGAATGTGTTATTCTTTGTGTTAAGATTGCAGGATTTGATCAAGAGATTGAGGTACAGTCTAAAGAAGTGATTTCTCTAATTTAATAGGAAGGAGATTGTTGTGGTATTGAGCCTTGATTGTTGTAAGACTATACAAACCTTGAGTTGACTGAAGAAATGGTGCAAATGGAAGGAAATAAATACAAGGATAGTATTATTCATAGAGCTTGTTACATGCTTGTTATAATGTATGAGAGAAGGTATGTTGTTGGTATTAAGGTATAGACTGTAGTAGTGTTTCAACAAAGATTGATAAGTGATGTTTGGCCTTTTTATTTTATAGCACCTTTTGGCTTAATCCAATAATAAGGGGATATTCAATATACAGTCTTCTAAAACCCTGTCACATAATATATATAAACCCTGTTTTGACAGATGTTAGTGAGGATATACATTGGGAGAAAGGAATGTTCATTATATCAGCAAGTTCTTGATGTTAGCAACAAGGAAGACAAGATTTTTTATGACCGTGCATATGATAGAGAGAGCCTAGCTTAGAGATTGACATACACAAGACTCTGTTTCTCTACTTGCAGTATTGTTTGTAAGACTGTGAATAGTGATCTTTGAAAGACTCCATATAATTAGGGAGTTCTAGACTCTTAAGAGGCTTGAGTAAGTTCATTTGGGAGTTATAAAGTGTCTTGATTCTTTCCTTGGTGGATATATTGTTGTTGATTAACCCACAAAGACTTAATTCTGTAAAAGAAGAAAAAAACCTTGTTTCCTACACAATCATGTTAAAAAGGGGATATATATACTCAAAAGAGTGAGACAACATTGTAAAAGAAGTGTGAATGAAGACTTTGATATGGATGAAGATAAAATAATCACTCAGGCATGGTTGGAATGTCTCTTTGAAGAAGAATAAATTAGGGAAACCCTACATAATCATTGTAAAACATGCTCAATCAATTGTAGATGATTGTTTATAAGAATTTGATGCATGAATTAAGGCTTGTAGACTATTTGATGGAGTATAAGTTAATAAATACCTAATAAAGGTGATTTGGGTCTTTGAATCATTATACAATGAAAGTTATGGCATTATATAGGCTCTTAGCCTGTGTGTAGGGTCTATAAACCCTAGAACTAGGGTTTAGTCAATTATGAGAGATTTAACGATAAAAAAACTACCAAAATTTTTAGTTTTCCTCATTTGATAATGTTTAACAAGATTCAATTTGTTTTTAAGTGACAGAGTATGGCATTGTACAAATATTCATAACTGAGTGCAAACAGGGCTAAAATAGGCCTAATTTGGGGTAATTAGAAGGCAGACTAGGGATAAAAAGTGGTGACAGAAGATGAGAAAGGTCTATAAAATTCTTGTGGATATGAACAGGGATAAAAGGTGTCCTAAAGTGCTACTAATCCTTTAGTAAAGCTGATAGGTGGGTCAAATGAAGGGTTAGGCCCAAAAAAAGGGCTCTAAGCTTTATAGGCTATAGAGAGTTGGGACGGTGGTAAAAGGTGTTGAAGAGTTTTGATTCCCACGCAAGAGGTATGTCTAGATATGTTATGATTCTTTGAGACTATCTAAGCATCAAGAATAATACTTTGAATCCTTGTTCTAGATTTGGTCCTTGAGACCTATATGAAGTTGACATATAGTACAAGTACATGAGCAAGTTTTAAGAAGAGGAATAAATAGAATAGGACATTTATCAATTGTGGAAGTCTACAAGGAGGTTAATTCCTTGAGAAGAGTTGTTTTAAATATTACAATAAACAAGAAATTAGATCAAAGAGACATTTAAGCATAAGGAGCTAAGAGGAATAGTAAGCTAGACATGGAATGTTGAATGGAAAACCATCTAATGCAAGTGATCAGTTGGATAGAGAACCAGATGTTGATGATTATAGTGACTTATCCCCATGCCTTTGCATCAATATAATTCATGTTTAGGATAGATGGGATGAGCCAAAAAAACACCATGATAATGGTGTACAAAGACTTACAAGATGTCAAGAAGATTGGTAACCCTGACAACCCTTCCTTAATGGCTTTGATTCTATCAGCAACTCTTCAGGATTGGAATAGTAACTTTATCTCCATTTTTTAGCTAATGTATTTGAGTTCAAAGTTGAACTCCTCTGGCCTTGTAGGCCTCATCATGTTAGACATTCAGAACTGTCAACTAAAATCTTAGTTTGAGGTAAGTTATTTTCCTCATAGTGTTTTTTAAAAATAACAACTTTATAATATATTTATATGTTGTCAAAATCAGAGTTAATTATTGTACATCTTTAACATTTTGATATACTCTTATTTGACACCTATCAGAACACAACACATTTATTGTTTTATAAAAATATAGGGTAAAACAACATTATATAACATGATTAATGATAAGAATATTAATTTAATAATATGTAATCAAAGATGTTGCATTATGTTGTAGGTATTATGGAACAACTAATATGTCAGGATTAGGAGCACAATTGATTACCTTGTATAAGCAACTAAACACGAAATTTAACCAGAAGTAACAAGTAACAAGAAATCAAAAACAACACAGAATTTGAGAGACAATACAATCTTGTATTCAACTCATCCAAAAAGAAAATACAATTAAGAAGATGCCACTTCTTCTCACACCTCTGAGCCTTCCCACACCTCTAGGGCTCCTAGTAATTCTCAATCAAGAGTTATCTCTCTCAATTACGGTCACAATAATCAACTCAAACACAGAGTTGTTGTTCACCTCCAACCAGTCAGTAACAATACTGCCAATACACAAGTACTCAAAGTACTTCAAGTAGATCTCCCATTAACTTGCAACAACCTGCAAATCAAATGATCTTACTTACCATGTAGATCTAACATGATCATGCACAACCTGCAGATCAACCTGATCTTACAATTGGAAGGATCTCTTCCTTGCCTTAATTACAATACATGCCCATGAGTCTATTATATAGATCTCATGCAAACAATAATTAGACACCTAATTACAATAATTAGACACGCAACTCAAGACTAAGATTAGCCTTTTACATGCAAACAATCGGTTCGTTAACAAACTGTTCGTGAAACCGATAGTTCCAGAACCACACAGGTGACCGACGTCGGTTGCTATTTGTCTAGAGATGACCGACGTCAGCCGATACTTGACCAATGTTGGCTGCTTTGTAACTGTATTTGACTGACGTCAGTTGTGCCTGCCGATGTCAGTTTCCCTGTAACTCAACAACCTCCTCCATGTTTGCAACAGTGAAGCTTTTAGCTCCACAACCTAACAATCTCCCATTTGGAGATAAATAGTTACATCTGTACCTGTACTTGTACATCATCTAATTTGTTTCCTGGCTTGTATCCCTCTTCAAGTTCAATCCTGAAGACCAACCACCACACAACCTGTGGTGCAACCCCTGTCATCCAAGTCTCCTGCCACATCCGATTCTACATACCCATGTAGAGAAGTGCTTGACCCTGCATAACATGTATACCTACTGCTGGTCCCTCTCAGATACCTGAGAATCTAATGAATTGCTCTCCAGTGCTTCTTTCTCAGATTGGCTCCAAACTTACTGACAACACCCACTACTAGGGCAAAACCAGGTCTAGTACACATGTACTTAACCTCATCATGTGAATTGGGACCCTGTTCTGTGAACTGTCCATCCATAGGTGTGCAAACTGGTTCTACATCCCACATCTTGAACCTCGCCACTACCTTATCCACACAATCATCCGGAGACAAAATCAACCTGTGACCTTCCATGTCTCTAGAAAAACTCATGCCAAGGAATTTCACTACTCCCAAATTCTTCATGACACACCACTGAACTAACTTTACCTTTAGTTTAGCAACTCCCTGCATGTGTGACCCTGCAACAAGAATACACACCACATACAGTAACAGGATAATGTCGTGACCATCATCCAACCTGGTAAAGTAAACACAATGGTTACAATGACATTGACTAAAGCCATGCTTTGTCATCCACCTGTCAAACCTGTACCACTGTCCTGCAGCTTCCTCAAGACCATATGACCTAGCCTTCCGTCTCACATGTCCATCCTCTCTCTTCTTTAACCAAGGAATCCATTCGTCTTTCAGTGCTTTCTTTTCGGCTGGCAACTCTACCAAATCTCCCATTTGGTTCTGCATCCTAGGAATCAAATTCCTCAATCATGCCATGCTCCCATTGTTTCTTGGATCCTTCCTGCTCTGCAATGAACAACTAGTATAAAGAAAGAGAATAATGAATTTGAGGCTTACTTACTCTTTCAATCCTCTGTATAGGCATTTGAGACTCCTTGACAGCTTACTGTCTGCCTAAAATCCATTTCCTGGTCGACCCTGGTCTGTACGCGATTGATGTCAAACCCACCTGATCGTTGATGCCAATTCCTTGACCGACGTCAGTGTCCCTGGTCATCGACATCGGTTCCCTGATTGACGCCGGTAGCCACCTACCTGACACCACTGACTTTGCCTGTTTGCACATGACCGACGTCGGTGCCTGCCTGTTCGACGTCGGTTCCCCCTGACCGACATCGGTACCTGTGTTTTCTTATGAGTGATGAATTTTTACCTGCGAGCTCTCTTTGGATCAAAACCCTATCCAAACTGCCCTACTCAGAGTTATTCAGCCTTTTCCACTGATCTCTGTCCATCATCTCCTCCATGAACACCAAAGCTTTCCAGTTCTTAAGTTTGTCAAACACATCTGTCTTCCGCTTAAGAACATGCATCTCCTTCTTGCTCATGTGACCAAGCCTACAAAGCCACGTCTTCACAATAGAAGAAGAATCAGTAATATAAGTAGATAGATAAAGGATACCTACTTTCTTACCACCTGCTAATTCAAGTGCATCTACTATGAGAGTTACTGTGCATCTCTCATCACCCAACTTTCCTGAAGAAATTAGCCTCATCTTCAGAACTGGGACCTGCATGACATCCTTCAACACCCATGTGTTGGCCGTCTGCAATTTCAGCCGCACTTCCCCTTTGCCAAAACTTTGACAAGGCACACCAGCCCCTAAATAAATCTTTCCAAAGTCTCCATGGACCTTAACATGGAAAAATACTCTATTTGGGGCTGCATGGAAAGAGGCAATAGAATCTCTAAACCAAGATTCTACTTTATCCAAGGAACATAAAAGAACAACCAGTGCAATAATACCTGCAACACATGCTCCTTTATTTCCTTCATGCTGATCTGCTACCAACCAGCAATCTTTCTTTACCTGCTCTTTCTTTCCATAACATCGTAATTGATCATTCTTGCTTTTGAATTCCTCCATACTTTCTTCTACCATTGCTATACTCCCACTCAATCAGAAACCCCTGAGAGTGACCTATAATCAACACACTTAACAAGCTTTACCACCTGTTAGTGAACCTAACCTCTCTCTGATACCAATTGTCAGGATTAGGAGCACAATTGATTACCTTGTATAAGCAACTAAACACAGAATTTAACCAGAAGTAACAAGTAACAAGAAATAAAAAACAACACAGAATTTGAGAGACAATACAATCTTGTATTCAACTCATCCAGAAAGAAAATACACTAAAGAAGATGCCACTTCTTCTCACACCTCTGAGGCTTCCCACACCTCTAGGGCTCCCAGTAATTCTCAATCAAGAGTTCTCTCTCTCAATTACGGTCACAACAATCAACTCAAACACAGAGTTATTGTTCACCTCCAACCAATCAGTAACAATACTGCCAGTACACAAGTACTCAAAGTACTTCAAGTAGATCTCCCATGAACTTGCAACAACCTGCAAATCGAATGAGCTTACTTACCATGTAGATCTAACATGATCATGCACAACCTGCAGATCAACCTGATCTTACAATTGGAAGGATCTCTTCTTTACCATAATTACAATACAAGCCCATGAGTCTATTATATAGATCTCATGTAAACAATAATTAGACACCTAATTACAATAATTAGACACACAACTCAAGACTAAGATTAGCCTTTTACATGCAAATAATTGGTTCGTTAACAAACTATTTGTGAAACTGATAGTTTTGGAACCGCACAGGCGACCGACATCAGTTGTTGTCTGTCTAGAGATGACCAACGTCGGTCGATACTTGATCGATGTCGACTGTTTTGTAACTGTATTTGACCGACGTCGATTGCGCCTGCTGACATCAATTTCCCTGTAACTCAGCAATCTCCTCCATGTTTGCAACAGTGAAGCTTTTAGCTCCACAACCTAACATAATAATTATTACCCTGCTTTGTATATTTGTGTAATGTAATTAAGGGAATTAATTATCATTCATAAAAATGAATGTTATGCAATTATGTATAATAATTGACATTATATATCCTCATGTTTTTGTTGTTTTATATTATGTAGAATTGATATCACGTATTGGACAACTGCCTTTTGTTTGTATGTTGGTGATGCAAGTACACAACCCCTTCGGTGTGAGGGAGAGTATCATCAAACAAAATAAATTATATGCATATTATGGATGGTATATAGACAATCTTTTGGAATGGTGTGTAATCATTATAGCTATGTGATAGACATGGACATGTGTTTCCTTTGTCTTGCTACAATTAGTAACCAATTAATACAAATGATTGTATATGTGTTTATTAGTACCTCATCTTTTGCATTAGACATTGGTAGAGGATGCATTGACCCTAGGGATTTCTAGTAGTCATAATAATTGATTGGGGGCCATGTATGTACTTGTTGTCTTAAAACATGCATTGAGAACATGTTGATTTTGATTGTTGATGGGTATTGTCATCCCTCTCCATGTCTTTTATATCAAGCATGTTCATAATAGGTCATTTGGTTAGACACCTAATAAACCTATATGAATTATCAAATGGTTATTTGACATTGTGGTTTTTATATTTTGACCCGTTTGGTCAATGACTTGGTATCAAGAAATGCATGTTTTTGATATGGATCAAACATTGAAATATAAGTTCATGTCATCACTTTGAATAATTCATACCCCAATAACATAATCTAGGAAGGATTATCGCTTGCAAAAGGGGCACCTAGGTGCATAAGTGAGTTATCTATTTTTGGACTTCGTAATTTTGGCTTAGTCACACCATATGATCAAGTTATCTCATACAAACTATATTTAATTGTGGCCCTTTAAGTGAAAAAAATTAAATTGGAAATTATAATAATAATCTCCAAAGAGAATTATGTGTAAATAATATTAATGGTCTAGACTCCGGAGTTACTTCTTGGGAAATGATTATGTCATGTCAAGAGAAGTTGCCAATTGATGACTTGCTAGAGTTTTAAATGTTTTCTAAGGAACCGCCTTTGTCATATATAAATATAAGGGAGCATTGGCATTTAAATTAAACATTACAGTTCTTGTTTTAATGTAAAACATATAGCATAAGAGCTAAGAGCTTTGAAATAGTTAATACCATAATACACACTTCTATTGGCATGTATGCAATTAATAAACCTCTATCCCTTTCCTAAATTTGTGGAGGATGTCATAATCAAAACATGTTAGAGATGCCCAATATTAGTCAATTTTGAAATATATATATATTTTTTCAAAAGGTGTGTAGCACCTCCTTCAATTGTCCCTCTCCACATTATGTTGTGGGATTAAGTTTAACAATGGATGGTGTGGCATTGACATTGTATGATTATAATTAAAACATTATAAATATGAATAGTTCAATTTTTTCTATCTCAATAGTAATAAAACACATTTTGGATTTAATCATTAACTATCCTCACATTTAATTAAATTGTTGAATAGACAAAACTCTTTAAAATTATTCACATCGACAGACCTTATCATTATAGTTTGTGTAAATTTTAATGTTTGCCAACCAAAGACCTTTGCACAAAATGATTTTTGAGAGATGAGGTGGGTTTTTAGGAAGCTCAAGGAGAACCATTGAGGGACATTTTTATGCCAGAGGCATTTATATTAGGAGGAACATGCAATTTGACTACACTGTACCATGACTGGGGTTGTAAATTTGATTGAAATTGAAGACATAAATGTTTGATGAATTTCAAAAAGAATCAGTGACACAGGTTACAAAAATTGAATGTATTGTTCATAAAAAATTCAATAGATTCAAAATCACAGTGCACGTTAAATCAATAAAATATAGACCCATCATGTGGTTTTCAAAACATTCACCTTAATTTACCAAACAAAGACAAATAACCATGCCTCAAAACTTCATTTTAGATTTGGAGTGGAATTTTACAATTGGGTTTTTGTATGAATGAAATTTTTTGAATTTGGGCCTCTGTATAATTAATTAATGGGAATAAAAAACCTACTCAAAATTTGAATACAACTATTTCAGCAGAGTCAATACATTGTGCAACTATAAAGCTTCTTTGGTATATTAAATTTTGTTTTTCAAGGTGGTGGGTTCACTAAGGCCAGTCTAGCTCCTGAAGTCCTCATCATAGTGTTTCATGTCATCAGACTTATAGCTATTACAACGCTCACACAATTTACACTAGCTTAAGTTTTGGAATGTTAACGTACTCTACAAGTGTCTCAAATTTCATGTTTTCATTTAGACGGATGTTAATATTTTTAATAGAAATGAATTAGAGTAAATAAACCCCTTAAGCATTACATTGGATTAAATGAGTTTTTATTTTTATTTTTTGTGCGTGTTTTAACAGGTAGCATTCACATAGAATCGGTGAGCTCCTTAGCTAAGTAGCTATGAGTAAGGGGCATCCACGCCATCAAAGTCACCCAAGGCATGGCCCTGGGTTTAACCATTTGACTCTTCGTGTTGAGTACCTAGAAGTATTTGTACCCTGGTGAATGGATATAAGCGACCGTCATCCTTACCAGTTGGACTACAATCCTTTCAGTGATCAAATGACATTTGATTCTTAATAGTTAAAATAAAAAGTTCATAAGTATGTGTGTTAATGGATCATGATATTAAATTTTGCATTTTCATCACATTTAAAGGTTTTATTGGTTAAAGGTGCGATTCTTGATTTACGTTCTTTTGTTTTATAAAATCATACATTACCAAAACATAAAATTACATCTTTTTTAATGTAACTTACAATTTTAATTATAATATAATATAAATAATTATGATATGTAAATATATTGATATAATATTTACTATGATTATATATTAATATGTAATCGATAATAAAATTATATATTATATAATGTTATTATATTTACATATATTATGTTATAGGAATATAATATATGTATTTATATATAGTTTAACATATAATAATAAACATATGATAATCATATAGATATTATAATAATATTAATATTATATATATAAAGTTTGAACCTAATTATCATACAATGAAACCAAATTAAATGTTTTGAGAAGCAGTCAACACTTGGATGAAAGATATACAAGTTGAAAGAGGTTGATGACAAGTGTGGATAAGTTAGAGAAGTTTGATAACATGTGTAGATGGGTAAATAGGTCATAACATTATTAACCATCTCATAAAATATTGGCTTTGCATCACATTCATTAGTAAAATATATGTGCAATCGCAGTCAATTACGACATTTCTATTTTCAGATTTAACCTTTTTAATAGAAGATTTGGTAGCACAAATGGTCAAACTGTTTACAACTTTAATATTGATACTGATTGTATATACCCATGTCCACTTATATCAACGTTGCAATGTCAATTATATGGAAACAAGACATCGAGGTTCCACAATCTATATTGTAATTTATGTTCATTTATGCTACTAATATATTGACACCTGGAGAAATTATATTGACAACTAGAGAAATTACATCAGGGTATAAACATATAGAAGCATCATACTCATACCCATGGAATAAAGGGCGATGCCATACAAAACTTGCAAGTGGTGAAAGATTTGAAAGTGAGTTGGGTGGTGATGATGAGGGGAAATAACACAATAGTGATATCATACACTAGAGGGCCCATATTATACACATGCCCCAACTTCGAGGCACTTGTTGGATTTACATAACCTGCACCCATTACAAAGGGGTTTGTATCTTCCATGGCGGTGGCATCTTTTATTGATTATTTTCTATTTGATTATGGAAGAGATCGACATCTGATGTGTAGATCAAATCAACAATGCAATGTCATTGATGTGGGGTAATACATTAAGGTTATGGAGTCTATCTTGTTACTTTCGTTATGGTTGTATTGAGTACCGAAGATTTTGAAAAGTGCTTAACACATGGGTACATAAGGGGGCATCATTGTTGATAACATGTGAATGTCATGGTAGAGTAGTCACAGTTTGAGAGAAAAGGTGGTCAATTGGTGATTGGTCCCAAGTGTTAGAGAGGGTTGGTAGGTTTAATTCTTAAATTATTAGGGGGTACCAACATCGTAAACTTAAAGTGGGAAAGAAAACACTTATACATTCCTTCCGACATAACTTTCACCTTTGGGACAACTGCTAGTTATAAAAAAGCTTCTAAACCAAAGAGACCGTATAGACGAGTTGGAGGAGATTACCTTTATTATTGCCCACCCCGTGACTAGTTCTAAACAAGTTCTAAATAAACGCCATATTAGGATTCTCTTACCATAAAATACAATATTTGTCTATAGATGTAAGACGGAATCTTACCTAGACCATCAAAAGAAATTGCAAATGGCTATAACAAATATATATATATATATATATATATATATATATATATATATATATATATATATATATATATATATATATATATATATATATACATATATATATGTACATATATATATGTATGTATATATATATATATATGTATATATATATGTATATATATATATGTATATATATATGTATATATATATATGTATATATATATATATATATATATATATATATATAGATATATATATATATACATATATATACATCTATATTATATGTATATATATATATATATATATGTGTGTGTGTGTGTGTGTGTATATATATATATATGTATATATATATATATATATATATGATCTCCGCATGTCTCCTCCTTCTATCATGAATTATATTAGCAATAAAAGGAATTATTAAATAATAATAACTGCAGATGTTTTTGGGAGCCATACATATTAATAGTGAACATGAAATTGAATATTTTGACACTAATTACACTATTATTTTGATATAAATATATGAAAAGGAATATGAATGTGTTATTATGAATATTAATGTTATTGTGCAATATTAACTATAATAGGTTAATATGATTGTAATAATCTTAGTACATTTCAAACAAGAACTTGCAAGAGAAAAAGTAGATAAAAAATAAAACATAAAAATTAAGTTGTTGAGATCTTTCTTTTGACAATTCATGATGTAAGGCTTAAAATCGTGGATGGTACTTTACTCTATGGTTACATATGGAGTGATAAAAATATATATAGAAATAAATGCTAGTGACAAGACCTTGTGTTTACCTCGAGATCTTTAGTGAGTAATTTTTTAACCAATTGGCTAAATTGAGGTCATTATGAGTTTTGGATATGAAAGTTTATGTTAATGATATTTTTGAAAGTGTAGAGACTAATTTATGGTTTAAGCTTATACCAATTAAATGTTTCATTAAAATTATAAAAAATAGTATGGTTTGTATTATATAAAATAAGTTCTCTAGATTTTGTTTGTCTGTAAGAAGTTAAGGTTTCAAGATTTCTTCTATAGACTTCTTTGCAATGTATTTGGCATGACATCGACATTTTTCCACTCGACATGAAGATGCATGTGATAGTGCCATCATATTGGTTTCACCTAAAAATTTCCCTTCATTATTGTCATGGGGGAGTGCCCATCACATTGGGTTGTTTGGCTACTCTTGGATATTGATGGGCATTCATTATGCATCCTTAACATTTATGCCCCTAATGATGGTCCTAGTAGATCTTTGTTTTAGTGATCCTTAGTTCACAACCTCCCCACAACCACATGGCTAGTGTTTGGGGATTTTAATATGATAGAGCATTTCCAGGAAAAATTTGGTGCCTTGCCTCTGAGGTGGTGCATCAGAGAACATGAAGCATGGCATTATTTCAAGAATAAATGGGGCCCTATTGATCCTCATATTTGGTGGCACTCATTTAATACCACGTCTTGGATTATATGGTCTGATTATCATGCTGGGGATCACCACATGCTCAAAAAACTCAATCGTTATATGCTTTTAGAACAAAATATTTTCCCATTTTCCAATATTAATGGCCAACCTGTCACTATCCATTCAAAATTGGTTCTCTTTGATCATACTCCTATCTCATGTAGTGTGGAATGGGTCACAGGCTGTACAAGGTGCCACGTACTGAGGTTATTCTTAATACTTATTTCTTAGGCCATGTTGGCACCATATTTTTGATTGCTTGAGTTTAGAACCTGGCCTCCCACCCTCCTTATGTTGCAAGTAGGATTGAGTGGTGGAATGAGGCCATTTTTTGCACCACCACCTTCCTCTACCATTACAGGAAGCAAGTTGTACACATTAGGAAACACTGTTAGGAGGTTTCACTCAAATAATTCCATAGGGTTTCCTCCCTTAGTGAGCTTAATACTTTTAATACACATCTATAGAATCTTGTTGCCTCCCTCAAACACCACATCAAGGTGGCAAATAGTGACACTATCAGAAGGGCATAATTGCATGCTTGGCTACATTGGCTCAAGGCTAGAGACAAAGATACCAAATATTTTTTCAAGTCACTCAATGCCAAGCAAGCTCGTGATTAGATCAAGGTCATCAAGGTGGCCCAAAATAGGCTTACCTCCCTCCTAGAAATATCCTCAGCCTTCATGAATCACTACTGACTAGTGTTCAAAGCCTAGGAGGTCATGATAGAAAGCTCTTGGGCATTACAAGAATGGCTCGACATGGTCCCTTATAAAGTTAAAGCATATGATCAACATATATGTGATTCACCCTTGACCCTCCAAGAACACATAAAGGCCCTCCAATGCATGATTAATGATAAAGCCTTGGGCCTTGATGTTTTCCTATTTGAATTATATAAAGCTACATGGGAATTTGTTTGGCTAGACTTGCTTCATGTTTATAAATAAACCTTGCAATACCATTATTTGAGGGCTTTAATTGATCAAGATAATATTAAGTTTATATCTAAAGTGGGCAATCTGGAGCTCATTATTAGCTAGCAACCCATCACCTTGTTGAATATTTCTTACAAAATTCTCGCCAAAGCTCTTACCAATTAGATTCATTTTATTCTTCCTGTAATTGTTAGACCTGAACAAAATGTTTTGATTAAAGGGAGGTATATTCTTGATAATTTCATTATCATTTGGGAGGGCATGAAATGGGCTAGAGTTTCTCATCAATAATTGATTTTGAAAAACCCTGTGACTAAATTTAATGAGCATTTATCCTATATATGTTATAGGCTCTTAGTTTTGGCCAATACTTTATTTTGACAATCCAAACTATACTTTTAGATGCTTTTACTTGCCTGACTATTAATGGCTTTAAGTCTAATAGCATTTTCATATAGCGCTCCATTAGACAAGGTTACCCTCTTGCTTTAGTGTTATATGTTCTCTCTTTAGAAGCTTTAGGATATATTCTTACCTTTAACGCTGAGCGGTGCTTGGTTTGAGGTATCTTTTTACCTGACCACTCTTCCTAACTCATTAATGGGCATTTTTTAGATGTCATATTCCTTACGCTCGAAGAACAAGAATGAACCTTCCTAGAAGCTATGAAGTGTCTTAATATTTTTTGTTTGGCCTCTAAGTATAGTTTGTAATGGAGTAAGACTCAATGTTTTAGATAACGTATGATGCATATACCTGATTAAATTCTCTAATTTAATTAGAAATGGATTGTGCACTAAGAACAATTCAAGTTTCTTGGCATTCCTTTTCCCTTTGGCTAATCTCTAGTAGAGATATGGTAATATGTTAGCAATAGAGTGGAGAAGAAGGTTAAATATTGGATTACCAAGTTGTTATCCTTAGCAAGAAAATTCTAAATTTGCACGTAGATTTTGGTTGCCACCCATGTCTATTATTCCTCTGATTGAGCTTCTTCAATATCATCTTATGATAATTTAGCTGAAATTCTCAAGGACTTTCTCTGGTCTCATTCTAAGCATACCAAGGGTTTCCATCATGTGGCATGGGATATGTTTTGCCTTCCTTGAGATAAAGGAGGCATAGGAATTGTTGACCTTTAGAGACAGAGTGAAACGCTATGTGCCAAATGGGTTGTTCATGTCATTAAAGGTAATGAGGCCTATAAAATCTTACTAACGCATTATATCTCCTCTAGGGTGCGCTATGGTAAACCCAACTGGAAGAATATAGGCTTTTACTCCCTTCTCATCACTACAAATACTATCAAAATTTAAGGCTCTTTTGTTGCCAAAAGTATATGGAAAACTCTTGAAGTTGTTAAACCACACATGAAATAGATTGGGGAGGGTTTTCATATAGTTCTATCTTTAAATGATCATAACATCTAGTGGTCTACTATTATGATAGGCACTAATGTTTTATTGGCTGAATGGCTAGGAATTAAATCCCTTAGACTCTTTTAGAAAGGTATTTTTACATATTCAAGATTTTATTACTACTAGAGACTAGATTCCTTGGCCAAATTTTGAAAATTAAATTTTAATTGAACAATGTTGACTTACCCACCATCCTTCACATCCAATAGCTTATTCTTAATGTTATGCTTCACAAATTGGGCTTGCAACCACCTCGGGCTTGGTGGAAGGACTGGCAATGAAATTGTGACACCCATTTTAAAAGTTATTCTTCAGGCCTTTTATATCAAGTCATGAGCACCTTCTCCCCTACTCTTTGTAAGCTCAATAGGTGTTGGGGGATTAAATTGTCCCCTAAAACTTGACTTACTAGATAAAATATAATTTGGAATGCCAGGATCGAACCTAAGCTTACCCACTTCCTGTGGTGCCTAGTCTATCAAGGTCTTCTGCTTGGGGAGTGGCTCTTTCACATGAGCATTACTCCACCCAAGTGTCATGCCTAGAAACAACTTGAATCATTCAAGCACCTCTTTTGGTTCTACCCATGAGCCCAATATACTTGGAATTAGATCCATAGCCTATTCCATCCCTATCACCTTTAGCATTTTTCTTAGTGTCTTGCTCTTTTGGGGGACTTAACCAACTGGCCAACTTCTATTGTTTTTATGTGGATTTTTTTTAGAGCCATTATTATTATTTAGTTATGGAAAACCAGAAATAATGCCATATTTAATAATTATGAATGTTCTTATCATTTTTCTATTAACAACAAGTTTTTTGTTATTTCGTCAGCTTGCATGCAGATTGAAGCCTAAATGGACAAGGTTGTGTTGGAATTATGCCACCTCTAGGAGCTTTCAAACCATTGGGGGAGTGCCCCTACACTATGAGTTGGGTGCCCCCAGATAGGCCACCCCATGGGTTTCCACTGCCACTGTTAGGATAAAATAAAAACAAATTTATCCTCAAATCACATACAAGAGAAACTATGAAATGAATCGATTAAACATACAAAAAATAACCATAAACATGCACAAAATAGGAGACACCAAATTTAGCGTGGTTCACCCAAGATGGGCTACATCCACCAAACTTGTCCAATATATTATTTCTAGCAATACAAGGGAGAAACAAATCCAACGACAAAACCTGTTACACCTCTCTACCTTCTCTACCTCCTCTTTGTGTATAATAATCTTCTCTAACCTCTCAGCCATATCTCAATTCACTTTTAGGGTGGGAAAACACTTAAACATAAACTCTACAATCATATCTGGAAACTTATAATCAATGGCCCAGATTGACTATGAAATTACAATTTTACAATGTAATTTTTATAAAAATTTCCCTTTGAGGGCGTTACCCCTGAACCCCCACCAGGGCACACAGCCCCCAAACCCCCCATCGGAGGGGTCATCCCCCCCCAAGCCTTGCAAGGGGGGTGAAGCCCCCCTTGAAACCCACATCACCATCATGGATACAAAGAATGGGATCTAAAACCCAGCTGAAAAAACATCAAAATATTAACCTCTGATCTTTGAAGACAATCAAGGTCTACACCCAACAACCACCTTCCAAGAGGTGTAGAAGTTAGTTTCATAATCATGTCCATTTATCCCCTCACTTTCATCTAGGGGGTGGGTCTCATCATTTCCATGTGGCAAAGTTGATAGAACTCCCTTTTGCATAGGCTCTCTTGCTGACACTATTAATCAAGTGCATCGTGTCAATCACTGGACTATTGATATGAATTTGGACCCCCTTGATGGTTGGGTGGCACCAGATCTTCCTTTCATAGAGACTTCTACTTGGGAAACTCTCCACCCAAGGATGATCCTCCACCTCCTTCCTTAAGTGGTGCAACTTGTGCTTAATTTTTACGTTGTAGTTTGATTTTAAATGTAGTGTATTATCCAAACTTTATGTTTCCTACTCTTCACCTATATTGAGCCAAGTTTTTTTCTTTGGTGAGGAGTTTGAGCCATGAATACCAACTGGCTACTTTGCAATGTAACCTTCGTGTATTATTATTATTATTATTGTATAATACGTGATATTTCAAAGCATTCTAATAGTAAAATAAAGGTTTACATTAAAATATTATGTGAAGACTAACACGTAAAAGACCAAGTACTATCCATAGAGCTTTAATGTCATCATAATAAGCTCACAATGATCCAAGGAATCTTTCCAGGGCCTTTCAAACATGACTAAATATTTTACAAGTAAACCTCAAAACCTTTGAATGTCTAAGTGATTAAGCTATTGATACCCATAATATTCAATAATGTTATTAGATAATATTCTAGGTATGTAAGACATTAATTTTATTATCTAATATTGGTTTATGAATACATACTTAAGTTTTAAGCTATGCAATGAATAGAAAACTAGGAGATGGTTTGACAATGATAAGACTAGAATGTCTGAATGGAATCCTAGGCACTTTCTAAAATATATTTTGAGTTGGCAACCATTACACTTGTGTGAAGATAGAGTTGTTTATAACTATATTTCTTTGCTCAATATCTAGACATAAATGACAATCGTAGGAAACTAATTCAGTTGTTGAAAACTATTATATCAGTGACATAACACTAGTATCATGGTGCATGTTGGGCATTCAATCTACACAGTTGTGAATGAAGTAATGGATAACTAGTTAACTAGCTGTTGTTCCCAAAATTCGTCACTTGTTTTTGGGGATAACATATCAACTATTTTGGTCCTGTAGGCCAAAATTCTCTCTTCCCTTCTCAAAAAATGTTCTGAGCGCTCCAATTCTTCAATTATTCAAGCATTTTCAGCTAAGGAACTCATAGGTTCAACAAGTTCCACAGGTTTAACCAGTGGGCTTTCATAATGAAACAAGTCTTCTTTCAAACACTTAGGCATTTCAAGGCTGGTTCAACACTGACGTTCAATCAAAAGACTTAGCGGTGGGCTTCAAACAAATGGAATGAACCATTGAACCCCGCTTCAACAAGGTTCAAAGGTTCAACGAGTTCAAAGGTTCAATAAGAGTTAAGTGCGCAATAAGTTCAAAGAAGTTCAACCGCTTCGAAGAGTTCAACGAGTTCAAAGACTTCGACAAGTTCAAATTTCAACCGCTTTGAAAAGTTCAAATGGCTTTAAAGGACTTAAACAAAAGAAGACTTCGAAGAAGAAAGATTGAACTGTTGAACCTTGAACCAAAAGAGTTCAAAGGTTCAACGAGTTCAATAAAGTTTGAGAGACTTAGAAGAACAAAGGATTCAAAGAGCAAAGAATTAACCATTGAACCAAAAGAGTTCAAAGTTCAAAGGTTTAATGAGTTCAACATAAAAGAAAAAGATCAAGAAAGTTTGAAGGACCAAAAGATTCAAAGAAAGAGAATGAACCGTTAAACCTTGAACCATTACGGTTCAAAGTTCAAAGGTTCAAAGGTTCAAAGAATTTCAAAATTCAAAAGGAAGCTTCGAGCGAAGGAAGGAAGTGGAAGATTCCAGAGACAAGTTTGAAGAGATGGTTCAACTGATTGAACCAAGGAACTAATTAAACCAAGGAGCCGATTGGACCAAGGAGCCAATTGAACCAAGGAGCTGATAAGACCACTCAAACCATTGAACCATTGAACTGATGCAATCTCATGGTTCAAAGGTTCGAGGTTCAATGTGGTTCAAGTGACCAAGTGACCAATGACGTCCCCGCAGATGTCAAATTCATAAGTAATGAAAAAACTATTGATGTTCAAATATGGTGCAGAACCTGAAGAATAAACTCAGCGACTGGCCAAAGAAAAAGCCAAAAGAGCCAGTAGAAAGGGAAGAGATAGCCCGACAGATTAGATCACGAGGAAGAGACAAAATGCGTTAAGAAAAGAGGGAACAAGGGGGAAGGACCAAAAATATCTGTAGGAAAGTTAATTTTGTAGGTGGGACAGTCCACCAAGTAGACATCAGAGCACAAACACTCAAGGACGTGGCCTATTTGTCTCCATCGAGAAAAGGCAAAATGGACAGCTGCGCACATATTAGGAAGAGGACCAGGTGCCCATACTTCAAAAGAAGACATTTGAGATGAATTGGCATGCCACAGTTAAGGTCGATGCCCTGTTCCAGCATGGCCCCTTCATAGAACTAAAAATGCATTCAAGGCATTGAATGCAGCATGGGCCATTCCATGAAACAAAGTGCCCAAGTCTTTCTTGGAGTGATATATATTGTAATCTCTTAATTTATGCAAAGGAGATCTCTTTGTTATAGAAGCAAAACTCTGCCCAAATTGAAAGGCATTTCTTGAGACTTTGAGCTTAGATTGTTAATCATATTTCTTTATTTGAATGAGAAAACAAGTGACCTTTCAGACTTTGTGCTAGAATAGTTTATATTATTTAGAAAATTGTTCTTATGTCTGTTTCCTAGAAGCATTCTTGTCCATTTAATTTAATAAGCAGAACTAGTGGAAGTAATCAGGAAGGTGTCCTGAAGCCGACTGTGGAGAGACTTTGTGCTGCCACAATGGTCTTTAGTGTGTTGTTTTCTATTTTTGTGTAAAGGATATTTGGATGACTCTGTGCCCCCATTGTCCTTCATATATTTCACTCTTTGGCAATTGAGGTGGAGACTTTGTGCTACACTTTATCCTGTTGTGTCACTACGTCCTTTTATTTATCACTACCAGAAAGAATTCCTACTATTTACTACAGATCACTTCTAAAAGAAGAAAAGTGCCTTAAGTGATTTCACTAGAATTCTCCTATGTTTGTGAACATCATCTCTAAAAAAAGAGATGGATGGTGTTATCTTACCTTAAGTGTTATTTTTAGCTTATATTTATATTAATTTAGTACCTTATAGTTATAGGGAACCTCCCATTGATGAGAGGAGAGATTTGTCCCATTTTGATGTGGTAAACCTACACGTTTTAGCTAATCAATCTCCCTATGCTGTGGTTGAAACACCTATTTTGCCCCCAGTTAGCTGGTGACAAAATATTCACACAATAGTTTTTGGTGACTCTTCTGGGGAAAAAATGGTTTCTTGTTAATATATCAAGACAAAATGCCATTTTTACTGCCTCACAGTGGGCAGCATCTGAAGCACTTCAATTCTTGAAGTATCATATAAGTCCAGTTGTATATTTGTATATTTGTTTATTCTTTAGTTCTGTTTGGTGATTTTCATTTTCGTTTCTTTTTGGTGCCTTTCTTTTTGGGTAGCATGACTTCATAGCCCAATGGCATACTTAAAAGGCATTGGAGATTCTAGATTATACTCCCTTTGATTGTTTTTACAATTGATGGAAGTTCTCCAACTGGAACCAGTTGTTGTTCCCAAAATCTGTCACTTATTTTTGGGGATAACATATCAACTATTTTGGTCTTGCAGGCAAAAATTCTCTCTTCCCTTCTCAAAAAATGTTCTGAGCGCTCCAATTCTTCAATTATTCAAGCATTTTCAGAAAGGAACTCGCAGGTTCAACAGGTTCCACAGGTTTAACCGGCGGGCTTTCACAAAGAAACAAGTCTTCCTTTGAACACTTAGGCATTTCAAGGCTGGTTCAATGCTGAGATTCAATCAAAAGACTTAGCGGCGGGCTTCAAACAAATGGAATGAACCATTGAACTATTGAACCCCGCTTCATCAAGGTTCAAAGGTTCAATGAGTTCAAAGGTTCAATAAGAGTTAAGTGCTCAACGAGTTCAAAGAAGTTCAACCGCTCCAAAGAGTTTAACGAGTTCGAAGACTTTGGCAAGTTCAAAGTTCAACCACTTTGAAAAGTTTAAATGGATTTAAAGGACTTAAACAAAAGAAGACTTCAAAGAAGAAAGATTGAATTGTTGAACTGTTGAACCTTGAACCAAAAGAGTTCAAAGTTCAAAGGTTTAACGAGTTCAATAAAGTTTGAGAGACTTAGAAGAACAAATGAGTTGAAGAGTAAAGAATGAAACATTGAACCATTGAACCTCAAACCCAAAGAGTTCAAATTTCAAAGGTTCAATGAGTTCAACAGAAAAGAAAAGGATCCAAAAAGTTTGAAAGACCAAAAGATTCAAAGAAAGAGAATGAACCGTTGAACCTTGAACCAAAATGGTTCAAAGTTCAAAGGTTCAAGGAATTTTAAAATTTGAAAGGAAGCTTCAAGTGAAGGAAGGAAGCGGAAGATTCTAGAGATAAGTTTGAAGAGATGGTTCAATTAATTGAACCAAGGAATCGATTGAACCAAGGAGCCAATTGAACCAAGGAGCCGATAGGACCTCTTGAACCGTTGAACCATTGAACCGATACACTCTCATGGTTCAAAGTTTTGAGGTTCAACATGGTTCAAGTGACTAAGTGATCAATGATGTCCCCACGGATGTCAAATTCATAAGTAATGAAAAAACTGTTGATGTTCAAATATGGCACGGAACTTGAAGAACAAACTCAGCAACCAACCAAAGAAGAAGTTGAAAGAGCTAGCAGAAAGGGAAGAGATAGCCTAAGAGCTCAGATCATGAGGAAGAGAAAAAATGCATTAAGAAAAGAGGGAACAAGGGGGAAGGACCAGAAATATCTATAGGAAAGTTATTCTAGTAGGTGGAACAGTCCACCAAGTAGACATCAGAGTACAGACACTCAAGGATGCGGCCTATTTTTTTCCATCGAGAAAAGGCAATATAGACAGTTGCGCACATATTAGGAAGAGGACCAGGGGGGCCATACTTCAAAATGAGACATTTCAGATGAATTGACATGCCATAGCTAAGGCCGATGCCCTATTCCAGCATGGCCCCTTTATAAAACTAAAAATGCATTCAAGGCATTGAATGCAGCACGGGCCATTCCATGAAACAAAGCACCCAAGTCTTTTTTGGAGTGTTGTATATTGTAATCTCTTATTTTATGCAAAGGAGATCTCTCTGTTATAGGAGCAAAACTCTGCCCAAATTGAAAGGCATTTCTTGAGACTTTGAGCTCAGATTGTTAATCATATTTCTTTATTTGAATGAGAGAACAAGTGACCTTTCAAACTTTGTGCTAGAATAGCTTGTGTTATTTAGGAAATTGTTCTTATGTTTGTTTCCTAGAAGCATTGTTGTCCATTTAATTTAACAAGCAGAACTAGTGAAAGTAATCAGGAAGGTGTCCTGAAGCCGACTGTGGAGAGACTTTGTGCTGCCACAATGGTCTTTAGCGTGTTGTTTTCTATTTTTGTTTAAAGGATATTGGGATGACTTTGTGCCCCCATTGTCCTTCATATATTTCACTCTTTGGCAGTTGACGTGGAGACTTTGTGATACACCTTATCCTACTGTGTCACTATGTCCTTTTACTTATCACTACCAGAAAGAATTCCTACTATTTACTGCAGATCACTTCTAAAAGAAGAAAAGTGCCTTCAGTGATTTCACTAGAATTCTCCTATGTTTGTGAACATCATCTCTAAAAAAAGAGAGATGGATGGTGTTATCCTACCCTGAGTGTTATTTTTAGCTTAATTTATATTAATTTAGTACCTTATAGTTATAGGGAACCTCCCCTTGATGAGAGGAGAGATTTGTCCCATTTTGATGTGGTAAACCTGCACGTTTTAGCTGATCAATCTCCCTACGCTGTGGTTGAAACACCTATTTTGCCCCCAGTTAGCTGGTGACAAAATATTCACCCAACACTAGTTAAATGTTGAATGGATCATTCCCTCCTAGAATCACAATATAATCGTTATTGGATACATAATTTAACTATATAGTACTTAGGTATGAAGAATGAATGAAATGCCTATTATTTATTATAATTATTCTTGTTGGATTGGAATCATAAAATCCCATTACAAATATTTTATCTGGTAATTGGCTTGAAATTGGACCTTTGGACTTTTATAACTTCTACTTATGAAATGAAATTACAATATAATATTAAATAAGACTTATCCTATGAATTCTTGGAATAGTATGCTCAAACTCTATTGGAAAACCTATAACTAAAGAGTTATGACTAGATGGTGTGTTTTTCTTGTGATGTATTGATTCTATGAATGACCAACACATAGGCATCTATGGCTTTAAGCAAAACAATGGAACCTTGGGAATGAATAATATCAAATCTTGTTGTACTATTACGAAATAATTTGTAAAACTAATCATTTTATCAATTACACCATACATTGACAAATAGTAGTTTTGTGTTGAATGAAAACTAGTAATTATGTTCTAGACACCTTGAAGTATTGAAATGATTAAACTATTTTATATTATGGAAAGATAAACTTTTATACTGAGATATGGTATCTTGGGAATATTTTAAACTACTTATTTAATTTTTAAAACCTAAATTAAGAGTGAGGAGCCCTTGTTTGTGATTGTTTGTTGATCAATATTTAATAGGGAGTCATAATATCTCACATCACTTTTATGAGACACTTACGCATCATGTTAACACTCTTTTACTATTCAATGACCAAACTCATGTTGAGGCATGATTTGTTTGGAGATCATTTATTGCCTATAATTGATAGGAGTCTATGAGATGATTATGTAGCTTGAGAAATGTAATGAACATTGGGATGTGATAAATATAGAGATGAAATCATTGTTATAGTATAGTTTAACAAAAACTATGTGTGTAAGGGTTAGGGTTTTCTACAAAGTCCACTGAGGTCTACCCAACATTCATGATGTGCCACATGTTGGTGCAATATTTATATAAATGCACATTTTATTTAAGTCTTGCTTAATTAATTTAGTTTTATTTAACTTTGTTGACTTAGACTAGTATACACACCTCTTAGGCTCAGAATAGGATAAGTGGCACTCATAGCTTGACCACTTCGTCTCTCATGTGCCTATTCATGTGGAGGTTTTTGCACACATGTCTATTACATAGTAAAAACATAAGTTGGACTACAACTCTTGCTTTTACTATATATAGACCACTTCTATTTGTAAATTATAAGATAGTTGATAATCAATTCATTTTGTTGGTTTATTTGTAATATCTTATTTTAATATTTCTTACAACAACTTGTAGTTGTTTTCAATTAGACTTGCACCCCTGTGAAGGTAGTTTTGGGCCTTCACAGTCTACTGAAACATGGAAATAATCCTAGGTTGTGGGTGACCTAATCAGTGGATTGAATCTCTAGATTCTAAGGGCTAGCTCCCTTTGGTGTATAAATTGGGATCTCTACTCTATGCTACAAACTGCTAAGAAAAAAGGAAAAAATAAAGTTGAAAGAAAATTCTATCTAATAATGGTGATACACTTCAATTTTGATTTGATCCACTCAATCTGAGCTCCTAAAAAACATTGATTTAGACAAGAAAAGGGTTGAACCTTCAACTCTAATTGACCGATATGCATAAGTATTTTATGAAAAGGTTTATCTGATGATTAAAGCTTGAGGGAAATGATGGAATAGGCCTAATTTAAGGCATTAACAACCCACTTGCATCCACTATAGCTTCAGCCAAAAGACATCAAACATAGATCATGACATGCATAATCTAACCAGCTAGTAACTACGTAAGAATCAAGACTTGACAAGGAAGAAAAATTCTATCACATGTGCAAATCACTGACATAAATACACTATACCAACAACTAGAAATTGAAAACAGTCCTTCTATTAATATAAAAAAGGTTACAAAACTTAGTCTTTGGTAGAATTTGGTCTTGCCAAAAGAGGGATACAAATCAAGGCTAAGGAGCCAACTTAAATAGAAAAAGATACAATAGCAAAAAAGATGGCACTAAGAATAAAAGAGGAGATCAACTAAGTCGAACTTGTGCTATCACAGCCTTCAATTAAAATATATTTTTGTCTTATGTCATTGCATGAAAATTTCTTTGGCATTGGAGATGATGAAGATTCCAATTTTGAGTCAAACTTTCATCATGCAAAATGCTTCGCCAATCTCTAGATATAGACTCAGTTTAAATTGCCAAAAAATTGAGAATAATCTCCTTTGCATGAAATTGATGCCAATGTTGAACTTAGAATTTCATTTGAACTACTAAAAATGTTGAAAACCTTCAACCAGATAAATAAGAGCACATGCATGAAATCAACGCCATGTTGGCATTTGAAGGGTTGAGGTGGACCCAACTTTGACAAATCAAACTCTTGCATGGAAAGTTACGCCATAATCTTCAAAAGAATCTACCTATTGATTAATCCTAAAGCTGAGTTGGATCATTGAATGCATGAGATGACTAAGAGATAAGCTTGACTTCAACAAATAGTCAATTAAAGCTTTGACTAATCAACTGTAAATAACCTTTTCTTACATGGATGATGAGTGGTGCATTCAAATTGAAGTCCTTGTTGGTTCTCCGCCTTCCATTCTCATCTCTTTGTATTTTGTGCATGTATTCCTTCTATATTGTTTTGGGTTTTTATCTTCATCTATTCCCTTTAGCCTTTAGCTTTGTTACTTCCCATGGAATTATTTTGGGCTTTTATTTGGTCCTTATTTCTTGCGGATTTTCCTCGTTGGTGCTTTCCTTCGAATAAAAAGTCTGAAGGAATTCATGTGTTCGTTCAATCCTTTGCCTCGGGTAAATTCTTGCTCTTAGACAATTCCTTCAGACAAATTGTCAGAAGGAATTAGGTCTTCAGAATTTTTCCTCAGACAAAAATTCCAAATTATTTCCTTCATGTGCCCTTCAGACTTTTTGTTTTGAACTTTCCTGAAGGGTAGATACCCTTCAAGATTTTTGCCCAAAGGTATTCCTTTAGCGTTTATTTCCTTTAGAAATATTGTCTTTCCCTTCGACTTTTTTGTAAAGTCCTTTCAGATTTTTTGTATGTTCCTTCATAATTCTTGTAATGTCCCTTCGAATTTTGTAAAGTGGACTCTTTCTTTCAACCTTTTGCCTCTTTCTGGCTTTGGCTTAGGGCACTTTGCCACGGAATTGACCCTTCGGATTTTTTGACAAGTCCTTCAAAATTCTCAAAATGAACTTTCCTAAAGGGAAAGTACCCTTCGAGATTCTCAAAAGTTTCCCTTAGAACTTATACTAAGTGACTTTCCTGAAGGGATAGTGACCCCTCAGATAAATTGTAAAGGTCCTTTCTGGAAACTTTGAAATGAACTCTTTCGAAAGAGCCCTTTGGACTAATTATAACGGTCCACTTACCCTTCAAATTTCTTGTAAAGAACCCTTCTGAAAGAAAAAGACCTTCAAACTTTTTCAAATGGTCCCTCAAAAAAGTTAACTTGCCCTTCGGGAAACTTGAAATGGTTCACTTGCCCTTGAAAAGTCCTTTGGGATTCAAAAAAATGGTAGAGGCCTTCAGAATATTTGAAAATGACTTTTCGAAGGTAATAAACCCTCCTAAAACTTTGAAATGATCTTTTACCTTTTGAGAAGAACCTTTCTTCTTGTAAAGCTCAAAATCCTCTTTAGAATTTGCTCCTTTCAACTGCTCTAATCAACATCTGTTATTTCCTATAAAGAACAAGACAAGTGAAAGAAAACCCCCTAAATCACCTAGACAATCTCAAGGTCTGTTAACCATGGATTTTCAAGGCTTTATCAGGACCAATTATTGAGCTCTGAAGACAAAATGGCATTGCAAAGTTTTGAATGGTAAGGGTGGCAATTTGACATGTGGGGTCAAAATTGTCAACATTTTGGTGGCTCTAGGAAGCATGCCTGCTATGTTTGAGAACTCAGACCATAAACATGATATCAAACTCCTAAAACAATAGTAAAACTAGTCCATGACTGCAAATCTCTTTTGCCCTAATATGAGATAACCTTCATCCTTCAAAATAAGAAGGGACACACACAAAAATAGGAAAACTAACTAAACAAAGCAATTATGCAAACAAGGCACTTATTTGGGACAAAATAGACTAAACTAATGTGCTTGAACAACACTTGGAGGAAAACAAACTAACAAGGAACCTAGCTAACCATGCAAAAGCATGATCCACCTGGATCAAAAGGGAAATTCATAAACACAGTCACTCCAAGAGATGGTACAAGTTGCAAGGCAGGATGTTTATTAATCATAACCTTTGACAAGGCATTTTTATTGTCTACCAAATGTATTAGCATCTTCTCATATGAGTCCTCAACAACAAACCAGTCACCAACAAAGACAAACTCATCAAGTACTTCCTGATCTTTTTCATACTGCTTGTCATATACCTCCTTGTCAAGTGATATCTCATCTATGCTTTGTTCTTGAGTGATCACATCCTTCTTATCGATTGAGGCAAGTTCATCCATCTCTTCAAAGAGCTTTGAATAGGCAAACCAATCTGTATTATGATCTTGGATAAGTGATTCTTGATTAGATTTCTCATAAACATGCTCTTCAATAGATAACATATCCATACAAAGTTCTTCAATCTCTTGTAGAGATTCAAAGTACAGCTGCCATTAATCTTTTTATTCCTCATTTTGATCTATTTGAATAGAATCAACTTGAAAGCTATCTAGATCCTTCTCAATAGGAGATACCTGTAACTCATTTATGAATTCAATTTGTACCAGCTCCTCTTGGAGTTCCTCCATATCAAGATCAACCTTCTCATTTGTGACTATAATTAGATTCTCAAATACAACCTTAAGTGAAGTATCAATGTGAAACTCTTCCTTAAACATGATTGAAGCATACTCTTGACACTTTGCAAAAACTTGACCTGTAGCTGCAAACTCTTTTCCAATCGTCTAGAGAATAGGCTCCTCCTGAAGAAGGGAGACGGTGGGAGGGTGATGAAATTCATTTGTTTGAGAGGGAGAATGAAGCATGGGAGGTTGATCATGATCAAATTTTAGAATATGGAGAACAATGGAATTATCTAGGGAGTTTTGGAGAGGAGGGAAAGAAAAACTCTTAAAGATCTCTTTATTCTGTTCCTTCCACTTGGCCATTACCGCATCAAAGTTTGAAATCTCCTTGTCCTCATAGACAACTTGTGCTTGAGAGATGAGTGGTGAAGAAATGGGACTATAAGAATCCTTAACCTCATGAATAGGCTCTTGAATACAACTAGGAAGCTCCCTTGGCACACACTGGGCATGATTAAGAAGTTCATGAGAATAAGGAATGCAAGAAACCTTTGTAGATAAGTGGTTCAACTTGATTTCTGCCTCTCCCAAGCCTCCATCTTCTGCAATACAAGAATACATAGCCCATTTATCTCTTCTGGATCATTGGACACATTTTGAAATAGACCATTCACTTCCTCATAATGAGAGTTAGAACAAACTTTTCTTGCATCTGCTAGTATTCTGACCTCTATTTCATTCATTCTTTGAAGGCAAGGCTGCTCATATGCAACATCATAGCCATATGGGAAAGGTGAAATCTAGTCCTGAGACTGATATGGCTCACAAAGAAGATAAGAGTCATGCTCTTGATAATAAGGATCATGAGAAACTTGATAAGGCTCAACATAGCTTTGATAATACTCTTGGTAAGGTTGATTAGGCTCATAAAAAGAATCATAGGTATCATAATAAGGCTGGTATGATTCATCATAGGGATGATAAGGAAACATAGCATAGGAATTCTCTTCATACACAACCATCAAAACTCATTCATGATAATGCAATAAGAATATACTTACATGGAAACTGTGCCTGGACTATTAGAGGCAATTGCTTGAGCTTGGAATCACCAAATACTTCATGAACACTATTGCAACTTCAATTTTATCAAGACCAGCTCCAATGTGTCCCAGCAAGCATGCCAAAAACTATTGTCAATTAGACTTGCACCCCTGTGAAGGTGGTTTTAGTCTTTCACAGTCTACTGAAACATGGAAATAATCCTAAGATGTAGGTGACCTAATCAGTGGATTGAATCTCTAGATTCTAAGGGCTAGCTCCCTTTGGTGTATCAATTAGGATCTCTACTCTATGCTACAAATTGTTGGGAAAAAAAGGAAAAAATAAACTTGAAGGAAAATCCTATCTAATAATGGTGATACACCTAAATTTTGATTTGATCCACTCAATATGAACTCCTAAAAACACTGATCTAGACAAGAAAAGGGATGAACCTTGAACTCCAATTGACCAATATGCATAGTTATTTCATGAAAAGGTTTATCTGATGATTAAATCTTGAGGGAAATGATGGAATAGGCTTGATTTAAGGCACTAACAACCCACTTGCATCCACTGTAACTTCAACTAAAAGACATAAAACACATAACATGACCCACATAATCTGACTAGCTAGTAACTAGGTAAGATTCAAGACTTGACAAGGAAGAAAAATTATGTCACATGTACAAATCACTGACATAAATACACTATACCAATAGTTGGAAATTGAAAACAGTCCTATTAATCTGAAAAAAGCTATAAAACTGAGTCTTTGGCAAAATTTGGTCTTGCCAAAAGAGGGATATAAATCAAGGCTAAGGAGCCAATTTATATAGAAAAAGATACAATAGCCAAGAGGATGACACTGAAAATAGAAGAGAAGATCAACTAAGTTGAACTTGTGCTATCAAATCCTTCAAGTAAAATCTATTTTTATCTTATGCCATTGCATGAAAAGTTATTTGGCATTGGAAATGATGAAGAGTCCAAGTTTGAGTCAAAATTTCATCATGCAAAATGCTACACCAATCTCCAGATATAGACTCAGCTTAAATTGACCAAAACATAAGAACAATCTCCTTTGCATGAAATTAATGCCAATGCTAAACTTAGAATTCTATTTGAACTACTAGAAACGTTGAAAACCTTCAACCAGATAAACAAGAGCACATGCATGAAATCAATGCCATGTTGGCATTTGAAGGGATGAGGTGGACTCAAGTTTGACAAGTCAAACTCTTGCATGGAAAGCTATGCCATAATCTTCAAAGGAATCTACCTATCGATTAATCTTGAAGCTGAGTTGTATCGTTGAATGCATGAGAATACTAGGAGATAAGCCTAACTTCAATAAATAGTCAATTGAAGCTTTGACCAATCAACTGTAAATAGACTTTGCTTGCATGGACGATGAGAGCTGCATTCAAATTGAACTCCTTGTTAGTTCTCTGCCTTCCGTTCTTAGCTCTTCATATTATGTGCATGTATTCCTTCTGTATTGTTTTGGGTTTTTATCTTCATCTATTCCATTTCGATGTTTAGCTTTGTTTCTTCCCATGGAATTGTTTTGAGCTTTTGTTTGGTCCTTATTTCTTGTGGATTTTCCTCATTGGTCCTTTCTTTTGGACAAAACGTTCAAAGGACTTCATGTATTCCTTTGGGCCTTTGCCTCTGGTAAATTATTGCTCTCAGATAATTCCTTCGAACAAATTATCTGAAGGAATTAGGTCTTCAAAATTTTTCCTTGGACAAAAAGTCCAAATTATTTCCTTCCTGTACCCTTTAGACTTTTTGTTTTGAACTTTCCCAAAAGGCAGATACCCTTCAAGATTTTTGCCCAAAGGAATTCCTTTGGCTTTTATTTTTTTTGGAAATCTTGTTTCTCCCTTTGACTTTTTTGTAAAGTCCTTTCAGATTTTTTGTATGTTCCTTCAAAAAAAATTTAATGTCCCTTTGACTTTTGTAAAGTGGACTCTTTCTTTCAGCCTTTTGCCTCTTTCAGGATTTGGCTTAAGACACTTTGCCATGGAATTAACCCTTTGGGTTTTTTGACAAGCCCTTCTAAATTCTCAAAATGAACTTTCTTGAAGGGAAAGTGTCCTTTGGGATTCTCAAAAATGTCCCTCAGAACTTCTGCCAAGTGACTTTCCCGAAGGGAGAGTGACCCCTCAGATTAATTGTAAAGGTCCTTTTTGGCAACTTTGAAATGAACTCTTCCGAAAGAGCCCTTCAGACTAATTATATTGGTCCACTTACCCTTCGGCTTTCTTATAAAGGACCCTTTTGAAAGAAAAAGACCTTCAGACTTTTGCAAATGGTCCCTCAAAAAGTTGACTTGCCCTTCGGGAAACTTGAAACGGTCCACTCGCCCTTGAAAAGTCCTTCAATATTTATGAAATAGAACCTTTCAGAAAAATGGTAGAGGCCTTCGGAATTTTTGAAAAGGACTTTTTTGAAGGTAATAAACCCTCTCAAAACTTTGAAATGATTTTTGCCCTTTTGAGAAGAACCTTTCTTCTTGTAAAGCTCGAAGTCCTCTTTAGAATTTTCTCCTTTCAACTGCTCTAATCAACATCTGTTATTTCCTACAAAGAATAAGATAAGCGAAAGAAAACCCCTTAAATCACCTAGACAACCTCAAGCCCTATTAACTATGGATTTTCAAGGATTTCTCAGGACCAATTATTGAGCTCTGAAGATAAAATGACATTGCAAAGTTTCAAATGGCAAGGGTGGCAATTTGACCTGTGGGGTCAAAATTGTCAACAGTAGCATTTGTGGAGTGAGTCGTAACTATGGAGATATAATCTTGAACATTTATTCTCTTTCACCACATGCCTTAATACTAGAGTTGGGAAACATTTAGGGGTTCACCTATTATTTTCCCCAAGTTATATGACCATATGCATATATTTCAATACACATTAGGAATGTTATATATTCTATACCACATTATTGTGGGGAGTTGCATGATTTTTTTAATCCACACAGATTCAATCTCTCTCTATTGATTTTCTACATCTAGTACCTTTGTGAAAGGGTAGGGTTGTTCTTAGAGGATGAGAGGTGTGTGGAAGATCCAAAAGGCTCTGTGGTTGGAGGAAAAACCTTCTAATAATGCTCTATCTCTCTTGTTTTCTATATGATCTTTCAGCACCAATGACAATCTTCATAATTATTGTGGATTGCCTTATGAAGACTTATTTACATATAACTATTTTGGGCAAATGACTATTCTTATTGAATATTGTATTGTTATTTGAAAATATGAAACCATGTATTAGTAATGTTGCTGTAAACATTATGAATTGTATTTAGTTATGAATGGGAGATTGATTATTGGTTGTATATTACTTTGGAATTGAACTTTTAGACTAATAAAAGATGAAAGCTAATTTGTCTTATATAGTACATACTTAAACATCATTGCATATGTACTTGCAATAAAAGAAAGATATAATTATTATATTTAACCACTTATTGTTAATGGTTGATTTTGACACAAATTCCATGGTCGTACTATGAAATTAATTAAATGGATAATATTGTTAACAAGCATTGAAATGACTTGCTCTAGTTTTCATGCATGATTAGATTATATCAAACTTTGATGAGTAATTATTTATTCTCTTCAATGAATATAAAGAACGAAACAGTAAGAAACATTTTGGAATGATATCTTTAAGAAATAAATTAAATAAAAAAAAATGGCACATTTTTATGGTACCACACCGAAGGGTTCTTACATGAAACTTGGAAAGTCCTACTTCGACATTGCATTGTTGTAAGCTCTCCTTATGGTAAAACTGGTTGGAAAATATTGGATTACATACTTTGATCATCACCTTTGCCTTTACAAAAATTGAGGGGTATTTTTTTGCCAAAAGTATATGGAAAGAATTTTAAATGGCTAAACAATTTCTCGAATGGGTTGGGAACAGGTTTAGATATGATCTTTCCTTTAATGATCATAATTTATGGTGGCCCCTAGATATGTCCAATAGTAGCATTCTGCTTGTTAAAACTCAGGGGATAAAATCCCTTTGGTTGTTCAAGAAAGGCATTTTCACAGTGTGGGATCTTGTCTCATCCATAGATTGGACCCCATGACCCAGTATACAAAGAAAGTATAAGTCATTTGCTTTGATATGCCTTCTATCTTATGCATTTGGGAGCTCATGCCAGATTTTATGTCGCATAAAATTGGCCTTCACCCACCAGTTGTATTGTGGAAAGATTAGTAATAGAAATGTGATACAAATTTTAAGAATTACTCTATAAAGTTGTATGAAATCATGAATCCCTTCTCCTTGGCCCTTGGCAAGTTAAATAGTCAGTGGACTCTAAATTCTTCTTCCCAAACATGGCTTGCGAGTCTTAACTGGTTTTGGGATTCTAAAATTGAGCCCAATCTTGCCATTTTCTATGGTGTTTAGTCTTGTAGGGTTTATAGCTAGGGGAAAGGCTCACTCACATTGGAGGGCCTCATCTCAAGTGCCCTGTGTGTTTTAGACATGAGATCTTCAAACACTTATTTTGGATGTGCCCTTGGGCCTATGACGCCTATGAATGGATGCATAATTTGTTTTAGCCTTTCCACCTAGAGCCTGTCAACTAGAGGATGACTTCATTTAGAGATCTTTGTTAGTAGCATACATACATAACATTTACTTGGAAATAATTTAGAGCTTTAATTCTCTTCTAGCTTTGGGAATCTAGGAAAGTTATTATATTTAATAATGAGGCTCCTTCTCAATCGTTTTCCATTTGGTGTGCTCACCTCTGCATGTTTATAGATCTAAGTGCAAGTTGAGAAAGTGGCCTTAGAATTTTAGCATTCACAAAAGCTCCTCAGTCACTGGGGGAGTGCTCCATGCACTATGAGTAAGGTCCCTCCATATGTGTTGGGCCACAAGGTTCTCCACCATCAATGCCAAGACATTGGTGGAGTTGTTTGCATATCCATTTCTCCTCCCCTCATCCTCAACAGAGGGGATCAAGTCCTCAATCACACGATAAATTTTTTTTTAGGGTTGTCTTGTTGGACTTTTCTAACGCATGATGGCGAGCAAACTAGGGTTATTATGCCTTCTCCACGTAGGTGGGGTGTGCTTGTGTCTTTGGCTCTACCAGATAATTCTCATGATGGTTGGGTGGCTCTCAATCCACCATCGAGAATCCTCTTCTTATGTTGTTCTGCCTTCTAAGAATGATGTATCGCCACTTCTCTCTAGTGATGTTGCATGCACTTGATATTTCATACTTATTATCATGTTTTGATATTATATTGTTTTAAGACTCTGGATATATAATCATATTTTTAATACTTTGATTGATTTTCATATTTTTGATCATCATTGATGTCGAACCATGAATACATACCCAATCACCTTTTTATCGTACCCATCTTTATATATTTTTTATTAATTTTTATATATACAAATATATTACCATTATTTATATATATGTATATATGCAATGTGTATGGATACATGTAATGCATGTCCATTTTAAGGGAAACCCCCTTTCGAAAGCGAATGTGAGTGACGAGTAAAGGGAGGCGAATTTCTCGTACAATTTATCCAAACAAATAATTACGTTGGAATATGATTGCAAAAGTTTCAAACGATGATAATAATTGAAGAATTTATTTTAAAAAATGTAAAGTTAAAACAAGACAAAGAACGAAAAGGAATCCGACATAATAAAGTTATAGCTATGGATTTCTAGAAATCACGTAGAAATTCAAATTACTTAAAAGACAAGGGACTTGGGAATCTTCTCATGGTTGTATTTGAGTACGGAGAAATCATTTACAGATACCAAACCTGTCTCCAATGTGTGCTTCTGTCATTTCAAGCATCAGATTCCTAAAACAAATGTGTTAAGAGGGGCCAAACTTGTCTCCACTCTGTGCTACTTGTCTTTTCCCTGATACCTATTCCAATGTGTGAAGAGGGGCCAAATCCCTCAGGGGTGTGGTATATATTATTCTGGGGTGTGGTATATATAAATAACATATATACATATGAATTTAATCAGGGAAAAAGGGTGTAAAGTAGTAAATTAGGTCGAGTTAATTTTAAAATTAGAGAAATAAAGATAAACGTAAGGTTGAGAGATACAGTGGTAGGTGTTAGAATTTGATAGTGTAAAATAGTGTTCGATAATAATTAGAAGACAATTCAAAAAATTTGTGACGATTAAAGAATGATATATAAACTGTCAAGATATAAATTTTGTAATGTCTAAATCTTTGAGTTATGTTTCTAACAGATGTCAGATAAGCAAATTTTGTTTTCACAATTGTGTTCATCAAATCTAGGGGTCCAAAAACCTCACCCTGCTTTTTGTGCGTTCGCCCATGTCACTGAAAAAATGGACTTATTCTTCTTACCCTAATTGGGTAGTTAGATCTAAAAAATTGTAAGAAAACCAACATATGTTTTGGGGTATGCGTGATATTAGGAAATCGTTGAGTTATCTTGATATTTCTTAAGCCCCTCAATGGTGTACAATATTGAAAATGACACTCCAATAATTGCAGGTATTTGTCAGTGAAGAAAAAAAATGCAATGCAATGTGTCACTAACATGAAATTCAATGTTGTAATAAATGCTTTAATGATTGCTTTATTTCTCTAAATGCTCAAAAATTCTCGTGAACAAAATATATTCTTTTTCATTCAATAAAAAAAATGTATTCTTTTTAAGTTTTAAATATTTTCAAAGTTTTTTAGAATGTCTAAATGCACCAGGGTACTTATGTATTTATAGATGACTTGAACTCAAATTAGGAACATGTTTGCATGTACATCGATATCCAAAGATCCAAAAAATGAAAAGTTGGGATAAAGGTCACATGGGATAAGGGGCATATAAGCCCAATTATTCCTTCCGAGAACTTTAAAATGATGCTCTAGATAGAAAGTGCATGCTCCAAGAAAGTATGAAGCATGATATCACACTCTATGTAAAGAGTGCAAAATGTGATCAAACCTACAAAGGATGAAGATGATAGTTGGAGGGTGTTGGAACCACTAAAATTCAACAAATGTAATGATGATAACTCATTTAAACCAATAATTAACAAGTAGAAAAATATAGAAATGTGTAATTTAACAACTAATAAATGGTTAGGGACCTTTTTTAGTTTTCTAAAAGGGGTCAAGTATTTGGTGTAGTAGTACTATGTTACTTTTTAAAGTGGAAGTTTATGTTTTTAAATTTTATTATTATTTTGTTGTAGAATATCTATGTTTTTTTTTATATTTTTTGTTTAATAGATATGATGATGCATTTTCAATTAAAAAACATATATCCTAATAAGTAAATTTAAAAACCTTTAGTGAGAACCATCGATTGTAATTTTATTCAAATTTATAATTTATTTATGAATTATTAAATTATAGGTTTAAGGTTGTGTTGTGACCATCACGTCCCATTCCTTTTTAAGAAATGGAGGTTCCTTCTTGAAAATTTGATTTTTTTTGATAAATTGCGTGTAGTTCTAAGATATATTTAAAACTTAGTCACAATTAATCTTTATCATAATACTTAATCTCTTCGGTAACCTTTGTGAACCCTTTTCAATGAAATTTAGCGGCCACCTCAAATATTTTAATCAAAGACCCTAAGTTTGTAATTCAATTTTTTTTGATATATTTGCTATATAAAAGCTAGCGGACCTGGTCGAGTTTCAAAATCACAACTTATTATATTCACACATCTACGTAGTCAATTTTTAGGCTATTTACACTTTTGAACTCTCTGCACCTTGTGAGCCCATGGGTAGGCCATGCATCTTGTGTTTTGTTTGATGTTGCTTATATTTTCACATATTGTATTTATATCACCAAATCACAAAAATAATTGTGTCTTGTTTGTATTTTGTGTGAAGGAATAGACACAAACAATATTACATTGGATTTTAAAGTTACAACAGATCCAAATAGTCACATGTGATCATTAAGTTAATAAAAGGGAAGTTCATGACTCTATGACCCTGTGACCAGAGACTGTTCAATGAACATGATGTGTGCGTCTCATATGACATTGATTATTGCTTTGATTAAAATTATAACGTATTTGTCATTGATGCATTCAATCTTGAGTGTAATAAAGCCACATACTCTAAACATTTATAAGCATAATTAATAATTTCAACATGTCCACGCCATGGGATATTAAATTAGAGGCTATGAGAAGACTTTGTGACTCTAATTCAATTAGACAGTTACACGTGTATTTTTATGATTGCACATAATCAAAGCAAGAAAAGTTATGTGTTGGATTTCACAAGATATGAACCCATATTTAATTACTCAATGAATCTATGCAAAATAATATGGTGAACAACTATACTCTGGTTACTCCATGACCACAAGGCCATAGGCTTGTGACATGTGGATGACTCAGAGGCCCCTTTCAAAATTAATCACACAGTCTATCAAATCAAATCACAAAAGGCATTTATGAAGATAAAATAATAAATGTCATTGTTTGCTATTAATCCATGTATTTATAGGGTATGTGACATGATAAAAGATCCTTTTCAAAGATTTGAATTACAAAGCTAAGGCATGTGAAATTAATACAATTTAATTTGATTGACAAGGAATGCCATCGATAACACAATTTAAAAGGTTGAGAAGCATTCTGAATGTGGAAGCAATCCAAAGAAACTCAATAGGGATATTGTGACCACGCCACTCTTCACATGGAGTATTTAAATTTCACAGACAACATAAAATGGATACATCTTCCTCCTCTGACCCTCCACAAGAATTTAGGGACATGACTTATTGACCCAAAATTCTCCCATATGACCATTGCACTACCCTATTCATAGTGATAGTAGAAGCTCTTTCCATATTAGATGACGAGGGTGTTTCTTAGGATGGTGTGGAATATTAAGATGATTCAGTGGCTCAACATAAATTTGACTTTCATCGAGTGACCACTAAACCCTAGGTATTTTAGTGCATGGACCTCTTACATCATGTATTTACTTAATGCTTTCTTAGGGATGCTGTAATTCACTCTCCTAATTTCCAAAATAGGGTAGATTTTTATTGTCAAAGTTGGTTCTGAGAACCAATATAAACTGTCACAACTTGATTTCATTTACAATTAAGAGGTTGCCCTAAAATGGTTGGATGAAAATGAACTAATGGCAGTTATTAAGGATTGGGATGAAGAGCCAACACATTGGATCAATAAGGGGATGTTAATTCCTACATAGTTATTTTTTCTAGAAAAGGAATTAATGTCGGCATGACCCTCATGAAAAAATCATATGGAGTCACATATAATATTCATTTAAATAAACATTAGGTCCCTATGATTTCAATGATCATCAATGAAAGGAAGAAACTAGTTTTGGGAGAAATTATCCCTACAACTTGAAGTAACAACTTCAAGGAGCCAAGCAAGGACATAGTTTTGCATGATGTCTGATTTGGTTGATGTATGTTGTGCCACTATAAAATTTATTCATGCTGGTTTTTCAATATGGACCTATTCTTCCAATTCCCCAATCCATGTACTACATAATAAACTCCATGTCCATTTTTATGAGAGTATTTAAGAAATTTAAAATTATTTTTTATTCTCAAGTCTATCAATTATTTAATGAGGATCCCGTGCCCAAATTGTCTAATTAAATGAGGGAGTCAATCTAGGAAATTAGAGCATATTTGTATTACATGTTTTTTCATGATGATTATAATTGAAGGGATAGTGGTTATCCCACTTAAGCCCCCATACTACATCCTACACAAAATTGGCCGCACATGAAATTGCATACCAATATATTACTGGGGTCATTGGATTTTTTAAATATGAGACAACCAAAATCCTTCCTATTCATCCCATTTAGGATAGGAAGAGCGACATATAAGAATTACCCCTCCATTTATGTGTTTTCAGCTCACATGGTGTCTTTATATTGGATTATCATGATTTAAGGCATTGGGATCCCAAATGGAAAGTTGCCAATCATTTGAAGGCATTGAGAGGAAAAATCAATGTGACTTACCATTATGTTCCACATGGAGATGTTAAATACCATATAAATCCATAAAATGTGGAGGAAGTATTACCAAAGTTGAAATTAGTAGGTCTCCTTATTTCATCACCAAAGCCTCAACCTCAAAATACACAAAACATTAAAGAAAGGCCAAATGCTACATTGTTACTAGGGAAATAAGAGCCCTAGGGAATCAATATTCACCTCGAATGAAAAGTACTGTAGGGGAAACCCCTAGTCTCATCATTATCAACACTAACTTCTACTGCTCATGTAACAAGGCCTTCTCTATTTTATTATGTTTTTATGACACATGTGCCTATTATCCCAATTTTCATTAGTTTGGAGTTAGTTATGTTTTCTATTATGACTGCGATGATTCATGTTACATCCATTGTTTCTATTATTCCATCTCATCTACTAGGTTTTACTCATTTTTACACTAGACAATCCACAACTTCTTAGGTTTCCATAGATGCACCAACTATAGGGATTGATTCCATTACATTGGTACAAACAACTAAGACTCCTATTGTATCCACAGTGGCTTCTATCAGTGTCCCTGTGACCATCCTATTTTTTAGTGTTGTCATGAGTACTTCAATTTCACTTGTATCTACAACTGCTATCATTGGACAAAAAAATAAGAAAAAATCAAGGGTGACTATAGTTTAATCACAATCCCAATATTATATTGTTTCCTCTCATGCCCCAATAGTGACAATTTATCCACATGTGTTTGTAAGTTCTTCTCATGCTCATGTTTTTCCCATTGTAATTCCTATAGAGTTGAGACTAATAAAGCCTTTTAGATGCCATTTCATCACTGTTGGAGGTACTTATTGATACTTTAAAAAAATTCTTCATTATTATACCTATACCCACTTCATAAGTGGTTTAATCCCCCACCATCACTCTAGTTTCATCTTCCATTTCCTCACCCACTACTGACACCTCACCACCATTGATCACCAATTATCTTGTGATCACTCCCACCTCATCCATTCCCAAAATTATGCCTCCATCTCTTAGATCCTTAGCAATGGCTCAATAAGGATAAGGTATACATAATTATTGGATACAAGTATGTAATTAGTGAAATCTCATAGGTTTGAGATGGTTATCCAAGTGTAGTCATAAACATTAAGATTTAAGCTGAAATCATGAACTTATGATAATACTTTTGGCACACTTAGATCATGGCCTATCCTAGGGCCTTTCACCCACTTTTGTTCACTTTTCGCATGGTTATCCACCTTTAAAAACACCTCAAGTCACCCCAAGACACATTTATCCAACTTACTTAGTAGCCTAGGCTCAGACCCATATTGATTCACACATTTTGCTTAATTATTTCCACCTTTTGGATGGGAACACTACATTTGGACTACAATGCACCCCGATGTTATCCACCTCCATAGATGTTGTCCTCCCACCAATCAATAACTATTTTATGAAATTCAAATTCATGTAAAGGTTAGACATTGATTTTTAATAAGCCCCACCCAAAGGAATTCCTAAAATACCACTATATAAACACATTCCAAATCATTTTGCACACATAAGGCTTCCACGCACCAGAATTCAAATTGCATATTTAGAGAAAATTACTTATTTCTTCCAATTCTAATTACATTCAACCTTAGTAGCCCATATCTAAACTCTGAATACATCTCTAATGTCACAAGTCATGGTTGAAGCACCTAATCACACCATAATTGAACCAACATCTATCATATTGAACCAGTTTCACACACACCACCATAACATGGAATAATTACATGTACTTTGATCTCTCTTCAGAATATTGGTATGTAGGCAACACTCAACATATGGGGTGTTGAGGTCTCACACAAAATCAACTGCTGACCCCTTTTTACTCCATGATTTACATTGGTCCTCTTGCCTATTAGGTTAGGGTTTTGAGTGGAAAATTAGTCACATAGTGGTTACATAATCAAATTAGAAGCTTCCTCATAATTTGTAGATGCAGGAAAGTAACTTCAAGATTGGTCTGTGTACCCTGAATTCTTTATGCTTTGTGTTTGCTAGACTAAGAGTAAGTAAAATTGAAGGGAAGGTTTGGTTAATGAAATTTTTTGTATTACATGATTGAAAGGGAACATGCTTTAAAGTTGTAAATAACCATTAACTACTATTTCTTATGATTTGGATAAAGGTTTTATAAGAGGGTAGGGTACAGACTCCACACTGTTCTATTTGATGTAATAATTCTAAGTATATACTCTTGAGAGGAAAGTCATGCAAGATTTTGAGTTGTAACTCAATGACACACATTTATAACCTATCTTTATATTTTTATTGAGACTCTATAGTCATTACATTGTGTTATCTTCTTATCAGGTTGTTAAAAACCCAATACAGTCCTAGAGTGTGCACACAAACAATCACAATAGTCTTTAGAAATTTGTTACAAAAGTATTATAGAGGTTGAAAATTGATTGGGTAGGTTAGATTGCATTGGTTTAGATGTTAATAAACTCATAAATTGATTTGAATCCCTTAACTTGATCTAAGATCTCAAGTTGTGCAGACTAGGTGAGTATAGTCATGTTAAATTACACAGTCAATTAAAGATCTCGAATAAAAATATGAAAAATGGTATTGGATGAAGATTACAACACTTGGAGAGGTGTGTTAGGTGAGTAAAAAATTAGTTATACCTTTACAGTGGATTGAAACTCTTTGTAAAACACGAAAATTGGAAAATAACCCTTTTCAGGTTATAGAACTTGCACACAACCCTGAGTTAGGGTTTCGGTGATAAAATACAATTTCTCAGAGTTTTAACCTTCTTAAATTCATGAAAATTTGTGAGAAGCTTGATTGAAATGTGTGTGAAGATAATATACTAGTTATAAAGTTTTTTTTGTACATCTATGTACATTTTTTGGAGGTGTGAGTGCCAATAGGGCCTTAATAAACCTAATAGACCTAAACTAAGACCTAATAGAGGCTAAAAGAGTGGTCTAGGGAATGAATTAGGAAAAATAAATTTGTGAATATAAAGAATGTGATAAAGGGTATCTACATATGTTGTTAGTTTCTCATAGTGAATAGGTACAGGTCCTTACAAGCAATAAATGATAAAAATAAGGCTACATATATTGGTCAAAAGGCAGACAAAGCTGTATAGAAGAGACTTGATGTATTGTAGAAGGTTGTGAATGAGATAAGAGGTATAAAAAGACTATAAGGAGCACATCTAAGGTACCAACAATCATGAACCAGTTTGAAGAAGCCTAGAACCATAGATGCATGTTGTTCCAAGGGACTATGGTTGAATAAGTGAATATAGCAAAAGGGCAGAGTGTTAGAGAAAGTGTTTATTGCTCTGCATCAGTAGACTAGATAGATGGAGGTACATAGAACCCAAAACTCTTATCACTGTCAGAAAATAACACTCCATAAAGACTACAATGCACCCATAGCCTATCCCGTTATAATGTCCTTGTTCAGGGACTCTGTTAGCTCTTGTTTTTAATTCAACATAATTAACATAGTCAAATTTCTCAGTCTCATATCCTAAAACATCTCGAAACTCAAATTTCTTGCCAATTCTTATATTTCTCTCTTACACTTTCCTTATTTAGTAAGTCTTTAGATTTAACATATTTCTAAATTAGGTGTGTCATTTATTGCATATTTGTAACGATTTGATTGTGCATAGTAGTTTGTATAATTAGAGTAATTAATATCCTATTACCAAAATTTGATAAAACACCAAGATGATCCAAAGGTGAGATTGAAATTTGGGAAAGCTACCAAGAAGTTAAAGAGAATAACAACAAGAAAGTTCACTCAAGATGGTACTCTCACTTTATGTGAGAGTGAAGAAGACATGTCTTCTCTTGATAAGAAAAGAAAGAAACCAACAAAATATATAGCTAGAGCCCTTGACTATTCAAGTAGTGATGAGGAATTCCAACAAGATCCAAAATTAACAGTAATATATTCTAATCTAATTATAGAAAAGGTAGTCAAGGGAATGAAAAATAAAGTTACAAGGTTGGAATTATAAGCAAAAAACAAGGTCCTTGAGACTATAATAAACAAGGTTGACAATTTTATGAGTTCACTTTTCAAAAATTTGACTAAAATTCATGAAGCTTGGAGGAAAAATGAATTATTTTTTGGGCAACATCTATAATTACTTGGTATAAATTGTTATGGTTGAGAAGAAGGTTGACATAATCGCTCATGTAGTGAGGAGAGGCATGCACTTTAACCTTAGATTTGTGACAATGTTAAACATCAACTGTACTAGACATTCTTAGCTAGCACACACACTTATTTAGAGGAGACCTCGACAAATGTGAATGTTGCAATGACTTCATTTAATGGATTTAAGGGAGATATTCTATAAAATTTTATAAAGGCTCACATGCCCAAATTGTTAACCTTAGATAATAGTTTGATATGCCTTGTTGGATTTACATGTTTTCTTAATAGTTTCATATAATCATTCAAGAGGAAAATGATACAATTAAAAGGGGAGGTGTTCATCAAGTTCTTAGTTTTATAATTCATGCAGCTAAAAGAGTGGAGAAAACCAAGACAATCAAGGGTTATCTTGGAGGTCCGTTGCATCGACATGCATTACTCATGGAAAATCTTGAACTACTCTTTAGGAGGTTGATTATAGATATTTAAAAGAATGGTGAAGACTATCAACTATGCATGCATGCCTGCAAAGGAAAGAAAATGGCCACGTGATGAATGAGCAAGTGATAATTCCAAAAGGGATTTGTAAAGTGAAAGTTTTATTTTCAAACATTCATTTTAAAAATAAACATATTTTAATTTTAGACATTAGTTTTAAATTTAGTTTCTTTAGAGTATAATTTCATGTAGAATGCTTTTTTGGACATGGCGGTCCACTTCCCTTTATTATAAATACATTTGTAAAATTATTGTTAAGTAGGAAGAATTTTAAAGACTTGGCACATTTGTGAAATCTTTGTGGATGATCAATATATTTTTTTATATTTTTTCTTTCTCAAAATTTAAAATTAATGTTATAGATGCTTTAGAATTATTGTGATCATTATATAAGATTTAATTACTTTCATGTGAATTATTTAGACTGCATGATTAACTACATTGACCTCCTCCATAACTAACTCTATTTTAATTTAATTGTTGTGGATGAATGTTCCCTTTTTTACAATTCAATGTGGTAAAATTTATGTTACAACATTATGTTGTGGAGTTTGTTCACAATTAATGATTCCTTAGATGCTCAACGATGTTTGTGAAGGTTTGAGTGAGTACTATACTTAATAAACATCTACTTATATTACATAAAATCTCATAGGGTTTCTACTTTAGCAAAGTTATCTCAGTGTGAAATTTGGAACTTTAGTTTCCACCCTTCCCTTTCCCTCTTATTTAATTTTTTATTAGAGTTTTCTTTTCTAATAAATTATTCATACCACCCTTAGATTAGTTTAGATAATTTGTTAGAGGGGAATAACTTACTCACAAGGTAATATTTTATCAAGTAGGTAATAATCACATTGCTCTGACCACATTTTTTCCACCACTTGGTTATTCATAAAACTACATACTTGTAATTCGTTCCTTGGGTGACTTTGGTGGTCCTAAAATGAGAGGGTGAAAATGCATCAACCAATAACTAATCTTGAAAATATGCTAGCTAGCACTAGAAGTAGGGCCAAAACCAATAACTAATCTTGAAAATAGTAAAAGCCACATAATTCCACAGTTGAAAAGGACTATACAGTTGATTGATTTTAACCAATTTGGATTTTTTGACATGACTAACTAGATCCACAGTCGAGTCTAAATTTTTTTTCCTTCAGACTGTAGATTCAAATAAAAAACCCACCTCTAACAAAGGTAGACCCATAATTTTTTAGGACTTAACCCAACTTACCAACCAATCCAAACTTCAAACCATTTGCCCCCATGGATGCTTGTCTAGTTAGAAATAACAATTAATATCTAAGGAAATGTTTATGAATCACTAAGGAATCATGAAATGTATATCTCATTTTACACCCTTGATGGAGGGAAAATAGTTAAAGAGCATGTCACCTCTTATAAGTTTACCCTCAAACTTTCAGATGTAGAACATGAATATGTTGCATGTAGATTCTTCCCATTTTCATTTCAATATGTCACATATGATTGGTTTCTTAATTTGCCTAAGAATTCTATCAATAGTTGGAATCTACTTAAAACCACATTCCTAGCTCAATTCAGTCAAGTGATTGTAATATACCTAGTGAGGGGAATATAATGCATATTGGTGGGAATTATAATAGCAGGAAAAGTGGAATAATCCCACATGCATAGAAAATGAGATCTCGGTAGATTAAAACTAGTATAAATAAAGGGGCATAGGCTAGTGTAATATCATCAAAAGAAAACATATTGGAGTGTATGCTCTAAATGGAGTTAGGTCCCTCAAAAATGTTTGGCTCATGATACAAAGTTATTCCTTCCATAAAGGAATGTTGTAGTTTAGTGTGTGTATTTAATATATGAATTTATATTCAGTTAGTGTGAGTTTTAGTTATATGAGTAGTTATTATGTATTTAGGTGTGAGGTTCCTAACATTTGGTATTATAGCTCTTTCCAGGGTCATTTTCATTTTTTTGGTTTGTGTTACAAGAGGTTGAGTAAACTAAATCTAGTTACTTTTATCCATTGTATGCTCTCATCTTGTTTTAATGGGATCCTAGTGATCAAAAAGCAATAAGAGAGTCAGGGCACTAAGTAGAAGCATATTGGATTTGTAAAGGTTTTCTGGTGAAGGTCATGTGACTCATACTATTTGTTGATGCTATCGGAGTTGTTGCCAGAATCCGGATAACGCGAATGCAATGGATACATGATCACACAAGATGAACAAGTGCACACCACATAGATGCCAAAGCAATTTGAAAATAACACAATAAAAGAAATTGCACAAGATAAAATGGAGAAAACTAAAATCTGATTAACATGAAATGGCCAAAATAAAGAATACATATAGGAGAGCTAGTAAGTAACTCCTCCACAAATGGTGGTCAAAGCACCCCAATAATAGACTCCTCCACAAAAGGTGGTCAAAGCACCCCAAGAATAGACTCCTCCAAAAAAGGTGGTGACAAGGTGCTAAGAATAGAGAAATAACTCCCATACCCGGAATAGCTAGTCAAAAGAGTCACTTATGACATTCTTATGACACCTTATGACACAAATATGACACACAATCTCCACATAAGCTAGCATATCCCACGAATGTAGAAAAACTCCATGTATGCACAAATATATAATATTCCCTAATTAATAAATAGGGAAAAATAAAAATCTACACTAATACCCCCCATAAGCGCAGCTTAGGTGGGCAGTGTGGAAATAAAAAATGGGTCCTAACAACTAGGCCTGATGAGGTACCCATGTACAAATGCAATCTCCCATAAGATAGAGAAAAGGAGAAAACCCATAAGAAAAAACCCCCTCCCAAAAGAGAGACATAAAAGAAAAGAAGAGGCTAGAAGGCCCCCCTGAAAATGATGCTGCTGCAGATGTAGACCGCACCCTAAGAAGATCTCATAGATGAATGAACTTGCTCTTGGTGAAAGGTTTGGTGAAGATGTCTGCAACCTGCTTTGAAGACTGGCAAAATATCAAGTCAATGACCTGACTATGAATAAGCTCCTGAATGAAATGCATGTGAATCTATATGTGCTTGGTTCGCTGGTGCTGAACCAGATTCCTGCAAATCTGAATGGTACTCTGATTGTCACAATAAATGATGGTGGGCTGCCTAATAGGAATTCCAAACTCAGAAAGAATCCTCTAAAGCCAAATAGCCTCAGTAGCTGCATTAACAGCTCCCGTGTACTCTACCTCTGTGGATGATATAGCAATAGCATTCTGCTTCTTGCTAGACCAACTGATAAGACCTGAACCTAGAGAGAAACTGTAACCAAAAGTGGACTTACGAGTCTGTGAATCACCAGCCCAGTCTGAATCTGTATATCTAACCAAGTCAACCTCTATGCCAAATCTATAATGAATCCCATATCTATGTGAACCCTGTATGTAATGCAATATCCTCTTAGCTGCTTTCCAATGTAGCTCATGGGGTTCCTGCGTGAATTTGGAGACAAGTCCCACTGCATATGATATGTCGGGCCTGGTGTGAGTCAAGTAGATGAGACTGCCAACAAGTTGTTGATACTGAGTGGCATCAACCAATGGTGAAGAACAATCAACCTCAAGCTTGACTCCTGATAGAAAGGGAGTCGGAGATGGCTTGCAATCAGCCATGTGAAACCGAGCCAATAAGTCAAGAGCATACTTACGCTGTGCAAGAGAAATCCCTGAATTTAAATGTGAGATCTTGATGCCAAGAAAGTAGTGCAACAAACCCAAGTCTATCATGTCAAACCTATCCTGAAGAGATGCCTTCACTACTGCAATAGCCGATGAAGAACTCCCAGTGATCAAAAGGTCATCAACATATAGAACCAAAATTAGGAGCGAATCATCTTGCCACAAGAAGTAGACATGGAGATCAGAATGGCACCTAGTGAAACCCACTATGAGAAGGAAGGAATCTATCTTGGCATACCAAGCCTGAGGGGCCTGTTTGAGGCCATAGATAGATTTCCTAAGTTTGCATACTAAAGAAGAATCTTGAACAAATCTTGGTGGCTGCTCCATGTAGATTTCCTCCTCTAGGTCTCCATGAAGAAAGATACTTTTCACATCCATCTGATGCACATCCCAACCATGTGCTGCAGCAATAGCCAAGGTGAGTCGGATAAAAGTCATCTTTGCAATGGGTACAGAGGTCTCTGAGTAGTCAATGCCTGCCACTTGTGAGAAACCCTTGGCGACCAATTGCGCTTTGTACTTATCAACCAACCCATCTGCTGCAAAATTGGACCGATATATCCACCTACATCGAACCATCTTTCTTCTCTTAGGAAGCAAAGTCAAATCCCAAGTGTGATTTTTGATTAATGAAGAATATTCTTCCTCCATAGCACTATCCCACTCAGGTACCCCCGATGCCTCTCAAAAACTCTGTGGATCTGAAACTGTAGCAAAGAAGGCATGTAGATCTCTCTAAAAATCCCTCCTAGTATGTCTGTCATCTGCAGGATCTCCTGCCCAAGTGCCAACACTCTTAAGTGTCTGTCTGGCCCAAAGAGGCCCAGAAGTGGGCAAGTCAGGGGCTAACTCCTCATCCTTTGACTGACTAGAGGTGGATGACTCTGCATCACTGTCCTCGTTGTCTGAACTCGAAGAAGAAGAAGATGACTCTAGCTCAAGAACTTGCTGTGGCTGATCTGAATCTGACGAGGAATCATCATGAAGAAGTAGATCCGATGAGGGAGAAGTGTCAAGTATTGAGTCTCTAAGACTCTCCTGAAAATGGACACTTCTCTCGATGAACAACTCATGAGTGACTGGATCTATAAGACAATATCCCTTAATACCATCCAGATATCTTACAACGATGCAAGGCTTAGACTGATGTTCCATAGCTTTGCGTTTCTTCTTCGAAATGCAGGCCATGGCTGGGGATCCAAAAACTCTAAGGTGCTCAACATCAGGTTTCCTTTTATGCCAAGCTTCAAAGGGTGTTATCCCTTTCAAAGCTTTGTGAGGAACCCTATTTTGAATGTAGCAAGCACAATTGATGGCTTCGGCCCAGTACTGTGGTGCTAAGGATTTGGAGTGAATCATACAGCTAGCCATCTCTTTCAAGAACCTATTCTTGTGTTCTACAACCCCATTCTGTGAAAGACTGTAGGTGACTGTGCGCTGCAAATCAATCCCCTCTGTGGTGCAAAACTGCTCAAACTTGATGCTGACATACTCCCCTCCATTATCAGTTCGAAGAGCCTTGATGGATTTCTCACTCTGTTTCTCAACAATAGCCTTGAAGTCTACAAAATTTTCAAACACTTCAGACTTTTGTTTGAGAAAATATATCCAAGTGTACCTAGAGAAATCATCAATGAAAGTGAGGATGTACTTGGCCCTTGTGAAAGATGGTTTGGGAAAGGGTCCCGATACATCATTGTGGACTAACTCCAAAGGTTGTGTAGCCCTCCAAGCTTTGCCTTTGTTAAATTTTGCTTCGGGATGCTTCCCAAGGGAGCACCCCTCACAAAGTCCTTTTGAGAATTGGACTCGAGGCAAGCCAATGACCATGTCATGTTTGCAAAGTTGCTCAAGGTAGCGGTAGTTAAGGTGGCCAAACCGCTCATGCCATAATTTGCTAACTCCATCTGAATAAGTCAACAATGCTGTTGGAGAAGAATCTGATGCAAAATGTGAGAAGGTGTATAACCTGGCTTGGTGATTTGCCCTACCCACTGCCACTGTAGTATCACTATGCAACTCCCTGATGGACACTGAATCTGGTGAAAACTCAACTCTCATGCCCCGACCAATGTGAGTGATTTGGTACACTGATAGGAGATTGGTTGAAAGAGAAGGAACACTTAGAACATTATTGAATGTTTCTCCTTCCATTTCAACTGACCCTCTCTCTGCAACGAAAATTGATGTGTCATCACCCAAACTAATTGAAGTCATGCTACAAGGCTCTAAAGATGAAAACTCAACTAGTGAAGAGCTCATATGGTGAGAAGCACCCGAGTCTATGACCCATGAAGATGTAAAAGCTGCAGTTGCTACAAGGGCCTTGCCCTTTTCTTTCTCCTTACCCTTGCCTTTTGCCTTAGTAGAATCTTGGGTAGATGAATTCTGTTTGATGGACTCAGGAACACCTATGTTGTTCTTCTCTAGAAGATGAGTTAGGTGATCTATTTGTTTCTTCATGCATTTGTGTTTATCATGCCCTATCTTTTTACAATAGGCACACTTAACCTTCTCCTTCTTAGGTTTAGCATTGGAGGATGAAGACTCAGTGTTGTTTTTGGCAGGATTGTTGTTTTCTTTCTTCTTCTCTTGGTCCTTGTTCTTTTTCTTCTTCTCCTTTGTTGAAGTCTTATCCTTACCATTTCCAACTATCAAATCTTGGGGTTGAGTAGACTTCATTATGCCCATTTGAATTAGATTATCTTGCTCCCTAGTCAAGTCGACAATGAATGAATCCAAAGAAGGCATTTTCCATGTAGTGCCAATGGCACTTTTTGTGGCTTGAAAAGTGGAGACAAAGACTAAATAGCTTGGACCTAACTTTGCGAGAATAGAAAAGATGAGTTGATCATCTTTCTTCTCTATCCCACATTCTTTCAATTGCAATCTAAGGGCCTTAAACTTATTGAAGAAGTCTTGTAGGGTGTCAAAGTTGCTAGGACTTAGACTTATGAGTTCGTTTTCGGGCTCATGACCTCTCATCTCATCAAGCTTCCCAAATAATTTTTCTAAGGTGTCCCATATGTCATTAGGAGTTTGGAAATATTTTAAATAGAAGAGAAGTTTTAGAGAGACAGAAAAACTCAGTAATTCATAAGCTTCATCACTACGGTTGTACCACTTGACCTTTTCAGTATCTGTGTTGGGTTCTACTTCTGTACCCATGGTGATCCTATACAACCCTTTGCTTCTAAGAATAATTGACATTTTAACTTTTCATTCATGATAATTGAAGGGTGTTAGGGGTTTAAGTTGAAAAGAATCTATTTTTAGCTAAATTTAAGTGAAGTTGTGTTGATTGCAAGTTGTAAATTTATGCAGAAAGGAGAATAAAAGTGAAGTTTGCAAGTTGTGAAAAATAATCACACCCCCCAAAATATTGAGCCCCCCCTAAATATGCAAGTGCACGCTCAAAAAACGTCGGACTCAGTCGAAAATGTGTCTTAGAGCAATCAGTGCAAGACTAAAGCAAACAGGACGTCGGACTCAGTCGAAAATGCGTCTCGAAAGACCCAGCGTTTTGGCACTTTATAAACTAGTGCGTTTTTAAAAATTAACAAGTCTATGCTGTGAAAAATTGAATTACAAACACTTTTGCAAAAAATGGCACCCAAAATTGAGCTACCGTTTGCAAGATATTAAAGTTACAATTTTTCTGTAAACTAGTGTTTTTGCAAAAAAAAGCACTAAAACATTAAAAAAATGCCAGTTATAGGGAGAGAAAGTGGCCTTCCAACCACTCGTTGGATTCGGCATAGAATGAGGAATCCAAATGAGGTTTGTGTGAGGGGGAATTGGCCTCCTACCAACTCGGACCTCACCCTTCGTTTTCGTAGGTCGAAGATACAAGTTTTAATTGAAAACCCCCAAATTACAAAACTGTCTAAAAAATTAAATACTCAGTCAAATTGATTGATTTTTGTTTTAAAAAGTCAAATTTAACTGAAAATATTAAATCAAAGACATAATTGAATGATTGCAAGTGTTAAAGGGGCGCCACATTGAATGCCAAGTAGGAAGGGGCGTCCAAAAGCAAACAGTCCAGAATTTTGACTCAGAAAAGACAAAAAACTAAATGCAGACCTGCTGCTTGGCGCCGTACAATTGAAGGTTTGGCTGGAACTGCTGTTGGACAGAGGACTTCACCAAAAATGAGGTGCAATGCTAGAGCTGGACAACAAACAAAGCAAGTGGCGTCCAAAAAGGGCGCAGTTCTGATTTTTTTTGCAAAAAACAAAAAAACAGCACCTTGGGCGCCGTACAAATGACTGCTTGTTGCTTAGCGGCTTGCTGGAGCTGAAGTTGGCGTGTGGCCACCTGAAAGAGCGTTGAAGCTTGGCGCAGAAGCTGATTTTGTTGAAGGACAGAAGCTGCTGACCAGAAGCGCTGACTGTGAGGATTGCTGACTACTGCTTCACACAACAATGGCGTCCAAGAACACAAGCAAAATCAGCACCTGAAGACAGCGAAGACACCCAATACAAGGATCCCAAGGAAACTAACCAGAAATGATTTTGATTTTTTTTTTTTTTTTAGACCAAATCTAGAATAAAAAATAAAGAGAACTCCACTTCTCTTGATTCTAAAATAAGCTAAAAGCATAATCACACACAAGATTATCAGTTTTGCTCTGATACTATATCGGAGTTGTTGCCAGAATCCGGATAACCCGAGTGCAATGGAGACGTGATCACACAAGATGAACAAGTACACGCCACATAGATGCCAAAGCAATTTGAAAATAACACAATAAAAGAAATTGCACAAGATAAAATAGATAAAACCAAAATCTGATTAACATGAAATGGCCAAAATGAAGAATACATATAGGAGAGCTAGTAAGTAACTCCTCCACAAATGGTGGTCAAAGCACCCCAAGAATAGACTCCTCCACAAAAGGTGGTCAAAGCACCCCAAGAATAGCCTCCTCCAAAAAAGGTGGTGACAAGGTGCTAAGAATAGAGAAATAACTCCCATACCCGCAATAGCTGGTCAAAAGAGTCACTTATGACATTCTTATGACACCTTATGACACAAATATGACACACAATCTCCACATAGGCTAGCCTATCCCACGAATGTAGGAAAACTCCATGTATGCACAAATATATAATATTCCCTAATTAATAAATAGGGAAAAATAAAAACCTACACTAATAGATGCCACAAGTCACATTTTTAAATTGTAATGTGTTTGCATTCACTCCAACAATTGTTGACATCAAGTTTTGCACAGAGGAACATTATACATTTTTAGTTAAGCAAAGTTTTTTTTTGTCGATTCTATTTTTTATAAAAATGTCTGTTATTTTTCAGACAATTTTCAAACTGTAAATAATCAATCAAAATAATTTATGGGTTTTGTGCAGCTTATATTTAAATTTCTAAACTTTTAAAAAATTTGAATTTCATAAAGAAATAAAAAAATTGTTATAGTTTTATTAAATGTCGTAAATGTAAAAAAATATAAATAAAAATTCAATAGATCAGTCATTATCCAAAGATTTATTGTGTTGAGGACATATATTTTGGTTATCACGGGGCTTCCCATTTTATTTGGAGATAATTTCATAGGATCATTAACTCAACTTTGTAAAATTGACATAATTAAGGAATATCGGGCCAAGTTTGAAAAACTTGGCCTATCTACTAATTTGTTCAAAAAATTCTTCAGTACTGGACTTTAGGATGAGATTCAATTAGAGGTTAAAATGTTCCACCCTCCAACCATGATGGTATTCATGGGCTTAGCTAAGCTCTCAAAAGACTGCATCAAATGACAACATACACATTGGGGTACCATGGATTGTGTTATAGTGTTTCAACCGAAACCCCCTTCTCTAGGCCATCAAATCTATACTCAAGGTAGAAGAATTATTTCTACTTGATGTTGATTAACCATTGCTAAAAAAGGGTCTAGAGACCACATATTCACATTTGGATGCTACTTTGATAAATTAACAAGTGATTTGCATAAATTTAGAAGTGATATGCATTATGCTTTGGATAGAATTGCTCTTTACTCCCATATAGTCTAAGAATATGAAGCAAAAATAACTGCATGGATGGATTTGGAGGATAATTGAAATGCATGGTATGCTGATTTACATCACTTAGCTGTGATTGAATCAGTTGTTCTTATCTTCACAACATCTTCCATACATAAGGCAAAAATTCCTGAGTAGGCCCTTAAATAGATGAAGCAGGTAACCACAAACCCCAAGCAGGAAACCAAAGCTTCAAAGCCCTTATGTTCACACCTAAAACATTATATGCATTATTTTTCACTCCATAAGAAAATGTGTAAAGAACCATGCTAAGGGTGATGGAATGTACCTTCGATCGGCTCACTAGGCAGGGTATTTTGTGCACCCTTGTTCTATATTTGAGGTGATGATTGCCAAGCTAGACTATAACCTCTAGACTGACATGTTTCCATTTGAGGTTATTCCATAAATAGATCTTTATATTACCCTTGCATTTTAACCTCGTGTTATAGTGATTAAGTTTCCACCGTTGATGTACATGATCATATTCAAGCACAAGAGGAAGAAGTGGAAGCAGAAAAGGACACATGGATGAGCATCTCTCTAGTCCTCAACATATTTTGATGTGTAATTATTCACATGTTTTGAGGGAAAAACATGTTAATTGGGATGGAATGTAATATATATAGGGAGGGAAATATGATACACATTAGTGGGAATAATAGTAGAGTGAATAGTAGGAATTGTGGGATAATCCCACATGCATATAAAGTAGGACTTGGTTAGATTAGAACTAGTACAAATAAAGGGGAATAGGTTAGTGTAAGATCATAACAATAAGATATATTAGAGTCTATGCTCTAAATGAAGGTAGCCCCATTGAAAAGGCCCGTGATATGAAGTTATTCCTTCCATAAAAGGAATGTTGTAGTGTGGTATGTGTATTTAATATATGCAATCATATTTAGTTAGTGAGAGTTGTTAGTTGTGAGTTTCATTTATATGAGTGTTATTCTATATCTAAAAGTGAGGTTCCTAACAATGACATAACTTAGTGTCATATATCAATAGTTTGCTAATACGAGGAGAGAATGCAATGAATGTATTAGAGTTTACACCATAATATTTCAAAAGATTTACACTCAGAATTCCTTTATTTTGATTTGATAATCTGTTATCCCTTGAAATGTGTAAAAATGCATTGTACCCAATGAAAGATGTGTTCCTCAAGCATGCTACACTTATAAATGATATGTCAACACCTTATGTTGAGGTTATCAACATTGATAGACAATTGATTATGCAAGACAAATAATTTTAAATATCAATTAGAGCATATCAATTATATCCCATTCCCAATGTTAATCAGAATGTCCCATTTCCTTATCAAATCATAATCACCAACGTGTTACCTTTGAAATATGTTGCACCTAAATAACAACTTGGTTCCTAAACCACTAGCATGTCTAAGACATATCATAAAATCAGATTCAAGCCTTGATCTTGACTATTAATAATACCCAAACACTACCATAAAATTCAACAAAGAATGATCTCAAAGTTATCCCATGGATGGAATAAAGACTTAACAATGAATTTCTCATCTTCATATTGGAGTGTTTGTGTTCACATTAGCTAGGTGTTCAGGTTATTTCCTAACTAGCTAATTTTGAGGCATGTTCACAGTCACTTAAGGAGGTAAGCTTGGTTTAGAAGTTTGTTTATTTATTAAAAGTTATCATCAATATTTTCACATAAGTACAAACATTCTAGTCCAAAAATATTTGTTTCATGTAACAATTTATTGTTGCATGAAACAAACTCTCACACATATTTAATAGGCACTCTTTTTGTAATCTATACGGCAGATTGTACAAATTATTGAGGCAATATTGGGACTAGTTTTTATTGTGTAAAATGATAAAAATGTTGTACCAATATTCTATTAGATTTGAGCCTACTACAACTCTCTCTTTTTTGGGTGTGCATTGTCCTTTTTTTGTCATTTGGCATCACAACTATTGTAGATCTCTACTAATAGGTCATTGATATTTCCATTGTTCAGTTGCACATTACCCTGATTTAGTGAGGTTTTGAGTAAACAACTAATATACTCTTTTTCATCATTGGGTGAGTCGATTACCATGTATTATTTCCAATCTTTCCAAATGTGTTTCCTCTCTATTGGTCACCACATCTTACAAGTCTGGTGTCAAGCTCGACCACCAACTAGCTCCAATTCATGTCATCAAACTCTTATGTTGGCCCTTTACAAAGGTGTGTAATTTTTTAAAAATTACAAAGGTTGGAATCAAAAATTTAAGCACCGATTTATGCCCATAAGTATTTATAGGAATATGTATGGGAGTTGGTGTTTTAAATGTTTTGTAAAACTCCCACCAAAATAGGTTAAGGGTTCAAGGCTCAACACACAAAGTGGTAGTTTTTTGTGGTGGAAAATGTTTTTTACAAAGAGGGTTATTTGTTGTCAAAATTTTCATAAAAGTGGAGGTTAAAACATTTTGTGGGTTATTTTTGTAAAGAGTGAGGCATATTTTTAATGAAATCCACATTTATTTATGTGAAGGAGCCTCTTTACAACAAGGTGTTTTTCAACCCTTTTCAAGTTAAGGGGTTCTTTTTGAAGATATTTTTATCTAGAGTGCATGTTATTTGCTCTTTGACCATTATCGTCACATTTTTTACCTTATTGGTCATTAATCTTATTCTCTCATTGTTGAAAACCAGAGGGTGAGGCCCGATTTAATAGGCAATCAAATCCCCTCACAAAACACTTTATTTATTTTTGTTGAGATTTGTACACACATGCATTGTCGATGGAACCCAACGTCTGTTAGGGGATCTTTCTTGTCATTATTGGTTCTCTTTTTGGTATATAGATGCATTATTGAGAAAATTGATGTCCATTTTATTTTTTGGGAGGGCCTTTTTCATTATGTAAATTGGGACAAAATTTATATAAATTGCATGATTACAAGGAGTTTCAGGGGTTTCATCTTACTGAGCATGTTATTTTCTTTAGACAGTGCCTTTTGTAATGGATTATTTATTAGCACTTCAGGAAGAGAATTTGAAACTGATGAATTTGAAATATTTTATGCTCTCCCTCATTCATGATAAGGACACCGTCATTCACTCATTAGGGAATAAAATTACCCATTTATAGCATAATCTTGATAGATTGGATATTCATACTTTTGAGCCTAGTCCACCTATGGTTACTATTCCTGAATATGGTACGCATCCACTTGATGAACTTTAAGATTATGACCTACCTAATTTCACTACTTTTGCACCTACTAACTCTTATTTGTCAGCATCTATGCTTTTTATTGTATCTGTTACTTCATTTGTTACACCTTCTACACATCCCACTACAAAAGCTCCTACTTATTTGCATAGTTATTTTTAAAAGGATACTATTGCCTTTGGTTCTCTTATTATTCATTCCATGGGTCACCTTGGTGGAGGTCTTGGTATGCATTCAAAAGGAATTGTTGCTCCCATTCAACCTATCATATGGGATTCTCACCACAACATTGGTTATGATGTAGATGTTGCATATTATTTAGGATCAATTAATGACAACTTAGCTACAGTATTTGTTCACTCCACTCTTTTTGAGGATATTGAGCTACATATGATCTCTATTGCACCTTCACTTAGGCTTGAGCACCCTAAGAATATTTGGATTATGCTTGTCAGGCATGTTTATTCTAATACACTACCAAATGTTTTGATGCATGCTCTATTTGTGCACTTTGCACTAGTTGTAACATCTTCTTCCATTAAATTTCATATGGGATGGATTTTAGATCAGTTTTAGTAGCTTTGTAAGCATTTTTTGAGAGGTCATTACATACATACCTTGTCTACTTTTTAGATTCTCAGTCTGCACTTTGTTCTTCCTTCCCTTTGCACGTCACTTAGTGATTGAGATTTATTTTTGGTAGTTGTAGAGCAACTTTCCTAATTTATTCTTGAGAAGTGTATTATATCAATATTCTTAGAACTTTTTACATGTTGGTAGTCTCTTTTAATTTTTTTATGGATCTTGTTCTACTTGTAAAGAGTAGCTAATGTGGTGAAGCTTGGTGTCAGCCTATTAGTGTTTGAGTAGTGGGATTTTCCCACTCATACAAATATTTTGAGTCACTACACCCATTTTAGCAATATGGATGGGGGGGGTGTGTGTGCATATACTTCTTCAGGTGTCATGTTACTTACTCATCATTGACACACCACATCTTCTATTTTCATGCAGATGTTTCTGGTTTGTATAAACTTTATGAGTTGTGGATTAAAACTTGATAGTTTTTGTTATCTAACATTCCCAACACCTATAATCGATTCAGTAGCAACTTCAAAACACTTGTTCTCACCATATGTTTTGTGAATTTTGAGTCCTTTAAGTGAACTTGGGCTTGATGGGATCTATTCCATTGAGTGCACCTACCTCAGCATTATGTATGAGCTTTGAGTTGTGCTCCACTTTCTCTATGCTTTTACTAATTTTTTGGGTACCTTGTGGTGACACATTTCATCTACGATAACTATTTTTTGCTAGTTCCTTGTTTAGTGTTTTTTTTCCTAAGTGAGATTTGTACATAGTACCAATTCCTTTATGACTTGGTGGTTATAACAATTTGAAATCCATATATTTTGGTATGATGGAATAGTTACCGTAAGGACGCTTAGTATTTCACTATATATTTGTATGCAGGTACCTAATCGAGCATATTTATTAGGGCCCATCAGTCTCTTTACTTCTTTTTTCACTCCCCATTCTATGCGTAAGGGAGGGTGTTGGAGTGTTCATGTTCACACTAGCTAGCTGTTTAGGTTATTTCCTATCTAGCTAGGTTTAAGGCATGTTCACAATCACTTAAAGAGGTAGGCTTGTTTTGGGAGTTTGTTTATTTTTTAAAAGTTGTTATTAATATTTGAACACAAATGAAAATATTCTATGCCAATAACTTGTTTCATGCAATAGTTTATTGTTGCACGAAACAAACTCTCATGCCTATTTAATAATCAATCCATTTGTGATTTATAAGGTAGATTGTACAAATTATTGAGGCAATAATGAGACTAATTTTTGTTGTGTGTGCAATGATGGAAATGATGTGGTATTGGCTTGCTGAAGTGATCCTATTTTTGAGAAGCATTGGCTTCTATGATAAAAATCAAGTTGGAAATATCGATGGGGAAAACATAACTTGAAATTTAATGTCGTAGAGGTACAACCATCCATAAAACCATCCCACCAATACTCGTGGACCATCACCAAAAAATTAGTTTGAAATTAATATTTGTGAAGAAGCACTATCTAACTAGTGTAGGGTTCATAACACAACTCAGAATGGAGAATTAGATTGTGTTAAGTTCTAAAACACCTTTGAAATATTCTAAAAGGGGATAGAAGGGTATGAGGTTGTTTCAAACCACCACAACACAACTAGTACATCTGGGACTCCTAGTACATCTAGTTCACCTAGCACTACCATGTTGCTTGAGGCCTTTAATTTTTCCAACTAAGAAGATAATGATATTAAGGAAAAAATTGAAAAAGTACATGCTTTTAAGTATTACTAGATAAATAATTATGAATTGAGAAGGATAATGCAACAACAACAACCTCTTACTACTTAAACACCACCTAATAATAGTGTTATTCCTTTTAATCCATAAGCCAACAATGATCTGCCTCCACCAAAAGGGATTTACCAACATCCTTCAATTGATTCATACATGGCACATATCAAAGGTGGATATAATATAGTTAAGGGCATGAAGAGAATTGAGACAAAATTTATATTGTACGAGCTTTCATAAGTCGTAAAATAATAATATTTACTTTTAATATTATTAGTTGAGAAATTGGTCTCAAATAAGCAAAAAAATACACATGTGAATGTGATGATTCACACGAATAAGACTAAAGTTACTAGTTTTCTGATAAGAGTAATAATTTTTGAGAAAAACATGCATAACTACTTGGTCGATTGTAGTGCCTCAACTAACATCATGCCTATGAGCATTTGTGAAAATTTAAGACTCAGGCCTGTTAAATTTGATTGAATAGTTATCTAACTAGACAAGTCAAAAATCAAGGTACTAAAATAAATATTAAATCTTAACATTTCATTAGCCTCCAAACCCAAGGTCCAATAATTATTAGATATCTAAGTTTTAAACATTCGTGATACATAAGGCATGCTTCTTAGTTTATATTTGCATATAATGCTTGATGGTCACATTGCTACTGATTTTTCTCATATGTGTCTACTTTGGAGGGTTGTGGAAAACCAAATTTGTGTTGATAGGGAGCTTAACTAAAAAACATGATCATTGAATACAAATGTAAAAAATAAAAAGGTGAACATGGTTTCCACAAACATTAGCATGTACATGCTCATAACTGAGTCTACTAGCAGGGAAATAGAGACTACAAATGATGATGAGATAGAGCCTTTTTAATTTATATTTTGATGAAGCGTGCTTCAAGCAAAGATCTGGCATAGGGATTCTATTTATGGACCCTCGGGGAAAGTAATACTTAGTTGCCTATTGTTTATAGTTGCCTACTATTCTTATGAGTACGAAGCTCTTGTTATAGGCCTATAATTAGCTTTGAATCATAGGGTCAGAGAATTTCAAATGTTTGAAGATGCTAAATTAGTGGCCAATCAGGTCAAAAATGAATTTTAGTGAAAACTATATATTTGAATAAATCCATGCATAGAGCCTAGGATTTAGGGGAATCAAATGATAAGGGAATCATGAAATTTAAAGAAAACATAATTTTAAAGGGAACAATTTCACTTGATAGACTATTTTACCTTGACATGTTGGTTAAGAGACATAAACAATAAGATTCCATGGGCCACCAGTCTATCCTTATGAATTTAAGATCACATGGAGAACCCCAAAATGTGAAATTTGGCCTTGACTACACAAAATTATAAAAAGAAGAACTAAGATAGCTTCTCACGTAGTACATAGACACGATTGCTTGGACATATGAGGGCCTTAAAATATTTGATACATGCATCATAACTCATACCATTCCACTCAATCGTGATTAAAATCTTATCGGTTCGAGATAGTGTCCCATCAATATCATCCTTGAGCCCCTTATTTATAAGGTAATCCAAAAGTTGCTCTCAATAAAATTCATTTTTCTAGTTCTACATTCCACATGAGTGGCCAACCTAGTGCCCAATTTCAAGAAAAATAGAGAAATTAGATTCTGTGTTGACTTTAAAAACCTTAACAAGGCTTCATAAATGGACAATTATCCTCTACTGTATCCTCATGAGATTATTTAAATGGTTAGTGGTTCTAAGATGATGTCCTCTTTGGATGGATTTTTAGGATACAATTAGGTATTGTTTAATATAGAAGATAGAATTAAAACAACCTTTGTGACAAAATGGGGAATGTTTTATTATAAGATAATTCCCTTATGTTTAAATAATTTTGGTGATACATTTCAACAAGCAATGGATTTTTCATTTCAAGTTAATTGGAAAATTTATTATTATCTACATGGATGATCTAACAATATTTTTTGAGCATAGGTCATAACATGTTTATCATTTGCAGAAGGCGTTTGATATATGTAGGAGGAATGGAATTTATATTAATTTGAAAAATAGTGTCTTTAGTGTCATTGAAGGTAAGTTACTAGGCCATATCATCACCAAGAAGGTCTATACCTTCATTGTTTAAGTGACACATGCTTATTTTATTCAACATGCAATGAGATGTTTTCAATCTCACAACTCTTCTTTGTACTGTGTTTAATTCTAGAGGACAATTTCCATATAACACTAAATGGACAATGAGATAAAGTATTGTTCTAGTTATGAATGTATTTGATTCAATTGCATCACTATGATCCTCGAGTTGACATCCATGATTAGTTGTGTGATATCTTGACCTCTTACCATTTTTTTGGCTTAATTTTGATGTCATAATCTTGTAGCTTAGCCATCCACTTGCCCTTATGTCCACCCAATACATTCTATCCTAACATAAGCTTTATGGTGGGGTTCAATATTATGACATGAACTTTGTTTTGAAGGATGTAATGTCTGAATTTATTCATAGCTTTGACTAGTGCATATGCTTGCTTGTCCAACATTGAATATTTTAGTGTTGTATCTTTCATATTTGTGCTCATTAAATCAATGGGTTATTCTTATTCATTAATGTTTTTGTGTCAAGACTATTGGTATACTGCAGTCAGAAGTGAATGAATAGAGCTAAAAGTCTCAAGTTAAATCTACACTTATCAATATTAGGGTTTGGATGGTGACATCCTTGATATCTTCAAATGTCGATTTGGCTTGAGGTGTCAACTCCATTTTTACATCTTGTTTTAATGTAGAATTAAATTATCCAATAATCTCTTTAAAAAATAAAATAAAATTATGCACAAAAAATATTTTTCCAAAGAAATACTTAAATTTATTCTTACTATTAGGAAGTGGAATTGTTTAGATTGCATTAGCTCTTTCATGATCAAGAAAAATACCTCATATGTGTAAATAGGGAAGGAGCCAATAATCTACTCAACACATTCCATGAAATACTGGGAAGTTGTCACCCCTCTACAAATGCGACAACACACACAATTATTAAAGTAGGTTATTGTTCACCTACAGTCTTCAAGGACATTCACAATAATGTTAGGACCTGCCACAAATGATAAATGTTCACCAAAAGAGAGATGCACAAAATAATGTCATTACAACTAATTAAATTCATTCAAATTTTAACAAACAAAATAAAAATAATATGTCATTATATTTACATCAAATGTGAATTACATATATAAATCCAATTGCACCCCTACATCTAAGGAGTTTAGGCTTATCAAAAGTAACTAACAACTTCCCTATATTCTCTCTCTAAGAGGTATCTATGTGTGTTTACTCACAACTCACTCACACATACATAATATATTACAATTATATGTCTCACAATAAACAATAAAAAATAATTAGCTCACACGTGAGCACTAACACATGCTTTTTCTAACATTCCCCCTTAGTGAGAACATGGGGAAATAATCATATCTTACAGAAGATTATATTTGAAAACTTTTTTAGACCAGGTACAACTCCATTAAGCTATCTTGTAACCCTCATAAAGGTGTAGCTCCTGAATCAAATTACTAGGTCAAGCTTAGACCCCTTCCCCTGAACTTCCTAAATTCTAAATCTATAAGATTCACAAGCTCCTGAACTATCTAGACAATAATCCATGATAATTTTACCTCAAAATCTTATTCTACCCTAAAAAAGTGAGCTTCTTTTATAATATAGATTTTCACACATGTCGACACAATAGAGGATTTATTTTTGGTGTACCACATAAAATAAACTATAAACATAGATGTCACTACATCATAGTGCATCATCATTGCTAGTGGTTGATGAGAAGCACTATATAGCCTTCAACCTCTATTACCTTCATCGTCTAGTATTACATTACACTACCTACTCAGAGGAATAAGACTGGAAACTCATGTGTATGAAGTTTTTGAGGAGAAATCCCCACACAAGCTTGAAACACTCATCAAATGTCGGGTTGCACTAAAAATTCATCTATGAGGCATTTTTTCAAACACTTTTAGATTTTGATAGATATGCTTTTGAAGACATGACAAGACAGTTTTTCTTTGACTATGATAACTTATTAAATAATCCCTGATACCATAAAGTTAACAATACCATAAGACCTAAACTAAAATAATACTATAGACCTAATAATAAAATCCAAATGAATATTGGATTTAATAACACATTATTATCGATTTAAAAAACACCTTAATACTAATGATGAAAAATTAACCTTTACTTAGCTTTTCCAAACTTGAATTTTATCACATAATTATACCAAACGAGCTATAGGCATATATTGACAATCTACTTTTGTAAACAATAATCTAAACTATAAAAGCTAACCTATTGACTATGCCAACAATAACAAGTAACATTTAATTAGAACAAAAGAGGACTTGATACTATAAACATTAAAAAAATAAATTATGAATTACAAACAAATAAAGACTTATATCCCATATGGCATAATTATAATTAACGACTCAAAATAAAATAATATTTATGTCTTTTTAACCATCACTCAAACCTAAACAATAAGATCTCTATAATAACAAACAAAAAATAACAGATGCTATCAGATTACACTCTTTGTATGCCAAATAATGAATTTGGTTCATATTTGAACACACAAAATAACATAATACATCATTATATTTACATCAAATGTAAATTACGTATATAGATCCAATTACACCCACACCTCAAATGAGTTTAGGCTTATGAAAACTAACTAACAACTTCCCTATATTCTCTCTAAGAGTTATCTATATGATTTTACAAACAATTTCTAACAACTCACTCACACATCCACAATATATTACAATTATATTTCTCACAATGAACAATAACAAACATATCAGCTCACACATGTGAGCACTAACACATGATTTTTCTAACAATAACTTGTAATTAAAAGTATACCTTTCACCCAATGGGGACTTGACCTTGTTAGTGTCATTAATCCCAATTTCACAAATGGTCATAAGTTCATGTTGACAATGTTGACAAGATTTTATGTTGCTACACTTTATTTTTATTTCATTGACTCGCCCAATGGCTAGACGTATAAACTTACAACATTATAGAAATCACCATGGAATGGGTGATTTTCCTCTGCATATGAGACGGGAAGTTCCCTCGTATGAGTGGGGTGTTTGGTACTTTTAAATAGAAAGTACAAAGGAAACAAAAGGGGGGAAAAATGATAGAAAGTAGAGGGAAATGAAAGAAAAAGAAGAAAGATAATAAACCCGCAATGAAATAAACATGGAAGGCCATATGGATAACTTAGAAAGAAATGTAAATGAGTGGAAACCCTTTCTCTTGTATGATAACAATAACATGAACGTAAAATTTATGGAGGATGAAGTCATTTGGAAGCACAAAATCATTATTGTATCCAAATTGCATGCATATGGCACAAAGACCATCTATAAAGATTCACAACACAAAGTTTACATCATTAGAGTTACACATACAATGAATAAAAAAACATTATTGAATTTGTTTAACTATGAACATCAAATCAGATTCTGTAACTACATAAAATTAACACCCTTAATGTAACATTCATATTACTTGATTGTATTCTCATATTAATAAATTTAGAAAAGTTTATGTACATACAAAAAATTGTAGCTAGCCTTCTTCTAGTACTGAGAGAAAAGAAGAACCAACCTTCATTTACAATGAGAACCCTATCTTTTTATTTATATTTGTATCTCCAAAGTAGTTAGGTAACTAATTTGAATCTAACTCAACTTAGGACTAAACTTAACTCAATTTTCGTTGACACTCTAAATGTTTTTATAGTTTACACATTATAATATTTAATTAACTCATAAATGATTATTGTTAAATTCAAGCCCAAAGAATTTGGCCACCTTATCATGTTCAAGACACTGAGAGGGAACCATTAAGCTTGGTCCATTGGATAATAGGGTCCAAATTTCCACTTCACTACTAGGAACACTCTTCTTTGATCACATGAGTCATCCCAACTTAACACGATATTATTTGAGACTCTTCTTGAGATATTTGGTTTGGATATTCCATGTTGCCACTTGGATCCTTATTGCTGTGAATAAAGTCTTAATCTTGATTTATTTGATCCATCAACAACCTCAAGAACTTTATATAGGAAAAATATCACCACCTTTATTGTGTTCACTCACAAATTCATTATTGACTTGGGCACTTTGTTTGACATTGATTGAGCATGACATTTATATTCTCCACTTTAAAAAATTTAATTTTTTGCTTTGTAAGTCATTTAATGATTATAATAATTTTTTATTTTTTAAAATATCTTCTTTTACTATGGCAGCCTAAAAATATCATTTTGGATGCTCATGAACAACCAAAATCAATTTGTAAACTTCATCTCTATCTTTGTTTCAACCATGCAACTGAAAACTCAGCTGAGAAATGGCATTTTGAAACTTAGAAGGGTGCTTTGTAGTATATGTGGCTTCTTATGGCTGTATCAACTCCTTGAATGACATCCCATAAGCATGAGAATGGTGTCTTGAGGTTGGAAAAACAATCTTTAAACCTTTGATTTGTCATTATAACATCTAAAAATATCTTATTTATCTCTGTCACATCAAGAACATTCATATGGGTGACTTGTTTGTCTTCATTCACAGTTATATATTACTTTTGTCTTCTTAAAAAACCTTTTGTTGAGTGTGTGGTGCCTTGTTTTGTCCTTATTAGTATCTAAAAACAATGGTGAATGGATGAGAATGCATTAAAAAATTCTATATCTACTCAAATCGTATTGTATGACATCCAACGTCTGCTTGGAGAATGGTGCTTGGGAGATTAAGTGGTTGCTCAAAAAATTTACATGAAAATTTGACCTCTAGGATGGCATTTCAATCTTAAAAATGGCACTTCACTTTTCTGATTTTTATCATTTTTACTTCAAACATGGAAAATGGAATTGTACATGTGTGTGTTTATTTTGAGATTTAACTATCCAACATGGCATTTAAAAATAGAGGGGGTTGTGGGTTAAAAAAATAAAAAAAAATGTCTCTTGAATTTAAATAAAAAATAAAGTGGCAGAAAATTTTACGAGTTTCGAATTATGGAATTAAGAAACTTCCAGTTAAAATATTTGAGGTAAACTCTAAAATATATTTTTTATGAAAATTTTTAATAGTTTTGTATTGCTGTAAATCCTACAAAAATTCTGACTTGAAAAGTTTTAAGAAAACTCCATAAATAATACGCACTTTGGAGAATTTTACAAGTCTCACATTGCTACAAAGTCTATTAAAAACTCCACTTTTTGAAAAATTTATGAAAAACTCCAATTTTTTAACAATGGTAAAAACTCAAAGATATTTTTAAATATTCAAGAAAAGACCCATGATTGCACTATGAATGCAGAATACCATTAAATCTTTGTTTTTTATTTTAATGTTTTATTGAACATATTTTCATAAAATAAATGATTTTATCTATTTTTTTGACTCACATGTAGTTCTACCTTGACATTTAGCTTGACAAATTTTATTTAGGTACTTTCAAAGATGTACTTTTCTAAAAAATAATTTTGATGCTGAAATGAGTAACTTTCAATTAATTTTCAAATGAAAATGAGATTAGATAAATGCTAAATCATCTTGAAGAAGCGTTGATCACAAAAAAATGTTGTGTGCAATAAGCATACAATTAATGGGCTAGATTAGATATTTGGGGAGAGGGGAGAGGGGAGAGGGGAGAGGGGAGAGAGGGCCCCAGCCCTATATATCTATCTGGGTTAGATCTATCTAAGGGGGGCTCCCCCCTATATAGATCTAACCCAAATAGATATAGAATAGATAGGGCTTGGGGGGGGGGTGCCAAAAAAATACTTATTCATAATAAAATAAATAAGTTTTTAGTACCATCAAATACAAATTCTTGATCAACTCCCTATATCATTTTTTCCAAAACAAATAAATGCCAAAAATCACTTTTTCTGAGGTCAATATGCATGCTATGAAATTTACTCGCACATGATTTTATTCTTGAAATGACTCTCTCAACATGGAAACCAAAGTGAAAAAGGTTGAAGGTAAAAAATACCTACAATATTCACAAGATGACATCGAAACAATTAGTTAATTATTATTGTTGGTGTACTCAAAACTTTCATGTGTGAAGTTTTTAAGTACAATAAAAAACAACAAACTATTGTACACAATGGATTGAGGTCATCGAAAAAAATAAAAACACAGCTATAGAAGTCATTAAATTCCTTAGAGATAACATCATTACATGGTGGCACTCCTTTCTCCTTGGTTTATGATAACAAAATTATGTTTTAATTTATAGAGTTTGCAGAATGGGCATATGAAAATAAGACTATCCTAAAGTTCTCATTCAATTATTACCCAAAGGGAATAGAGTGGCAGAATCCATAAATAATAATCTTATTAATGTTATCAAAAAGTCCACCATGAAGAGACCAAGATATTAGCAGTTACTACTGAAGTATGTGTTATGGGTTAACGAAACCCAATATAAGCAAGCTTTCAAATCATCTCGATTCTTGTTTGTTTATGGATAACAACTAGTATTTTCCATTACACTAAAATTTTGAACCTATCAGTTCATGTAGGAATATATGAAAGGAAATGATAAAGTACATTCATGATTGCTTAATATCTTTCAAATGGATGATGTACGAGATGAATCCCTTCAAAATTTTAGCAAAAATGAAGATATTATGAAAATATGGTTCAATAAGAGATCAAATATCAAAGATTTCATAATTTCAAACTTGGTCTTATTATGGGACAAAGCCCATGAGAATAAAGTTCAACACATGAAATTGTACCCTCTGTGGATTGGTCCATATTAGATCCAAAAAATATTGGGAAATAACCTTTTTCAAAATAAAGGACTTGCAAGAAAATGATCTGCCACTAATGTTGAATGGACAATACTTGAAGCATTACTTCTTGGTTGTGCCATTCTCATCTCTCTAAGATAGACTTTTAGTTTTAGTTTAGGAGTAGTTTAGGGGTAAAGTAGCTAGATTATTATGTTTTATATTGTTTCATTTTCATAATTTAGATGTTTCTTTATTGTTTTCTTAGAATAATTTGTTTTATTTAGAGTGGTTGTTGATATGATAGTTCAATAAGTTTTGTTGAAGAAATGAAATAGAGAAACTTAAAACATGCTTTCACATACCTAATTCCTAGAAGACTTGACCATTTTCTAGATCTCATTTTGGCCACATCACCTAAATCATTCCTTTAGAGGCCTAAGTTGTATTCAATTGGTTGATACAACTAGATTCATTGTGAAAGTGTCAAAATTTATGAAATTGACCAACTTTTGAGTAAATTATAAAAATCATGTTTGATTTATTTCTATTATCAATAAAGAACTAGGATTTCATTTTACAATTGTTACATGAACAAAGAAAGGTATTTGCATTGAAAGGGAGTCAAATTTACACTTTCCACATTAAATGTTACCTTGAGGTATATAAAGAAGCAAAAAAAATATCATTTGTGATAATTTTTTTATGACCATCCTTATACCTTGGCTTTATCCATTCCCAACCCTTTGAGAAATATATAAGGAAAAAAATAAAAGAATGAGAATATGAAATCTTATATCTATATATCATAAAAGGATGGTTCAAGCAACCTCTGTTGTGGTTATAGATACATGACTGGTAATGGAGCAAGGTTTAAAGTGGATCCAAAGGTAACTATGTTGGGGCTATATAAATTTGGATAGAAACAAAGCAATGCCCAAGCCTTCCCCATCCCAAACTATATATATCAAGTAAGATCCTTCAAAAAGTTTAAATCAAGTGATCAATCTTAAGAATCAAAAGCCTTAGAGGTAGTGTGAATGAATCTCTTTACATACACTTTGAATCTTCAAATAAGCAAAGACCTATTATGTTATGTGGTAAGACTAAATCTTGTTCCCTAATATTTATTAGTAGTATAAAACATCCCTGCATGGCTTAGGTATTTCCAAAAGTGAAATTAGAAATTCTGAAATCTAAATGCTTAATAATGTTTTCCCCATAGAAATCACCATTGATTTTGACCAACATGCACCATTCTTTATCAAGAAATGGAGGGGCCCTTTTAATTTAAAAAAATAAAATAAAAAATAAACTGCATATAGGCCAAGGTATATTTGAGACTTAGCTGCAATAACCTTGATCATAATACTTAGTCTCTTATGTGACCTTTGTGAACCCATTTCAATGAAACTTAGCAGCCACCTCAAATATGTATGCAAAGACCCTAAGTTAGTAATTATGATATATTTGCTATGAGAAGCTAACAAACACAATCCAATTTCACAGTCATAACTTATTATATTCATACATCCACATGGTTTATTTTTGGGTTATTTACACCTTTGAACCCCATGCACCTCATGACCCATTGTGTAGTCCACATGTTTTATTTAAAAACTCTATTTACCCAATGGTCATGTATGCTATTTATTTTATTTTAAAATGTATGATCATGGGTAGGTATTTTTTTCTTTTATAGTGAATGGATGTGTGGGATTATTAAGTGGAATTTATATCTCAACACATAAATATATTTCATTGGTAGTGTTTTTATGCTTTATGACTATGTGAATACATGACCACATGATCGATGCCACATGTTTTGTTTGATGTTGCTTATATTTTCACATATTATGTATATATCATCAAATCATGAAAATAATTATGACTTATTTATATTTTGTGTGAAGGAATATATGCAAGCAACATTACATTGGATTTTAAATTTTAATAATTCTGTATAGTCACACTTGATCATTATGTTAATAAAATGGAACTCAATAATTTTTTGACCTTGTGACCAATAGCTATTTGATGAACACCACATGTTTGACTCAGATGACATTGCCTATAATTTGGATTAAAATTATAATGTAAAGGCCATTAATGCATTGTTTCTTGATTATAGATAAAGCCACAATTTCCATATGTTTAGATGTAAAATTAATAATTTCAACACATCCATGTAATAGGATATTAAATTAGAGGCTACTAGAAGACTCTATGACTCAATTCAATCAGATGGTAACACATGTTAATTTTTGATTGCACAAAATAAAGGCAACGAAAGTTAGGTAGTGTATTTCATAGGATATGAAGCTAAATTTAATAACCAAACAAATCCATGCAAAGCAATATAGTGAACACTTATACTTTGTGCGCTTTATGACATTGAGGTCATTTGATTATGACACATGTATGAATGGAATGCCTCATTCATCAGTCAGACAATCCAACAAAGTAAATAAAAAATCATTTATGAATAATGACTAATAAAATAAAAGTCACTATGTGCCATTAATCCACATATTTTAAAGTTGTGTGATGTGACAAAAGATCCTTTTCAAAGATTTGAATTACTAAGTTAAGGCATGAAAAATTAAATGATACCAATTTGATTGTAAAGGGTCAACATTGATAACATAGTTTACAGAGCCAAGAAGTATTCTGATTCAAAATAGATCAAGATAAGCTTAAAAAACATATTGTGACCTACCCAATCTTTGAAAAAAGAATTTTAATTACACATACAACATAAAATGGTTGCAGCTTCATCCTTTTGGCCCTAAAAAAGAATATAGGGACACAACTTGTTCACCCAACATTCTCCAATATCACCATTAAAATACCTTGTTCAGAGCAATAAAAGAAGCTCATTCCATATTAAATAACAAGGGAATTTTTTGGGATGTTCTACATGTACACATCATGGACATCCTCCATGGTTTTTATTTTTTCACATCGCACAGATCTATCAAAAAGATTTACATCAATCCCTACTAGGATGATATAGTGGATTTATAAAAAGATGGTCTTCATCGAGTGAGCACTAAGTTCAAGGTATTTTTATGTGTGAACTTGTTATGTTGTGTATTTATTAAATGCATTCTTAAGGATGATGTAATTCATTATCCTAGCTTACAAAATAGGGTATATTTTTTTACCTGGATTACTTTTGAAAGCTACTATAAATTTCCATAACTTGATTTCATTTAAAATTAGGTGGTTGTGTGGAAATGGTTGGAGGAAAATGACCTCATGGAAGTTATTAAGGATTGGGCTAAAGAGAAAGAACAATAAGGCAACAAGGGAGATGTTTATTCCTACACAATCAAGATTTTCATAAAACAAGATAGGGCTAACATGGTCCTAATGAACAAGTTATATGGAGTCATCAGTATTATAAATGTAAATAAAAATTGGGTCCCTCTGCTTGCAATGATGATCAATGAAAGGAAGAAATTAAATTTATGAGAAATTATCTCCTACAACTTGAAGCAATAAATTCAAGGAGCCAAGCAGGAATGCAATTTTTATATGATTTATTATTTGGTTGATGCATGTTGTGCCACCGTAAAATCTAGTCATGATTATTTTTGTAAATGGCCTCATTCTTCTAGTTCCCCAATCTATGTGTTATATCAAAAATTCTATGTTCATCATTCAGAGGGTATTGAAGTTTTTTTCAATTATTTTTATCCCCTAATAAATCAAGCAATTAATGAGCGTCCCATGTCAATATTATTTGAATAAATGAAGGAGTCAATCAGAGAATTTAAAACAAACTCATATTACAATTTTTTCACTATAATTATAATTGAAGGGGTATTGGTTGCCCCAATTAAGCTCCCATATTATGTCCCAAATGGATTGGCCACATAGGAAATTTCATACCACTATATTACTGGGGTTGTTAGAACTCACAAGTCGAGATAACAAAAACCCTTCCCATTTAGGATAGGAAGAACAATGCATGTGATTTACCTCCATGTTTAAGTGTTATCAACTCACATAGGGTATTTTAGATTGAATGATCATGATTTAATTCATTTGAATCCCAAAGGGAAGGTTGCCGATCATTTGGATGAATTGAGAGGAACGCTTAATGCGACCTACCATCATGTTTAACATGAAGATGATAAATACTATCTAAATCTAGAAAATATGGAGGAAATGTTATAAAATTTGAAATCAACAGGTTTCCTTGTTTCGTCATCAAGGCCTTAACCTCAACAAACATAAGGTATTGAAAAGAGGTGGAATGTTACATTGTTACCAATGAAAAAAGATCCCCATGAAACTAATATATACCTCAAAATAAAAGTTCTATAGGTGGCACCCTCCGTCTTAGCATCATCAACACCAGATATCACTACTTAGTAATAAGATATCCTCTTTTTTCTTATGATTTTATGACACCTGTGCATATGGCCCTAGTTTTTATTGATTTGGAGTCATATATGTTTTCTATTTCTCTTGTTACTATGAGTATAATGAGTTAGGTAACATCTCCAATTTATACTATTTCATCTCATCCACCAGGTTTTACTCATGTCTACACTAGACAATCCATAGCTTCTTATTTTGCCCTAAATGCACCAACTATAGGAACTACTTCCACTACATTATCATAAACAACTAAGATGACTACTATATCCACAATGGCTTCTATCAGTGTCCCCATGACCATCCCATTTTCTAGTGCTATTATTAATACTATCTATAACTGTTGCCATTACAAAAATATATCAAATTATTTCAAAGGTCACTAAACACAATATTCTATTGTTTCCCCTTATGTCGTAATAGTGACAATTGGTCCATATTTATTTATAAGTTGTTCCCCTAATATGGTTTTCCCCATTGTAATTATTGCAGAGATGATCCAAATAATGTATTTGGATGCCATTGCATTACCATTAGAGGTACCTTTCAATACTTTAAAAATTCCTTCATTCTCATGCATACACCCACTTCACAAGAAATAAAGTCCCTTACAATCACTCCAATTTCATCCATTTCTTCACCCACTATTGTCACTTCACCACCATTGATCACCGTTTCTATTGTGATCACTCTCACTTTATCCACTCTAAAAACTTTGCCTCCATATCTGGATACTTAGTAGTGTCTCAACAAGGATAATATATTCATAATGATTGATTTCACAATATGCAATTAGTGAAAACTCACAAGTCTGAGATAGTTATCTAAGATAAACCAAAGGCAAGATTATAATTTGAGAAAGCTACCAAGAAGTTGAAGAGAATAATAAAAATAAAGTTCACTCAAGATGGTTCTCTCCCTTTGTGTGAGAGGAAGAAGAGTTGATTTCTTTGTTTAAGAAAAGAAAGGGACCAACCAAAAATGTAGCCAAATCCCTTGACTATTCAAGTAGTGATGAGGATTTCCAATAAGATCTAGAATTAGTGGTAAGATATTATAATCAAATTACAAAAAATTTAGTCAAAGGGATAAAATACAAAGTTAGAAGGTTAGAAGTAGAAGAAAAAATCAAGGTCATTAAGACTATACTAAATAAAGTTGAGAATCCTTTGAGTTCACTTTTTGATTCATTGACTGGAATTCATGAAGCTAGATTGAAGAATGAACTATAACTGGTCAATATTCAGAGTTATTTGGTATAAAATTTTATGGTTGAGAAGAATGTCAACGTAATTTCTCATGTATCGAGTAAGGGCATGCTCTCTATCCTCAAGTTGATGACATTGTTAGACATCAACTTGTGCTAAATATTCTTAACCAACACATAGACTTATTTTAAGGATACATCAAAAAATGTGAATGCTTCAATCACTTCACTTAATGGATTCAAGGAAGATATCCTAGAAATTTTCAGGGAGGCTCACATGCCTAGATTGTTCACCCCAGATAATAGTTTGATAAACCTCATTAAGTTTATAGGTTTTATTAATAGTTTCATTGCTTCATAAGAGGAAAATGATACAAGAAAATAGGAGAGGTGTTCAATGGTTTCTTTATTTTTTTACTTGTGTAGCTAAAATAATGGATAAAGTCAAGACAACAAAGGCTTATCTTGGAGGCCCCCTGCACCAACGTGCATTGTTTATGGAAAAATTTGAACTGCATTTTAAGAGGCTAATAAGGATTGATGACGACTGTTAACTATGCATACAAGCCTAAAAATGCAAGCAAATGGCCATGTGATGAGTGAAAAAGTGATAAGTATGAAAGGGGTTTGGAAAGTGAAAGTTCTATTTTCAAATTTTTGTTTGAAGAACATACATATTTTAGTTTTAAACTTTAGTTACTTTGGATTAGAATTTAATGTGGACTGCTTTTTTGGATTTGGAATTACCCATCCTTTTATTATAAATTCATTTGTAAAACTCTTGTTAAGCAAGAATAATTTCATAGACTTGGTACGCTTGTGAAATCTTTGTGGATGTTCATTAAGTTTGTTGTGTTTCTGCTTCCTCAAAATCTACAATTAATGTTATAAATTTTTTAGCATTACTGTGATAACTATATGAGATTTAATTGATTTCACGTGAATTAGTTAGACTGAGTAATTAACTAATCAAAATTCCCATATAGTTAATTGTGTTAAAATTTAATTGTTGTGGATGAATGTGCCTTTTTTTGTAATTCAATATGGTAAAATTTATCTTACTGTATTATGTTATGGAGTTTCTAACAATTCATCCTTAAATGTTCAATTCTGTTTTTGAAGGTTTGAGTGAATACTAGACATAATAAACATTGGCTTAGGTTATAGAGAATCTCATAGGGTGTCCACTTTAGAAAAGTTATTTCAGTGTGAAATATGGACTTTTATTTTCTATCCTTCCCTTTCCTTCTTTTTTTTCTTTTTTTCTTTTTCTTTTTTTTTTGTGTGTAAGAATTTTCTCTTGCAATATAGCAATATTTTTAATACCCATCATTAGATTAGTTTAGACAGTCTATTAGATGAGACTAATTTATCTGTAGGAAAAAATGTTCTCAACCAAGTAAGAATCATATTGTTGACCACGTTATTTCCACTACTTGGTTATTGATAAAACTTCATTCTTTCAAATTATACCTTGGATCACTTTGGTGGTCCTAAAATGAGAGGGTAAAAACCCATCAACTTGTTGGAATAGGTTACAAACTTGTATCGATGGATTGATCCCTGAAATATTGATCGTCTTTCCACTCTCTCGACTTTTTTCTTTTTTACTCACAATACCCTTTAGAAAAATAAAGTAAAAAATGTCCATTTAAAAGAAGAGACACTAAATTTAGCATATTTTAATATATTTTCCTTTTTTAATAAATTAAGGAAAGGTTGTTTATATTTTTTCCACTCTTAAACTATATTTATCTCACAAATTTTGCCAAAAAAACACCATTGATATCATAAATAAACTTATTAAGCCATATCTATTTCACAAGTTTTATTAAAAACACCATTGATATCATAAATAGACTTATTGACCAGACCTTTTTCAATGGGAAAGCCATGTCTATTGATTAAAAATTTGGTAGTGGCAAAGTATGTTGAAGGTGACAAGAAAAAAAGTAGATAGTTATATTAAATTCAAACCTTGAATTATACTAAATACCACATCGTAGATAACTAAAAACTTATCTAAATAATAATAGAAATAGTCAAATTTAAAATCACAACCGATTGAGGAGTTCATGTGCCACTTAGGAAAAAATATTAGTTTGATGACTTTTGGCATATTTGATTTTCAACCATTTTAAAAAATATTAGTATGTGTCTCTGTCATTTTCCAAATGCATTTTGTGGAGATTACAAACACACATCAAATTAGCATGAGGAAATTCGAGTAAATTGGCATAAGTTGAAAGAGATAAAGGTGACTTAAAATTCTTAGCATATCTAATCATGATGTAATATGAATGTTCTCTCGCTTAATGATTAAATTTATATTGATTTATTTTTAAAATTGAGTTAATATTTATAAATAATAATTTGAAAAGGATATGATATTAAATTGATTATATAATAAAATATGTTTGGTTATAATTTATTTGTATTTATTGATGGATATATGTATTTTGATTATCACAATCGAATATTAAATTTAACGATTGATCATATTTATTTTATAAAAAATTGATAATCATTATCACAATTATCTATTTAACATTGTCTTTTATATGTTTACACTTCATAACAATAAAAAGAAACATAAACTAATTAATATCTATATGCGTGCTTGTGTGTGCATATATATATATGTGCATATATAAGCCACTAAAAAAAACTAAATTATAAAGTGAGAATGAAGTTTGCAAACAATACATGAGTCGTCCAATATATATTCACATGAAAAAAAATAAAAGGGGATATAGATGAAAAAATATGAGCTTGAGGAGTGTGTCTTGGTAGAGAATGCATTTGGCATATAAAAAGGTGCTTGCTAAGTATTCATAGCTCATCAAATAAGATTTTTTAATTATTTGAAATAAATAAAATTAAAACACTAAAATAAAAATCTAAAATATAGTCAAGCACATGCAATAGTATTAGGAGGAGATAAATCATCTCTTTGAGGGAGAGAGTCCCAAGTAAAGGGCTTGATTGATTTGGAATTATGCAACACCTAATTATCTTGTTCATCATATATGTTAATAGTTAAAGGAATTGAAACTCCCCATCTAATTGGAGGAGGAATCAATACATCAATTCCCTACACTTATGGTTTTAGAGAATCTAACACCATGAAGATCCAAAAATAGGTTTTTCATTAGCAAGTAGACTCTACCCACCCTATTGAATTGGAGGATGGACAAGAAACAACTATTAAAGTGACTCCACCATCATCTTGGTGTGAAAATAAGAGAATCTTATGACATAATACTAGGGGAAATTATTTTCATGGTTGACAACGCTCTTCGTAATGGTTAATAAAGTTCTACGAGTGTATAAACACAAGAACTTTATCCATTTGAGCCTAGATCTTAAGACACACAGATGTGAGCAAGGGTTAAATTTGATGATCAAACCTACTTGTCAAGTAATTTTATTATGACAATTATCCATAAAATATTGCACTTCAAAAGTTAGGATAATTCATCTTTAAAGAAAGAAATATCAAAGATTGAATATTTATTTATTATAATCATTCATAATTTTTGAGAACCCATGAAAACATTGCCCCTTCATCCCATACACTTTTGAGAATTTGTCCTTTATATTTTATGGTTAGAAAGCTCAAATATGTTCATAAAATGGTCAAATTTAATCCCTGGATGTGAACATATATGATTTTTTTCATTAATAAAAAATTGCTAAGATATAAGATCCTTGCTGAAAATATCATAGTTTATAGATTTTTAGAATTGGAAGAAAATAATAACTCTAAAGAACTTCTAAATAAAAGTTATGTAACTTGGTCAATATGTAGAATCCTAAAATGGAGCTATGTTCCAAGAAACGGGTTAAGGATGAGAGGGAGAGTAAAGACTATCAATCCATTTATAGGTACCATGGGTGTGAGGAAAAGTCCAGAAAGATGCTTCAAAGCATTCATCATATTACAACCATGAAACTTCGGATAAACAATTTCCATGTGATGTAGTCGTGCACCTAACAATAACCCTTGATACTCTAAACACCACATAAACTGAGTAAACTTTGGCTCTCATTAAGCCTTCTAAATGTGGTAAAGATGAAAAATAAAAGTCTTGGACAAGATTTTAGACCCAATTAGTTGTTAAGCTTGTCAATAAATGAGAAGAGGCTAAGAATTTTGTATAACAATCTAGGATAATATTTTTTGAAAGGTGTATCAAAGTTCTAACGCTAGCCTTTCCACCAAATAAATGGTGGTTAAAAACCAAGATTATGTATCAAACATTAGGCATGAGCTCTTGGATTAGTAGGATGAAATGAATATCACACGTAAGAAGATTGCATCAATGGGCCATGGAGTCCAATCTTGTAAAGAAAGAATATCATGCATAATATGAATGCTCTTTTTGATTAGCTTAGGTGCCTTAATTATTAGATTCTCTATTGCTAATTGTAGGTTGTTAATATTAATGGTGGGAGACCACCATAAGGTGTAGTAATTGAAATAAATAACAATCCTAAACCCATCACCTATACATTTTAAAATGATTTAACAGACTAAAAGGCTTTCTAAATGTTATAGGCAACAAAAGTGACTTCAGTTCTAACTAAGGTGATGGCAATGATCAAGATGTGAATCCAAAGCTTGATCCAAACCTTCTTACCATAGGGAACACCAAAAAAAATGTAATGTTTGAGAATAATTTTCCAAACCTCATGTCCTTTAAGAATCTGAACAACCCATTTAGCACACATGGTAATACTCTGTCTATGGACATCGATAATGACCATTCCTCTTTTTTCTTGAGGAAAATAGTAGATATCCCAGGACACTCTATAAAAATCACCAATCTGCTTGGAATTATCCCAAAATCTTTATCTTATAAACCTGGTAAGCTTGTCATATGTTTCCTTAGATGGATCCCAACAAGAGTAATAACAAATATGGGTAGTCAAAATAAATTTGGTACAAACCTGGAATTTAGCAACCAAAGATAACTGATTGGTAATCTAGTAGGAAATATTCTTATTTACCCATTGCAAAACATATTTCCAAATGGAAGATGATGAGGTTTTAAATGAAAAATGGGTGTCAATAAATATGAAAATCCCTCCTTTCTCAATTTACTTCTAGTTGAGATAATATAGCTACTCAAGCATAAGACATCATACTGTGCTGATAATGCTGAGTTTTTATCCATTGTAGGTTTGAACTTGAATATTTTTAGAAAGTGTTAATGCATGAAAGAGATTCATTGAACATGAAGCCTCATTCTATGAAAATTCTAGAAAAGAGTCATTTTCAAGATGACCATTAAGAAGGTGAGTCTTTTTATCAAGGAGAGTAATGCATTTAATAAGACCTTTCTAAGCTCTATGAGCTAGTAGATACCCAAAGGCCTCATAAATGAGAATGCTAGAGAAGGAGAAAGTGGACATCCTTGTTTGATTGAGTAAAATGACAAAATATCTTAGAATTATGAATATTGATACCTAGAAACTTTGAAACATTTGTAAAAAGGGTTTGAACCACAAAGATTAAAAGAAACCCTAAATCTTAATACTTTCAACATGGCAAGAATGAATGGCCACTCAATACAATCATAATATTTTTCAAACTTAAGTTTGAGAAACATAACTCATTGTGTGGAGGCATGATCCCACTCCATGCTCTCTGAAATTGTGATAATATTGTAAATAATATAACAAATTTTGAAAAAAAAAGTTTGTTATGGTTGAACAATTACAAGAAGAGTAGAATGTAGATGAAATGAAAGAGGTTTAGAAAGGATCTTATAGAATACATTCAATGAGATGATATGCCTCCAACTAGTACTTAACTTTAGGTCCCAAGCCTTAGGAATAAATTTGATATTGCCTCTATTTATAATGTATCATAAGGAATTAGACTACAAAATCTCTATATAATCCTAAAGCAATTTTGGTCCTATAAAATTCACAGTGACTTTATAAAATTCACTAGGAAAACATCCATGCTAGGGACTTTATCATTGGCCATATTAAGGGGAGCAACATGAAGCTCCTTTAAAGAGAATGGATCATATCACATATATTTTCCAAAGGGGATAAAATTATAGGGGACAACATCAAGACACTCTTGAAGAGTTTAGGCTCGCTCTTAAGAGTCAAATTTTTCTTAAAAGAATAATTTATAACAATATTGGAAATCTAAATAAGCTCAATTAGTCATCGATGGGAAAATTTGATTGATTGCTTTGATTCTCTCCACCCTGATTCACCCATAAGATTTGAAAAACTCTTTAGAAGATTTAATTCCAATTTTAAGCCAATGAAGGCGGACATGGGTTTGATCCCCTTTAGTCTCGTAGCTCTCCACAAGTTTAAGCTGGTGTTTTAGATGAGTGTCTATGTATTGTAATTGAACATTAAATGGTTTAAGCTTGAGCTAGGAATAAACCTTATTGGATTCCTTAATGAGAAAATAAACAACCCTTTATCAAATTCTTGCCACATGCTTGTCATATTGTCTAAAATAGGATGCGGTACATGCAATGGCTTCAATCTACCAAAAAATATAGTTGGAAGCATAAGGAGGTTGTGGTACTAAATTTGTGTGCAAACCAAACAACTCCAAAAAATTACCTTCCACATAACATGCCCAACAACCATCTGATTCACTCAACATGTGAAGCTCGCACGTGTTGTATCCATGCATGGTACCATCCCATGTCATCATGCATAATGGTTATGTCATGTCATCATACATATAATTTTTGGCTATGTGCATAAAACAAGGCTCCATGAGATCCCCTCCAAGTTTCCCCACCTTGTACCTATTACCCCTCCATGCAGGATTTCCTTGTCTCAAAACTATTAAAATCCCAGAATAACAATGAGAAGTATGGTCTTTCTTCTTACATTTTTTACTAATGGTTGGATCTATATTTTAGAAAGAAAGGTAATGGACCTACTTAGATTTATCTTGTTGGAACTATTGTTTTTTTGGTACGGATATGGAAAAGCTAATGTATATATAATTGCGGAAGATATGGGTGGATAGTCTTCTTTTTCTGTTACATATAAACATTTTTTTATCCTAGATATGCCTTTTGTAAGTTTTTAACCTATAAGATTTTTAATATGACAATATTTTGTTGTGATCTTTTTAATTTTTTTTTTTAAATTTTATATATTAATATAAAAAGGTAAGGGATCTAATAACCAATTTTTACCTATTTAAAAAAAGGGAAAAAAGATGACTAAAAAACTCAATAAAAGATTGACCATATAGCCTCATGTCTGTAACACTTTCATACTTTCATGACTTTGTGACTTCATTTCACAAAGACTAAAGTTTGTTTTAAAACATCAGAAACACATTGAGACTCTCCTATGTGTCCTCTCTTACTACCGCAAGTTATTTAAATTTGTGTGTATTATTTTTAAAATATGTGACCATAATGTGTTTTATGTGATATATATAAGAAAAGCTATAGTCTCTTTAAAAAAATCAAATTTAAAATTCTAATGGATTTGCACAGTTCTTAAGGCCACCATGAGAATAAAAGATTTGTGTGACGTTGTGGCTTCATGGTTTCTGGGTAATTGCCATGTATTTGTTTCATATAAAAAAAATATTTAAAAATGATATATTCACTTTATTAATGTTTTTGAATATAATTGTGATGTGTTTATTTATTATATAAGGAAAGTGAGCTGATGTGAAAATAATATGCAATAAAATCAAAAAATATAACGGATTTGTAGATTTATTTCTAACCCTAAGTTTTGGATAAAGATCTTATGGGGTTAGAGTTAAGAATATAGAAATGAATAAGTACAAAGGTGACAAACAAATCTATAATAAACCAATTAATTGAAAAACTTAGATAAAACATATATTGAATTTATTATGTTGAGATATGCTAAAAATAGAAGTATATTTATGATAAATATTGCAATGATATTGAAAACAAGATACTTAACTGGTTCTGATGCTAACATAGATTTGGATTCAGAACATGTAAGACAGACTACAAAAAGATTTTGGATCAATCATCAAATTCTAAAAATTTGACTTTTATAGCCTCAGATACTTGCATCGACCTAGACGGTTACGCAGATGTTTCTATCTAACTCTGATACATGTGTCCTATATGAAATACCTATTGGATCTGGATACGACCACCTAAAATAATATGGGTTCTGTATCACTTTCATTCTAGTGTGATCATATCTAAATCATGGGTTGTTGTTCCTTGTCAAATGAGCAACCCTAGTTATTTTTTATAGTGGCTATGGAAAAAATGGGTTAGGGGGCACATGGTGTCGAGCTGCCCCAAATACCACTCTATCGATTAGCATTACCTATATATAAAATACTTTTAAGAGGACCTCATACTTATGTAATTCTCCCCTATGTATTGGCTTGTGTGTGAATTATGCAATGTGTGATAAGCAAGTACATCAGTGGGCTTGCTTATAACTTAGAAAATATAGTTCATGGAATCATAGGAGAAAATAAAGAAGTTTTACTCACTTGAGTGCTTGATTGAATTGCCTTTGATAAGTTGCCTTGTGAGTAGATACAAAGTTGTTAGGTCTGTGCTAGGTGAGGAATGGATGAGGATTGATCATGTATTTGTACCAATTCCTTTGGAGAATATCACACATAAAATCACTTAGGCTAACAATAGGTATACATTACATTTGAGATTTGAATGAATTTAGGGTACTAGAGACTTGCGTCAGATTAGGATATTTGCATCAACATAAGCGTCTAATTGGGACACAAGTGTCCAGAAAGTAGAAAGGTAGGTATAGGTCCATAAATTTAAAATATGGAAGATAAGTAGGTTTAAATAATTGCGGGAAAGATAAAAGGTTTGGGTCATCCAAATGACATTGGTCAGGCTAAGAGATAAGCAATGAGCATAGAGAGATAGTAGACACAAGCCTTTCAGTAATAGGAAAGGTATAGAACTGAGAGGAATAACTAATGTTTATATTTACCAAGTGTACAAGATTGATGTGCTATATAATTCATAAATAATATCTACATTCCCCCTTTAATATAGTAATGAAATTATTGGTTTAAAGGAGAAGAAATGCATACTTAGATGTGTATATCACACCTTTCCTTTGCATGAGCTCAACTTGAGTACTTTGCCAGTGACTGACATACAACCAAGAACATGTTATAGTATGTAATCAATGCATATAATCTGAAATTGAAAACATTGAAATGATTGAAATTAAAGAGATCAAGAGTACACATGTGTATCGATGCAACTGTCTTGCCTTTTAGCAATTTTATTTGAAGTGATGTATCATTATGAATCATTAGAGTTATGATTAGGATAAATATAAAAACTAGAAAGTGCATATATCTAAAGAGGTGTATAGATATTGGAGGACACATTCTCCCAACTTTGGATAAAAGGTGAGTTGTCACCTGATAATTGAGATCAACTCAATCAAACAACCCAATCATACTTATAACCTGGTGAGCATGAGTGAACCAAGTAAACTCACACTATAAAACTAGTGAGGTTGGATGATGTAATCAAGTCCAACCTATAAACATAAAAATATTAAGTGATTATATCACCTTAATCATACAAAAATTGAAATAACTGTTGCAGTAGATTAGCTTAATACAGTCTGTAAAAGTCCAACATGATGGGTGATGACAATTCATAGAAGTGTTTGAAATCTAAAAGCTAATTTGATTTTGTAAATTTTAGGTGCTCTTTTCTTAACATATGCACCTTAGATATGTCTCATATTGAAACTGTGTATAACAATGGTACCAATATATATATATATAATTCTATCACAAATGTATATTTGAATCACTACACATTTTGACCAATTTAAAAACTATGTAAGTGTAAAGAATATGTTTCCAAAACACGCCCCCATTATAATTTGAAACTAAAAACTGGTTTAAGTGTCGAGAACTTGTTTCCAAAACATGCCTTCACTGTATGTTTGAAACTGAGACTAGTGTATGTGTGGAGAACATATTTTCAAAACATGCCCCCACTATAATCTAAATATGGTGAACTATGAAAAATGTAGAAGACGTGCCTCTATGGCATGCCCCCACTAATATGCCCCCCTTTTGAGGTGAGGGGAAGTATGAACTAGTAGTCACCTTACTTCAAAAGGATATGATAACTATATAATTTGTGTATGAACCATGTAACATATAGAAGGAACATGTCTAGGTAGATATATTGTTGAAGCATAAAGAATGTGATCACACTAATACCTAAGATGCATGATGTAGATCATAACAATGTCTAGCTAGTAATAATACAAGTTCAACAAAAAATGAAGCACACACATAAGATCACTCAAAATCAAATCAAAAGACAACGGTTCAAGGAGACCTCAAACAAGGGGTATGTTCAAATGCCACACAATTGAAGGGACATGACTTAGTCAAATGTCCATAAAGCAAGGAATGACATATTCAAGTGTCAACATACAACAAAACATGACATATGAAAATGTCATAATAGGCAAACATAGGCACGGGGGCCACAATCAATGGAGCATATTTAAATGCTCAACAAGCAAGACAAGATACTCAAGGAAGCACACAAAGGAAAACATAGACAATAAGCAACCAACATAACATAACACACTTGCCCATGGATCATATGTGTTAACAAAAAAAATTAAGTACATAACATATCAAGGACATTGCAAAAGATATAAGCATAGATAAAAGCATGTGTAAGTACATAAGATTAAACATGATAATGGAAAATGATCATAAAATGATATAACTTGGGTGTATCATGATCAAATAAGTGAATGCCCCCAATGTCCATAGAACATGAGTAGAGAGAAGGCCCAACATCTTAATGTGCATAGATCATGTATCTATGTATGCCTGAATCACACTCAAAATATGCGTGAAATACGTGTATATAGAAATAAATAATATGTTTTCTACCAACATGAAACCAAAAACATATCTGCCAAGGAGCTAATATAAAATGTAAATGCTGAAAATATTTTTGTAACTTTTAATGTTTTCTATTTTTTTGGTATTTTTAGAATATGTGAAAATGTTGTGCAAAGAAGACATGTATAAAGAAAAGTGCTACCAAGATCGAATGTATTCATACATGATATGTTTCTGTGAAGGCTCTGTATTATGTGTATCATATTCATATGTTGCATAATTAGTATCATCAAGATCATACCAATCTTTTATGTTATTAGGATCATTATCATCGATGTAATCATTGTTATAGGAAAAATGTAACATCTTAGGTTTTTATTGAACTTTTGATATACCGTTTTGAGCATTTGTGTATGAAAAACCAATTGCACCATTGATTGGAGTTTCCTTCTTGAAATTTTATTTTGCTTAAACACTAATAAAAGATGTAATTTTTGCCTTAACTTCTTTATTTGAGGATGAAAATATAGACTTTGTAGTATTGCATTTAACTATTTGTTCCTTTATGCATGAATTAGATATGGTGTTTGGACCCTTAGCAACCATATTTGTATCATTTGATTTGTAGGTATATTTGGCTTTGAATATTCCTTTGTTAGAAAGTCTCTTTCAAAAATGCTTATTTACTTATCTTGAGTTTGAGTTGGCAAATTTTTTTCTTGTTATTTTTGTAACATTTCCTTTGGAATGCTTTCTTGCTCTAATTTTTGCATTTATAAGTGTTGTTATTCTAAATTTTTATTCGGTAACCACATTTATTGTTTTGGTATTTATGGTTTAGGAGAAGTTCTCATAATTTGAGTAGTTTGCTTGGTTGATGCATCAATGATATGGTTAGCACTACATTTGTGACTTTGTATTTTGTTCTTTAATGTAAAACAATAATTTGTATGATGCCCATGCATTCTATGACATGCACAATAGTATTTGGATCTTCTTATAGGATGTATAGGAGCTAATTGAATCACTTTGCTTCAAAGCATGTTTCTTAGGATTTCACTTTGACTCTTAGTAACCTTTTGTATAATATTTAAATCACTTATTTGAGATGTATTTTGTTATAGTTTTTCATTTGGATGTGAAACCTTTTGGAACAACATGGGTAGATGAGGATGCAAGCACATGATTAACATTACCATGTGTTGGATTTTGTAGGTATGTAATATGATTTCCCAACAATGTGATATTTGAATTGAAATAATTTTTCCACTCTTATATTGACTTGCTTATAGTGGTGATTTGATCTTTTAAGGATTCACAAGCACAATCACAACCTCTAGGTGTTTTGGATTGAATATGCATACATGTACCATCTACTTTACACCTTGAAGGGGTGATAACATAGATCTAGTTAGAGAGATGGTAGTTATCACCCTCCTTAGGGTTAGGAGGAATAAGAAGTTGCTTTCTAGCCATTTTAAATGTTCTAAAAATTTATATGAGAATAAGAAAGAATAGACGTATAAATGCTAGTATTCTAACATGATACAATAAGGATATAGTAATTTAAGAATATTGGTTGAGTTTTTTGAAAATATGAGATAGTTTTTATGTAAAAATATGGAATGAAATGAACGCATAAAAAATAGGGAAATAAAAGTACAGTGTATGACTTATAGGTCTAAATTTACTAAAAATAGTAAAATGTTAAATTCGTAAAATTCACACAATATTTTTTCAAAAAAAGATTTTTTTATCTATATCAAAATAATTATAAAAAATATTTGAAGAATTTGAAATTTGATCTATTATGAATCATAAATATTCCAAACAATGTGGAATGCTTCATAGGTAAAACCCTAGAATATTCCTAATAAATAATAAAAAATTTCGATAAAAAAATATTTTTTTAAATATATAGAGAGAGGTTTTTGAATGAAATATTATTTTTGATGAAACCCACAAATTAATTACAAAATAAATACACCATTCGCCTTGTATGTCAATATTTACTAAAACTAATAAATTGTAAAAAGTGAAAAATATGTACCAAATTTTGGTAAAAAAAGAGGATTTGAGTATACCAACCTGAGTAGAAAATACCTCCAAAGAACTTTAAAATTGATAAATTTTTAGGTTGAAATGTGCCAATCAAGGAAAATGAAACTTGCAAGCGTATGAACATGAATCTTTTTAACAAAAGGAGGGTAAAACCCCATGGTAAACTTTCATATCTGAAAATCAATCATATCAAATTGAAACCCTAGGATATTAGAAATCCTAGTTCATGCTAAGTTTTCAAAGGAAGATTCAGAAGTTGCATTCACCAAATATTTAACCCTAAGTTTTCGATAAGTAACGTATGGGTTAGGGTTAAGAATATATAAATGAATAAGCACAAGGGTGATAAACAGATATATAGCAAGATAATTAATTGAAAAACTCAAATAAAATATATACTTAATTTATCACGTTGAGATATGATAAAAATAGAAAGTATAGGTATGCTATATATTATAATAATAATGAAAACAAGATACTTAACTAGTTTTAATGCTAACAAAGATTTGAATTTGGAATAGGAAAGAAGCAGACTATAAAAGGATTTTGGATCAATCATCAAATTTTATAAATTTGACTTATGTATCTTTGGACACTTGTATTGACCTCAGATGGTTGCATCGACGCTTCTGTCTAACCTGGATGTAGGTGTCCTATACAAAATACATACTAGATATATATTCAACTACTTATAATGTTCTAGATTCTATGTCACCTTTGCTCAGGTGTGCTCAGATCTAGATCATGGGCTATCGCTTCTTGTCAAATGAGGAAACCTTAGTTCTTCATCTTCATAGTGGTTGTGATAAAAATGGGTTGGTGGGAACATGGTGTCAAGCTTCCCCAAAGACCCCTCTATCAATGATTACTACCTACATAGCTAATACTCAAAAGAGTGCCTCAAACTTATGTAATTCTCACTTACGTGTTGGCTTGTGTGTGAATCATGTAATGTGTGATAAACAAGTACAACAGTGACCTAGTTTGTAACTTCGTAAATATGGCTCATAGAATGCTCCTTTGGTACTTTAGACCTATATATGTGTTGTCCTATAACTAATATGGATATAAGAGAAAATAGAGAAGTTTTTCTCACTTGAGTGCTTGATTGAATGCCTTTGGTAAGTTTCCTTGTGAGTCTAATAGGAAGTTGTTAGGTTTGTGCTAGGTGAGAAATGAATGAAGATTGATTCTGCATTTATACCAATTCTTTTCGAGAATATCTCACATAAAATCAATTTGGCCTACCATAGGTATATGTTACTTTTAAAAATTGAATGACTTTAGGCACTAGACACTTACGTCAGGTTAGGACATTTGCATCGACATAGGTATGTAATTGAGACGTAAGTGTCTGGAAAGCAAAAAGATAGGTATAGGTCTAGAACTTTTAGAGATGGAAGATAAACACATTTATAGTATTTTGGGCAAGATAGAATGCTTGGGTCATTATAATGACATTGGTTGGACTAAGAGATAAATAATGAGCACAAAGAGATAGCAGATGCAAGCCTTTAGTAGTGAGAAAGGTCTAGAACTACGAGGAACAACTAAGGTCTGTATTTTGCAAGTGTAAAAGACTAAGGTGTCATATAATTCATAAATATTGTCTACAATTTCAAACAAAATAATTCAAAATCTTGAGACACTTTGTGACCCTATGACTATGAAGAAATTAGAGACTGCCATGTGTTTTGTAGATAATGGACATAGTAAAGGTAACATAGATAGGCATTTCAAATCCTTCATGACTATGTAACATAGATAAAAACTGATTTAAAAACTAACACATCCATGGAGAAGAAGGTAAATATCAAAGTGAACAAGGATTTACATGACCTCGAGGACACACAATGAGGACATGTGGATAATTAGGATTGTTGGATGTGAGAAAAAGTCATATATTCATGAATCACTAAAGGTATAATGATAAAACATGACACCTACCACTAATACATAGCATTAGAGAATTAATTAGATTGGACATTCTGTGGCTTTTCAAAATCAAACTAAAACTGAATTAAATACAAAAATTAGTGTAAATTAATGTAGTTTACAAATGACATCCATTCTAAAAAGTTCTATAATGAAGACTACAATAAACACATTCAACATTTTTAAGTTTGATAAAACAAATCCAACAAAATCCACAAGCGAGAACAAAAAAATTATCAAAAATCTCACTAAAATTGTCACAAGCATAAAATGATGATGGTAATTTGATAACTATAAATGAATTCATAGTGATTCTAAATAATTTCATAGTTACATTCAATGAAGAGGTGGATGCTACTAACTTAAGGGATAATTAGCATGTGGAGTGTCTAATTCTATGCAAAAGATACGAATAATGAACTTGAAAGTGGAATTCATGTGTCAATGTCTCTTTAAAGCTAGATAGGTTTGTGTTAAAGTTGGAAAGTTTTTGTAAAGCTAGAGCAATTTATTTTAGTTAGTTTTATTTGATTTTTAGGGATAGAATTATAACTATTAGTCTAGTATTATTACATGGAAAGCCATAAACTACATGTAATCATTGTCATTCACTAATTACAAAATATTTTACAATGATCCCAAATAATTTTACATTTAAATTCATGTTAATGTGTTAGAACATGGCAAACAAATTATGAATTAGTGGCAGGTTTTAAATTTGGTTGTTATAACGTTAGTGAACAATGAGGTCATGGATTCCGTGTCATTTTATAATCTCAATTGACCATGTGGCATGATTGTACAATATCAAATTCATGGAGATCACAAAGTTTGATTTTATGTTCAGTTTTATCTGTGAAGTCCTCAGCGGCATGAGATTATTAAATTACCTTTAAATATACTCAAGTTTGAATGTCTTTTCATCTGATGTGGCCAAGTGTCATCATCTGGTACAATGTGGCCTTGCTAACTCCAAGCCTTAATTTGAAGTCTTCATATCTTTTATCTTTACATTTAACTATGACACATGGCATCTTCTTAATTCTACAAGGTCACAAAGTGATTCCAGGTTCTAAATAACATTGTCAAACCCACATATCTATTAAATTTTATAATTCACTATATATCTATATTAATATGTGAATCTCATTTTAATATCATGTCTGAGTCCACTAGTCACGAAATTTATGCATGTGGCATATAATTAAGCATGGATTGGGAACTAGGTGATACAATGTGGCCACAATTCAACTTAAAGTTTCACAAGGATTATATGGGATGTTGTCATGAGAATGTTTGACTCACAATGAACAAAATATTGAAATGATGGGGTTTCAAAAACATCAATTCTATGTGATAATTTTTTTCACTTGTTGATTTAGAAATGTGTTGTATAATTCAACAAATTAATATTTAATTGTTCTATTAGGTAAAATCCACATTTAATTCCTTGCTTTCAAGGTTGATTCAAATATTATAAATTATACATATGTTACTTTTAGAATTTAAATTAATATTTAATTTTTTGTTTTCAAGGTTAATTCAAATATTAGATGTTGTACATGTCACTTTTATAATTTAAATTTAAAAAAAATAAAAATAAATTAACATTTCAAATTATCAAATCTTTACTCATTAAACAATAAGAAGATAAATAAATTATTTTTTAAACATTTACCATGTTAAAAAATTATCAAAATAAAATATAAACATTTGAAACTTTAACATTAAACAATTAATTTAAATTTTTATTAGTTTGTTGAAAAATAATAATGATGCCAAATGATTTATGTAATATCTGGATGATAAAAACTAATAAAACCAAATTTCAATATTAAAAAATATTTTAATTTTTTATTAATTTATTAAATAATAATAATAACACCAAATGATTGCTAATGATTGCTATAGTATTTAGATGGTAAGAACTAATAAAATTAATAATAGGTATAACAAACATAAATTTTGGTTAAAAAAATGATCCTTGATTATAAGTTGAAAGGAACAACTCTAACAAATATGATCTTGAGGAATATGGTAGTTCATCTTAAAGAAAATTTGATGGACCAAAATTTAAGGCAAGTGGGGTTTGGTATATTTACGAAAATTGTTAAATTTATCATTGAATTGGAGTTATATACTTAAACAATATTGAAACTTTTGAAAAATAAAATTTGTAATGTTGTATAAATTATAAAATATGTAAATTTTAACTTGAATATTTTTGTTAATCTTTTTTTAGAAAGGTGGTATAATATATTTATTAGAAAGTTGTATAGAGGTGGCATGTCATGTCATTAGTAGGTGTTAACACATATGAATGGATAAATAAAATACTAATTTAAAGAGTCGGCCATTTTTATAACTTTATATATTAATGTTATCTTATAAAAATAATTAAAATAATAAATAAAATTATACAAAACTTTAAATAAATATCAAAATAATAATTTATTAAATAAATTTATTAGATAACATTAAAAATATGGTAGTTTAAAATGATTTGTGATATTTGTGGCCTTATTTTATATCAATTTATGTTTATTTTACATATTTATTTATGTATATTTAATTTAGTTTTAATCAAACAAAGTATTTTGTTTGATTTATGAAACATGAATCCCTCTTATTAGCTTTTTGGGGCGGCATCCATCTCATCTTTTTATACCTTTGGTTGTATTGTTTGGTCCTTGGCAGCATTTTCTCTCTTTTTTTAAATGGATGAGTAAATGTACCCATTTTCACTTTTTCCAATTCTAACTGCTGAAAATCCACATGTATGCCAGTATTACTAGATTTGAATTCAAATAAACATAAATATGCAATTATTATGAATAATTTCACGTACAAACACTATCGATTAAACATATAATATTAAACATATTCTTCTTGTATGTTCCCAATAATTTCATTATTATACTATAAGGGATAAATTATTTAGAGGGATAATTAGTAAATTCTAGCCACCCAAATCCTAATTGAGACTTATAATCCGTCTTTATTAATAATTTAGATTAAGTATTTAAGTATTTTAGATAAATTGAGAAAGTTAGATTTCAATTACTGTTCATTAAAAGTAAATATTTTTCCCTAAATATCTACCAAATACAAAATTTATAATCTTTAAAACCTTCTTTAATCAAATCCAAATTTATAAATAAAAATTGTTAAAATATAATCACACATTTCTAAATTCATATTTTTATGACAAATATTTTATAAAATTAAACATAAAATATATTATTTCTAATCTTTTTCATCACTATATTATTATTTTATTTATTAAATAAGCATTATCACTATATCATACATATTTAATTAAATTTTATTTATTTATATTAAAAAAAACATATACCATTCAATTGAACTTCAATCCAAAAGTAGATAAAATCCATCCAAACAAAAAATTAAATTTAAACATGATGTAAAGTTTTAAATCATTATAATAGCTAAGTAATTTGCCATGTTTGCGCCTACACAAGTTATATATAATATAAGTTAGATATTTCAATATAAGCCAAATGCCTCTTTTCTTCTCTTTCACACTATCATGCCAAAAAATATGTTTCAATATAAGCCAAATATCATGTGCCAGAAAAGCCAAAAGGCAAGTGCATAATATGCCAAAGAACATCAAATTTGATGACCAACCCCAAAATTAATAATATGCAAGCACAAAACATGGGGTATTGAGGAAAAAAAATAAAAAACTGCTTCACAAGCTCCTAGTGCATCATCATATTTTTAATTATATGTTTATATAAATATATTGAAATTCAAATAAAAAAATATAATGGTATAATATTCAAATTAAGTAGTTTTATTCATAATCTTATATATTTTATAATATTTTTTATAAAAAATTATATTTTACTAATTTGTTATGTAGCATATAATATGTTATTAATTATTAATTTTTATAAATATATTTAACGATTAAAGAGATTTGGTACCTATGAAACATATAAGAGCATGAATATATTAATTTTTTTATTTAAAATCAGATTAATAAGATTAAGAAACATTTGTAAGTCTTAGTTAGGGGATTAACACATTAACATCTATCAATATAAAAATAAAAATCTTATATATGTTAAATGAGAAACCTATTAAAACTCATAGAGGTAAAGGCAAACACCTGACCCTCCTACTGGTCCCTATATCAACATATACACGTCAAAACAACATCTCAAAGGTGTAACTTAAGGTAAGGTTGTATGAGGAATAAAACCTCAATAACTATATGCAAATTGAGCAAGTTCTTCCAAACACCAAGCGGAAGAAACCCTATAAAACCCTCACTCGAAGAGAAATCCACAAAGCAATATCTAAGAGTACAGAACTAAAAAACCTCGCCCACATTAAACCATGCCTTAATAAAGCCTCAACCCAACCATAAAAAAACTCTGGTCACATCTTTCACGGTAAAAGATGATCAATAATGCAAGATTAAGGGTAGTTATAATTGCCTTAAATATATATATTTAACCCATGTTATAAAAAGAAACCCCTTTCAACTATGAAATGATCATATCTAGAAGACCTATGCAATAAATTGAAAGAGACACATCTAAACTCTCATATCTATGACTGCAAGTGCACTAGGCGCTATCCCATAAAATCAACTACTTAAGTCGTTGCACTTACCAATGCAAGTTCCACTAAAGAGATTTCTAGGTTAAGCAACACACCACTTACATGTGAATTCCATCAAAGGGATAAGTAGTTTATTCATGCAAAAATTTGTAGGTGATAATTACATATGTCGTTATGTAATTCATTATAGTCAGTTGTCATGCATCACCAACATCCTCTCCCATAATGCACTTGTAGCTCCAAGAATCCAAACAAGCCATAAGGGTTCGACATAGGGGGTAAAAAACCAACACTTGTGGGCTAAAAGATGTGGCAAGCCACTAGAGGTCTATGGTAACTATTTGGTTTGTCGAATTGCAGTAGGCCATAGATGGACCTACAGAACCAAGTTAGGGCTAGCGTGATCAATCTCACCAAGGAAATAGGTATCTCTAACCGATCTAATGAAAATAATGTAAGTAGTTGAAGGAAAGAAATAATGTGTATTTAATAGGAAGCATATCTATCTAAATAAGTCATCACCTGCAATCAAGGAAAATAATTCAGAAACATGTAGCCCTATGGAAATGAAAGACAATTTCAAATGAAAGATGTTTTCAAATGGAAATGCATAAACATTTTAGAATCTATGCTAAATGCCTGTTTAGAATGAAGCTATCCCTAACATGTAATATCTAACCCTATAAATAACACTATGCTAAGCTCAAATAATGATTTCACTCTGCAAGTAAGGTGATCTTATATCATGCTCAATAATAATGCAATAAAACTACCAATTGAAAGTCCTAGTTTGATCTTTATTGGATGAAGATGGAGTTGTAGTGTAGAGCTCTGCCCAATCTAATGCAAATAATACATGAGAGAAGGTGACGTCAAAACTAACTATTGTTGTGATATCTAATCTAAGTACAAAAATCGGATTGTGCAATGTCAAATGATGGAGTAAGAGAGAAGATAATCCATGTATGTAAGAATAATTGTGAAGAAAGAATGGTGAATCCAATTATGATATCAAGTGCATGTGTGAATTTATGTCAAGATGGAGAAAAAATATGAATATTTCTAGTATGATGCCAATAAAAGCAAAAAGAGGGGTTATACAATAGGTTTGTAATTGATATATAGTAGCCAAATGGTAAGACTCTCCAAAAAATGCTCATTTGTAACCATTTGGGAATGGCTCTAAGTGTAACATATAGATTCTGGGAAAGTGGTGACCCAAGCCACTAGTTAATAGGCAAACGGGTGGCCTAGGTTGCATGTTTTACATAAAACCAATGTTCTAGGTTACCTATCCACTTATAATGTATTTTAAGAGTGTGGAAGGCTCTAATAAGGTGTGAAGAGGCCCAATAGGGTGCATGAAGGCTAGGAATATATCTAAATGATTGCTTTCAATCAATAAGGCCTATCGGTGTTTGGTAGTATACATGATGATCATATACATAACCATAAGGAGGAATAGGGTCAGAGGAATCATGATTACATATTACCCTAAGGTACAAATAATGGGTGTTTAACATAACAACGAGTGTTGTGCAGTACCTAATAACTACACAAAAGTAATAAAATATAAGAAAAGGAAAATAGAAAATGTCTCATGCACTCACCTGATATGAATAATGGAAAATTAACAATCAATGGCATGATCTAATGGGTAAAATTCTAAAATATATGCAATCCAAATCCAACTTCAGCTTCAACATAAGAAGGGACAAAAAGTGATATCAAACTAGAAAATCCAAGTTGACATTCACCAGAGTGTTTACTCTAGTGTTCTTTGAACAAGGGATGTGGGAGATTTGGAAGTCCTCAAAAGAGGATAGAAAATTGTGTGCCACCTCAAAGAGGGGGAGTAAATCAATTATAAGGACATTTAAGACCCAGTGAGTTGAGAGACAACTAGGAGTGAGTTGAAGAACAACTGTATATAGCACATGCCAAGTGCATAGATATTGATCAAGGCTCTAAAAATCACATGATACTTAATAATGTTGTTCATCTCACTAGTAAGGAAAAAACCATCTAAAACAAGCTCGTGGCCCCATGGGTCATCGATAGTCTAGGTTACAATGACAGGTCTTAGGTTACCTCATTTATTGCATTAAATATGAAACACCACATAATGGTATAGATTACCCTATCCATCCCTATCCCTATCCCTATCACTATCCTTATCCCTATATATTATAGGGGGAAGGGGAAACAAAAAAAACTAGATATTTGGGGGAGGGGGAGGCCAAAAAAACTAGACTCTATATATACAGGGGGTAATGGCCTTGAACTGAACTAACTAACCCCTATCTCTTAGGAGAGTACTCATCCAATGATTGATCTGATTGGGTAAGTTGACTTTATCTCTATATTCCACCCTTAGACTATGGACTAAATTGAGGTTATATAGATTCAGTTTCAGTAAGTCAAGTATAACTATATGGCTCGATGGCCTAGAATAGATATATAAGGGAATGCTTGGATAAGGACTGGACTAACCATGAGCCTATCTATAAGATAAAATATATAGGGGTGTGGGGGTATGGGGCCCTCCCTATCATATTAAGCATGCCCCCACCCCCTATATATCTTATCTTATAAATAGGCTTCTATCAGTCTAGAGAACTCTTTATATCTGAGGACCTCCTATATATATTTAGGGACCTTCTGTCTATATATGGGGATCAATCTACTACCATCCATATCCCCATATCCTTATATAGGGGATGGGAGGGGAGGGTGTTGATTAGATCTATATAATATAGCCAAGTGGTAGAAGCACAACTGCAAAGGGACCATCTCAACATAGAGTGAACCAAGAAAGTTGCATGAGGGAAGCAAAGAATGCGATAGAGCTATAATGAAGGAGACCAATGCCAATTATGGTGAGAGGTGAAGAGGGGTGGTAGGAGGCCTATGAATATGAATACTATTTAAATAATACCATATCAAATCTTAAACAACAACAACCACTAACCTTCACAACTTGTAGAAACCACATCGAACGAGAAAGAGGGAGTCAATAGAGGACTAACTATAAGCAAGTAGTAGCATAACTGACTAAAAGTATAAAAAGTCTTTACTTCCATCCCAAGGCTCATTCAAGGATCAGTACATAGGCTAAATAACCAAAGAGACTCACAAGATCTGACAATGAATGTTGTACCAAGGATAATTTACCGAATGGGGGCTTGGATATTGTGTTCTGGCAAGCTTTGAGGCTTACTAGGGCACTAATTACCCATACTATAGCCCACCTCAAGGAAATGTTATCACTTAACCCTAACTAGTGGCCTTACCCAAATCTAGGACATTTATTATCCTATGAAGCCATAACTTACCCTTTGGAGGGTCAAAAAATCCCCAAACAGGCTCATAAAGAGGCCAAACATAAGGGAAATAGGGGGAGGAAGGAAAAAAAGCATCCAACTTGTTAGAATCACTAGTTATGACCTGACCCATGAGAGCTATGAAGGTATGGCTATCATTAATGATTGAGATCTCTAAATCCATATGAGTAAGAGGGTGGTGGTTCTTACGACATGCCATCATGATATTTTTGTAAGATTTCCTCTCATTAAATGAGATACATACCATGACATGGATGAAATAACACTCCTTAGATCTAAATAGATAACTCTAGTAGCCTCTATTAAGAGTTTTAATTCCTCAACAAAGAATTTATGATGTGGGAAGAGGCTCAACAGTCATGGAGATGTGTCAAAAGAGGACTCCAAAGAGTGAAGATCCACCTTGATGCTTAAAATAAAAAGGGGCAATAAAGAGTGTACAATGGGTGCAAGAGGAGTGAATGTTGATTGATAGTTGATAGGATCAAACAGTTCATCCTTGAGAAAGCAAGATTCATATATGGGCATCTTAGGTGAACCAATAGGGCCCCACAAGGAGATAGACAAATCCTTGTCATAAGGCTTTGCCTTAACATATAGTAATGACCATTGATTCAAGTCACCTTCCAAGGTATGAACCTCACCTTCATCAACAAACTAAACCACATGAAACATTGACGATGTAACAACTTGCATGGTAACAATCTATGAATGACCAAAGATCATATTGTATGATAGATATAATTCTAACACACAAAATTTGATCCTAACTATATTGGGTATGAACTTGACTCTAAGCTTCACATTACACACTAGTTCAACTATGCCATATTTGAAGCCAACATAGTTATGGTGAGAGTAAAAAATCTTCTTATGGCTAATACCTAGCTCATTGAACACCTGCAAAGCCATGATGTTTAATACAATACCCTCATTGATGATGCATCTCTTGATGTAATAATCATTAATTTCAATCTCGATGTAGAGTGGGAATTTAGCCTTCTTTACCATAATGGAAAGGTCTAGCAAAGAGGTGGGTTCAAAAGACAATGTAGGTAAGTGAGGGTGATTAGGGATGTCTAAGTTAAACAACACCTTAACATCATCTTGTAGTGGCACCTCACTGCAAAGACCAAGCTCATAAAAGATGATGCCCTTTTACTCTGGGAAAAGGTGGAGAAGGTCTCAAATGGATATCCCAATAGAGAGGGATTGTAGCTCCTCTATAATAGTGTAAGGGAAATACCTAGCTTGGGGAAGGATATTACACCAAATGTCAAACTTGAATTTGGGATTCCTCGCCCTTATGGGTGGGCCTGTGAGACCCGATCCACTAGTATCTTGATAGGGTTAGTCATCTACCCAAGTGTGTGTTGAAAAAGAAATCATAACCAATAGGGGATATGTCAATGCCAGTAACAATCTTTTTGCTATCATTTTTGACCTTCCCTTTTGGGTTAGTTGAAGAAGAGGAACTAGAAGAGGTAGAAGAGGGAGAAGTATAATGATGGGCCTTAGCCTTGGATTTATTCTTCTTCTTCTTTTCCTTGTCATGGTTAGGAATAAGCTCCATGATCACATCCAAATTTTGGTTAGGCTTGACAAGTGGAGAGCTATGGGGATCAAATAAGGTCTTCACACTAGATTGTTGGGAAATACAGTCCTTATCTGAATGCCCCTTATTCTTGTGTAAATTGTAAATTATGGTGGGGTCATAGGGATACAATACCCACTACCGTATGCATAATTTTCATGGGTTTTATTTTCAATTGGCCTCTTACTCGGTGTGTTGACCTCATGGTTGTCCTTTTTATCATTTTTTCTGATGGAAAATTAGTGACACCATCACTAGTTGCATTGTGGATGTGATCGTATGATGGGGAATAATTTTGAGGAGGGATAAGTAAAATATCTGGACATACCTCAAAGACCTAAATCTTTAGACACTCATTAACAACTTCATTGTAAGAGGTGGCATCATGCTTGAGCACATCAAAGTGAACCTCTTGCTTTAATGCTTAAGTGAACATATCATAGAGTCAATCATTCGAGAACGTCATTTTGCATGTATAGATAGTCGAATGCCATCTATGCACAAAGTTGAAGTTTGAATCACCCTTGGCCTAGACTATGGATGTGGGAAATTAGATGATGAGCTCGAATGATCTAGAGATATTTAAGTACTATAGGAAAACATCCATAATAAATTAGAATCTAGAAATAGAATTTCGTGGTAGATTCTAAAACCAAACCAAACTTTGATTTACAGGGTGTGAGTGAAAAATATTAAACATCATGTCTTAATCATGTTCCCAATCTATACATGACATCATGAATGTTGTGATATGCTCCATGGGACTAATGTCTCAATTTTTGTTAAACTTAGGTAGTTCAGGGATTGGAGTGGGTAAGGGAATGGAACACATCCAAGGGGTAAGAGGGTTCCTATGGATATCCTCATAGGCACGGTTGATGGTAGGTTGGTGACAAGCTTCATGAAGAGGTTCGTAGGGATCATGATGTTTCCTATATAAGCATAGATCATTATGAACTTGGGCGTCTAAGAAGTCATATCGAGGTGGTTCTCAGGGTGGGGATACACATGACAGGGATATTCCCAAACACATGGTGGATAATGGCCATGGGAAGGGAGTCACTCTACATGAAGGTAATGATGCAATGAAACACAAATGAGGGAGTGGATGTGATGACTGAAATCCCCATGATATTAGCTACACATGGTAATATGAGGGTCCACTCAAGGGTGCTAATGCTTAGGATAGGAATTCTATGGATCCCTAGTCTCTAAATGGCAGTCTGAATCATTACGATCATATGAAATCCTAAAGGAAGGACTAGCATGATGAGAAGGTTTTGAATGATAAAGATGTTGAATTGAGTCCAAATGCCTACATCTTTGAATGAGGACAATAGGGGGTTCCCATCATAAATTTCCCATTGGGAAGGAGATGGGGATCTTAGGTGAGAACTAACTAAGGTACTTAAACTAGAATTGGTGTTAGCTCTATCTTCAGAGGAAGCATGTTTCCTAATCCTATGGGAAGAGTAGTGTTCCTCATTCATATGAGTTGTATGCAATAATCATTGATGATTGTGTGCAACTCATCATGCATCAAACATGTAAGGGCATTGTCTTCACCCCTCACAGGTGAATGTAGAGTGGTCTAAAGTCATGGGGAGGTATCCTTAGATAGGTAAAGCTAGGACTATTGAAAAATGGAGCAAGGTCATTGGTTATACACTTTTAAATAGTATTAACTATGGAACATGAGAGGGTCATGCTCACTAGGCTGGGGCATGACTACCTCTTTGATCCTAGAGGCTTTGTGTCATTCCATTGTAGCTCAATTTACTCAAGAGTGAGCTCAAGGGCTTACCCATGAATATGACAAGAATAACATCCTAAAGGTGGGAGGCCAACCATGGACATAGTGAAACAAAAACAACTAATAATGCAACAAAAATCACTAGAGAACTAATAGGTAGGAGGATACAAAACCAAAGCAATGTCAAACAACCAAAAAAAGATCCAAAACATAATTGAAAGCAAAACCTTATGGCTATTATCAATAAATGGGCTAGGAGAGCTCTAAAAAAGCTAGAACTAGAATAAAACCTTATATAAGGTCCCACTAAGTGTGCTAAGGGATGTAATAATCCACTTGAGTTCTATGGTAGCTATCCATTTTGATGGCTTGTAATAGGCCATAAACAAACCTACAGAACTATGTTAGGGCTAGTGTGATTAAGCTCACAAAAGTAGCATGTATCTCTAATTGATCTAACCACAATAACATAAGTAGTTGAGAGAAGGAAACAATGTGTAATTAACATAAAGAAAAAATATATAAACAATTAAGCATTACCAAACAAGGAAAATGATTCAAAAACATGCAACCCTATGGAAATGAAAGGTGATTTCAAATGAAAGACATAATGCATAAATGTTCTAGAATCTACGTTAAATGCCTATTTAAAATGAATCTAACCCTAAAATGTAATCTATAACCCTAAAAATAATACTACAATATGATAAAATAATGACTTCACCTTGTAATCAAGGTGCTTTCAGATCATGCTCAAGAACAATGCAAGAAAAATTCCAATTGAGAGTCCAAGTTTGATAGTCATTGGATGAAAATCGAGTTGCAATGTAGAGTTCTATCTAGTCCAATGCAAATAATCCATGAGACAAGGTGAAGTAGGAGCAAGCAGGAGGTTTGAGATCCAATAAATGTACACAAATCAAGTGTAATGCCAATTGATGGAGCAAGAGAGTAGACAATCAGTATAGGTAGGAATAATTGTGAAGCAACAATGGTGAATCCAGTCCAACTAGCAAGTGCAATTGTGAATTTCTATCAAGAGGGAGAAAAAATATGAATATAAGTAGTATGTGCCAATATAAGCAAGAAGAGGGGTTGTATCGTAGGTTTGCAATTGATATAGGGAAACAAAGGGTTGAACTCTAAAAAAATGCTTATTTTCAACTGTTTGTGAATGTTTCATAGTGTAAGAGATAGATTCTATGAAAGTTACGGCCCAAGATACTGTTCAATAGAAAAATGAGTGTCTTAGGTCGTTGGTTATGAATAGACTTAGTGGCCTAGGCTACCCAACCACCTACATGGTCTCTACAGAGTGCAGAAGGCTTTGATAAGGTTCAGGGAGGTTTGACAGAGTGTGGGGAGGCCTTGTAGGGTGCATGAAAGCTAGGAATCTCTCTAAATGACTGAGTGGGATTAACAAGGTTTGTCATTGTTTGGTAGTATGCATGAAGAGTAGATATATAATCGTCAAAAGGAATAGGGTCAAAGAAATTTTGATTACATCACTATCATTACCATATACAATCATATTGAGCATTCAAATTTATAATTAGGATCCTATGAATTTTTATAGTTGTTGTGAGCCTTCTTCCATGTTTTTATAATCCCAGAGTAACATGTATTTATAGTAAACTGAAAAATCCAATCAAGGAGGAAATTTATGTAGCAAAATACATTTGACATTATTAATTAATAATATGTGTAGCTAAAGAGTAATGATCAATACATAGAAGTGTCTAAGAAGTTGAAACAAATAGTTAACTCCAAAGAAATATAATAACGTTTAAAATCTTTTGATGCTTAATCCCTTTGACTTGTAATAATTGAATAGCCACGTAGAGCTCAACCATGATAACTAAGTTATCAAGGAAATTGAGGATTTGAGCAATCAAAAGAAAATATTATCCATTCAGTTGTTCCACAAAATGCACATTCATTTATGTTAATAACATTATTATTTTCATTGGTAGCATCTAAAACTTCTCTAATTATATAATTCTAAAATTTATTGTGTTCTTCATTTTTCATAAGCATGGGCCTTCTTATTAATTACACATTTATACTTCACATATACTATATCAATCTAGGTATATCCATCAAGAGAATTTGAGATATGATATTTTGTATACTTCTTTTAACCTTTCATTATGAAGGGTAGAACATCTTTAAGTTTACAAGCCACATCCAACCTATTTTATTTTTATACCTAAAGGAATTATAAACTTAACGATGCAAGGTGTTATAAGGTATAACTTTCATGATTAGAAAGACTTGAATCCAAGTCATTATATCATGACAAACATGTTCAATATGTTTATATTTCAATATATATATATATATATATATATATATATATATATATATAAACTTGCATCTAACAATGAAGCTTACATGGAAAATGTGACTTTAATAAGACTCATCATACAAATCACATGTAACATGCATTTATGTTTCCAAATTTGTATGGGAATTTCACCTAAAAATGTAATTCTTGCTCCTAGGGAACTAGAACACAATTAAGCAAAATGTCAATCACCACCCAATCATGTTTATTTTATAAAACATTCTCTTGGGAATTGAATCCAACATTGTACCATTCATAACTTGTATACATTGAACCTGAGTAATCATCATGGTGATCATGTTTAGGTATTATCTTAAGCAGTCCATTGTATTGTACCGAATGGTGTGGGATTTGTGGCCAACAAGACTCGAGCTTGAGTCATCATCACAATAATCACATTTTTTTTTCAAGTTCACTTAGGAATTTTAATTAATTATATCATAGCTAAATACTATGGTGACTATGGTGGTTGTGATGACCCAGACCCATCTTTGTCACTCATAGATAATGGTCCCACCACTGCCATTACAAATTATACATTGCCTTGGCCCTGGTGATGCTCTCACTGTCTGCACTGGCGATCCATCTAAAGAGTATACAATGTGGATGGGAGATCTACTCTATCCACCATGTGTTCCATCATGCCCATCTCCTCCTTGAACCAGATATCCCCCTCCCTAGACTATAAATCTCCCTCCCTTAACTAGCATGATCAATTTCCTCTATCTTGATTGCCTCCATTACTTCCATCGAGGTAATGCTCTCACCACATCCTTGATCTTATAGTATAGATTCTTTAACCTCCAATGTGGGACTATCAATCTATTGGGACTTATTTATGCCCACTAATAATCATAACTGACAACCACCCTAACATTTGATACTTCATCTTTGTCATCACAGGGAATTATTTGTATCAGTGCCTAATCTTTAGTGGTCACTATGTGATTTAACCTCAACCCCTACTATGGGGTCTCTCTATAAACCCATGAAAACACATGTAGGCCCATGGGAATGTCCTAATACAAACCAAACTATATCCAGACCCTGTCAGGTTTATACCTCTTAATAATGAAATATCGATGACCTATAATATAACACTTTGTCATCATTTAATCCATGTCATCTAGCCAATATAATTATATCCTCATATAGGGTATCCAATCAATAGTAGCATGATGTAGTTCATCTATAGATCATATATATTATTATAGATCACCCATGTGTCTATGTCATCCCCCTACCAAAATCGCTCATCCGTAGCAATATGATTCTCTCTATTTTATCAATGATTCCCCATGAGGCTCTCTATCAGTATATGGTCCTAAGCCCAAATCTATAGCAGTGTCAAGGGCTCAATACTCTAGCCATACTAATATAATATCAAATGTAGATTCATGTATAATTGATCCAATACAGTAGGGCCCCAAACAAATATTATTCTCATCATGTCACAATAACATCTACAAACCCTAGTTGGAATAGCTTGTCAGTCTTGTCAGGTAACAAGATGTCACTGATAAGAACTATAAGTACCAAATTGTAATCAATTTATTAAATTCTTTACTCCGTATGCATAACCTTGTATAGGGATGTTTGTCTTATTTTTCAATCTCCATAATAACACATACGGCCTCCTATTTCTCCAGTGAATATGTCAACCTCGTATTGGGATCCATAAGATCCTCTAGACATCCTTGAGGGTAATGGTAATCTCACCCATTAATAGGTCAAACATGTTGGTCTTTAAGTGCTATCACTCTGTAAGGGTATTCAAGATGGCCATGTTATCCCTAATCTCTAGTAATAATTCTATGTGATATAATCCAATTACCTCTAAAAGCTCGTATTCAACATCATCCATGTATGTCTCATTGTTGCCATCACAACAGAATGTTGTTCTTGTGCAATAATAATAGATACTCACTCTTGTAAATAACCAATCATGATCATACTTGTCACTTTTATATTTTAAATCCATTTTTTTCATATAATTTCATTTATTTCTTCAAGTTGTGAACAAATGCCACAAACTGTGCAAACATTGTGTCATCTGCGCAAACACTACAACATCTACACAAACATCACAACATCTACACAAACATCACATAATCTACACAGATGCCAACCTAGGTAGATGACATGAATTTTTATGTGAATGACACTAGTTTTACACAAATTTTACCACTTTATGCACAAACATTAAACATTAGAATCCAGGCATAGACACTACGATGAGGTGTGCATATGCTAATTATATTAGTGCAACACAATAAGGAAAATTTCCTCACATAATCTATGCCCCCACATATCTTTGCACCCTTATTAATGGATAAGATGACAAAATTAAATAAAACAAAACTACATATTCTCATACCTGCTCAATTTGTTACTTCTTAGATGATACACAAGCCATACTAGTAGAAGGTCTGAGGGTAAAGGTTAAAGCTCTAGTTTTGAAGGGATTGGTATGAAAATGAATAGTTTTTCACCCCTGCCCCTAACCCCTATTTATCCCCCCCCCGCATTTTCACCATTTGCACCCATTTTTCACCATGAGATCAATTATCATCAATTTCATCTATTATCTTCATGTTTTCACAAATCTTAATCATTTTTCACTCTTTTTACTTTGATTTCAATCTTCTTCTTCTTCTTTTTAAAGGCCCATTCATATCATTTATTCTTCGCATAACCCCTTGAGGGGGCATCACACCTTCATCAGATACCACTAGGGGCATCCTCATGTGCCCTTTTTGAAGCTTGTTTGTTCAGTGAAAATCTATTTCTTTTATTGAAAATTCCATCTTCATCATATCACTTGGGGCATCCTCATATGCCTATTCATTCTTTAAAAATCCATTATTCCACCCATCATATTGCAATGCCCTTTCAAATAGGGAAAAATGTAGACACTTCATTTCCACCACCTCGGTGTCACAACTGTTCACCATCATCACTATCCATTGTTCCACACACTAAACCCTAATTTCTCCTATGAGCCCAAATTATTAATTTGATTAACATTTTAAACATGAATCTTGACATCATATCCATAATCACATTATCACACTACATCATAACCCTAATTTCATCGAACACATCCTTAATCAACTCATCACTATTTAACATCACCCCCAATCAATTATTTAGTTAATCCAATTGCACAATTGAACTATGCCATTATTATTAAATGCCAAATTCAGATCAATTAAACAACTATTTATATTAGCTATTTAATTGGTCCTAGTAAAAAAATCCAATTAATTCTAAATTCCATAATATCTAAAATCAAAAAATCATCAAATCATCCCAAATCCCCAAGTCAATCACCTAAAATCCAATGTAATCAACAAATTCCTAGGCAAGGGACAACAAATGTAATCAAGCCACTCTTCATAAATCCAAATCCTTACACACTCAAATCCCCACATTTAATCTTCAACTTCCCTCATTCAATTAGGAAGTTGACTCATTCTTAACCCTTGATCTTGGATCAAGATCAATGGTCCACATTCATCCTAATCAATCTATAAATTGAGCTTACACCCATAAATTTCATCAAGCCAAGAGAGCCTAGCTATATTATACCAACATTGAGATCAATTATCATTCATCAAGCAATAAAGGCATCCACAAGGGAACATATTATCAATTTTATGTGCAAAATTGACTTGAGTAACCACATCCCATTGCATCTTTGAGCACAATCCACACATCAAGAGAGGCTTCCTTTATCTTTGGTAAGTAAAGGTATGCATATTTTTTTATTTTTCTCATCTGAAGTGCTTTGTATTTGTTAGATTAAAGATTTTACTTTGTGTTTGGTTTCTAGCTTGCTTTAATTATATTACACTAACATTGCACTCACATACACACACATAAAGATGCAAAGGTTTACTTGATATGTTATCAATGTAAACAAATATATCAAATTGGCATGAAAAAATCTAATCTATATACAAGGTTAATCTAAGAGAAAAAGTATGAAATTGCCTTGAAAGTGTGCAAAAATCACATTCTTGCGCAGGTAAGCCTTTTTTTCATGATGGTTCTTTGGTATTTCCTGAGATTGACAAAATCCACATTGATTTTTTTTATTATTTTATTTTGTTATATCCATCTTTTAGTTGTTGATAGAAACTTCATTATTTATTATATTGTTTATGTCAAGGAAAAAAGATGATTTTTCTATGCATAAAGAAATTAAATGCACTCCCTACACTCTTAGCATGTTTTCTTCAAACAAAGGTGATCAAAGAAATAAAATAAACCAACATTTCTATTTAAGGAAAACCACAAAGCACACAATCTTAAATATTTTCACATTTTATTCAAACTGAATATGATTTCTACAACATTTTCCCACCAAAGGCATTTAAATCAACATTAATCTTATTCTTAGAAATTAGAAGAATAATTCAAGCAAACCATTTTTTTTCAAGCTCACAGTTCAAGTTAAAAATTCAATATTCATAGCTAAAATGCAAAAAAAGGGAGAGAGAAAGGGATGAAAAAAAACCATCTCACCAAATTAATTTTCATTTGTGCCAAAAAATTGAATCTTCTTTCCTAAATTACTTTTTTTAAGCAGAGACAATCAAAGAAGCTAAAGAAAACCATAATCTTATAAGAAAAGGTATTGATTTTTTTAGAAGAAATAGAACAAAACAGGGATGGAAATATACTCACCTATGATGCAATATGTCTTTGGTGTGTCTTCAATGCCACATTAAACTTGCTCTCATATATTAAAACCAAGTTGGTTTTCTTCCACATAAACCAAGGCAATATGTTATTCGAGGCAAAAGCAGTTTTCGATAAAGGGAACTTATTAATCTTAACATTAAACTTATTATTCAAAATTATAAGTATGAATTAAACCAAAAAATATATTTTATGATTTTTAATCAAGGCATAAATTCAATAGTCACAAACACAATCCAAAAAAAATGAAGGCATGAAAAATAAATCAAGCCTAGAAAAATGATTTCCCTGCATATAAAGGAACTGCGTACACTCTCTTGCATTCCAACATTTTACCTTCGATTAAATTAAATTAAATAAAGAGAATGAAATATCATTTGTGTATGACAAGAAATTGATAAAAAACACATGCAAATAAAAAATAACATGGTGACATCATATGAAAATTCTAAAAAATACTTGTCGATGATCCATTCTCCACTATATCTATAATTATGTTGATATGCATGCATTTAGTCAACTGATCCTTGCCTTTGGTACTAGATCGATGATCCACATTTACTTTTTGAGGATGAATATGACCTACTTATATTTATTCTAATGCATGTTGTGCATTGGCACTACCATGTCACAGTGCCAGAGTGTGGTCACTAAGGATGTGTCGCCCATTGATGATGTGATGGAAGATATGGAAGGGTGAGAGGTCAATAAAATTTAACAATAAAATTAATACCTTTTTTGTCAATGTTTTTGATTAGATATGTAGGAAAAGAGGGTACTGGTCCCTTTACAAATCTGCCCTATAGGCACAAAAAGCCTCCAACATGGCATAAACAACACACAAACATCACACTAATAGCACATACACAACACTAATAGAAAACAAGTATGAAAAAAACCAAGCAAACACACAAATCCATTAAAAAAATTATGGACTATCAGTAGTCCCATATTTGGCAATGAACTAAATTATTTCCTTATAGTCACCAAGACTATTCACACCCACATCCCTTAATTTGTTATCAAAATCCTTAATCATAGCAAACACAACAGCCACATGATGAAGAGACTTGGTAGCAAATTCAACCATTATTCTCCATTTTTTATGCATTTTATCCATTTTGGCCTTGATCTCCACAACTTCCTCCACTTTATTAACACACAATGAGCAACTATCTTTATTTTCCTATCCATGGACTTCAACAACATCCTCCTCAAACTCATCCGAGTAGGGCTCATTCATTTCAAGAAAATGGCTAGTTCCCTCAACCTCTTGCTCTGACTCAGAAGGGGTCCCATCTTCACCAGCCTCAAAAGTGTCTTTAGATAAATTAGAGTCATTAGAGATGACAATGCCTTGAAGGTTTAGTGATGGGATTCCAACAATATGGTTGGACTTGCGAACACCCACACTACCCCCAACCTCAATCTCAACAAGGTTAGGACCCAGGTCCACATCTTTCCCTGACTTCCCATCTCCCCTAGTATCCTCCTTTGTAGATTTAGCCTTTCTAGATTGAATGTTGCCTTCTTCCTTAGTAACCTTTTAACCCCTTTTAATAGACCCTTTCATAGTCCTCTGGCTGGGTGTCCCAATTTTACCACAAGGTGACTTGGGAGAATTATCCTTGGAATTAGGGGAGAGTCCCAATAGGGGTGCAACAGTCTTCAATTTTAGGTCCCTCTAATAGAGTTTTAGGAAAGGCTTTACGATGGGGATTTTGATGTTGATGTGAATTTAATGCATGCCTTTTATTTTGGTGTATAAAGGATTGTTTAGATTTATTTTGGTATAGTGTGCAGTTGTGCATGTTATTTTCCACTTTTGGGTCCCAATAGGGGTGCTACAGTCTTTAATACCTTTTTTGTCAATGTTAAATCTGCTTTGCGATGGGGATTTTGATGTTGATGTGAATTTAATGCATGCTTTTTATTTTGGTGTATAAAGGATTGTTTAGATTTATTTTGGTATAGTGTGCAGTTGTGCGTGTTATTTTCTACTTTTTTGTCTTCTTAGGTTTAAATGATACATAGGATTGACAAAATAGAAATTAGGAGGCTTTCCACTCTATGCCATGTTTGAAGTTCATGGACCAATATTTGTGTATTATGCAAGTATTTATTTATTCCTCCACAGTTTTTATGTTATAAAATTTTAATGGTTTGCACTCATTTGTTTTAGTCGTGGGCATAATAGTTTGTAATTTTTTAAGGAAACTGACATAGATTAGTTTTTCAACCATAACACATGGTTAAGGTTTGTTATAGGCATGTATGTTAAAGATTGTGTTGTATAAAATCATACTTGTTTGAGGCATTTTGTCAATTACATTCCTTATTATTTCCATTAACTATTTCTATCATGTTTATATAATTATGCATAATGCAACATGATCCCTATAATTATATGGTTATTGAATGTACTTTACTTTATAATTATTGTGCCATTTATTACGAAGGAAAAAATGTATTAATTTTAATGTTAATTAATTTTTCATGTTAGCTTGTTCTTTTAATCACCAATAAAAATTTCAAAACTACTTTCTTCACCTTTGTCCAAAAAAAAAAGAATTGCTGCATATAATATCTCAATCTAAAATAAAAAACGTAATTTTGTTTTGAGAATAAATTTAATATGAGTTTTAATGCCTCAATTTACAAACCAACCTAATAATTCTTCACACACCCATAGTCTAAAAATAAATATCATGCATTCCTGGACATAAGTAACCTTACAATATGCCTCATACAAAATACCTCAAACAAACATAATTTTATCCAATGCAATGATTACCAAACATCATGAAAACATTGCCTTGAATAAAAATACGGACTCATGAAATACAATGATTAGAGGATACACACCAAAAAGAACTTAAAAATGACGTTCTCGTAGTATTTGGCCTAGCCAACCATTATGAGATATAGGTTAAGCCATGTACTATGGTTGAAGGTCTTAGTTTGTTACCCAACATAGAAAGCTCAATACTATTTTATCGAACAACCATAACCAACAATCCATAATAAAAACCATAGGTTTGCAACCTTAAGCACCCTTGTGATCTTAGGTTTTCCCCTCATTCCATATTAGGAGTTTTTTTTTTTGTAATTTTCATTTCAATGCATTTTAGTGTAGATTAAACCTGATGTTACATTTATTTAACCACTTTCATTTCGTTAGTATCTTATGATTTATATTTTTAAATAAATAAAAAATAAATATGGGGAAAAAAAGTTAATAACACACTTTGACAAGATTTAATCTTTGTCACTTGTAATTTCATACAATCATGTAGTGTCCTCTTTCTTCTTGTGAACTATCCTCTATTTCGAAAACCAAATGACTGCAACCCAAGTCCATTCCTCAAATTTATATGAACTTTTATTGTTACCATTTTACTTCAATATTTCATTTTTAGTTGAATATTCTTTACAATTTTGTATTCTTTTATTGCTTGCTTCAATATTTAATTATATCTTATGTTCTCCTATAAAACCTTCATCTACTGGATATTAATGACACCTCTTTCAGCGCTCTCGTTGAACTTCTTTCATGTAATTGCTAACACACACATAAAATGATGACTTGATGTTTAAAAAACTGCTTTGCCATAAAATTGTGTGGAAAATATTTTAAATCAATGTTTTGGGTTTTTTTGTGACCCATCATTTTAGTGATTAGTGAGAATAGATGCAATTCATGATGTCATAATTGGTGATACTATTTTTAGGAGATCCTTTGATGGCCAATTACCTAGATGTCTTGGGCATGAAGAAGCCTAAATTTCCTTACAAGAGATTCATGATAGAGAATGTGGTTGATAATTTAATGGAAAATTAATGTCATACAAATTATTGAAAATGGGCTATTGTTGGCCTTTCATGGAACATGATTATCAAGAATATGCAAACATTTGTGAGAAATGCCAATGATAGTATTTTAACACATGCACCATCTAAAGAGTTACAACCTATAATTTCTCCTTAGCCAATTTTCAGTTCGGGTTTCAATCTAGGGGAAAAAATTAATTTTGCATTACTAGAAGGGCATAAGTTTATTATTACAACAATTCAATAATTTACCAAATGGGTTGAAGTTAATCCTTTAGAATCCACCATGAGTGATGACATATTTAGATTTATAATGACACATATTATATCTCGATTCAACGTTTCATATTCTATCATTATTAATATTGGTTCATCTTTTAAGAATAAGGTCAAGAAGTTTTGTGCTAAACACAAGATTCAACATACATTATCTACTCCTTACTATCCCCAAGGGAATGATCAAGGTGAAGCTACAAATTAAAAAAATTACCAATATTTTGAGTAAAACCATTGATAATCATGGTAAAATTTGGCATAATCAAATTGTATATGCTTTATGTGCATATTGTATGCGTGTTAAGACATCTATGGGGTCAACCCACTATTCTCTTGTCTATTGTGTAGAGGCAGTTATCCCCCCAGAGCTCGAGATTCATTCTTTGCATGCATCATTAAAGGTATTATCAATGATAATGAATATAGAGAAAAATAATTATATCTATTTGAAATGCTAGATGAAGCACACATAAATGTTGTTGAGCACTTGAGAGTTTACCAAAATCACCTAAAGAAAGTTTATAACAAAAATATGAAATCAAGAGAATTCCATATTGGTGACTTAGTACTAAAAGAATATTAAAAGAATACAAATACAAACAAATAAAATAAAGACAAATTTAAACCAAGTTTTCTAGATCCCTTATTTATTACAGAATAAACCTTGCATAGGGGCCTATCACCTTGCTACACTAAAAGGAAAACCCTTGAAGAATCCAATGAACATCATGCATTTACATCAATTCTACACTTGAGCTGTATTTTGTTTCGATTTCTCCATCTAGGGGCATCACTTGTATATTATTCATGAGTTTTTCACCAATTATATCTTATGCTAATGAGGACACCTTAATGTTACATTACACTTGAATCCATACTACATATGATACTCATCATGCCATTTGGGACATTGTAGGTCCTTACTTATCTTATGAGATTCAATGATTATATTTATACCTATATTTGGCCTCTAGGGGCATCACACCCATATCCTCAAAGGCTTAATTGAAATTATCTTATGCTATCACATTGATTATCTACCCCTCATCTCAGAAACACATTATTGTTAATCATGAGGACGAGTTTTTATCTTATATTAACATCACTTATTTCCATATGGGGCATCATACCCATACCTATCTCTTGAGCTTGATTGATCATAGCTACATTATTACATTGTCATTTGTGGTACCCACACATCATAGGACTATTCCCATTATTACTTAGCCTCTAGGAGCATTATACCCATGTATCCTCCACGAACCTCATTAATCATATCCTATGCATATATAACTTACTACACCCATGCCCCTATTAATACTACATTTATCATATTGGGACATCACACTATCCTTCTTATACCTAGTCACATGATGATTATAACATATGATACATCTATTTCTATATCTTATCCATATTGGCGCATCTCACCTATAAAGTTTACGAGGTATATCATCTGCACCTATCTTCATAGTCACTTACTTACACTTTAGTAGAATATGCATATTAGGGGTATCAATAAGCCTAACATGATGATATTTATTCCATACGAGTACACATAAACATATTATGCATTTATCTTGTTACTTATATTAGGGCATATTATTTATACTCATTTTCATTCACATCATTCTCCCACAAGTCATATATTACTGTCGAGATTTATGTGATGATATTTTTCATAGCTACATACATGTGTTTACAAAGTGCTTTCAAATATTATAAACATTAGACTCACAAAGCATAAAAGCTACATGGAACCCTGATTCCATGCATGCAAAATATGTAGTTATAACTCCTCAATAGGTTTCCTAGGCCAACTAAATTGCACATTTTCATCCCTCTTGAGATATGATAGAGAATTAGGTCAAAGTCAAAGGAGAAGTAAATAAGACATTTTTTCCCATCAAATTCTATGAAGCAAAGTTGGGACTCTACTTATCTAACTCTATTGAAGTGATATTAAAAGTTACAAATCTTGAAAACCTAAGAGGACAAAATATGTAGTATAAGACATAATTTGCCCTTAGTTGATTCTGACCAAGACATAATTAGTGCTCAATTGATTTTGATCATCTGTTATATAACATTAGATCTCAAGGATTATTCTATTTTAGTCTCAAGATCCTAATTTGAAATCCAAATTCAGTTATAGTCATTTAGTCTTATTTATCTCTCTTTCCATTATTATCACTTTTAAATCATTTATTGGTTCTTTCAATCTAGTTTTAGGCATACTTCATATTTGATTTAATGTTTATGATTGTATTATCATAGATCTATATTGTACCCTAATTTTAATTAGTCTGTGTAGCTTATTTATCATTAAACCACAAAGAGTTATAACAATGTTTGTGTGGGACTTGAATCTAACATATAGTTTGTATGTTTGTAAATGCTTTACTCCAATTCATTATCATGATAATAATGTTAAATATATTTTTAATACTTTATTAAATATTTTTCATGCATGGAATCAAGGCTCCATGTAGTGTTTGCATGAATCTTTCCTTTGAAATTAGTGATATGTAAAAATAGTTAACCTCAAAAGGGAGGCAACTATCTAGATATTATACAACCAAATTCAGATATGCATAGATTGTGATTTTACAAAGATGTTTACAAAGAAGTACCAACAAGCATCATATGTCTACTTCCCTAATAAAGAAACAAATTTGAAGCTGTCAAGATGTGATCTAAAGTACTTAAGGTCCTAAAGTGCCCTTCAAAAACTCTAGTGCTAAGATTTCAATTTCATTTTTTACTACACAGGAGATTCTTAAGAGTGACAACATGGCTCATGTACCACCAAACATATTCATTCCTTTACCTATTTCAAATTTAATAATTTCATTTTACATTTATTTTACCAAGATATTGACTAATCGTTAGCGTGCATGCTTGATTGTAGATACATTTGAGTTATTTTTGATTAATCATGGGTATACCCCATTATATAAATTCAATGCTTATTATTCCATCACTCAGACAAGTCTAGGTGTATGCTTTAATTTTGTTTTACATTAATGCACATTTGCATCACACACACACACACACACACACACACACACACACACACACACATCAAAGTAAGGCATTATGTAGACACCTTATTTTGGTATGAATATTATTATCGTAATGTTTTTACTGTGGTTTTATGCGTATAGATCGTTGGTTCGAATTAGGGTCTTATTGGCACTTTTCTATGTTTTCTACATGTACTTCTTCTTTGTGTGGTCCTGTATTGTTCAATTTATTGTGTTTTCTCTCTTTTGTGTTTTTTATATATGGAGGCATCCCTCTATTCTTCCTATATCTTTTTTGCATGCAGATCAGAATTGAAGACACCTTCATTGAGTGTGTCCCTTTTCCTTTTGTGGGCCCTTCTGCCCTTCTCCCTCGTCCTTTCAATGTGTGGACCTGTGATTATGGATTTTATCTTTGTTTCTTTGTCAGTTTGTGTGACAATAGGTTCTTAATACGAATTTAAAAAGTCTACATATACAAAGTCTCTCAAATCATTTCAATAACAAACAAATGAAAAAATAAAGAATTCCACAAGTCTTCTATGTATTGGCAAGCATTTGATTATGCTCTTCAAGACTAAAATTAATTTAAATGATTTATATTTATGCATACTTGTGCCAAAATAAGGTTTAAGTGAAGTTCATGTAGTTTCACTTAATTATATAGATAAATAAGGTTAAGATTTATCTCTCACTTGGGCCGAGATTAGACTCATAAAGCACAAAAACTACATGGATCCCTAATTTCATGAAATCAAAATACGTAGTTTCAACTCCTCAAGAGGTTTTCTAGGCCAAATAACTTGCACATTTTAATTCCTCTTGAAAGATGATGGAGAATTAGGTCAAAGTCAAAGGAGAAGAAAATAAGATAATTATGCCCATCAAATTTTATGAAGCGAAGTTGGGACTCTACTTATCTTCCTTTGTTGAAGTGATCTCGAGAATTATAAATCTTGAAAACCTACAAAGGACAAAATATGCAGTATAAGACATAATTGGCCCTTTGTCGATTCTAACCAAGACATACTCAATGTTTGATTATTTCTGACCATCTGTTAGATCATGATTAGATCTTAGGGATTATTTTGTTCTAGTCTTAGGAGCTTGCTTTTAAATCCAAAATTTAATTATAGTCATCTAGTCTTCTTGCTCTCTCTTTCTGTTACTATCACTTTCAAATCATTTCTTGGTATAGCCATTTTATTTTTGGGCATACTTTATATTTTATTTATTGTTTATGATTGTATTATCATATATCTATATTGTGCCCTAGTTTTAATTAGTAATGTGTAGTTTATTTATCATTAAACCACAAATAGTTATAACAATGTTTGGGAGGGGCTTGAATCTAATATGTAGTTTGTATGGTTGTAAAGGCTTTAATCCAATTCATGGCCATGATAATAATGTTCAATATGTTTTTTATATTCTATAAATTTTTACTTGAAGTTACATTTAAAATTGCATCTTGCATGGAAATTGAATTGAATCTGAGTTATCATTATATAATTTGCCTTTTTCCAACTAGCTTATATGCATAGCCTTTAATACAGTTGATAACTTTGAGGATAAGACATGGCCTTTTTCGATGTAATGGTGTGTTGGTGAACATGGAAACTAGTTTTATTTTAAAAACTATTAGGGATGTTAGACCCTCTCTTTTGATGGGGGTCATTAATCTAAAATACTTGGTTTATATGGTCTAATTCACGTATTGGCCCTAACTATGTTCTCAAAAAACTTGACCATGCAATGTTCTCTAAATAACATGTATTCACTTTCCACAATAGCAGTAGGAAAGTTGTCACTATCCACTAGGATATTGTCCTCTTGGATCACAATCCCATCACTTTCCAGTTGGAGTGGGAGGTGGTCTATAGAAAATCCTGCGTAGAAATTTATTTTTTAACACATCACTCGTTGCTTATGAGGGAATCATTTCATGTGTGTGGACCTTTTGTCATGCCCATATCTTGCTATTAGTTGGATCGAGTGGGGTGATGATGTGGTCACTCACATTGCCACCTTTCTCAATCACCACAACACACAAGTGGCAAAGGTTTGAAAACATGTTGATATTACTTTGGCCATGGAATTTAAAAGGGTCACAACACAGCTCGATCAAACCTCATTTGATATCTAATTACAAGTTGTGTCCATTCAACTCAAATACAATCTTAAGCTTGTAGAATGCCATGCTACCATAGGCACTCAGATCCATGCTTACTTACACTAGCTTAAGGTGGGACATCGTGCCTCAAAATGTTTTTTTAAATATTTAAGGGTTAAGCAAGTTAGAGAACATATGAAAGCTATCAAGGTTTCTCATAGCCACCTGACTAAGCTTTCTGAGATATCTTCAACGTTTTTAGACTATTATAAATTAGTGTTTTAGGCCCATGAGGATTCTTTGTAACATGCTCAAGCTTTGCAAGATTGTGTTGATTTGGTCCCTCACAAACTTAGCCCCTTTGTTCAAAAAAAAAATGATGTTATGCTTTCTCTTGATGAGCTTTATGTGGTTCTGTAAAACATGACCAATGATGAAGCACCAAGATTTGATGGGTTCCCTTATGAGTTATACAAAGTTACGTGGTAGTTTGTTGAGGCATACTTTCTTCAATTTTACCATGAAGCTCTCCAAATTTTATTTGTAGGAAGCTTATCAATTAAATAAATATTAAATTTATCTCTAAAATAGGGGATCTTGAGCTCATAACCAGTAAGATACTTATTACATTGTTGAATATCATGTACAAGATTATTTCCAAAACTTTAGCACTTTTCCTGCATCACATTCTCCTTGCAATATACAAACAAGAGCAAACATGGTTTGTCAAAAGTCATTCTATAGTGGATAATATAACTATAGTCTCAAAAGGGATGGAATGGGCCCCTGGCAACAAACTCTATTTCTTAAATTGGGCTTTGAGAAAACTTTTTATAGTATTGCATGGCTCTTCATCTCTGACATGTTAAAAGCTTTAGGGTTTGGATATTTTTTTCTCTTGGTTGTATAAAAGCTCTTCTTTGATGCCTTAGCTTATTTAACCATTAATGGCCACAAGTTTGAGAGCTTTGTTCTTTTCTGCTCTATCAGAAAAGGCTACCCTCTAGCTCCTACACTATATGTTATGGCTTAGAAGCTTTTAGTTACATATTGGCACGTAGAGCTAAGCAAAGGCTTATATAAGGAATTCTCACTTCTAGATATGAAGAACTAGCTTATTAATGGTCACTTCATTTATGACTCCTTTCTCACTCTCATTGAAAATGAAGCTTCATTTTATGATGTCGTGGCTTGAATTGATACCTTTTTTAAAGCCTCTAGTTCAAGGTTGTGGTTGTCAAAAACTCAATGTTATAGTTCGAGCATCGTGCGAATCCAATATTGGTTGAATAATTTTCCATGGAAATGAATAAATTGACGAGAGAGGTTCAAATTTTTGGGTATCCCATTTGTCTTTGATAGATCCCCTTCTAAGTTGTGGTAATTTGTATTGCAAAGAGTTGAAAATAAATTTGCCTTATAGATTACCAACCCCTTGTCATTGGTAGGGAAACTCTAGGTTTGCACTACGATTGTGTGTGCCACCCATGTATGTTATTCTCCTTGTTAGTCAAGTTGTAAGGCATCTTATGACAAACCTGCCAAGTTGCTCAAAGACTTTCAATGGGCCAATGCCAAACAAACTTGGGGCTTTCATAGGGTTGCCTTAGAAGTTTATGATCTCCCAAATGGTACAGGAGGAATGGGAATTATTGACCTATAGAGATTTGTATGTGTTAAATGGGTTGTTTGTGCTATTGAAGGTCACAAAGCTTGAAAAGTTTTGCTTTGGCGTTCCATAACCATTAGCTCGCCTTATGGTAAGACTAGTTTGAAAAATATTGGGTTGCAGAGTTCACTCATTCCCCCTGCCCCCATCAAGATTGAGGGGTCTTTTGTTCCCAAAAGCATTTGGAATGATTCTGAGAGGGTTAAATAGTTCCTCAAATGGGTAGGTGATCGATTTATATTAGGGCTTTCCTTCTGAACATCTGGTGGTCTCCCATTGTTTCCAACAACGACGTTTTACGTGCTGAAAGCCCTGGTGTCAAAGCTCTTAGGCTTTTCAAAAAAGGCATTTACATTGTGCGAGATCTTATCTCTTCTCATGATTAGCAGGGAAAGTATACGTTGCTAGCTTCTGAGATACATATATAGAAGCTTATGCTAAATGCTACAATGCATAAACTTGGCTTCAACTCTTGTTTGCGTGATGGAAAGATTGGTGTTGAAATTGTGATACACCATTTAAGAATTATTCTTCAAGGTTGCTACATCAAATTATGAGTCCCTTTTCTTTAGCACCCAACGAGTTTAACAATTGACATAGTCTTAATATTTCATCACAAATGTTGTTTACCCGTATTAATTGGATATGAGAACCTAAGCTATGTGACATACTCATTCACATTGGAATTTCTCATCCTAAGTGCCTCAAAACTTTCAAACACTTATTTTGGAGCTATCCATATGCTCATGTGGGTTTGCATTGAATTTGGAGCTAATTCATGACTTTTCACCCATAACCCATTAATTAGAAGATGACATCGTTTGATTTTTTTTAAAGAGCATCCTTTCTCTTTCAACATTAAAAATCTAAGAATGTTAATATTTTCACTAACGAAGTAGTTATTTCTTATCAATTTTCTAATAATGATAAAGTTCATTTTGAATCACGAATAAAAACAAACTATCCCTTTTATTGTAAACTATTTTATAATAAAGATGCCAATACATTTTCAATAAAAAACTTCATCATAATACATTACTATATATTTTAATATTTTTACATAAATTTATTCAGAAATATTTATTTATTTAAAATAATAAAATTTAAAAAATCTCAAAAATTTTATGACCAAAATTTCTTGGCATAACATAATATTATATAATTATAGTCAACCACACCTCATCCAAAATAGTATTCACCAAAACACACAACCAAAGACTTTAGGTTGGAAACTTTATTTGCTAAAATAATTTAACATTAAATCAATTTTATATGTCTACTTAATCATTGTAACTGATTTGAGTGCAAGTCAAACAATTATTAGAAAAATTCTTGACACGTAAGATGCCTTGTAGCAATCCAATTCACTTATTATGTGGGGCTGCCATCACATCTCAATGTATAATAATCATGCCATGTCATCATGTATGATGGACATGTTATGTTATTATACGAGTCTAATGCCATGTCATCATACATAGAAACCGTGGGCCTCCCGTGTAAAGCGACCTTCCATCAACTCCCTTCCACGTGTCTTACCTTGTCCTTGTCACCCTTCCACGCAGGATACCCGTGGTCTCCAAACTATTAAAAACCCACAATAATAGCCAGGAAAAAAGGCAAATAAAATCAATTATTTAAAAAAAAATCAGTTAAAGATTTGACCGTATAGGCTTTAAAAAAATCAAATTCGAATAATAGCCATTAAAAAAAAACATAAAATTCTGATTTTAAAATGGCAATAGTAGTGACTGGAAATCACAAAAATTGATTTTAAAATTGTAATAATAGTCATCCAAAATAAAAAAAATTGATTAAAAAAAGCCAATAATAGTCACCCAAAATCATAGAATTCTATTAAAAATTTATTTCGGTCCAATAATGCACTATTTACTCCACTACCCATAAGCCCAAAAATTCCATGGCTATGATACCCAATTGGTGAAAATGTCAAAATCCAGCCGGATAATGAGGCATGCAATCTATGTGTGAATTTTTTTATTCTGGGTATTATTAGTATATTTATTTAGAAAATTGTGCATGATAATGTATAACGTGTGGATCATCATCCCTGAGGACTAATGTTTCCTGCTTGTGTGGTGCAATGGACATGCATGAAAGAATAAAACAGCAGTTCCCAGATGATGGGTTCTTCTCCCTATTTTGGGCAGCAACAATGATGGGCTTAATGAAAATGAGCTGATCTTGTATACAGAAGAAACCAGAGGGCCAGACTCCTCCTGTAGATTGGATTCATGCACTCAGGTAAAAAAGAAAAATTGAATTTCTTAGATGGTATGATCATGTTTTATGTATTTCTGGTTTGGGTCAAGATCAGTTAATGAAATGCTATTCATGATTCATGTTTTATGTTTTACTGTTTGTGTTTTGTTTTTTCGGGTTTTAGAGAGGAGGGTTTTTTGTTTGGGTAAGGAGATTCAAATTATTATTTTATCATTTTATTGATTTTTTAATTTTTTTTTCGGTGGGGAATCTGACTGGCTATGATTTTTTATTGATCTCTGCTGGGAATGTTTTAAGGGGTAAGATCTCATGTGGGTGCTCTGATTTTCCTGAAATCTTGATTGGGGTCTAGTTTTTGTGGAGAAAAAATGTACTTTTGGTGTCAAACAAGGACTTGGAATGATTTCAAGGGGTAAGATCTCATATGGGTGCTGTTCTGATTTTCCTGAAAACAAACTTTGAATGGGGACTTGTGTTTTACTTTTAGATTAGGTATTTGGTTTCAGAGGACTTTGAATGATCTCAATTGAGAATGTCCTTTAGGTCAATATGGTCTGTAGAACATACTAGTGTTTTTGATGAGTGACAATTCGTTGCCAGTAGCATTTTGAGAATCTTCTGGGAGCAACTGCATTGAAATGATTTGGTCTGACATTTCGGGTCTCTCTGCAGGACATATGAGTGTCTTTAATTGTTTAGTTTTAGTTTTAAAATAAATTGCCTTGATGTTGGATTTCATGTACTAGGCTATGACTGTATATGCATGTTCGAGAATAGCATCGTTTAATATTGAGAATGGTAAGGGAAAGAATCTCAGGTGGGCGGGTTGTTTCATCTGAAAATCTGGACTGGGGACTGTTTTTTCTGTGTGTTGAAAAATTGAACTTTTGGGTTGGATATTTGGTCTCAAACATGACTTGGTTGTCTGGGGCAGTTTAAATTAGTTAAATCTGAAAATCTTGATTGGGACCTTGGTCTTCTCTGCAAAGATGTTTTGTGCAAGACATAAGCAGCCACTTCTTGCTCTTCCTTGATTGAAGAACAAGGAAAGTGGGTACCTTGCCGAGGATCCCTGTTTAGTCTTTTGGTTAAGGACCCATGTCCACAAGTACAATTTGCACGTTCCAGGGACTTATTTCTAATTCTTTTGTTGGGATGCTAGGTTTTTTCTGAAAATATTAGGGCGTCTCCCATTTCTGGCATGCGGACTAGGAGGTAGTGCTGACAGAGAATCAAAGCTGTACCCTTCGTCAGGGCTGCAGAGAATAAGTTCTTCCAGCAGGTGGGAGTTTCTTAAGAAAAACTATTCTGATTTCATGAACGGAAGATAGTTGCACACTTTTCGATCTGGGAAAATTTTATGGATTGTAGGATCCAGTTATGGCAGCCTTGGTTTATTACGTGCACACGTTTCGATTCGGGAAAAATATAATGGATTGTAGGATCCAGTTATGGCAGTCTTGGTTTATTGCATGCAAGCTTAGAATCATCTCATCTCTTGATAATAGCCATGGATTGATTACATTCTCTTTTTTAACTGATATTTCAGGGAGTTGTCTAAGTTGTTTCCCACTCGTTGCTTTGTTGTTGAATTTTATGTTGAATCCTTTCCAGAATGATACGCTATTGTTTGTGTTTTTTTAAATGTTTTCTTTGACAAAAAGAGTCCGTTCAGTGGGAAAATCTCTTGGCCACCCAGATTTACATGATCGCTATAATCGAGGGAGGGAGATTGAGATTTAATCTTGAAAGATTCTGGACAGTCGGATATGTAAACTGCCTTGGAGTGTTTCCTGACTGTTTTTATGAGTTGAATCCTGTGCTGAGACAAACCTGATTCATTGAGCTTGTAGCAATTCTCAATCATTTGTTGAATGATGCACCTACAATGGTAATAATATGTGACATTATTTTAATTCTCTCTGTAAATATGCCTCAATCAATTTGCAAGCTTCCCAACTACCATGGCACTTGCAGTCGCATAAAGACCTTATAAACATTTGGCGTAATACTCTGCCAGTCCAAAGATGGTAGAATGCATCATTTATAGTATATCTGGACTCCTCTCCAATATTTCACAATAATTGATACGGCACCCTAAATTGGTGGTGTATGAAAGTCATGCGTTTTGACAATCGCCTAAATTTAATTGGCTAGAGCTCAAAATAGGCTGTCTCACATAACACTTGCTATCAAATGTTGTCTTGTTTGGACCTGTATATAGGATTTGTTATAGAATAGTTGATTGAGTGAAGAACATTATGAGAATTCAAACTATTTAGTCTCAATTTCTGCTATTAGTAACAATATAACAAACTGTTGCCTTTCTTTTGATGTTCAGGTAACATGACTGTACAAGTGGATATGGGTATTAGACGGCTACATACATTACCAGTGTTATGCAGCAAAGTTGAGTGGGCATCAAACTTAAATGACTCTGACTTTACATTAGCATCTGAGATGGTGCACTTGAATGGTGTGCATGTTCTTAAATATACCAGTCTGCGGGATATCATGCCTTGTTCTCCAACAAATGTTGCATCTCCTCGCAGGGAAGGTAATTGGTGTACAGACATATCCATTAGAAACAATTTAGTTAAACATGCAGCCCTTGCCTATCTTCAGCCAATGATAACTGAGAGCAACAATGATGATGACTTTTTGGTGAGGTGTTTGCCAATGTTCTCAAACAATGGATTTTTTCCTTCAAGCTTTAAGGACTGCATTTTAACTCCAATTGATGCTTGTATCGGCTTTTTCACAACTAAAATTGTCTCAAATTTGATTGGCACTTTTGATTATCTGGCGGGACAGTTGGGACAAATATTTGGAGTCAGAGTGTCGAAGAAATAGCTATTGTGGAGCTAATGATATGGTCTTTTGCAAATTCTATCTTTGGCAAGTCTTTAAAAGAGAACTGGCTAAGATCAGTAATGCGAAGCCATGACATCATGAAATTTTGCGCCTGAGCAATCTATGTACAGTATTGGTGTGTCTAAATAATGGGACTTTTGCTTCTATGCATCTTTCTGGAGCATCTTGCCTCTCGGATGAGGTGAATGGATTCTTAGTGTATTTAGCGCTTTTTTCTGTAAGCAAGATAGAATGTTCTCTTCTTATGTTGCACTCTTAACATTTTTTTGGAGCTGGATCTGTGACTGCATGACCAAATTTCAGGGAAGTTTGTTTTGTTGCAGGAATTTTGAGATAAAATTCTTTCAGGGAAGTTTGTTTTGTTGCAGGAATTTTGCGATAAAATTAATGCTGTGTATATGTAGTGGATATATAATAGCTTCAATGAATTCTTGACGTGTAAGGCAAAGTTAGGTTTATTCTAATTGACTAAAGAGCTGTAGAAGTTAAAACAGTTTTACAATGTGATACTTGTAAGCAATTTATTCCTTTTCATAGCAAAGTAGGTAAGATACCAAACCCATTCATTTTTAGGATATATACGAGATCCCTAACCTTGATGTTTGTCTTAATAGCAAAACAAAAGTAAGCCTTTAAACCGTTTTTGTTGTGCCATGTTGCTCTCTTCAACTGTTTTTCATTTACTTCTGAACCTACTAGCAAATCATTTATTTGTTAGTATCCTGCAACATCTACAACTTCCTTGTATGTAATAAATATATTAATTGCAACTTCTTCTGTGTTCCACTATTTCAATAAGAGCAGCAATAACTTGAAAATTTGTAAAAAATTCCAGAGTGCAGATCGAATCAATACTTGTATGCCTTAAATTTCCTCTGGATTCTTCATTCAGTGTCCCATGTCCATGTTTGTAGGACTTCATATACATTGTACACAAGAACTTAGATCAAATGTAATATTTTATTATCTGTTTTACATTCAAATCCCATTTGCACTTTTTGTTCTGCAGGGATCCCTTGTTGAATTTATTGACTGCCCTACCTACCCGTTATAAGTTTCATGAGCACTGGATGATCCAATGTTCCACTGAGCCTCCTTTTGACTGGGAGACAAACGGGGATGCTTTGAAGCTCCCCCCTAAGTCATAGGCAGAAGAAAACTCAAAGCACTATATTGAAGGTGGGTATGCGTCCTTGTGGAACGCATAGATCTGAAACTTATTAAATATTGTAAGTAGTTTTTTGAAATGGGTAAGTAGATAGAGCAGGTTGGTAAAGGAAGACAGGAATTGTAACCATTCGCACCATTAGCTTGCATATAAATTGAAACTCATTTTATTGTAAGTAGTAGCTTGAATTGGGTAAGTAGGTAAACAGAGCAGGTTGGTAGTAGAAGACAGCTCTAGGAAATTGAGGGTGGGAATGCCTTCTTGTGGAACACATTGATCCAAACCTTATTAAGTTGTTACATATCGTAAGCAGTTTTTTGAAATGGGTAAGTAGATGGAGCAGGTTGGTAATGGAAGACAGGAATTGTAACCACACCTACCTTTAGCTTGCATATAAATTGAAACTTAATATTTTGTAAACATAGTTGGATTGGGTAAGTAGGTATGCTGGGTATTTTGGTAGTAAAAGACAGACAGGAATTGTAACCACGACTACCCCTACTTTGCATATAAATTGAGATGTGTTGTGGTCCAGTTTGTAGATTTTCATAGCACACAAGTATTCTCCTTTGGATAGTGAATAAATTGTTAAGTTATACTGCTAATGATCTATAATATGCAATTTTCCCTTTTCAATTGATATCTTTTTACATTTCTTGTAGTATTTGATTTTGTTGGCTCTTCTGCTGTGCTTCTGTGCTGTTTATGGTCTTTACTCTCTTCATCCTTTTGTAGTCTCTAAATTTTGCCATTGTGGCCTGCGTAAGCATCTAGTTGCATAATGAGCAGGGAGGCAAGGCCAACAAGGCCTGAACCCCAGCCATTGATCATGACAATCCCACTGCATTACCACTAGACCATCTGCAGCTGGACTTGTCAAAGGGGCCACCCTTCATAAACATATGTAAAGCTCATTTTCAATTGTACATCAACTACCTGTTTGACAAGACGCCCCAAAATTGAAACTTAAATAGAGGAGTGAAATAATAGATTGGAAGTTATCACTCTTGACTTGTGACAGGGGAGCAAATCTCATTATTATGATGCTTGTCAATCAAACATGCAACAACATTCAAATCAACTTTAAAGGATATGGAAAGGAAAGTAAATGCACATGGAACTAGAGAAGTTATTGGACAAATCAATAATGAAGCCTGAATAGTCAAAGTACTGGATATTTATCTCTTTAGGATTGAGTTTCTCTATGAGCCTCACCTTTCCTTTTAGAGTTTTAAGGGCAACATTGAAATTACCTCTAATAAGAAAGTCTATCAGGCTAAGAACCAGCCAAGAAAATCGAGAATTCATCCGAGGTAACCCTTTTCAAAATAGGAACCTTGTTAGGTCCAAATGTGTTGGTGATAGTGGCTTGAAAATGTTCTCAATCTCTCTTCTGGTACCCCTTGCTGGACTAAGGGGTCGATGTGATTTCTTCTCTTGGCATGTGATTTCATTTTACCCATTTTTATTGTGACACTAGAAGTGTATTTTATGTATGATTAATAAAAGGCATTATTCAATCAATTTTTTTTCTCAACATGAGTGTGCTTTACATCACAACCAATTTTTACTCTGGGATCGCCATATATAACATTAAAATAAAGTGATTTGATATGATGCTCAATCCCTAAGAAGCACCTTTTGCACTAATTGAGAACCCTTGCCAACTTTTTTCTCATTGGACGAGGGACTTCCAAGTATGAGCAACTAAGTTCAAAATCCCAGTTTGGATTGAGTTCCTAGGTCTACCTATGCCCCTTTGGGGCTTTGTTGACCAACTTGTCAAACCATTGAGGCGTTTTATTTGCCATGAACAACACAAATTTTACGCAGCTTGCCCACAAAAATCAATCTGTGTTGAAATTGACTTGGCCAAGGATTTGAAGGAAACCATTGACATGCAAATTGGTGAAACTCGGTTTTCATAACATTAACCTCTTGAATACTTGTTTACGCTGCCAATCCTTGAACCATATGATTTGAGAATACCCTTTACTGGGTACCTCTTGATAGGAATTGTAGGAAAAAACATGTGCCACAAAACAAATCGACCAATTCCATTTGGAGATAGATGGATCACTATGACTAATAAGTAGAATGCTTTGGTGTCTCGTGGTGCCTCTAGGTTGCAAACTATTGTGTATCGACCCAAAGTGGTCTAGGGGCCAACTTCTCTGCCTCGAAGGATAATTAAGCCATGTCGACCATTGCTAAGGCACCACTTTTGCTCTCCTAGAAACGACATGCAATGATCACCATTTTGCATTCACACCCTGTCGCTGTCTCAACGAAGTTGTCACAACCCCATTCTGGGGCGACTCTCAAGGACACAAAAGGATAATGTTGTGTTCTTTAATTGCAAAATTGAGCTCAGTGAGTCTTACAGTGCCTCTCATTAAGATGGAGATTATGTTCAAAAAATCCTTTCCAAATGAGTGACTTTATGTGCAACAAACAGACAAAGCTTGCATCCACCACCAAGTTTGTAGCCCTCGAGGACCTTGAAGAGGGAAATAACATGCATCTTGATGTTTCCCCATGATAGTTTACTCTTGAAACGTTCATGGCCTTACTGAACTGACTCGTAGATGACCCGTAGATACATGGTTAGGGACAATTGTCAAAACTTTCATGATATGAAGGTGTTTGCAAGAAGTTAAAATCTCCAGTTTTATTCTTCAGTTTGTTGCTTGCATGATTTGGCCAAGTGCTCTATGCTAGGTGTCCAATCATGAGCCTAGTTGTGGAGGAGTCATCATGTTCTTAAGGGTTTGACCCTACCCATTGGGTGGTGTGGACCCTTTTTGATTTTGACGACCGACTTCTTGGGTTGGCCACCTTGTATGCTTCCATATAATGTCCCCAAAATTTTGATAAAGCGACTTATTAAATTTAAGTTGTCCAAAAATTAATATTATGTCAAAAGGATGACTTTAATTAATTATCTTAATTAAAATAAAGTGGAAATAATAAAATATTATAAAATTCACTTTATTAAATAAGTTTCTTCTAGAAGATGGAGTTAGTTGCAAGTAGGCTTCTTCTAGAAGATTCATTGGAGCCTTTAAAAGGAGTTGAGGGCAAGGCATTTGGCATCCAATTGTTGAGTAATATTTTTGATGGGTTATGGCAAAGCTTGAATCTCTGATTCGGCTAAATCTCCGAGGACAAAAACCTTCAATAGATTGGAAAAGGGTTGGAAGAAAACCTAGCTCTTTTCGAGAATGGATTCACAACGGAGTTTACATTGGACTTAATCGATTAATCAGATTGCATATAAGACGGCATGACCACTCCAATCAAAATTAAACAGTGTTATCAAGTATAAATGTCCAATTGAATATTATTAAGATATATTTAAACTAGGAATCAGAGGGACAGAAGCATAAACTAATATTACTTTGCATGGCCGACTTATTCATACTTCTGCCACGACTTTAAGAATAGCTACAATATTTAATATTGGGCACCGTAGCAGGGATATTACCCAGTGATTCAACATTATAAGGGAGGCGCGTCTATGCTTAAGGGCACGATTGGTTGGAGATAAAGACAAGCCACGGTTTTGTCTCATCACAGTCACCCATTGTCCACGATTTCATTACATGATATTATTCGTAGCCTTTAGAAGGGAAAAGAATGGTGTCATCGCAACAATAAGACCAACGTGGCACATGAAGGAGTCGAAGCTTATTGACTGCCAATTGCAAGACGGTTCAAAGTCAACTAGTATTGAGGAGTCAGACCATTTGAAGATTGAAGCCTACCACAAATATGATATGAGTCATAGTGTTTCTGCCAAAGGCTCCACTTAGACCTGTGGAGAGCTACTTGGTGTAGCAAAGTGCACCATAATAATATTCAGAAGAGATAAAATACAGAGCATGAAGATAAGACAAAAATAGAGTAGGACAAGCTTTTGAATATTCAAAGGTTGAATCAACAAAGGGAATCACAGTTAATAAGTTTGCAGGAATATATTAAGGAAGATCATGAGGTTGTCAAGGGTGAGAATAAGACAAATTACCAATGAATGTTGTCCAACAATAGCCGCTAATAATTTGTCCCATACACTAAAGCAAGTCGTCCTCAGCTATGGCAACTTGTTACTACGCTGAGAGCCATCAACTTACCCCTGTAATAACTTATATCAGTCATTATGTTAGTTGCTGCCATCATTATTAAGTTGCTACTCCTTTTTGGGCATTTCATGTATTGCCCTGTTTGGAAACATATTCAGTTTATGTTTCTACGGTCTGCTATCACTCTGAGAATGTTGTACTCTGCGATTGAAGGTTATGCTGAGTTTAGAACTAGTTTGGTAATTATTTCTAAGTAAGTATTAATCTGATATAAATTTTTGATAAGTTTGTAATCTATTTCTGGGCATTGTTGCACTTGTTTCTTGCTCAAATATGTCCAATAACAATTCTATTTATGCTCAGATCAACATTGCAAAGTTTGAAATACAAACCAGTATAAATCTCAGTCCAAATAAAGTGAAGTTAACCTCTAAGTATAATGGTTTGTTCATGCATAATTCCCATTTGAGTAGTTATTTATTGTTCATGCAATGTTATATATAAAACTTGCAAAAATAGAATATCTACCAAATTGAAACTCAATCAAAAAACTTCATCTCGTTCGGAAAGGGATATTTCATTCCAATGACATTGTCGAACAAGCCCTACTCTTGAGGTGGTTGGCAGAATCGCTCCCCGATGATCACTAGGTGCTTTGTGGGGATTTCAACATGGTGGAATCCAACAAAGACAAAGGTCATCTCCCTATGTGTTGGTGTGTAGGGGAGCGAGAAGCATGGTTTTATATGTGTATAAGCTTGGTCTCTTCAATCATAATCACCATAGGAGAAGAGTCTCGACTACTTCTTGGTTCACTTGGTCTAACTTCAAATAAGGCCAAGACAGAGTGGTTGAAAGGTTGGATCAAGCACTACTTGCAGAGCGAGACTTGTTCTCCTTCTCTAGCTCCAACACTTGCCTTGTTTCTATTATTGATGATGCCATTATTTTGGATCATCAACCTAGTCGCTTATTCATTGAATGGAGCTCCCCTCAAACCCAGGCAACTAAGACTCAATTCTATCTCAATATTGGTCACCTTAAGCATGAGAGAATTCTGGGCCATATCAAGTGGAAATGGAACTTGGTGCCTAGATCCTCAAGTCACACAAGTTGTTTTGATTGATGGGTTGATGCCATTACTCAAATTGCCACCTTTTTATGTTTGCATGGTAAGCAAGCAACAATCTTCAGACAACATGCTCATGAAGCGTCATACTATGGATTCCATAGGATTTTATAAGAACTTGATAGCTTGCCACTCAATGTTCACCTACAAGCTCACGCTGCTCAATGGAGACACAAACTCAAAATTGAGGAAGTGTACAAGGCCCAAGGAGCGTGGCTTAGAGCTATAATGCATTGGTTGAGACTGGGAGATAGAGTTACCACATAATTCTTTCCCTTCTCCATTCCAAACGAGCTACAAATAGAATTAAATCCATTCAAGATGTTAGTCCCAGGGTTACCAAACTCCTAGACATATTGAAAGCTTTTGTGCATCACTATCAAGGTGTGTTTGCTACTCAACTGTCTTCCCCAACCTGTGAAGCAATGCTCTTGCAATGTCTTCAAGTTGTCCCTGCAAACTGCCTTAACCACATAAATTTCCCTATGATAGACCTCTTACTCTGAATGATCTTAAGGAAGTGGCCATGAAGATGGCTTTTGAAAAAGCCCCTAGTATTGATGGTTTCCCCTATGAGTTTTATCAGGTCCTATGGAACACTGTTGGTGAAGATCTTCACAAAGTCTATTCCGAAGTTGTTTTGTCGAACTCTCTGGGAACTCTCATCAATTAGAGTAATACCAAATTCATCTGGAAGGCTAGAGATCCTAAGCTTATTAACAATTGGAGGCCAATAACCTTTATGAATCTCCCCTATAAAATCATTGCTAAAGCCCTTGTCCTCAGGGTGAGACATCTTCTTCCCTCATTTTTAGAAGTGAACAAACATGGTTAATCTAGCATAGGTATATTTTAGACAATGTTATTGTAGTTTGGGAGGGTATAGAATGGGTCATAATCTTTAGTTAAAAAACCATGTTTTTGAAGACCGATTTTGAGAAAGGCTACGACAAGATTGAGTGGTCATTCATCATTGATATTCTTTAAGTGTTGAGTTTTGGCCCTCAATTTGTTCATACGATTAATATGTTATTTCAAGATGATGCAACTTGCATCACCATTAATTGAGCCCAATCACACAAATTTGGGTTGTTCAAGTCTATTAGGCAAGGTTGTCCATTGGCTCCCTCTCTCTATGTGTTGGCTACGGAAAAATTCAACTACTTTTTGGCCAACTACTCGTAAAGAGGCTTGGTGAAAGATCTCTCTCTCCCCCATTGTAATCAACAACTCATCAATAGGCATTTTGCAGATGATTATTTTCTTACCCTTTTGGAGGAAGAAAATTCAGACAAGAATGCCATGGAGTGCCTTGACATTTTTTGTCTTTCATTAAGATCCTCTATTCAGTGGAGAAAGACTCAATGCTTAAGACAATCTCTCTCCCCCAAACCTCCTTTGATTGGAAGGCTATCAATGGCAATGGATCCTGCTAGGTGTGTAATTTAAGTTTCTAGGCATTCCCTTTGCTTTTTGGGCCTCCCCTTCTAAGCTTTGGTCATATGTTGTTTAGAGGGTTGACAAAAAGATTGCATATTGGATCACCAAGCCTCTTTCTCTACTAGGGAAGTTTTAAGTTTGCTCTAAAGTGTTGGTAGCGACCCACGTGAACTATTCTTCTTACTGGGCTCCTTCTAAAGCTGCCTATGCTAGGTTGGAGAAGTTGTTGAAGGATTATCTTTGGCTAATTTAGAAGGCCATAGGGTCTTTCACAAGGTCTCTTGGGATATTTGTTGTAAGCCTAAAGAAGCTAGGGGCCTTAGGCTCATTGGCATCCGAGTCCAAGGCTATGCTCTAAGTGTTAAATGGATCATCATATGTCTAGAAGGGAATGAAGCAGAGAAAATTTTAGTGGTGAATATTTGTTAATTCACGAATATTTCAATTTTTAGATTTTGGTTTTGGAAAATTTTTAGAGTCGATAGATGGGATTGGATTGCCAAAATTTTAAGGATATAAATTATTTTTGGGGTCAGCTCACCAACCCTTTACAATAATATATAAGATCCCACTTCAATTCGCCACATATATATAGTACAACCACTCGTCGATACTAACCAAGCCAACAAGTAGAACTAAAACTGGAGGACCACAGAATCAAACGACAGTGCCAAATGGAGGATCTGAATGACAACGTCAAAAAACAACACTGTTAGATCCACGACAGTGTCGAATGACAACACCAAACGATAGAGATGAATAACAACACCGAACAACAAACACTGAATGACAATGTCGAACGACAGAGTCGAATGACGATGCCGAATAGAAAACATTGAATGACAGTACTGAGTGGGAGTATCGAACAACATAACCAAAATGCTTCTACCGAACAATAGTGCTGAACGGGAGCATCGAACGCCATAAGAGATGAAAATCTTCTAGAAAGAACCAGATGACAGAACTGATCTGCGGCATCTACTATTTGACCAGATGACAGAGCTAGATGACATAACTGAAGTGTTTCATCTTTAACCATCATGACATCTAGTGGGAATGGTAAAAAGACAGGCCAATTATCAAGAAAATCATCCATATTATCTTATTTTAAAGAGCCAACTAAAAAGTCCACATTATAACAATGCACTCAAAATCTAGTTATTTATTGTTTTTTTAGTTTGTCATAAATTTGACTTCAACTATGCAATAATATTAAAACAATCTTACATACATAAATCTCCACTGCTATCTCACCAGAAAGAATCAACTAGAATACCATATCACCCCCTAAAGATTTTTTTGATGATGACATGCCACCACTCGAAGATGCTCCTCTGATTTTTTATGACAACGATAATGACACTCAATTGGTAGAAGATATTGCTGTTTCTCACCAAAAGCAAAGTTCAACAGAAACCTCCACTTAAAAATCTTCATGAAGAGAAGTAGATGGACGATTGGAAGGTCCTTTAAGGTGGATTGGGCAACAAAATTTCCCTTCATAGAACCTATAGAGCTTGAAAACGTTGATGATACTCCAACATAATGCAGATGTACAATATATCACTGGAAACTAGGAAATGAACATATAATGCAACTGAAATTGGACATGATTGAGAGATATTGTGAAAAAATATATGAGACAGTGAAGCACCCAGATGGACTGATAACAAGAACACACAGGTGAAAAAATGCATGCATGTAAGATATGCATGCGAGTATGAAAATGATAAGAAACGTCAAAAAAATCTTGTGGAGAAAGGGAGAACAATTGAAGCAAATTTTAGAAAAGTCATGAATTCCCATCTAAAGACGAAATATATACAGTTCTCCACTGTATACCATATTCTAAAAAAAGGTAGACCTATTTTTGATTTTTTAGATTATAAGATTTTATTTCAACATAATGGATTTATGGATATTACCCAATCACATTGGTCAAATAGTAGTGCTTGAAAAATGACAAACTGTTTAGCATTGGTTGAGAAGGAAGATTTGAAACAAAAAGTTCAAAATTCATTGTTCATCTCACTGTCCATTGATGAGGTCACAACAACTGACAACACAACCTAGGTTTACATACATGTGTATACTTTGAAAACTATTCAAGGCAACCTCATTTATTAACAATTCATAAAATGATAGAAAATTGTAATACAAAAAATATTCACAAATTGGTTGTATCGAATTTGAAAGATAAAGTTGGGATGGATGATTATTCAATATCTATGAAGTGGGTGTGTGTTGGGACTGATGGTGCATCAGTTATGCAAGGACATAAAAATGGTTTGTGTGTTCAGCTACAAACAACAATTATCTCGTATACGAATCTAATTTATTTCATGGCTCATAGGATGAATCTTGCATACAAAATAGTTAGCAAATTTACTAATGTGGCAAAAGTGGAGGAGCTCATTCATGACCTACATGCTTAAATGTCAAGCAGTCCAAAAGAAAATTTAGGGTTCCAAAAATTTTCAATAGGAGTGATTGATGGTAATAAAATGTTGAAAGATATTGATACAAGGTGAATTTCTATATATGAACCTGCATGTCGAATTTTTGAAGAATATCCATCATTAGTAAGTTTTATGTATAAATATCGTAGAGAAACTGACAAGGCAAAAGATTTTTTGTACCATTTAACAAATTTGGAAACACTGTTGACATTATGTATAATTCTTCCAATACTAAATGAATTGAATTGTTTAATGATACATTCTCAGGAGAGATCCATTTATATTGTTGACTTTGTACGGTTGAGAAAATGAGTATGCCAATCTCTAGATATACTATACACTTAGAATGAAAAGTTTCAAGGCCCTATTTTTGGCAGTTGGCAATGTTTGAAAAATTTGAAGAACCCTGACATTTAAATTGGAATATCAATGATCATATTTGTGTCATTTTTAATGGCTAGGAGATACCAATGCGCACTTTCTACAAAAGCCCTGATCTTATGGGCGCTGAATAAAAAGAACTGCGTGTAACACGTATTCTGTATGACACCATTCTATTTGAAACCCAGATGAAACTAAGTAGAGTTTCCCAAAACTTATCTATGAAGATCCAACGGGATGATTTGTTGGAGGCTATGACAGTTGTGAACCCCATTTTTTGGAACAATAATAACAATCAAAAGATTATTAGCAATTTATTTCACAAATACATGGGTTGTCTTGTAAAACATTTTGGTAAATTTGTAGAGGTGAATGGAGTATAAATAAAAGGTATTTTGGAAAAGGATTTACTGACATCCCAATCAACTCATTTTGGAATTACAATGTTTGAACAATATCATCTTCTAAGCGAACCAACAGAGAATGTGGCAATTACAACGCTGTGGAATTTTATTTATCCAAGTAGTATACTGCAAGAAAATCTAAGTGAATATTTATGATTATATGAGCTTTTTCAAACAATTATTCTAGGCTCAGTGGAAGATGAAAGAGTATTTAGTGCATTATCATTCATAAAGTCAAAACTTCAAAACAAATTGGATAAAAATTTAGAAACCTGTTTGAGATTATATGTTTTACGTTATGCAGTGGACATGTTTCCTTATGAAAGAGCTTTGGCAACATGGAGTTCTCTAACTGAAAGAAGAGGTGTCATCAATACAATGATAAATAAAGAGGATGTAAATAATGACACTAAATATGGCACAAAAATGACACATGCAAATGTCACTGGCAATGAACAAGGTTGTGTAGGATTGTTTCAACTACCTGACTATTAGTTCAGTTTCTGAATTTCAATTTCATATAATTTTTTTAATGTGTATCTAGTGACTACCATTCAATAAATTCATGTTTTACTTTATCTAATTGTTTGTAAGTACTTTTCACATGTTTATCATAAGATGCAATAATTATTATACGTTTTCTAAAATTCATTTCCTTGTTTCTTGCTAAGCGCTGAATGTAAAAGATTAATACATTGTGATTGTGTTAGGGGGAACACTGTAGGTTAATATCAAACAAAATAGAAGACTTACTTCATTGATTTCCACTCCTTAATATGGTTATCTATGTATTTGATACACATTTTTTATATATCTATTTTTTCTACATATGTGATGTATTTATTGTGCTTTCATATTACATCATTTATTCCTTTATACAATGATTAATTTGTTTCTTTCCATTTATTTGACATGTAGTTTCTCATAATTGATGTGTCTACAATGTGTTTGATGTGGACTGCTTACACTCTGTTATGTGCCTTAAATGTATTCATGTTTTACTTTATCTAATTGTTTGTAAGTACTTTTCACATGTTTATCATAAGATGCAATAATTATTTGATGTTTTCAATTCTTCATAAACTATAATAACTATGTCAATGCCAAATCACTTTCGCGAGGATCTTTAAAAATTTGTTCGACTTTTTCAAGTGTTAAATTAACCACATACATGAATCTATACGTCTATTAATGACTCTGTCTGCAAGTTTTCTCGAATTTCCTCAACTTTGTTAGCCTGAGAAAGCATATGAAATATTCTTTTTATTTAACTGAGAAAGGGTTTAGAGTCCTTTACTTGTGACAAATCAAAACATACCTTGCAGAAATACCCTTGTTTTTTTATTACAATCAGTCTTAAAACTGATTCTTCTTAGAATGAAGTGATCAAATAAAATATAATCTTTGAATCACATATCAATGAATAATAATGACAGTCATGCCGTCTAAGATACCTATTTCTTGATAAGAGTTTCCTACTTAGTCTTATTTTGTCATAATTTCACCAATACATAGCTCACAAATTTATAAAGACCTTACCTCTGCTTTATACCAATTTTCAGATGAATAAAACTGATTTCATGAGTCCTTATCTATCTAAACATCCTTCTAACATTAAACAATCCATGAACCTATTCTACAGTTCATGATCACAGTCATTCATGCATCTTTTCAACTTTGATGAATCCTTATTATTATTGACTATCACAATACTATCTTCAACACAGACCTCTACCAAACATAAATGTGCCTTTTTAATGGCCTCAAAGGCATCTCAGATCATGATTTACTCAAGAAACACTCCAAATATAATAAATAAGATATCTTCCACCCAAAACAACTCACTCTTTTATCATAAGATGCAATAATTACTATACATTTTTTGAAATGCATTTCCTTGTTTCTTGATAAGTGTTGCCTGCAAAAGATCAATATATTGTGATTGTGTTAAGGGAAACACTGCATAAAGGAATATGTTGAGATTAATCCATTTATATTGACATGTGAGTTTCATAAGTGCATCAAAAATATCAAAAGGGGGCCTAACACCATACAACATCATACAATTCAAATTAAAATTTCAATCTACGTGGCTTATCCAGCAAATAAAAGTCAATAAATTGATCAATGCATATCCAAACTTGAAATTGCGATTCAAAATATATTTTTTAACAAAAAACATTGTTTACAAATATTATAGAACATATTCTCAACTACTCAGATAATTTATCAAACACTTTCTCAGCGTCTTTCTCAACCACTTTCTCAACTACTTTCTCAGCTACTTTCTCAACCACAACATCCTCTGTGCCATTGTTGTCCTTCAATATCCCTGCCTTTTCAAGATCCACAGTCACATAATTAATATGACAAAGAGTTTTCCTTTCTTCTTTTCAAGCATCTCTTGCATAAAATAGATTTGGATTGGCAATTGTCTTCTACTTAAATAAGGCATCAGGATCCTGTCCTTGCTTGTTAATGATTTTTTAGAGTGTGTTGTTCTGTTTATTCAACTAAACAAGCTTCTCCTTGAATTGAACAATAGATAATAAAATTTTCCATGTATTTTTCAGATGCACATTGAGGACCTCAACTTATTCTTTTTAAGTTCTCATATTTTGCCTGGAATTCAAAATGGAATGCAATTAGATGTGAACAAAAATAAATATGACATGAAATTTGATTAAAATGAAGATACATTACCGAATATGTTTTCTTCTCCGCATTCACAATCACAACAAGGTTGGTGTCTTTCACCCATTTATTATAATATGCTTGGGTTTTTGCATTCAAAATTTCCAACCTATTAATCAAAATAGTCAACACATTATCATTGTAAATATTATCAATAATAACTGACCTAGATTTAGCTTTGGCAAACAAAGCATCAATCTTTGTGGGTTCATGTTGCACCAATGTAAATAAATTTTTTCACTAGGAGTGGTTGTGATAAGAGGTGCTTATTTATTTTATCAATGCATTCTCCCGAAACTCCCACACATGTAAATTTTTTAATTTATCAATTAATACCTCTTGAAGATTAGCAGTAATACTATCTGCTACCAAATTATTCAGTGAAAAATATTTAATGGCATCATCAAACAGGCACACATTCTTTATTGGGGTGGGACTCTATGGTGAATCAGGGGAAGGTTCACCCTGAGCAGTCACATGAACATCTGTTGATTCTCCCTAGATAAAATCATGTGGATTTAAAGTAGCTCCAACATCAACGCCACTTTCAATCCCCAAATATTCTTTGTCAATTTCAATTTTTGGCAAAGAATTCAATCCCTACGTAGTCGATAAACCTCCGACAGAGAAAGAGGAGAATTGGGAACATGATAATTACAGTGTTGCAATTTGTTGTGGTTGTTGTAATGGAAGATTCTTCCCCCTTGAGTGAATAGAGTTTGAGAGTGGAGGCAATGGCATAATGTTCCTCAAAGATTGAGGATGCCCTGTAAAATGTAAGTTATTTTAGAAAAAAAAAATTAAAAATAAAGTTATATGGTAATTTGAAATTAAAGGTTTAGTACTTATATTTGGAGACAGTGTATCCTCCAATCTACGTGCCATATTACGAGTAACAGGGGTGTTTTGAGATGGTATATTATGCAAAATTTAAGTCTAAAAAACTATAATCAAAAACCAAAAAACAAAAAAAATATGCAATGTAAAATACCTTCCATAGAGGGTTGAGAAGGCACAATAAATATTGCGGTTTGTTGCGGTGGTGGTTGTTCCATGATCTGAATTCTTGTCGAGTCAACTGCAATAATATTAAAAATAACTAAAATAATGCACTTGAAAATTAAAATATCATTTAAAATTTTTAAATAGCAAACCTGCACGTAGAGACAACCCCAAAGAAACTCTTAGATGATTCGAAAGCCAAAATGATTGCAAGGATAATTTTAAAGACTTTGAATCTACAGATCCTTTAACTCAATGCTATCCTTTTAAGGTAGATTGTTTTCGTGAGGCACAAATTCTTGTCTGTAACAAACAAAGTTCAAATCTTATTAATCTTTACCTTGGTAACCGTTTACCAAAAAAACAAATATTAAACCTAGTTAATTAAAAAAAACTAACTTCATGCTCCTCCATAGATAAAGCATTTGTGCTCATATTTAGATTAAACACAGTTGGAACCTATGCTTTTTGGAGGTCAAAGAAGGCTTCATAGTATAATGTCAGAATAAAATTTGAACAAGAAATAGTGGAACTGGGATTGATATAATCACAATTCAATTCAAGCCTTATCTTAGCGGAAATAAAAGAGTACCAGTCATATCTCAATTTAAAAAGAGTACGAACAATGTAAACTAGTGCCCAATAGGGAATATTTGTTGTTCTTCCTTGCAATACTATTCTGGCTTGTAAAAATTGAACCATTACTTTAAAAAAAGGTTGGTAATATCTTCGATGTAGAGGCCCCTCTTCTGATTATCTGAAATGAAAGAGAAAACGAGGATTTTACATCTCAAAAGTTGAATTTTGAATATAAAAACAAATTTATAATTACATACCAGTCGACCAATGTGCAAGTCAAAATTTATCATCAAAAACTTCTTGTCATCATCTATTAGCATTGCTTTCAAACTCACTAGGGTTGCATTGTGAAACGAAAGACCTATCAGATTGTGAATATCTTTTGGTGAGGTACCAAAGAAAATCATTCTAGAGTCCACGTTCATGGTGAATATGTTCTCATTATGGTCATATGAATACATGAACATTTTTAGTAGCACAGTATCCATTTTATATTGGGGCATGTACAGTAGATCACTAAAGCTGCATTCTAAAATCTAATCATTATACACATCTGGTTGTTGCACGAACCTCAAAATGTTCGAGCATAGCAAGTTATTGAAAATGAATTTTATTTCTATGGTTGGGGAATTCATGCTAGTGGGGGCAAAGGGGGATGAGAAATATCTTCTAAAAAATATTAAAAATGAGGGCAGGGGGTGAGTATTTATAGAACAAGGATGGAGATCAGGCAACTAGACAGTAGATCAACCACACATGTCATCCATCAGCATGTCTCAGCATCACCATTCGGTACTGGACGCTCAAAAAGCCATTCGGCTAGGTGTTTAGATGACTTGTTTGGCCCAACCATTTGACCTAGCATATCCTTTCAGTGCATTCATTCAGCATTTGTATTGTAGTCTAGCTGAATCATTTTATGAAAAAATAGTCAATAGAGGATTTGCCATCACCCATAGAAGATTTGCCACACCAACAAATCAAATTTCACTAGATTTGCCAAATATTTCCAATAAGTTTTCCACTAGGTCTTCTTAAAATTAAGCCTAGAATGAAGGCTGGAAGGTTATTTTAAAATAATGTATTACTTGAGGAACCCCTCTTGGCCAGAAGGCATGGTAGGGCTTTGATTTGCAAAATCTTCTTTTTATCCTATGCTAATTTAGATTGGTGGCACCTTTGCGGCTGAAAGGATGTGGAAACCCTGAGAACTTATCAAACCTAACCTCATCTAGGCTGGGGATGGTTTCAAAAATGGTCTTTATGTTAATTCTCACTCCCTTTGGTGGTCTCCCATCATTAATTTTTACAATGTCCCTTTTGCCATGGTTCTCTAGATTAAGAGCCTTAGAGTTTTTAAAAAGGGAATCAAGACTATCAGTGACATATTATAGAAGGTTTCTCGATGGTGGATCTAGTGGGATGTGCTTAGAATTAAATACTTGCTCAAATCTAAGGATGCATATTCAATTCATGCAATTCAAAACTCCTTGATGTTTGTCTCCATAAAATTAGAGTTTCATCTAGAGTCCCATGATGGAAAGACTGGCACTGGCCTATGACTACTCCTTTATGTTGATACAAACCCCAAATTGGGTATCGTCTTCTTACCCCTCAGCATATAAAAAGTGAAACCCTTAACCATCAGTGGAAGCTAAGGTCATCAGATGCCATCTGGGATAGAAGCTTTGCCCATCTTTGGAAAGACCATATTGAGACCAAAAAATCTTATTTTCTCTAGTGCATCCTCTACCAGGGCCTATCGATTAGAGATCGGCTCAAGCACATGGGGGTCTCAAATCCCATTTTCCCTACTTGTCATCACATTTAGACTTTGAAACACCTTTTTTGGTTTTTCCCCATGCGAAGTCAGCATGGAAATGGTTTCAAACTCTTTTTCAACCCCTTTTTTTAGAATTCTTTATCAATAAAATGGTTCTTCTTAGGGTCTCAATGATGGTACATACAAGATATAACATTTTTTGGTAAATCTTTCATGTTGATATTCTTTTTCATATATGGAAAGCTAGGAACTATGTTGTTTTTAATAACAAAGTTATGAAATGATATTTTAAAATGACTAAAAAAGTTACTGTCATCTCCAATGTTTTCATTCAGATTTAAGTATAGGAAAAAAAAGTCTGCTTGGAGGTGGAGCACCACTAGACCCTCTTGGACCACTAATGGATTGCTTCATGTGTTTTAAGTCATGCATCTCTAGATATTTCATGTTGTTGGTCTCCCTCTTAGGACTAGGCCGAAGGTTTTTGGCATTGTCATTCTACAGGAAAGGGGAGCTCCTTTCCTTGTTCTTGACGACCTCCATCTCCCTGTGGGGGTGTCATGTTTGACCAGATTAGAAATAGTGGTGGTAAAAAATGGGGTGATCCTCCCCAAGACAACTTTCCTCACCTGGCTCTTACCATTTCCTCTTCTTATCCAATCAAGGATTTTGAATAAAAATAACAAATTGATGAGTGGGAAGCCCAACCTAACACAACAAATCTACCAGGAACTAGTGGCTAGGGGACAACCCTGATAGTCTACCTCTTTGACCTCCTTTGACTGTCATGTTTGTAGCTACTAGATAATTGTCATAGCCTTTGTTTAACCCTTTTTAGATGGGTTAGGGGGAGTAGCCTAATCAAATTGGAGTAATCTATTGTAAAAACAAGCTAATTAAATTAATTTAAATTTATAATACTTTGATAAATATGTTGAATCTGATAATATGTTAAATATAGAAAATTATAATGCCAAATAATATTATGAAAGTTGAAATATGAAATAGAAACAATGTTTAGCTTTTTAATGATGCGTAAGAAAATTTGACAAGTAAAAATGTAGAAGAAGGAAGATTGATGTTCCTCTTTGATCGTTAGATTCTAAAAATTAGTTTTCTAACAACTTAGACACTATCATCAAGATCTGGACACTACCATCGATGCTTCTATCTTAATTTTGATGCTTCTATCTATCTCAAGATATAAACTCTTTATGAAACAACCACTTGTGCCTATTAGGGTTCACTATTACCTTGCAGGTTATCAATTCAGATCATGCATACAATTTCTTAGAATCAGTTTTTTGCTCAAAACCCCAAGTCCTCCAACTTGGCATGTCACCTTAAAAAATAGGGGTTAGTAAGCTCAAGTGAAGTTGAGCTAATCTCAAAGACCCCTTTGTCAGTGAATGCTGTCTACATAGCCATATACTTTGAAGAGAGATTTAAACCGATGTAGTTCTCCCTCTTATGTGGGCTTGCTTATGTGAACAATTGTGCAATATGCTATATGCGAGTGCATGTAGTCATCTATCTTGTAAATTGACAAATACTACTCATGTGCTGTTCTTTGAATGTTTCAGACCTGTAAGAAGACTAATCTTATGATTGATTTGGAAATAAAGAAGAATAAGGTAGTATAACTCAATTGTGCAAGAGATTTTTAATAGTGTAATGTGAGCTTAGCTCTTGCTTAGATTTTATAGATTATATAGTGAATGACCTTATCCTTGGGTGTTGGTTAGAAACAAAGCTAAGATGAAGTGTGTAGGTTTGTTGTTGTGGTGATTAGTAAACCATTTTTTTGTTAGGTATGGAGGAGGAATGAACCTAGTTAGCAGGGTTGGAGTTCATTCCTTAATTGAGAGAGATTCGATTGCTCTCTAAATCACAAATAGGAATCACTAAGGCAGAGATGAGTTCATTCATATTAGAAGTGATATTGGGTCTAAGAACTTCCTTTGTGGGAGGTACTTTAGGAAGATGTTAGTAATTTTGGAGAGATTGATTTGTGGTATAAGTTTCAATAGGAGTTGTTTTCTTATTTTTTGGTAGGTTTGATGTTCTACATGAGACAAACCACTACAAGGCCATCTAATCAAGCATATGGTGGTTATGGGTAGAAACAAGCATACAAAGGTCATGGAAGTGGAGGATGTGAGGGTGGAATATTTCCTCCATACACTTATTACAAGTGTGGGTCACCAAACCAATATCAATGTGATTTCCTCAAATATCTTACTCATGGGTATTATCGAGGTGACCACAAGGTTGAAGAGTGCCCAGGACATATATGTGAAGCTGACACGTAGGGAAATTATTGAGAAGGACACTAACATAATTAGGGTTGAGTACAACTTAGGATAGTGGGTTCCAAAAAATCAAACTTAGAAGAATGTTAACCCCAAGGTACAAGTAACAACTCATATTGGCATGACTATGCAGCTAGCATCCACTCCTACTAAAATGTTTCTTTTGGGGTATGAGACAAGGGTATTTGAAGAAAAGGTGGCATGTCTCAAGCCCTCAATAAACCCTTACCTAGATGGCTCATTCCAAAAAGAAGTGGTTTACGCAGCCATGTATGCCATCTAAAATCTATAGGGTGAGCTACAACATGTGTGTGACTTAGAGGATAACTTAAGGAAGGAGCTTTAACTCCATAGTGAGATGAGAGGCATGTTGATGATTTGGTTAATGCATTAGCTCTTATATGCATTGAGGGAATGGTCCCTATATTGAATAAGCTCTTTTACGCATTGAGGGAATGGTCCCTATGTTGAATAAACTTTTGGCTGACTATAAAGGAATGCATCCCACTAAGGTGTCAACATCAGATCTAGTGTGAGGGTGTGAATTGAGGATAGACAAAATTCTAGTAGACATAAACATTGAAGTGAATGTCCTCATAAGAGATGTTTGGTGTAAGATGGGTTGTACTCCACTTTGTACTTCATCCCATGTTTTATTTATAGCCAACAAAAATCAAACTCAATGAAAGAATATTGCTAAAGATCAAAATATAAACAAAATTGAATACCTTAAAGATTATATAAATCGACAAATTTACCTCAAGAGTGAATCAACCACATAAAGAAAAATAATAATTGACAAGTGGGGAAAATGCCAAATGAATAAAAACCTCATAATTTATTAAGAACCCTTGCAATCAATAAACTCCAAGTACATATAAATAAGAATCCAATAGAGAGAAAAATGGTCTCAATCCAAAAGAGAGCATCACAAGGATATAAGAGCAAAAGAAAAATCAAGATTGAAGAACTACCAAAAAAGGTAAGAAGAGAGGAAGAGAATAACTCAATAAATAGAGTTATGAGGAGTAAGGAGTTACATATGCAAGCTTCAACATGTGTTCCACGTATCTATAATCCTTTTACAAGTGAGAAAGATGTGTGTGACATGTGGGGGAGAGGAGTTACATGCAAGTAACTCTCAAAATCTTGAGGATAAAGATGTAAGTGACACCTCATATATTTTAGATTTATATGAATTAATAATTCAAAAAAATACATATCTCCAGATAAGAATAAAACTTAAGATAAAATATTATCCCAAATAAAAGGTAACCTAACACACTCTTAAAGACTTAAGAAAGGACCCAAATAAGATTAATTATCTAACACTCCCCTTGAGCTTAATTTAGGGTTTTAAAAGTGGAGAATTTTTTTTACAAACAAAGAATAAAGTTGAAATTACAATGATCTCCCTTTAATAGAAACTTTCTTCAAGAGGAATAACAAAAAATTTATAAAAAAAGAAGGGAAGGTGCTGCTAAAAGTCATAAGGAAGAAAGTGTGATCACCAAGAATCCTCTTTAAAGAATGTGATTGATCCACAATGGAATAAATATCAACAAGGAGTAATGATCCACAAACCCTATATGACAAACAAGTTAACACCAATCTTTCAAGTTAAATAATTGATATGTCAAAAATACAATCTATATCCATAATGTAATAAAAGTATATGTGAAGACAAATAGAGTAAAAACAACTTCCATCATAAATCTACACAAAAATAAGTCATCCAAATTAATCAAAGTATATATCATGTGCAATAAAAAGCAAGGAATGCAATGAAAAATAATTAACTAATCAAAATGGAGACAAACAATATGTGTCACGTGCAAAAAATATTCTATGTGAAGTATTAGAAGAATTATCACAAGAAGACATATCAAAGTCTCTAGAAGATTTATTTTTTTTAGAAATCAAAATAGTTTTACCCTTAAAGGTTGTGGATTTAGTCATTTTCTAACAATGGAAAGTATCGTGCATAGATTTACCACAAGATTTGTATGGGCACAATTTCTGATATTTATATATCTGATGCTCATGTTTTCTATAATGTGTACATGTTTTAGTAGTTTTAACCAAAGCATGAGTATTAGAAGTAGTATAATAAAAAAATGTTGTATTATAAGTCATGCGGTGCAGAGGACAATAAGATTCCAAATTTTCATTAGAAGAATTTGAAATATTATAACCAAGACCTTTAGAATTTATATTTTAATTAAGAAAAAGAGATTCAAAAATATTAGTTACGTACTTACCAAGCTTACCACTTGAATAATCCATACTATGCATGATTTTTAAGTCAAAGTTAGTAGGAAAAGTGTTCAAAGAAGTGTGAGTTGTATGAGAAGCATAATGAGATTCATCAACATTATGAGATCTAGTGTCACAATTATAACTATTAGTATATATATAATTTATGTCTTAAGAGAAATAATCTCATCATTTTTAAGAGAAATTTGATGAGAATCATTTTTAAATGCTAGAAAAAATGTATTTTTAAAAGCCGTATTAAGCACGTTAAAGTGCAAAGAAAAATAATGTGATAATAACTTGTTTAGAAGGTCTAAAATAGCCAATAATGCTTAAAAAATGAACTTGCACAAAATTACCAATTAACTTATAAATATAAGTCTACAAAAATTATCAAAGTACTTTGTTAATGCCTCTTTAATTAATTACCAAAAAATTGTCTTAAAATTAATAAATATTTTTTTGTAATTTAGAGCATTAAAAAAAATTAATACACAAATATTTAAAATAAAAAAAAAAGTCTTTAAATTTTCATAAAATATCTAAAAATTCTATGGAAGAAATAATTTTACATTGAAAATTAAATTTAAACCTTTGATTTTAATTAATTTGAAAAAGGAAAACAATACTTATTGAATTTTAAAAAATATTTAAATTAATTTTGAAAGTTTTTTTTTAAGAAGTAATAAAAAACTTTATTTTAAAAGTCAACAAAATTTTTGATTTTGAATTTAAAAGCATTAAAAAACACTTACCACTGCCATATATAGCTAAAAAAAATAAAGTGAGAAAAATGTAAAAAAAATAAAAATCAGAATTTTGAACTACCTTTTTAAAAAAAACTACAAGTACCTTTTTAATGATATCTCAAAAACTATAAAATAAGTTTTCTTGAAATTTGGACCGCATAATCTTAGTTGACTAATTAACAAAACTCATAAAATTTTTAGAAAATGAAGATTCTAGTAAAAATATATGAATCCTTGTTTAAACAGGGTTTAGTAGAAAAACAACTCAAAAAAAAATTAAATTTTTGAATTATAATTCCAAATGGAATTGAAAAAAACTTGATTTAGAATCCTGAAAAAAGAGGTTAAAAGGAAAATAAATTCTACTCTTAATACATTAAAAAATATGAAAATATGATTTGATAAGTTGTCTAAAAACTTGATTTTTTCACCTTAAACCTTGAAAATTAAGTAAATAACAAAGAAAAATAAAATGTTAGAAAGGAAAAATTTTCTTTTCCACTTTCAAATCTACAAAAAGTTCAACATTCAACATTAAATATGTCGTAGCTCTGATACCATGAAATAATATTACCAAAGAATAAAATATAAAAAATATTGAATATCTTAAAAATTGTATAAATCAATAAAATTAGCTCAAGAGTGAATCAACTACATGAAAAAAAACAAGAGTTGACAAGTAAGGAAATTGTCAAACAAAGAAAAATCTCACAATCTATTAACAGGCCTTGTAATCAATGAACTCTAAGTACATAGCAAGAACAAGCCAATAGAGAGAAAATTGGCCTCAAACCAAAAGAGGGCATCATAAAGATGCATGAGGAATAGCAAGATAAAAATTGAACAAATACCAAAAAAGATACGAAGAGAAGAGGAGAAGAGCTCAATAAATAGAGCTATGAAGAATATGGAGTTACATGCGCAAGCTTCAACATATGTGCAAAGTGTCCTTAATTCTATTATAAATGAGGAGGATGTTTTTGACATATGAAGGGAGAGAAGTTACATGCAAGTAACTCCCAAAATCTTAAAGAGGACAAAGATGTGAGTGACACCTCATAGATTTTAAATTTATATGAATTAATAATTCACATAAATACAAATCTCTACACATGAATAAAACTTAAGATAAAATATTATCCCAAATAAAAGGTAACCTGACAAACTCCTAAAGATTTAGGAAAAGACCCAAATAAGATTAATTCTCCAAGATTCAACCTATTGGAATCTTGCCTAATGCTAATATCAAAATAATGGGTGTAAAGTTTAGAACATACTTTAAGGTGATCAAGTTTATTGAGATATATAACTATACAACATTACATGGTATGACATGTTGCTACATGAATAATCCATACATGCATTTTAAGAAACAATACATGATATTTAATAATGGGAAAGAGCGTGTGTTAATCCAATTGTGAGATAATCAGGGCCTATCCTATGTTAAAAGTGTTGATTTGTAGGAAGAAATCAACAACATCTATAATATTAGGGACCAAGGGGTAGAATACTTGAAACTAAATGGTGAAGGAATTTTGACCTAGGATGAAAAAATGTCTATCTCTAAAACCATGACCATTATCTACAATTGATGTACAAGAGTCCTATGAGGTGACTTGAAGGAAATGTGGCATAGGGAGGGCAAGATCCCAGTCTTCATGCATGTGAAAGGCATTGTTTGTCATCATAAATCTTGATTCAAATGGAAAGTAGATCTAGATGCCACATGCACCTATCACATCCAAAGTGAAGAGACTACTCTGAATCAATAAAGGCAAGCTTGTTACATTTCCTAAATATGATGGCTCCATAAATGTTGATCCATTTGTATATGGCTTGGAGGCTTGTGTCCCTATTGACCAAATTTGACCTTCTAGGTCAAATTAGGGCATCTATAGGTAAAAAATTGAGTTTTAGGTGTTTTTTGGGGTATAATATTATGTCATAGGATGTATTATATGTCTTTTGATGTTATTCCATATCATATTAGCCTTAGTCAATTAGTCTTTTAGTCTATTTATCATTTTGAGTCATTTGGGGGTCATCAATGGGTATTAAATGAATTATATGGCCTCCTAGGGAAATGTAAAGGTGTCAAAAGGTTATGTTGTGTGTCATATGTCCCATTATGCCTTATTTAATTGTTCCTAACTGAAAAGTGGTAGGTTCCTAAAAAAGGGGTATTTTTCTTGAAAAAAGAAGAGTTTTCTTGAGTTGTATAGACTTCTACGAACTTCTAAAATTGAGGACATTTCAAGAGTGTTCGTTGGTCTTCCAAAAACTTGTTTAAGTGATCAATTTGATTAGAAACTTCAAAAAATAAATAATCCTTCCACTAGGCTTGGCAAGCAAAAGTAGTTGTTAGGTTTATATTTGGTACAATCAGCAGGAAATGTTTCAAGAAAAATGATATTAAGAGTGTATTATACACTTTTAATATCATTTTTCTTGAATTATTAAAATTACATTTGAGGTTTGGTTGTAGAGGAATGGTGACCTATGCTTTATGAGCCATTCCTAAGAAGTTGACCTTTCTAGTTTACTTAATAATCTATGCACCCCATTGGTTTTGCCTTGTTTTGGGGGATTCCATACAATACACTTGTTTATGTTGTTTTCATATGATATTGTCTCCTTCCTAAAATTATTCCCATGCTTGGTTTCAAGTTTTATGTTGGTTTGAAGAGCCAACCACCTCATGTTTGCAGATTGGTCCCATTTTGTCTAGCAGGTAGGTTTCCATCACTCCCAATGTTTTTAGGTCCTGATAATGGTGTAAAATGATGTTCGTGGATTGTTTTCATGTTTCAAGTGTTTTTTCCTTTCATTATATACTCATTCCCCAAATTATTTATATGGTTTGCATCCATATACCATACATACATGCAATCTACCCTATGACTGCCATACATAATTAGCCAAGTGAAGTGTGCAAAGCCCTGAGACACGTTTATGGAGTTGTGGTAGAGGTCATAAAGTGTTTTACATGTTATCATGGTAGGATCATTAAGAAAACCTTTCACTTGCTAGAATATTGACTATGACGGCCATACACAGTCACCCATACAGTCATATAATAGAGAGAATGCACATATAGGTACCTCATGATGGTGTCATGCTATATGAGAGCCTTAATGGTGTTTCAAACCCTTTGAGATGTGAGGAGTACATTTTGAGGCATTGGAATGGATTAATATTCATTAAAAGGTCAAGACAATGCTTTCTGCCCATATTACTCTTCACTGCCTACATATATGAGAATGTTACCTACATGTGCCATGAAGGAACATTTCACATTGAAAATAAGGTATTGAATTTTTTTTAGATGCTTTAAAATATGAAGAATGCATTTGGTGATATTAAGACAAACCTAGAACTCATGGGGCTTAGAAAATATGCATATTGTCTGTAATTCCACACTTGCTACCTATATAGGAAAATGATGACCTACAGGTGACAATATAGAGAACTGAAGAGTTTTATTTTGAGGAATTGAAACATGTTGAACCTTTCTTAAAGCCCTAGTATGTTGTATATAAAGGCAGACTCATTTGAGGTGTCAAGTTGACAATTTTAAGTGGAAAAACCTTCAAAACATGATATGACAGTGTTCAGGGCCTTTGTCCCTAAAACAAGAAAATAGAGTCCTAAGGTCATTTTGGTGGAATCATAAAATAAGGTTGTCAATGAATTTTAATGCATCTAATGGTTTTGTCTTGAAGCCTCTAGCAAGGACAAGGACCCTAAAAATTTTAAAGGGTAGATTATCAAGGGAAAACAATAGTTGAAGGTCCTAAATTTGTCAACTTAAGCACTAAATTTCTCCATTGTCATCTACATGTTTTGAACCTTGAGTGATTATTGATGTCTTAAGGAGAAAACAAAGCATATTCTCATGTTTGAAAGATCTTATCAAGATAAAATACATACCATGAGGAAAGAGATATTCAAAATAGGTTCACCTACTGAGTTTTGATCACATTTGCATCTATATCCATGCCTAATTATAAATTTACATCTACAACCAGGACCCATTTTTCATATCCTTCATGATGAGGAGTTTGAACATAACAACCTATGAATATGGAGACACATATTCGATAATAAATTGCTTATTAAAGCCCTCAAAGATTATAAAAAATAACATATCATGTTTTCAATGTGATTTCACACCTACAAGGCCTAAATAACTCCAATACAGTCAGCTTTAGTTGATTGTATGAAGGCAGTAAATTGAAACAGGGTGTCTAAGTGAGAGTCTAGGCTAGTCAAGGTAAGCAAATGGGTCCAAACCAAGATAAAATTACTCTAAGGGCCTAAGACAATATCATTAAAATGTTTTTCCAAACTCCAACGTGCATGATGACCTATAGGTCATTGTTGAAAAAGGAATCACAATCACAACTGTAAAAGGAAGCACAGTCACAGTTGTATGGCACTCAGTCTTGATTAAGTTATATGGGGAAGTAAAATGGAAGGTTAGAGTAATTAATAGAGGATAGGACACATCCATAAGGAAAATGAAAGTATTTATAGGCATTAAAAATATAAATAAAATAGAAAAGGGAGCTCTAAACATGAAATACATAGTATAAGGTGAAATTCCTACACACAGTCCTTGCCTAGCAGGTCTATCTTGGATTTTTGAGAGTTTGGGAGGTAAAATAATATAATAAAGGGATAAAAAATTGTATAAAACACCTTTATAACTTGATTAAGGCCTTAAAATATACATTTTTTCAAATAAAATAGGGGAAGTACCCTTTGTTTTGTCTCAGACAAAGGGTACTTCCCCTTATGCAAAACTGGCAGGTTTAGAGGAAAATGTATAAAGGGATGAACCAGGGGTTGTGTTGACCTTGAAAATATGTATGATAATTTTTATAGCATCTTAAAAAAATTATAAACCAATCAAAAAATGAGTAAATGCAAAAAAGTGGTCTAGGTGGTTAGAGTTGCAGTCAATCCTACTAGGCAGGTTTTAGCCTAGTGCCCAAATAAAAGGTCAAATCCATTTTAGCATGAGGTGAGATTTATACCCTATTTAAATATGTTTTTAAGGTCACTATAGACATATATAATCTTATGTAATGCAAATAATATAAATTGGATGGCCTAGAACACAAAGGTTGTAGGCAGGCCTATTGGACATGGTTTAGGCCTGGTATCCAAATGAGGGTCATTCACACTTTTAGCATGAGAGATGCATTAAAACCAATTGGTAAATGTTTGTGAGGTCATATAAGATATTTAAAAACTATTTATATGAAAATAAAACCACAATAAAGCCATTTTTAGGCTTAAGAATAACTCGAACCTATTGGAATGGAGAGAAGAGCTCAATAGGCTAGCTTTGGAAGTTCATATCTCTCTTGGTGCTTTACATGGGGGAAAAATAAGTTTATAGGAGTTATTATAGGTCCTAAAAAACATTCTTATGTATTTTTTTTTAGCTTGAACTTCCCATCTTTATGAATGAAGTTTAAGAGGGTAAAATAGGTCTAAACCCTCTTAACCCCTTGTCAGTGACCAGTTTGAGGAAATGAGATTGGAAAGATAATCTAATGGCATAGTTTTCCCAGGATGATAATTCAAAATTTTAAGAAAATATATCTATTTACTCCCCATGATTTTGGATTGTATGGAATTGTATGGACAACATACAAAACATGATACTTTTGATTGTTTTGTGTGTTTTACAGGTTACAGGAGGATTCTAAAGATGAAAATAACTTTGGAAGAAGAATTAGGACTTGGGATAACCCCTCATTTATATTTAATTATTTATAACAAATCCTAAGTGTTCAAACAAACTACTTCATCTTAGCTAATCAAAATTGGCATAGTGACCATGCTAGTGAGAAGTGTGAAAACTCTAAGTGGAAGTGATTTTAAGGTGTCCCTAATGCTTATAAGGCCATATAGGGTCTTGAAACTTGTAATAAACTCCATCCCATGGATTTTCATTTAAAATTTATGAATTTTTGGAGGCCAAGTGTGTAGGGTGCATGAAAGAATATTTTTTTGGACTATAGATGGTGATGGCTCATTTCCAAATGATTCTAGATGACCAGGCCTACAACCAATCCATAGAGAGGCATGTCTAAAAATTTCCCTTTAATTCAAATCATTAGACCTATACCTAATCAGTTTTGTGACATTCAAATAGGTCCAAATCATGAAGGCAGTTTTTGAGCCAGAATGAGGAGTTTCATGCCACCTTTCATAAGTTTTATGACTTGGATAGACACTTGTGATTTCTCACCTTGCATGGTTCATCCTATATCCTCTTATCATGAAAAATTAATTCATTTTATTACATTGACAAGTGTCCTTGTGACCTTTGGACTTCTCTCTTATCCTCTCCCTCTCTCAAGATCTATAAGAACTAGCCATTTTGGCCTTTGTAAATTATGTTCCACCTGAGTATGGCGAAGCCCTAATCATTTGCATACCATTTGATCAATAAGAATACTAATTTTTACCTCTTCATGACTATTCATAGTGTGTTTTACTTGGATGATTGATTTTACTTATGTGATCATTCTTGTTTCCTTAGCACGTTATTTCATTCTTCATCCTATTTGTAGTTGGAAAGCTTTTTCTTGCAAGGCATGTGAAGTGTTTTAGGAAGTGTAAAGGTTGATTTAGTCTATTTAATAGTGTCATTCAAGGCCTCTTATCTAGTCCTCCTAGCCTAAGCATTCATCCATAACCTCATAATGTAAAATTGGTGTGAGAAGATGTAGATTGAAGAAGTGCATGTTTGGTTTGTCCCTTGTTCTCATGTGTAACATGCATATGGTTGGAAGTCATCAATAAATTTGGTGTATCACCTCCCTTAGGATAGTTTACTTTCAATTTTATCTCTCTCTTTCCCCCCTCCCCACAACTTTTAGGTGTAGTAATGATCCAAAGTGGTACATCAAGGGAGATAGCCCTACCTAGAGATTCACCTCATCCTTAGGATACCCACAATGCTAGAGGTGTTTCAATTGTGTCACTTGGATGAGGAGAACTTATACATTTCCTCAAAGGGTGAAAATTCAAGTGATAATAGTTTTGACACACCCAATGGGACTCTTGGTCCAAGAAGTTGAAATATGTTTGGTGGTGTCTTTCAACAATCAGCCTTTAGAGGCATCTATTCAGGCATCAATGGGGACTCCAAAGTTACATCAGTTGGTCAAGCAGCCTAGGTATTCCTTTTGAAAATTTTTGGTGATCATTCCTTATGTTCTTGCTTTCTAATGAACTTTCATGGTTGAACTTGGTGTTGAGTTTTGTTTTACACAAGTTGGTGAGGTATATCTAGCCTATGACATTCTATATCAGCCATATCATGATCCTTATGAGCTCCAACATGAAGTGTATCAACCCTTTCATGAAGTGTATCAGCCCTATAACCAACATTCTCAATGTCTTGCTCTTCCTAGTCAACCTAGCCACTTCTCTAATCAGTCTATTTCCACTTTCAAGGAAACTCTTTTGGGATATAAAAGGTACATGTTGGATCTTGATCCTCTAAGGGGATGTGGTCAAGAGGTTCCTAATCATCTTATTCATAAGGTGAGATATGCATTAGAGCTGGTCAAAAGAGAGTAGACACCTATTGAGAGAGCCAATTAGTAAAGGCTCACAACTGAGATGTTATATGTGAATGGCTTGGTTTATTCCATAGAGGATAGGCTAATAATTCATAAAAGGCAACCTCACCGAACCTATCAGTCTTCATATCCACTTCTCCAAGATTTCTATCAGTCTTATTTGACCCCTCATTAGGAGCCCAATCAAGCTTATCAAAGTCATCCTTTTCCCTATCAGTTGGAAGCGAGAGTTGAAAGGAGAAAAATTATTTTTGAAGCTAAGCTTGATAGGCAGATTGAGTTGTCTAATAACCAAATGAATTAGTCCATGTTAGAATCAAAGGAAGTGGAATTCAAGCCCTCATTTCTATCTCCCATTACATCTCCACATCAAGAAAAGACATATAGATATGAGATTCCAAGTTGGAGACAAGGTGAAGAATCCAAGCCTAAGGAGATTTCAAGTTCCTTGAACACTTCATCCACTACTCAAATTGCATCACCACATCAAGAGAAGATTTCTAATCCTAACATTCTAAGCTAGAGTAAGATAGTGGAATCATCGGGAAAGAAAGAGGATAGAAGCATTGATAAGGAGTGTGAAGTTGAGAATGAATTTGATCCTTTGCAAGTCCCTCCCACCCTTTATTAAGAGACTTCTTGTGTTCCATGTCAGCCCTCTTATACTCCTTATGCTCATGATGACTTGTATGAATTTTAATAAAAAAAATTCCAAGAGAACTTAGCTAAGTAAATTAAAGAGTTAGAGTCAAAGATGAAATTGCTAAGTCAAGGTGTGATGGAAGGCTTAGACCAAAAAGAAGATCCTATGCCTAAACACACCCCATATACCCCTCCTCAAGAAAGTGTTTAAGCTAAATTAGATGTGAATTAAGTGGTTTTAAAGTGGAAGGAAGATAACCAAGCTATCTTATCCTAAGGTCTACCTCCCCTTCCTCAAGAACACCCAAAAGAATCTCTTAGTTTTAATTCTCAATCTAATTTTGAGCCCTATGTTCCACCTCCACCAATTAGTTCATCTTGTCATCACCCCATCACCCTTTGCCTTGATGGACTTGTGATATGGGAACCTAAAGAGGAGTAGTTGGCTGAGGAAAATTTAGAACTCTTGCTTGAAGAAAGTGCAACTCCTTGGTAGTCTTATTGGGCTAGGTCACCGGATTTCAATATGCCTAGTCTTGAAATCACCAAGATGGAGAAAGAGATGGATGATCTTTCAGCCTTTGATAACCAAGATCAGATTATGAAAATTGAGATACAATTTGAGAGCTCTCAAGAGGTCCTAAGTGATGAAGAAGAGGTGAGTCCTTGTGTTGAGTCTTCTTGTTTGGTTGATGATGAATAATGTCTTCCTTGTGTTGAAGAAAAAATCTTGGAAGAAGTCTTGTTGGATTATAAAGAAGAAGATGAAGGAGTTTTGCTTGTTGTTCTCCTTCATGATGTTGATCAAAGAGAATATGAGGACTTGTGGTAGTAGTTTGAAAACATTTGTAATGAGTTTGAGTATGTCAAGGGGTATACAAATTCTTTGGAGTTGATTACACGTAATGGTGAGAAAGATAACATTGTGAAAAATGTCATAGATGAGTAAGAGCAAGGTCCACCTCAACCTTTGGAGGTCAAGACAAATTTATATTTTCCTCAACCTTTAAATGAGCAAGAAATTACTCCTCTTGAAATCATGCCTACAAAGAAGATGCAAGTTGATCATGAGAAAGAGAGTGGGCAACAATATGAGGTATGTGTACAAGACCAAGAGGAATAATTTTACATTGGTGGCCTATTTAAATATGGTCTACTTGAGAGCATAAAAAGAGAAGTGCCAAGAAGAGGGTCTGATCTACGAAGTGTTCAATCTAAAGAGCAACATGCTTGGCACCATGATTCATCTCACCAAGAAGGAGATGCAAGAAACTTTCCTTTTGATCTTGGAAAGGGAGGTATGCTTGATTTTTAGTTGTATATAGTTGTTTGCTTCCTATTTTTCTAAGTGCCTTGAGCACATGTGTGTGTCTTGTTAGTTTGGCTGCCTTGTTTTGTGTGTGTCTTTTGTTTTGTGTGGTTGAGGTAGTCAAGTGATCTTGCCTTGATCAAGGCATAGTTTTCAAGTGGTCAAAGGTCTCTTTATTTTGTTTTAGACTTTATATGACTCCTTAAGCCCAATGGGTTGATAAGAATACTGGTCTAGTTAGTATGACAAGCATACTACCCCTATGAGTCACCAATTTATTGATCAAATTTGACCTTGTAGTTCAAATTGGGGCACCTATAGGTAAAAACTTGAGTTTTAGGTTTTTTTTGGGGTATAATATTATGTCATAGGATGTATTATATGATTTTGATGTTATTCCATATCATATTAGCCTTAGTCAATTAGTCTTTGAGTTTATTTATCATTTTAAGTCATTTGGACATCATAAATGGGCATTAAATGAATTATATGGCCTCCTAGGTAAATGTGAAGGTGTCAAAAGGTTATGTCATGTGCCATGTGTCCCATTATGTTTTATTCAATTGTTCCTAACTGAAAATTGGTAGGTTCCTAAAAAAAAGGGTAGTTTTATTGAGTTGTATAGACTTATATAGTTGATGACAATTCAAGAGTGTCCCTTGGTCTTCCACACACTTTTTTTAGTGATAAGTTTGATTAGAAACATCAAAAAATGAATAAAATTGCTTATCTCTCCTTCCACTAGGCTTGGCAAGCAAAAGTATTCTTCAGGTTTGTACTTGGTATGATCAGCATGAAAGGTTTCAATAAAATGCTCTTCGGGGTGTATTCTAAACTCAGTCATCTTCCATTTTATGTTTTATTTTAGAGGAATGGTGACTTGTACTTTATGAACCATTCCTAAGAAGTTGACCTTTCTAGTTTTCTTGTTAATCTATGCACCCCATAGATTTTGCCTTATTTTGGGGGATTCCATACAATTAACTTGTTGATATTGTTTCCAGATGATGTTTTATCACTCTTAAAATTATTTCCATGCTTGGTTTCAATTTTTAAGTTAGTTTTAAGAGCCAATCACCTCATGTTTTCAGACTGGGCCCATTTTGTGTAGCAGGTAGGTTTCCATCACTCCCAACATCTTTAGGTCCTGATAATGGTGTAAAATGATGGTTATTATTGTTTCCATGTTCAAGTGTTATTTAATTTCATTATATCCTTATTCCCCAAAGTATATTCATGGTTTGCAGCCATATACCACACATACAGTTAACCTACCTTTTGGCTTCCATACACAGTCAACCAAGTGAAGTGTGCAAAGCCCTGAGACACGTTTATGGAGTTTTGGTAGATTTCATAAAGTGATTAGCATATTCTCATGGTAGGATCATTAATAAAACTTGTAAATTGTTAGAAGAGTGACTACGACTACCATACATAGTCACCCATACAGTCATATAATAGAGATAATGCACATACAGGGACCTCATGATGGTGTCATGATAGATGAGACCCTTAATGGTGTTTTAGACCCTTTAATATGTGATGAGTATATTTTGAGGCATTGGAATGACTTAATATTCATTAAAAGGTTAAGACAATACTTGTTGCCTATACTTCTCTTCACTAGCTGCATATATGAAAATGTTACCTACATGTGCTATGAAGGAACATTTCATGTTTGAAAAGAAGTTATTGAAATTTGTTTAAGATGCTTTGAAATATTAAGAATGGATTTGGTGATATTAAGGCAAGCCTAGAACTCATGGGGGTCAAAAAACATGCATATTGTATGCAATTCCACACTTGTTGCCTGTATAGGAAAATGATGACCTACAAGTGACAATACAAAGAACTAAAGAGTTTTCTTTTGAGGCATTGAAACATGTTGAACCTTTCTTGAAGCCCTAGTATGTTGTATTGATCAGGGTAGACTCATTTGATGTGTCAAGTTAATATTTTGAAGTGGAGAAACCTTTAAAACATGAGATGACAGTGTTCAGTCCCTTTGTCCCTAAAACAAGAAAACAGAGACCTAAGGTCATTTTGGTGGAATCATAAAATAAGGTTGTCAATGAATTTTAATGCATATAATGGTTGTGTCTTGAATCCTCTAGAAAGGACAAGGAACCTACAGAGTTTAAAGGTTAGATGATCAAGGGAAGGTAGTAGTTGAAGGTCCTAAAGTTGTCAACTTAAGCACTAAATTTCTCCATTGTCATCTATAGGTTTTGAACCTTGAGTGATCATTGGTGTCTTAAGGAGAAAACAAAGCATATTCTCATGTTTGAAATATCTTATAAAGAGAAAAGACGTACCATGAGTAAAGATATCTTCAAAATAGGTTCACCTATTGAGTTTTAATCACATTTGCATCTACAATGATGCCTAATTCCAAATTTGCATCTACAGCCAGGACCCATTTTTCATATCCTTCATGATGAGGAGCTTGAACATAACAACCTATGAATGTGGAGATATATATCAGATAAGAAATTGCTTCTTAAATCCCTTAGAGATTATCCAAAGGAACATATCACATTTTATAATGTGATTTCACACCTATAGGGCCCAAATAACTCCAATATAGTTAGCTTTAGCTGACTATATTTAGGCAGTAAATTGAAACAGGGTGTCTAAGTGAGAGTCTAGGCCAATCAAGGTAAGAAAATGGGTCTAAACTAAGATAAAATGGCTCTAAGGGTCTAAACAAATGCACATCATGGGATGAGTTTGGATTATTATTGACCTTAACATTTGGAAATGAAAGTGACCATGCCTCTCTCATACATCATCTCAATGTGATCAAAAGAGGATCCAAAGAAACAATACATGAATTCAATGAGAGGTTCCAAAAGACATGGTTTAGATTGCCTCCTCCCATGAGGACACCTCTCATTTTTGTGTTCCCTACCTACTTGAATGTCATTGGAGCTGAAATTTCTATCATGCTTCAATCCATGGGTGGTTCTACTCTTCTCAAAGCATATGAACTTGTTATCAAAGCTAAAAATGGTATCATCTAAGCTAGAAGGTTTCCTATTAAGTTGTCTATGACTCCATTGTCTCATAATTATGCTAACACTCTAGATGTGACTCCATTTCTAATGATAATACAAAGCCTAATATTACTCCTAATAAGGTATTTAATGCCATGGACAAAGATGGATATATTCAATGCTTGGAAGCTAAGTTTGGGAGAGGAAATATGCATCACGTTGTTGATAAAAATTCATATCCCTATCAACAAAAATTTATTCATCAATGTGGAAGAGGAATAGGTCAATGAAAACCTAAATCCAATAGGATTACCAACACATAAAATCCTAACTCTACCACCAATGTAATAAAAATGGTACCGGTGCATAGAAATGTGTTACAAGGAGAAGATTGGTAATAAGGTCAATTCATAGATTCTAATGAAGGCGGAGAAAAATATCTTGCTTCCCATATAGGAGCTACTCTACTCTTATCAATTGAGGATGAAGTCATGATGTATACAAGTGAAGGTGGATAACCTCAATGAGAGATCTTTACCAATTTCTTGACACTTTTGTGCTTAATCAAATAATCTCTATTGTAGACAACACTAGATCTAAGTTAAAAGATTTAGGTGGTGATATTAATGTGCTTAAAATATCACTCAGTCCTCAAAAAAATCAATAGCATATGGTTGAATGTGTGGCAACCTCAAATAACTCTACATATATTCCAAACAAGAATGCATGAAGTATTGTTCTAGTCACTCTAACTCCTCAAGTTCCAATCACTTCCTTTCCTCAAAAAATCAAGGAGAAAGTAGGTATGTATTATTTAAACATTTTTGATTCATTAAAACTTACTAAAATATCCATTTACCTTTGGGATGTTCTTCATATGCCTGGTAAAAAATAACTCTTACAAAAATAATTACTTATTATCCCTACTAGTGTCCCTCCTTCAAATCAAAGTCATGATCATGTTGATTTTACAAATACTCCTAACACTTTTCACAAAGATAGTATTCTTTATGAATCATGTGTTTTGGGCAAACAGAATTGGGGAAAAATTCCTAAGAATTCTTTGTGGAGAGCTAACAGGGGTTTACAATTAGTTCATAGCAATGTATGTGACATGAAAAAGTCATCCATTGGTGGGTGTAGATATTTTGTGTTGTTTATTGATGATTTTTCTAGGATGACTTGGGTGTTTTTCATGAAAAACAAATTAGAAGTTTTCACTAAGTTTGTTGATTGGTTACACTTAGTTGAAAAAATATAGGTTCACACTTAGCCACTCTTCGTTCAGACAATGGTGGTGAGTATACTTCAAATGATTTTTTAGATTATTGTTGAGAACATGGCATTCATTGACAATATAGTAATGCTTACACTCCTCAACAAAATGGAGTATATGAATGAATAAATAGAACTTTTGAGGGCACAACACGTGTTATGTTGCACTATAAACAGCTTGATGATAATTTTTGGGTAAAAGATATCGTTACTGCAGTGTATTTGAGAAATTGGTCCCCCATAACTGCACTTTTGGGACAAACTCCATATGAGGCTTGGTATGGGTTTAAACCAAAATTTAAACACTTGAAAGTTTTTGGATGCCTTTGTTTTGCCTTAGTTCCCATTAAACATAAAACTAAGTTGGAGCCATGAAGTAAAAAATGCATCTTTCTTGGATATTCTGAAAATAAAAAGTGGTTTCATTTGCTTGCACAGGATACAGACAAATTCATAGTTGAGTCAGGGTATAATATTTGATGAGTTTGGGAATATGAACACTGTAGAGATTGATTCTCAACTTAACAGGGTAGAGAGGAAAAATGCAAAACAAGATAAGGGTTTGAATAATGGGGACAATTATTTGAGGTTGTGGGGTGAGACTTAAATCCCTTCACTTTCTTCTCCTTCATCTACTAGTTCAAAGGTTGATGACTTAGAAATCATTGAAAATTCTCTAAGTTTTCCTTCAAATGGTGCACATGACGAGAACTTTGGTGTTCTTGATTTGAATAATTTGACTAAGTATCCAAAATGGGCTCAAAGTACTTTTTCTTACTTGAAAGTAGATGAAGTTGGTTTAACAAGTCCTAGGAGTTCTCAAAAATATGTAAACTATGCTATGGTTGTTACAACTTCTTCCAGTGAGCCATCTACTTTTGAGGAGGCATCTACTAAACATGTTTGGCAACATATAAATGCAAAGTGAGTATGATATAATACTCAATAATAATACTTGGGTTTTGATTGATCCTCCTCCACATGTTCAACCCATAGGATGTAAATGGGTTTATAAGACTAAGTATAAATTGGATGGCTCCATTGATAAACATAAGGCAAGACTTGTTGTGAAAGGATATGCACAACAAGAAGGTATTGATTATGAGGAAACATTTGCACCAACTGCCAAATGGCACACTATTCATATGGTACTTGCCTTAGTAACACAAAATGGTTGGAAAGTCCATCAAATAGATGTTAAAAGTGCTTTTTGAATGGTGATTTATAGGAAGAAGTATTCATGAAACAACCTTAGGGTTTTGAATAGGTGGGTGTAGAACACAAAGTGCGTAAATTGATAAAAGCTTTATATGGGCTCAAATAGGCACCCATGGCTTGGTATGAGAAAATGTATTCATACTTGAAATCCATTGGTTTTCAACGTAGTGAATCTAATGATATTTTTGAGTGCAGGGTAAGAAATTGGTGATTCTTGTTCTCTATGGCGATGACTTGTTTATCACAAGCAATGATGAAAACCATAACAAGTCTATGAAGAAAGAATTAAAAGATGGGTTTGAGATGACAGATATTGGACTTCTTCACTACTATCTTGGCATAGAAGTAACTCAAAAAAATCATAGTATTTGCATTTCATAAACTAAGTATATTTTTGAGTTATTATATAGGTTTGGCATGAGTGATTGCAAAGCTGCCCTCACTCCCATGGAAAGTAACTTAAAATTGTCTAAGGATGATAGCAGTGCTTTTTTTGATGGCACCAAATATAGACAATTGGTGGGAGGTTTGATATATTTAATGATTACCTGGGCTAATATATCATTTTCAGTTGGAATTTTGTCTAGGTTTATGCATGAGCATAGAGAAATTTATTGGCATGCAGTAAAAAGAGTACTTCATTATCTTCAAGGATGAAAACATATGGCCTTGAGTACCACCGCAACAAGAACTTCAAACTTGTTGGGTATTATGATGCAAATTTTGGCAAATGTGTGGATGACAGAGTGTCCACAACAGGATATACTATGCATATGGGTTCAACTGCCGTTGCTTGGTGTTGTAAAAAGCAAGATACAGTGGCAAATTCATCACCAGAATTAGATTACATTGTAGCATGGGATGATTTCAAAGAAATTGTTTACTTACAGTGTATTCTTGAAGATCTTCAAGTTTCTCAGATTTTTTCTACACAATTATACTTTGATAATCAGAGTGCAATCAAGATATCTAAGAATCCAATATTTCATGTAAAAACAAAACATATGGATGTCAAATATCATTATCTGTGAATGTTGGTGGCAAAGAAAACTCTTAATCCAATATATTTCCCAACTTTTGATCAGACAACTAATATTTTCGCAAAACCCCTTGATAGAATCAAATTTGAAAAATTTATAAAAATGCTTGGTATGTGTTCAAAGACCTGACTTTGGATCATAGGGGGGTTTGTTAGGACTTATCCAAAGTCTTAACTTAGCTTAATATTTTGATGTGTTAGATTATTTTAATAAATTTAAATGGGGCATGCATCTTTTATAAAAGACACCCCCATAAATATTTAAGTTAGATTTGTGTAGATTAATTTAAGTTAATAATATAACTTCCTTTCGGGTTGAATTCCCATAAATGGTTGGTTATAGGAAGTTAGTTGGTTTTACCGATCATGAGTAAAATCTATAAAATTAAATGTTTGGCTTTGTAAAAGGGTTAACGGAGTAAAGGCACCCTTTCTATGTACTTATTTTTTTGGTGATTAATAAAATACTTGTGGACCCGTAGTCACTGGGCACAAGATTCAACCTAATTGGTTCGAGTGTTATCAACATCACTCCAAGTATTTGAAGCACCCAAGGAAGTTTTAAATATGTTGGCTAGGTCCCTATATCATTCATGACATTATGTAAACTAGTGTTTGAAAGTTACACATGCTGGATGGTGAAATACTTCTTGGGAATTTCAATATAATGTGGCTCAAGTCGTATCATGCTTAGCATGATTGAGCCTCATTCTAATAAGGCTTAAGACATTTGATTTTTGTATTTTTTGTTTGGTAGGTTTGAGTAACTTTATCACAATAGTTATATATCATCATTGTAATAATATGTGTTCACCTCGTAAGCCCAGTCGGACAATTCAAGTAAAGGATTTCATTAGAAGCCTTATGCTAGATGTCCAAGTTTCTAGGTGAGTGTTGTTTAGCATTTTTTGTAAATCTCTCTCTCAATTAAATGAAAACTTGTACTAGTATATAAAACATGAAGAGTGCGTGATGCTAGGAAGTTTGAAGGTTTATTTGTACCTTGATGACCATGGCAATGATATATCTACATATCTTTATTCATATGATGTTATCTTTCTCCCTTTTTTGGTCACACAAACACTTACCCCATTTGGTAATGCTTGGGCAACTTGACAACTAGATCCTTGACATGCTAGAGGACCAAGCATAGGATTTAATGTGGGATGGAAGAATGTTAAGTGGTAAAGAATAAAATTAGAAGTGTATATAAGCATGACATGAGATGAAAGTGAATCCACGTGGAGAGGGGAAGAATTGAAATTGACCTAATAAGAAGGAAATGTAGGGCAAGAAAACATGCTAGGGGGATAGTCATGCCGAGGAATACATGAAGGAATTACAGGGAAAGGAAGTATGAAACAGGAAGGGAATTATAAATCCAAAGAACACATAAGGAAAGAGTACACGTGATGAAGATGATGTCATTCTTAAAAAAATAAATTTTAGATGATTGTGTTGAATAGTTGGCATGCACTAGCAATTAATACAAATACGATAACATATAACGCTCAAGTGTGGGAAACCAAAATACCATTATTTGGATGGGTAGCACATTGAATGAAATTATTTTGAAAATCACCAAGGAGAATAAAAGGGAAAAATAAATTTTATTTTACCATTTTGTATTCGACATCCCTAAGTGACCTCAAGATCCTAAGCAAACCAAAGTGACAAAGATACCTATAAATTTGAGACCAAAATGATTGAAAAATGATAATTGAAGGATAAAGTCAAGACCCTTGTGAAATTTATATTCAAGTGAACCAAGAATTGAGTAAGCTTAGTGGATAAGAAGGAAGAATTTGGTAGGTTTTGGGTTACATAGGTCGTTGATCACCATTAGAGATTTGTGAAACTCAAAGTTGAGCCTGATAATGCCACTCTGGTGTAAGGGAATAATAGTTAAAATTTGGGGATTCAACCAAGTAGGAATCCAAAGTTGAACCCAAGGGGTTTCACGTCCATGAATAAAAATATGCATAAGGTAACCACAACCATAACACCCCTAAAATCCATAATTTATAGGTGACTAGTTGAGAGAAGGGAATTACAAGACAGACCAATGTATGTTAGGGAAGAAGTAAAGAGAAACATGTAATTTGATGGTCTATCAACTATAAAAATGGAATAACTAATGGAAGTAATGATAGAGGTACCAAGAATAAGGAAAATAAGGTTACCTTAGGCACATCGCATGTAACAAGCAAACAGATGCCAGTAAGAATTAGCTTCTCAAAGATGCAGTACCCTGAGAATGTGGTGCATGGTGAAGTATGGGATTTTATTGGGTGAATATTTTGTCGTCAACTAACTGAAGGCAAAATGAGTATATCAGCCACATCATAATGAGATAAATCTCTCCTCTCAGCAAGGGGAGGTTCCCTATAAACTATTATAAAATAAACTAAACTAAATATTAACTCAAGGGTGAGATCATACCATCCATTTCTCTTTTTTTAGAAATAATGTTTACAAAGTAAATAAAAACTTTCTTGATATTAACTGAATCCACAAGAAACCCATGAAGTCTCCATCGAAAACTATAACAAAGTATATGATCACAAAGGATAAAAGTAGTTCAAAGCCTTTCCAATATCTCTTGTACTAAAATATAAAAAACACAAACTAAAGACAATCATAGTAGCACAAAGTCTCCATAATCAACTTCATATCATCTTCCAGATTATTTTCGCTCACTCTGCTTATTTAATCAAATAGATAAGATTGTATTAGGAAAAGGACATATGAACTATTTCCTAAACAACACAAGTTATTCCAATACAAAGTTTGAAAAGTCATTTGCTTTCTCATTCATTTAAGAAAATATGATTTACAATCTGAGCTCAAAGTCTCAAAAGGTATTTCAATTTGGACAGAGTTTTTTGCTTCCAATCACCAAAAAATGAAGAAGCATTACAAAAGAGGCTCTCTTTATTTATAGTGAGAGGCCTTGAGGATTTAGAAAAGACTTAAATACTTTGACCTAGTTAAAGATAGGAGTCCTTATTAACTTTGGACTTTCCATATTTTTACATGTAATTACACATGACAAAAGTAGATGTGAAAATGTCCAAAGCGGTTATAAAAGTGCATTTGAAAAATGGAAATTAAAGCAAAGAAGAACAATTTCAATTTCTATCTCTTTTTTTCTTCATGTGAGCATCGTACATGGTGATCGCTTCTTTCATCTCGATACTATCTAGAATAACAATGTTCTTAAAGATTATCTTAGCTCTGACTATGGCATCTCTCACTATTGTAACTAATTTTGCATGACTAGTTAACCTAGTTTTCAGATTATCCAGAGTTAACTGATTATCCAGAATATTGTCCATAGAGGCTACTGAAAATGCCTTATCTTCAAATTATTTCTAGAACATACCTTCAAATTCCTGAATCATTTCTTCTGCTGAAAGGAATTGGTTGTCTTATGATGTAAGTTTGCAAGGCAGCTCCTCCAATTTATGCAAAAGACTGATATCACTTTGTTCACTGACGTCCTTTGAATATTCAAGGTCACTGATCAATTATTTAAGCACCCAACTCCTATATATCAATGCTTCTTTAGTTTCAATGTAAGAGTCTCTATCATTAATGACACCGATTGATATTAGAGTGCTTATTTTTAGTTTCCTCATATCCGTCCATTTTTCAAGATATTGTTCTATGCTTTCAACATCTTGAGAGATAACATTAATGAGATCATCAAGTTCTACTCTTATTTTTTTCATTTTACCTATTTTTTTAGACAACTCTGTGAGCAAGAAAATTCCTTGTGTATGCATCTTGTCCAAGTACTCTTCAAGTACTTTTCTCTTGAGATAGGTCTTTTCCACTTTCTAAATCATGGGGTCTTCTATGGAAATGGCCTCTAGAGTTACTATTTCTGGAGTGAAGGTAATTCTCCTTACCACTGCAGTCAATTGTTTCACCATTGCTTTATAATGATCCTTCATCTCTTTCTCTCTGTCAAAATTTTAAATCAAGATGTCCATAGCTGACTGCATATCACTCTTAACACTTTCATGAGTTATCTTACCTAACTCAACTCTAGAGATAGAGTAGTCACTTACATCAAAAAATTTAATAGTTGCATCCTGTGGAGGTTTTGTTATTTCCAATAATTTGTGTCCCTTATCCCCAATCATCTTTGAAAGAATCTTTGGCTTCTTAGGGGCTTTGACTTTTATTGACACCATTTTGTTGAAATCAAAGTCATCTAGAGAGATGGCTTGTTTTTTTTTTTAGGTGTATAAGCTGACAACCAAAGTGAAGCGCAGAATTACTTACATTAGGACCAATCTCTATTGTTGGCATTACTAGAGTTGCATTTGCATCGATTGTAGAAATAATAGGTGGGGTATCAGTAAAAACTACACCTTGTATTGAATGATCGAAAGTAAAACTATCTTCAAAATCAAAAGATGGGGATGACAAACTAGGAATTGATCCTGAAGAATGAAGAATATCTCTAAAAGTGCCTTGAGGATTGTCAAAATTATTTTTGAAGGAGAGGGAGGTCCAAAAGAGAGAATACTAATCGAATAAACAGGTGAAAGAGCTATAACAGGTGTGCCAGGCAGGGAAGAAGAAATTTATGTTTCTGACTGCACATTCTCTTATGGAGATAGAGTTTCCTTCTCTTGTTGATCTATGGGCCTATCATCAGTCTCCATCTGTTCTACCATTGGTTCTTCAACACTTTGTTTCTCAACTTTCATATCTACTATTTTTGGCTCTTTTTCCATAACTTTCGACTTCTTCATCACAAATACGATTTTAGGCTTATGTGGCCTGGAAGAAGAAAAGACATCACTTTTGTTCTTCATTCTATTTTCTGCTCTTCTTCTTATTTCCTCTTAAAATTTAGCTTTTGATCCTGTGATGAATTCTTTTAAAGTGATTCCTTTATTTGCTAACCAATCATTGATGTTTGCCAATATTGGTTCAAATCTTTTCCTTAAGGAAGTCAGTTCTTTTTGTGACCATTGGATTGGGGGAAGAGGGGCATTGATGACCTGTTTAACATGGTATCTATCGTTAATCAAATCTCTGTCATCCACTAAATTCTTAGGGATATCAACAAGTCCTAAATATTCTATCTGCTCAAGAGATAACCTACTGTAGTCCATTTTCCTGACATCTTCTGCTGTCCTCAAATCTACCCAAACATCTTCAATCATGGGTTCATGAAATTGGGTTTTTCCCCTGATTATGTCCTTTACACCTCTGTAATCAAAATTTGGTCTTCTTTTAAACTGCTTCATGGTTACGAGCTGCATTTCAATTTTTATAACTCTACCTTTCCCAGTGGTTAATACTGAAAACCTACCAATTTCAATTGGAAACTTGAAGTCGAGTTTCTTGAGTTCCATCTATTTATTATGTATGACAATTATTTGTATACATAGCTCCATCAAGACCAATTTGTTCGAAAGAAATTTTAGAAGCATATAAGGATGACTTTTGAAAAAGCCAACCTACAGGTATGAAAAAGAAGGAAATTGTAAGAACATACATCGAAAATCATTCACAACTATCCAAGCTTCATCTGACACTCTTTTTTGTTTTAATTAAGGATCAAAGAGACATAAAAATATTATAAAAAAAGTGTCATTTACTCTCTTGAAATGATGAATAGAATCCTTCAATGTCAACTAAGAGTAATATTGATACATTGGGGTTACTTTCCTATCTCCTTCTGATGTTAAACCTAGAAAGATTCTCATCGAAGCTACAATATACACCAGATATGAAGTCATATAGAATTTAGAGGTAGTGGATAACTTCATTAATTGCTCGTGCAGAGCATTGCTGATTTGTTCTCTCTAAAAAATGACTTGTTTACCTTGGAGAATTATCTTAATGAAGGGGTACATCTATTCATGAAACTGTGAGGAAGAAGGTAAACCTCTTACCCTATTGAGAAGAGTGATCAGGTCACCAACTTCTTCTATAAAGTCACTTCTTAGAAAGCTCCATGGCTATCTTGACAAATTTTTCCTTAGAGTTTTGAGCCATTTATTGTTGATTATTTTCTTCACTTTTTCAAGATCTTTGTCATATTCTCTTTGTGATTCAACAAAATTAAGCTTTAATACTTTGGTAGTAGGAGGACACATGAATACTTTATTGATGAACTCAAGATCTAGTCTAATCACCACATTACCACTAGCGTCTAACATAGCCCTAGTATCCTTATTATAGAACTGAGCGTACTAAAGAACAAATTCTATGTTATGAGTCACTATAGGGAAAGAAGATAGCAAATGAATATTGCTATCAATTATCTTCTTCATTTCATGGCTAGGATTGCTTGATTTAGTTATTTTCATGAACTCAGTCATATCCACATGACCGATCTCTATATCTCTAATGTCATTGACATTAGAAGTAACTGAGGTGATTGGAAAAACACTTTGATATTTATATTTCATTGTCTTTGACTTCTTCAGAGAAACCTCAGTCATCTAGAAGAACTTTCATCAAGAGGACGTCGATGAAGAAGGATCCCCAAGAGAAATTGCAACAAAAGTCATGATCATGAAATTAGGAGAAATATTGGCAATCTGAGAAAATTGCATGTCGATGATCACGACCAAGGGGATGTGCTTGAAAAGGCTAAAGTGCAAGCAGGCCAAAAAACCAAAGGAAAGCAGGCTCAAAAAATTGAAATTTCAAAATTTCTTAGAGTTAGAAAATTTGAAAGAAAGTTTGCATAGGCGATAAAAATTGCCGCCCTTGCATATGGGGGGTATGTTGTATCGATGGCAGAAATCACTGATGTTGAAGGTTGAAAAAAAAATGCATGGTCGAAAAAAATCACCGTCGTAACGTGTGAAGGTAAAATCTACACTTATGTAGGGGTGAAATTTTTTGTTGCCATTGCAGGTTAGGTTTATGTAAGGGCAGCAAAAATTTCCACTTCTGCATATAGTTATGTTTAAAATTGGTAAGGGTAGCTAAAATCACTGAGTTTTTAGGTTGATGCATGTAGGGAGAATTTCAGTGGTAAAATCCATCGCTCTTGCAGGCATAAATTCAATTTGTGTGGCAGAATTTGATTTCCTCAGCTATTTGCATAGTAGGCTTGTTTGAAGAAGTGAGGGCGATGGAGAAGTGAGGGAGACAAACTTCAGAAAACAAAACCTAAAAATAAAGAAAGAAAACAAAATAAAAATTGACCTCAACAGAAAAGAAAACAAAAAAAAATCTAGAAGCGAAAGACCAAAAAGTAAAACTTACCCGGTAATTTCACAATCTTAAGCTCAAAGTTAGTGAAATTGTAATCTCACTAGTTCAAGCGATTAAATGATTACAGGGAGGAAGAGCAGATAACTTAAAATAATCAAAATGAGTAATCAATTGGCATTTAAATGCCCCAAAACCAATGCCAACTACTCAGCGCGCATGGTTATAAATGCCGCACATGAAAATCAAGATGAAGAATAAGAAATGAACAAGTTTCATAGGGGTTGTCCCAAAAATGAGCATGGTTGATTTTAGGAACAACAGCTGGCTCTAGCTGGAGAACCTCCATCGATTAAACTTTGAAACAATCAAAGGGAGTAGAATTCAGTCTCTAAGTGCCTTCATCCATGTCATTGTGCCATGGAGTCAAGCTATCAAAAAGAAAAAGAAATGAAAAATCAAACAAAAATAAATTAAAACATAAAACTATACAAATTTACAAATTAACTTATATGATACTTGAAGGATTGAAGTGTTTCAGATGTTGCCCACCATGAGGCAATGAGAATGGTGTTCTATCTTGATATTCGAGCAAGAAACTATTTTCACCACAGAGTTGATGAATGGTGAATGGACCTCTCCACAAGGAATCAAATTTTCCATGCATTCTTTTTGGTTCTCTCCTCTTGTCACACAACAAGACTTGATATCCAATCTAAAAATCACGAATCCTTGCTCTCTTGTCGAAGAGTTTCTTTATCTAATTTTGATGTGCAGTAATATGATCCACTACCATAATTCATTGCTCTTCTAGTTCAATTAAGCACATGATCCTCTTATCAATAAAATTTTCAAAAGTTTGATTTTTGACTACCTTCGCCAACTTTAGTGCTAGTAATTCTAGGGTGATTGGTATCTCTGCATTCAAACCATACAGAAGTTGAAATGGTGACATAGCTATTGTCTTCTTAGGCATAATCATGTCTACCCATAAAGCATCAAATAATGCTTTATATCAATTTCTCTGATTGTCATCTACCAATTTCCTGATAATAGTAACTAAATTCTTGTTGCTTGATTCCGCTTGACCATTTCTTTGCGGATAATAGTCAGAGGAGTAGGAGAGAATAATCTCGTAATAGTAGACAAATTTAGTAACTTCATGAGAAAATAAACAAGTAGCATTGTCTGTTACAATCTTGGTTGGGACTCCAAATTGAGAAATAATATTTTCTTTAAAGAAATTACATACCACTTTTGAAGTAGCATGCTTAGCTGGAATAGATTCCACCCACTTGGTAAAATAGTCTATCACAGTGAGAACATAGTCATGTCCAGCACTCAAAGATGGTTTTACGGTGCCAATGAAATCAATACCCTATTGTTGAAAAGGTTCTTCAATCACCACTGGCTTGAGAGGTAATGCAGTCAACTTGGGTTTCCTAACGAACTGTTGACACAATTCACACCTACGTACCCAATTGTATGCATCTTAAAACAGTGTAGGCTAATAGTTTTTGGCTCATAGAATCTTGTGAGCCATCATAGGTGCAAAAAAATATCCTCCATAAGTTAAATTGTAGAAAGACTCCAAAAGTTTACCTTGTTGCGCCTTATCCACGCAACGAAGAAATACCTCATCAAGGCTTTTTTTGTATAAATCATTGTTCCACAAGACATAATTAGCAGCTTTCAACTTAACATTTCTTTTTTATTTATAATATAGATGGGTAGGACACTCACCCTATGTAAAAAAAATGAGTGATATTGGAATACCACTAATCAGTAGTAGTGACAAAGAGAATTGTAGGCATGTCTTCAGCCTCTGTTTCTTCATGTCTTATTTTTTTTAGTTATTATCAGCAATTAATTGACAGAGACCTCTTCCCTACACAAGCTTAGTAGATTTGATATCAAGATAAAACTCTTGAATTATAACAATATAATTGCCCCTTTTAGTACCAAACTCCTATTGAGTTAAAATAGACTTTACTGTTGTATTAGGCACTAGAACAACAATATGTGAATTCAAGATATAAAATCAAAAATATTTTACCACCTTAACCATGGCATAAGCATGCTTCTCCATGTTTGAATATTTCAATTCGTGAGCTTTGAGAGGACAACTCATAAATGATATGAGAGATTCCACACCTTCTTTGTTTTGCTAAACCAAAATCACTGAAAGTGTATGTTCAAAAGTATAGCTGTATATTACAAAGTCTCTGGTATAATCCAGGCACACCAAGATTGGAACATGAGTGATAACCTTCTTGATATCTTCAAATGCTACTTTTCTTTCTATAGTCTAACATAAATTAGCCTTACCCTTCATCATGTCAACAATGTGGCAAGTTTTCTCTGCGAAATTAGGAATGAACCTTTGTAGAAAATTAACCTTTCCAAAGAAGGAATGAACTGTAGTCTTACTAGCAGGTAGAGTAAGATTTTGGATACATTTGACTCTTTCTAAGTCAATTTTTATGCCTTCTTGAGATACAGTGTGACTGAGAAGTTTACCTTCTATAACCCCAAAAACTGACTTTTTAAGATTGAGAGAAATACTATTTTGTCGACAACGTTCTAGCACTTGTTGTAAGTGATGCACACAATCAGGATGATGTTTGGAAAAAATAGTCCAAGTCACCAAGATATACCACAATAAACTTCCCTATTTTGTCTCTGAAGGCAAGATCCATTGCTCTTTGAAAGGTGGCCCCAGCATTGATCAGACCAAAAGACATTTTGCGATATGTAAATATGTCCCAAGGTGTAGTGAAAGCAGTTTTATATTGATCTGCTTCATTAAATCTCACTTGATTATACCCAGAAAAACTATCTAGCATTGATAACATATCTGAGCCAGTCACTATTTACAATACTTGATCCATGATGGGTAGGGGTAGTTATCTTTTAGAGAAGATTGATTTAAGTTTCTAAAATCAACATAGATACGAATTTCTCTACTCTTTTTTCTTACAGGAACTATGTTTGTGATCCAGTTGGAATGATGGATTGGAAAAATTATTCTTACATTTAACATCTTTTAGATCTTAGAAAAGATAGTACCTGCTATTTTGGAATTGTATTGCCTTTGTTTCTGCTTGTGAAGCAATGACCCAACCTTAAGAGAAATTTTATGCTGAATTTCTTTAGGCCTGAGAGATTTTAAATCATCATAAGAATATGCCAAAACATCAATGTAAAAATGAAGAAGAGTAATGAATTTGAGCTTTTCATCAGAAATGCAACAATTTTCAATGTTGACCATTTTGGAATTTTCTTTCGTACTCAAATTTATTTGATCAATCTCCTTGGAGGAACTTGAATCCATTTGTCACTGCTTGACACACCTGTCATGCTTATCAAATAACTTCTCAAGAGAAACCAAACCTTTTGTAATTTTATTCCCTTTGAGTTGAAGTAACTCTTCACCAGTTTTTGAATCTATTTCAGAAAATGATTCCCATGGTGGAGATTCACTACCTTCAAAATAAAGCTCCTGAAAGCTATCCATCTTTTCTAAAAAAATAATGATTTGATTATCACCATTAAACACCTGCCAATGGTTAGCATTATCAGGTACACTTAGTCAAAAGACTAACTCAATAGTGTACTTGTTCCCTTTGAAATCTTTATGAGGAACCATGAGGGTTATAGAGACAACTAATGAATCTACATGATTATTAAACTCTCTTGGCACCGCAAAAATATTGAAAACATAAATTTTTTTAATGCAATCTCATACAAGATTGCGATAATGTCGCAATATTTTATTTTTGGTTTGATATAGATTTTTTACCTGATAAACCACTAATTTAGCATCTCTTCAGGGATGAAGAATCTTAACACCTCTAGCATGAACAACTTTCAATCCAAGCAACAAAGATTCATACTCAGTGGTGTTGTTGGTATTGTTGAATTGCAACTTATATGAATAAAGAAAAATTTATTCTTGAGGGGATATCAAAATAATTCTGGCTCCAAAACTGGTAAAAGAGCAGCTGCCATCAAATTCTAAAATCTAATCATCATTAGAATTTGATCTTAAATATTTCTCTTCATTGGTGAGAGAAGATTCTTTTTTGCCTGAACTTTGCTCTAACAATTCTTCTATCTGAATTTTTTGAATTATCACCTAATGAACTTTTATCTGATGAGCTAAAAACATCTTCAATGGTCAGAAAATAATTACCCATTCCTGATGATTCAAACAAAATTTGAGCTTTAGGGTCTGACGTTTGGGTGACAATATATTTTGACTCTTTCTCAAGAAGCAACTTTTACATGACGCCTTTAATAGGTATCCTTACTTCAGATAGATCTATATTCAACTCTCCACCTACATCTTTACAAAAATTACGTCTAAGCAGAATGCCATAAGAGGCTGGAACATCGGCCACTAAGACTGTCATTTTAATCCTCTTATCTAAAAAAGTCATAAATGCAAATTAGGCATCTATGATTTAACTCAAAAGTGGTACTTGTTTATTTTTCATAGAGAAACAACTTCCAAAAGTCTTAGTTAAGGTAAGACTGAGAGAATCTGCTACCTTGGCAGGCATAACATTATCAGAGGCTCTAGAGTCTATTATACAGTTACTCAACTTATGACCATTTATCAATAGAAAAACATAGAAATGTTCTATTTTTTCAAGGGCAACCAGAGAAATAGTGACAAGATTATTTTGAGTGGATTTGTGTTTGGGAGATCATGAGTCACTTTTAGAAAATCTTGTCCTGTAGAGACAGTTTTATTTTTGATGTATTCAGCCAACTTATCAAACTATTTAGGATTGACTTGTAAGTACTCAACTTTTGACATTTGGATCTTGGTCACTCTAGCATGATCAATTATATCAAATAACTGAAATAAATTAGAAATAGAGGAAGTCCATCATTCTAGTTTTTATTAGATGTTGTACTGATCTGAAAAATCAAAGTAAAAGGTACATGATTGTTTGAGGTACTTACTTTCTTATTGGTACTCAGGTCCTTTGATTGGAAAGGTAGTGAAGTCCCCCATTTAGTAATTGAGATTACTAGCTGAGGTTCTTCTCTTACTTTTCCCTTATTAGCTTGTTGAGTTGACTAGTTTTGAGACCTAGTAAAAACAACATATGATCGATCAAACACTTCTCCCTTTTTTCTAGCTTCATCTTGGTAATTCAAAAAATCAATGTTAGAGTCACCAACTAATTCTTCTTCTCTTTCTGCAAAGAGATTAATGTTATCTTCTTAGTCCAACTCAAGTTGGAAAGAGAAATCATATTCGGCTTCATGATAACCAACTACCGAGTTAACCGGTGTTACTTCAATGGCAAACTTCCCCTATGTGGGAGGAATATGATTGGATTGCCCTTGATTTTTGGCAGCGTTGCCTTGATATGAAAAGTTAGAAAATATCCTTCTTGGTATATCCTGATAAGAAGAAAGAGCAGACATACCTTGAGACATTTGCCTTTTCAAATCTAGCAATTCATTTGCCAACTTTTTCACCATAGGATCAGTGGTGCTTGTGGAAGAACTTTCAGTAGATGAGGAAAATTTATTTTTATTAAAATCTTTTCTTATCTAACCTGCCAAGATAAGATCATCTTCGATCTCGATAGCCAAAATCTGAGTTGTAGAAAGATCTATAGGGCCAACCCACTTCAATTGAAAACTCACTTCAAGAAGTTGAGAATTGATGAAGAAGCACTTAAAATTTTTTAGTGTTGGCTGAGCAATTGTAGGGATCTTGTTCCTCAACTTATTGAATTTAGCAATGAAATCTCACATAGGCTCATGAGACTCTTTCTTAATTTGCATAAGTTGAGCCAACAAGGCATGTGCATCTTCTACGAGTTTAAATCTAGCCTCAAACTTGGCCTTGAGATTGTTCCAATTAGTTATAGTCTGAGCTTGAAGATGATAAAACCAATCTGCGATAGTGCCTTGCAATATTTATACAAACAATCTTACCACTGTATCTTCATATTCAACACCTATCACACCACATGCTATGCAGAAAGTTGCAATATGCTCATCATGATGAACTTTCTCATCACCATAAAACTTGGAGATTTTTTTTTTAAACTATGAGGTAGTTCATGTAAAGGTGGGGTTAGATTGAGAAGGCCAAAAGTGTTACCCCAAAGGCCTTGGGCTGCCATGATGTGATGATTAAAAGGAGTGATAACAAACCTTTGTGGGGTAAGTATAGAAAAAACTCTACTAGCACTAGAACTAGAAGCTTCACTTGGTATTGGAGATCTGATGTTGGTAGGATGAAAAATCCTGGTTCATTGAAGGCGAGATTGTGGAGGAAAAAGGTAAAAATTATTTTATTTCACCAACTCAAATACAAGATCAATAATACCTTGAGCTCTCTGAATTCACGTATACCGTGGATCTACCAGAGTGTAGAATGGAAACAAAATTAGAAATGCTTCAATTTAAAGCTTGAGGCTTCAAAGTGCGCATTTATTTCTCTAGCAGAGTCACCAAAAACTGTTAGGTGAATATTTTGTCATCAACTAACTGAATGCAAAATGGGTATATCAGCCACAATGTAATGAGATAAATCTCTCATCTCAGTAAGGGGAGGTTCCCTATAAACTATTATAAACTAATCTAAACTCAACATTGACTTAGGGGTGAGATCATACCATCTATTTCTCTTGTTAAGAAAATAATGTTTACAAAGTAAAGGAAAACTTTCTTGATATTAACTGAATCCACAAGAAACCCATGAGAGTACAAAGCCTATCATTGTTTCTTTTACTGATTTATAACTTATATCATAGTAGAATGAGGTGTAGCCCAAAGTTTCCACCGAAAACTACAACAAAGTATATGATTATAAAAGATAAAAGTAGTTCAAAGCCTTTTCAATATCCCTTTGTTAGGAACCCGTGCCTTACCCTTCTCTTTGCAGTATTAGTGTAATAATTGCTATGGACACATATGCTTTGTAAGTCATCCCTTAGAGCATATTTGAATTATCCCACATACAAAGGAAGTAGTAGTTGTTAGAATAGAGTTAGTATATAAGTAAGTGTTGAGGCCCAATGAAGGCATCCATGAATTTATTGTATTGAACTTGCTCAAAGGAGGTTGCCCCCTCGAAGTGGCCTGCGATCAATATAAGCTTTCTGTGTTTTTGTTATTCGTAAGAGATATTTTATTTTCGCATATTTTGATTAAATCTGTTGTAAGAGGTAATCTATTGTAGGAGGTTCTTCTCACCCTTGTACTAAAACATAAAAAATACAAACTAAAGACAATCATAGTAGCACAAAGTCTCTATAATTAACTTCAGAACATCTTCTAGATTATTTTTTCTCACTCTACTTATTTAATCAAATAGATAAGATTGTATTAAGAAAATGACATAAAAACTATTTCCTAAACAACACAAGTTATTCCAATACAAAGTTTGAAAAGTCACTTACTTTCTCTTTCATTTAAGAAAATATGATTTACAATCTGAGCTCAAAGTCTCAAAAGGCATTTCAATTTGGACAGAGTTTTTTGCTTCCAATCACCAAAAGATGAAGAAGCATTACAAAAGAGGCTCTCTTTATTTATAGAGAGAGGCCTTAAAGATTTAGAAAAGACTTAAATACTTTGACCTAGTCAAAGATAGGAGTCCTTGTTGACTTTAGACTTTCTATATTTTTACATGTAATTACACATGACAAAAGTACATATGAAAATGTCCAAAGCGGTTATAAAAGTGCATTTAAAAAATGGAAATTAAAGCAAAGAAGAACAATTTCAATTTTTATCTCCATTTTTCTTCATGTGAGCATCGTACATGGTGATAACTGCTTGCATTAATAGTGTTCTTAAAGATTATCTTAGCTCTGACTATGGCATCTTTCACTACTGTAACTAATTTTGCATGACTAGTTAACCTAGTTTTCAAATTATCTAGAGTTAACTGATTATCTAGAATATTATCCACAGAGGCTACTAAAAATGTCTTATCTTCAAAATTTTTTTGAAACATACCTTCAAATTTTTGAATCATTTCTTCTGTTGAAAGGAATTAGTTGTTTTGTGATGTAAGTTTGCAAGGCAGCTCCTCTAATTTATGCAAAAGACTGGTATAACTTTATTCACTAAGGTCCTTTGAATATTCAAGGTCACTGATCAATTTTTTAAGCACCTAACTCTTATATATCAATGCTTCTTTAGTTTCAGTGTAAGAGTCTTTATCAGTAATGACACTAATTGATATCAGAGTGCTTATTTTTAGTTTCCTCATATCCGTCCATTTGTCAAGATACTATTCTATGCTTTCAACATCCTGAGAGATAACATTAATGAGATCATCAAGTTCTACTCTTATTTTTCTCATTTTACATTTTTTCTTAGACAACTCTGTGAATAAGGAAATTCTTTATGTATGCATCTTGTCCAAGTACTCTTCAAGTAATTTTCCCTTGAGATAGGTCTTTTCTACTTTCTGAATCATGGGGTCTTCTATAGAAATGAGCTCTGGAGTTACTATTTTTGGAGTGAAGGTAATTCTCCTTACCACTGCAGTCAATTGTTCCACCATTGCTTTATAATGATCCTTCATCTCTTTTTCTCTGTCAAACTTATGAATCAAGATGTCTATAGCTAACTGCATATCACTCTTAGCACTTTCATGAGTTATCTTACCTAACTCAACTCTAGAGATAGAGTACTCACATCAAATTTTTCAATAGTTGCATCCTGTGGAGGTTTTGCTATTTTCATAAATTTGTGTCTCTTATCCCCAATCATCTTTGAAATAATATTTGGCTTCTTAGGGACTTTGACTTTTACTGGCACTATTTTGTTGAAATCAAAGTCATCTGGAGAGATGGCTTGTTTTTTTCTTTTGGACGTATAAGCTGACAATCAAGTTGGGAGCGTAGAAGTACTTACATTAGGATCAATCTCCATTGTTGGTGTTACTGGAGTTGCACTTGCACTGCTTGTGGAAATAATAGGTGGGGTATTAGTAAAAATTGTACCTTCTACTGAATGATTGAAAGTAGAATTATCTTCAAAATCAAAAGATGGAGATGATAAACTGGGAATTGATCTTGAGGAACGAAAAATATATCTAAAAGTGCCTTGAGGATTGCCAAAAATTATTTTAGAAGGAGAGGGAGGTCCAGAAGAAGGAACAATAATCAAAGAAATAGGTGAAGCAACTACAACAGGTGTGCCAGGCAGGGAAAAAGAAATTCTTATTTCTTACTGCACATTCTCTTGCAGAGATAGATTTTCCTTCTCTTGTTGATCTATGGGCCTATCATTAGTCTCCATTTATTCTACTGTTGGTTTTTCAATGCTTTGTTTCTCAACTTCCATATCTGCTAATTTTAGCTCTTTTTCCATAACTTTTGACTTCTTCATCACATATACAATTTTAGGCTTATGTGGCTTGAAAAAAAATGGACATCACTTTTGTTCTTCATTCTATTTTTTACTCTTCTTCTTATTTCCTCTTGAAATTTAGCTTCTAATCCTGTGATGAATTCTTTCAAATTGATTCTTTTATTTGCTAACCAATCATTGGTGTTTGCCAATATTGGTTCAAATATTTTCCTTAAGGAAGTCAGTTTCTTTTGTGACCATTGGATTGGGGGAAGAGGGGCATTGGTGACCTGTTCAGCATGGTATCTATCATTAATCAAATTTTTATCATCTATTAAATTCTCAAGGATATCAACAAGTCCTAGATAATCTATCTGCTCAAGAGATAACCTACTGTAGTCCATTTTCCTGACATCTTTCACTATCCTCAAATCTACCGAAACATATTCAATCATGGGTTCATAAAATTGGGTTTTTCTCTTGATTATGTCATTTACATCCCTGTAATCAAAATTTGGTCTTCTTTTGAACTGCTTCATGGTTACGAGTTGCATTTTAGTTTCCATAACTCTAGCTTTCCCAGCGGTTAACATTGAAAACCTACTAATTTCAATTGGGAATCTGAAGCTGAATTTATTGAGTTCCATTTATTTATTATGTATGACAATTATTTGTCTACATAGCTCCATCAAGACCAATTTTTTTGAATAAAATCTTGGAAGCATATAAGGATGACCTTGGAAAAATCCAACTCGCAGGTATAAAAAAGAAGGAAATTACAAGAACATACATCTAAAATTATTCACAACTATCAAGGCTTCATCTGACACTCTTTTTTGTTTTAATTGAGTATCAAAGAGACACAAAAATATTACAAAGAAAGTGTCATTTACTCTTCTAAAATGATGAATAGAACCCTTCAATGTCAATTGAGATTAATATTGATACACTAGGGTTATTCTCATATCTCCTTCTGATGTTAAACCTGAAAAAGTTCTCATTGAAGCTGTAATATACACTAGGTATAAAGTTATGTAGAATTTGGAGGTAGTGGATACCTTCATCAATTGCTTGTGCCGAGCATTGTTGATTTGTTCTCCCTAGAAAATAACTTGTTTGCCTTGGAGAATTATCTTAATGAAGGGGTACATCCATTTATGAAACTATGAGGAAGAAGGTAAACCTCTTACCCTGTTAAGAAGAATGATCAGGTCACCTAATTATTCTATAAGGTCACTTCTTGGAAAGCTCCATGGCCATCTTGACAAATTTGCCCTTGGAGTCTTGAGCCATTTATTTTTAATTACTTTCTTTAATTTTTTAGGATTTTTGTCATATTCTCTTTGTGCTTCGACAAAATCAAGCTTTAATACTTTAGTAGCAGGAGGACACATGAACACTTTATTGATGAACTCAGGATCTAGTCTAATCACCACATTACCACTAGCGTCTAACACACCCCTAATATCCTTATTATAAAACTGAGTGCATTGGAGAATAAATTCTACGTTATGAACCACTACAGGAAAAGAAGATACCGAATGAATATTGATATCAATTATCTTATTTATTTCATGGTTGGGATTGCTTGATTTAGTTATTTCCATGAAGTTGGCCATATCCACATGACCGATCTCTGTATCTCTAATGTCGTCGACATTAGAAGTAACTAAGGTGATTGAAAAAATACCTTGATATTTATACTTCATTGTCTTTGACTTCTTTAGAGAAACCTCAATCATCTGAAAGAGCTTTTGTCAAGAGGACGTCGATGAAGAAGGATCCCTAAGAGAAACTGTAATAAAAGTCATGATCATGCAATCAGTGAAAATATTGGCAATATGAGAAAACTGCATGTCGATGATCATGACCAAGGGGATGCGCTTGAAAGGGCTAAAGTGTGAGCAGGTCAAAAAATTAAAGGAAAGCGAGCTGAAAAAAGTGAAAATTCAAAATTTTCTAGAGTTAAAAAATCTAAAAGAAAGTTTGCATAGGCAGCAAAAATTGCTGCCCTTACATATGGGGGGTATGTTTTATCAGTGGCAGAAATCACCAATGTTGCAAGTTAAAAAAAAAATGCACGATCGAAAAAAATCACCGTCGTAACATGTGAAGGTAAAATCCACACTTATGTAGGGGCGGTAATTTTTGCCGCCTTTGCAAGTCGGGTTTATGCATGGGCGGAAAAAATCACTGCTTTTGCATATAGCTAGGTTTAAAATTGGTAAGGGTGGCTAAAATTGCTGACCTTTCAGGTTGATGCATGTAGGGAGCATTTTAGCGATAAAATCTACCGCTCTTGTAGGCAGAAATTCAATTTGTGTGACAGAATTTGATTTCCTAGGCTATTTGCATAGTAGGCTTGTTCGAAGAAGTGAGGGCGACCGAGAAGTGAGGGAGACAATCCTCAAAAAATAAAACCTAAAAAGAAAGAAAGAAAACAAAACAAAAACTGACCTCAATAGAAAAGAAAACAAAAAACAAAAACCTAGAAGTAAAAGACCAAAAAGCAAAATTTACCTGGTAATGTCAAAAATTTAAGCTCAAAGTTAGCAAAATCGCAATCCCACTCATTCGCGTAGTCAAATTATTGTAGGGAAGAGGATCAGACAACTTAAAATAATCAAAATGAGCAATCAATCGGCATTTAAATTCCCTAGAACCAATGCCAACCAATCAACATGCACGATCATAAATGTCGCGTGTGAAAACTGAGATCATGCATTGGTGGCAATTTTTGCCACCCATGCATGATGTGGGGGAGATCATGCATTAACAGATAAAATTGCTTCCCATGCATGAGGTGAAGAAAGATGTAAGGGCAGTAATTTTCACCGCTCTTGCATGAAAAAGAGGGAAGAAATATGCAAGGGCGTCAAAAATCACCACTCCTGCATGCAAACAAAAAAAACTTGCAAGAGCGGTGGTTTTTTTCACCATTACACTAGAAATATTGAAAACATGCAAGAGCATCAAAAATCACTGCTCTTGCATGGAAAAACCAAAAATTGTCTAACACCTTGAAAAATTATCAAAATCTGACACCTAATTGGATCGACACTGTAATGAGTTTCACATTTTTTTATAAATCGTGATGAGGGAGCATTGTGAAATTTTCCAGGATGTTAGCCAACTTCACCTAAGACCAAGAGAAACTTGATTCAAACAACAAACTTAGAGTGAAGAATACAAAATAGACAAGTTCGTAGGGGTTGTTCCGAAAATGAGTGTGGCTGATTTTAGGAACAACAGATTTTAAGGTGGATAAGTGTAAGGTAGAGGATTACAACCATTAACAAGGAAGTAATGAGGATGACCTCAAAAATGACTACATGGTCAATATGGGTAGGAAAATCATAAATGGAAATGCAATATTTGATAACTTTATTCGACAGTATCTAGATAGAGTTGGGGTTATCCAAGTCTATGAGATTACCTATTTCAACAAGGATAAAGAGTTTGGTACACTTTTTGCTTTTGAATGTGCATGAATATAAATTTTACTTCACCAATTGTAGAATGAAGATCATACCAGCCTAGATTCAGAGGGTAATTAGGCTTGTCCAGTCAGGGAAAGGCATCAAAGAAGTGTTGGTGGATTCCAAGGAAGTTAAACGTGTGGAAAGGGAGTTGGAATACAAAAAGGGGGTTTTACCTTCCACATTATAAACATAAAAAATAGGGTCACGAATGTTGTATCAAACTTGGTAAGTACCAAGTTGCATGTATTTCACTGGGGAGAGGTTAACAAGAAATTTCTCTACATCACACAAAAAAATGGCTAAAGGAATATTGTTCACCATATCCTAATTTATAGCAAATGCAATTATTGAAGGCATAGTGAAGGTGCATATGAATGGAGATAAATTTAAATATGGAAAAATCTTGAAATGACTACTTTTTAATGAAAATAGTGTGCCCAAAGGTACCAAAAATGGTCAATGGACACATCACATGCATGACAAGTCCCTAACATAGAACTACATTATGTATATTTTCCATGAGGTAGTCACCCCCAAGTACAAGCTCAGAGTGGACTGGTGGTTCATGCACCAAAAATATGCTATAGGAGATGAATGGTACATCCCAAGGATGTTCCCCAAAATCCTAAAGGACCAAACCAAGTTTTCCCTAATGTAACACTTCTCTTTGGTAAAGATCACATTAGTTGGTGTGAGGATGACAAGGTGGCTAAAGTTACCATATTAATTCATAGCACAATACTTTCCTGATGTTATAAATGGTATCAAGAATGCATAGAAGTTATTGGTGGGTGTGTAAGGGATACATATGGATGTCTAAATCCCTCATGTGAAGTATTTTCACTAGGCAAGGCCACACATAAAGAAGAAGAAGAGTTGGATGTAATTAAGTGCATCATCAACCCAACCCAAATTATTACATTATAATGCCAAAATAAAAACCTCTTGTACATGCTCCAGCCTAATAAGAAGATAAATAACATGGAAGATCATGGGATAGACAATTTTGAGATACCAAATTCAAAGCAACCGAAAAGTTCACAAGCCTCTTCCTCCAAGAGGGAGAATGAGTTTGAATTATTGTCTCCTATTCATGAAATCTTAGAGGCAACTGAGTCAAAAGAAGATCCTCATAAGAAGAAGATAAAATTTAATAAGAATTAAGTTAGGTCTCCATCCCTTATTCCATAAGAACTTCAAGATAAAAAGTTTGACGAGGAACCCACAACATAAAAAAGGCAACGACATGAGAAGTAGACAAGTTCACCCTCCCCAAGGCCAAATCAACAACCATGATAAGAAAATAGGTAGGAAGTGCTAATGATATAAGAACAAGTGCCACTCTAAGTCAGGCAAAAGGCACAACTCCCCCACAATAAAAAAGAATAATAATGAGGAAAGGGGATAGAGGATGATAAAACCAAAGACTCCCCACACATAGATACATAAGGGTCTATTGTATAAGAAGTAGCAAGAGACTCCCCTAACATCGATGAAAAAGATCAAGAATTAAAATAAGATGGGAATGTAGACACAAAGTCACACATATAAGGAAACATTGATGAATAAATGGGGAACACAAAAAATGTGGAGGTCATGATCATTTGAAGAGTGGATGCTTCCATGCATCATGCCTAAGATATGGACCACATAGTAGAACCCCAAGATGAGCAACCCATCGAATAAGGATTGAGACAGTTGTAGCCTGAGGTAAAAGAGGAAGAACAAAGAGGGGAGACAGAGGAAAAATATATATTGGTAGAATATATCCCCCTTCATGAAGGAGAAGGTGAAGGAGAGGAATAAGCGGAAGACCCCTTCTGCACAAGGATCCAAAGGGGCATGAAATTAAATGGGCTATATTTATAGGAAACAATGGCACTTAATCACACAATAATAATGGCATGCAAGCATGTGTCCTTTATCATGGACTAATACACAAAGGATCCCCTTTTTTAGGTCCTTAGGTTAGTAAAAATACACCCCTTTAAGGAAGTCATGAGGGTCCAGACTTGTTTCTTAAACCCTATGAATATGAGTGGCACATAAGAAGGAAACATGTTGATGAAACTTGTTATAGAAGTTGCTAGATAAAATATGTAGAATAAGATTGAAAAATAAGTCAGTTCATGTGTTTAAGACATGAAACAAATGACAAAGAATAAAGAATTAGAGTGATGATCCCTCGAGGGGTGTGGATCAATGGAGTCAAGAAATTTAAACAAGAAAACATGGAAAATGCCTTCCCTAAGTGTCCATTTTCAAATGTCAGTCCATTAATTATGTTTGTGCTTAGATTTGGTGCTTCAAGTCTTTGTCAGTGTATTAGCACAAGTGAATCCATACATATCTCCTTGCACCAATGGCTTTGGATCTTATTTTTGATCAATTTTGAAAGGATGAGTGAAGCTATCTAGAAATATTTTTGCATAGTTTTTGTACAGCAAAAAGAGATTAAAGGTTATGGCCATGGCTCATGTATTTATAATTTTTTTAAATTGAAGAAATAGATTTGTGGCCCTCCATCTCAAGATTATATGGAGGGTCACAAATCCATTCAACTTTGAAGAGACAAGCAATAAATGTGTTAATTAATATTTGGAAGAATAGAGCATTAATAAGTCATGGGTAACCTTAATCATGATATTTATCTCCATTAATGCCTTGTGGATGATACCCCTATGATGATGTCATGGGTGATGTCATGGCCTAGATATTTTGAGTTATGAATTTTCAATAATAGGTATTCAATAACTTTCCATGGATTTCTTACTTAAGCTCTTAATTTGATTTGATTTGTTAATAGATTTTAATTAGTATTTTTGCAATTCTTGGAAAATAATCATGTGTTTAATCAGAATGGTTTAAAATGTTAATTTACTTAGTCATAATTTGATTAGAGTTGAATTAGAGAAAGGTGTCAATTGTGTATAGGGTAATACCCTAATCAAGGCAGTATATATGCAAATGGCACATGCATGTGATGTGTGTAGACAAATTAGAGGATTTCAATGGTCTAGAACATCATTTTACTTGATTTTAATTTGATTAGAAGTGAATTAAGAAAAGATAATGATTCCATAAAATTTATTTCTCTAATAAGGGATACATAGATGTAAATCAGCACATGCACATGACATGTATGAACAAATTAGAGCATTTTGGTGATTTTGGTCTAGTTTGTGTGTTATTGTAGAAAGTCATTCAAACTTACAATCTCAATGTGATATTATAGAAATTATATGTCTACATTTTCCCCTTGTTTGATAAGGCATGGCAAGAAATTTGGTTGAAGTAATGACTTTTCAAATAATAAAAAGGTCGCTTAAAATGATCATAATTAGAAGAAAAATTGCTCCTACCTCCTATTAATTTTTACATGAGATACAAATAAATGGGATTAAAAAGATGCCCCAAAAAACTTTTGGCCCAAACAACGTTTGGGTAACCCATGATACCCCCTCAAAGGGAGAACAACAAAATTTTAATTTTGATGGGTTGGTCCTCGATCAAAAGAAAGGAACACATAATTCAGCAAAAGAAGCCAAAAAATGGAATAATTAGAATAAAATGGCTTGAAAATGGATAAACAAGGCTAAATAGAGCCTCCCATGAAGAATTGAGGTAACAATAAGTTTATGGAGGGATATTGTACCAAAATATTGAGATGTATGTGCATTTGTTTGCTATGCTTTTGTTATCTTCCATGTTTATCATTTGTAGTTGTTCAAATTATGATATGATAATGTATGCTAACATTAGGAGATGAATGTCCTTAATTAGCATATAAATTTTTGATTTATCCCTATTTTTGATTGATATATGACTAGATACTAGAGATTATTTTAGGAGATGCATGTCCTAAACCAATATATAAATAGCCAAATATGTTGTGTAAATGAATAGATGACATGACTAAATATGTAATCTAGGAGATGCACATTTTGAAGTAACAAAGAGATCCATTCTTATTTCTAATGTTTGTATCATGATTGGAGGATGATATCCTATTTAGGTAGCATATATGCAGGATGTTGCTTTCAAAGATGTATGTTCAGTATCACATTGTTTATAAAACTGGAGCACTTGGTGTTTAATATGGTAAATGAAATTATACATCATAAGTATGAACAACTTTTAATAACATTGGATTTCAAATTGTGAATGGATTGGTTCAAATGTGAATATTTACAACTCAAAATAATGATATCAATACCAAAACCTAAGTTGAAAACATTTGCATTTGAATAAGGAATCCATAGATGGGAGATTAGTATAGTGTTAGTCAAGAAAATAAATTCAAAATAAACACACTAAACACTAACACCTATAGCCTAGACACTAAAGAGAGCATAGGTAACAAACATATAATGAAAACACAACTAGAAAACAAAATAAATCATCCTTTTACCTTCCTTGTAGATAAAAAGAAAGAACCAAAAATTAAATACAAAATGTAACAAACTCAGGAAGAAGATATGAATTATCAAGACTTAAGAGGAAACAAGAATATACAAAACATAAACAAATAATAAAATGGTCTAAATACAAAAGTAAACAACCCAAGCCCAAGTTAATACAAGACTCAAGCAGTTTTCAAAATGTATGTAGATACGACATTCAAAATAAATAAATGCATAAACCTATAAATAAAACACATAAAACACAATGCAATAAATATAAAGACACTCAATGTAAGCAATTAACAATTATTCTTGTGTAGTGGAAAAGGTGTTACGCTTGGAGTATGAATAGGTTTCCATAAGTAGGGGGAATGGTATAATAAGGGGTGGTTGAATTACCTACAAGTGCCCTTGGTAAATGGGCATTTCCTACATAGTCCAAAGGAACCTCAGGTCGATGTAGTTCTCCCAAGAATTGGGATAGAAGAAATGTTATGATAAGTAAATAAGAAATGATTAATAGAGGAAAAATAGGAATGGGATCATAAACATATGAGAGCATATAGGTCTATAATTACTCTTAAAACAGTGAGAGTGTAAAGGCACATGGTATAATAACATGAAAACTAGAGTGGCCAAGTTGACCCGAGATGCCACATACATCCAAGCATTGCCTTCATACTCTGTGTGGACCTCAAGTTGATGTAGTTATCCCAAAAATGGGAGTTCAATGAAAGAACAAAAATTATGAACAAAATAAAGGGGAAACCCACCTAGAAGATGACATGGATTTTAACTCTCATGGAGATTTTAAGCTCACCTTCTCTAACTAAGAATGTTCTTGGGATTTTGCCCAGCATTTTATAATGTTTTTGGGTTTTTTAGAATGAGAAAATCAATGTAATATGTTCAAATAGACAACGAACCATCTAACAAAGGACCATGGTCCTTAGGTAGAGGCTCAAATAATAGTTAAATTGACTACAATAGTGTGGTATGAACTAAAAATAGAATTTGAGGCCTAAGGGAATACCATGAAATATTAAATAGGAATGAAACAATACACAATGGGGAATAATAAGAGAAGGAACAATTAGAAGAAGTCTTAAAGAACTATCAAATAGGTGAAACCATATGTCAACATGTCCTGAGATACTAGCCTAGAAAAGATGTTACTGATGTTGATGTTGATGTGGATGGTGATCAATCAAAAAATGTCTCTAAAATATTTATTGAAAATGTTTGTATACTTGTTTGTTCATAATCAAGATCATGATTGACAATAGGATTATAACAACCTAGAAGATTAGGTAATAGAAAGCATGAACAGTCTAGGGAAAATAAAATTCTTGTATTAATAGAGTTAGAATGGTCTTGGTAACAATAAAATGGTATAAATAACAATATAATGGTCTAGATAACAATAGAATGGTCGAGGTAACAATAGAACAGTCCAGGTAGGTGAGTCCAAGTAATAATATAGGAATGGTTTAGGTAACAAGGTACAAATGATCTAGCTAATGATATGCAACAAGTGCTCCCAAATCAAGGGATCTTATAAACAATAGAACAAAATAAAAATCAAGCATGGAAACACTTGAGGTGCAATATGTTCATGGGTTCCTCAAGCTCTTGTCCATATGGAGTAGCCACAATATATACCTCAAAACCATAATTTCCAGTGACCATAAATGGACCCAACCAATTGGCTTCAAATTTACCTTTCTTTTTAGGCTTGATGTTGTTTTTTTTTTCTTTTAGGAACAAGTCACCAACTTCAAGTTATCTAGGAAGAATATGTTTTTTATAGCTATGGCATAGCCTATTTTTATAAGCTTAAAAATGTTCTAAGTCAGACCAATATTTTTCATCTAGAAAATCCAACTCTTGTAATTTAGAAACTTTGTATTCTTAATCATCAATAATGTCCTGTAGCGAGATGCACAATGAATTCAACTCAATATCGATGGGAATAATAGCCTCTAAACCAAAGATTAAGGAGTAGGGTGTGTTAGCTATCCAAATAGTACCCAATAGAGGTTAGATTTTTTCAAGTCTGGACCATACCTAGACTAACATGGGAATGATCTAAAGGTTATGGGATGCCTATATTAAAACCAAACCTCTAGGGTTTTTAATGAGGCTAGTTCCTTAGATATTATTATTTGGACCTTTATTTCTAAGACCTAAATGAGTTGAGGTGAAAAGAGTCAAGAGATTGCATAAAATGAAAACTATTGTAATATGTGGTGATGCACCATGAATTTGTCATATTCACTCTTAAGCTCGAGCTCTTTAACACACTAATGGAATATGAAATAAGATAATGCAATGCTTATTATAGTTTTTATGCAACAATAATTCATATAAAGTTCAGCTTGATACACTTAGACTAGGGAGAAATGAAAATAAGGTCTCATTGAAGACACTTACTTTCAGTAGTCCACTATATCCTTGAGAGATCAATGCTCAGACATGTTATATGACCTACAAAGAAAGTTGATAGCACTTAGGTTGAGCTTGGACCTCCAAAGGGAAGATAATAAACACTTTTTCATATCAAATAAACACTAAATAGAGATTAGTGAACAACTATAAAATGCTCTATTAATTACTCTAAGAGGTGTAGAATATTCTAGCATAGTCTAGTCGTACCAGCCTAAGGAATCCTTAACAATAGCTCAAAGGCTATATTTATAAAAGAAAGGGGAGTAAGAGAAAAGGATTTTGGCACTGAAAAAGGAATCAAATGAATACAACTCCATTTGAACCATAGTTAAAACTACCTCTACATTTATTCTCATTCAAGCTTCCTGATTGATCCAGGTCACTTCAATCTATTGCACAATTACATTATTCCTTCACTAATTTTTCTTTATGGTTGCAATGGTGTTATCAAGTTATTCAAGATGAGTTATGGCATCAATGCATATACAACAATTGTATCAATCTATTAGGGTTTTGGCATGGTGTTAACTGCTCTTCACTAGTTCATTGAGGCATGTGAGAGTGGAGAGAATGGTCACTTTCATGCAGTTGGCTCTAGTGATGAAGCTGTTGAAGTATACATGCCTAACTTTGTTTTCCATGCCATCGACCACTTGTCATTCATTATGAGGACCAGATCTTCATATCTAAAAATGATGTAGCCATATCGTGAATGGTGGTTTATTAATCTATGACTATGTTGAAGGATAATAATCCCACACCATATCTCATTTATCTACCCATGCATAGTATTAAAGGTATTGTTCGACCCCAAAATATTAGTTCTTAGTCTAATCTAGATCATGCTCGAGATAGATTCTATGCATACTTACTCACCTTGGTTGAAAACATCCCCTTCAACCTCCATCTAAGTCACTTGGGCTTGCCTTCATTTGATTGGACGTTAAGAACTAACTCGGATCATTGATATTTTGACTCATCTCACTCCATTGATCTACTTGCTGCAAACAAATGCAATCCTTAGATCCTCTACCAAGACTCATATGCTTGTGCCACTTATCAATCATGCATTGATCTCCGGATCTTGTTGTCAGTATATTACTTTATGCACCTATGCCATGTGGTGACCTCTTGAGATCATTGACATTTTGACTCATCTTGCACCATCAGATCAAGATGTATGATGTAGTGTAGACTATCTGATTTGCTTGGATTTGAAAACAAATGGCTATTTTCTGAAGTTTGAATTTGACACTTGCACGAACGTCTCCATCCACTTCTCCTGCATTTTCTCCACAATAAATAATTCTTTCAAATTTTTTTTTGGGAATTTGTCTCAAAACATTTTCCTCAGGCCATTTGTATTAGATAATTCCCCTGAAATCATTCTACTTTGTACTTTTATTTTAGGTGCTTTATCTTTGATCTTTTTTCAAAGACATTTCCTCCATAAGAATTGGTCTTTGGGAATTTTGTCTTGGACAAAATGTTTGAAAGAATTGACTTATGTTGTGGACAAAATGTCCGAGGAACTATGTCCTTAGCTTTTTCCATGGATCCTTTGATTCAGAAAAAATGTCTGAAAGAAGTCATGCCTCTGGAATATTTGCTTGACCACTTTCCTTGAAAGAATTCCTACTTAATATTTTGCCTCGGATAAAATGTCTGAAAGAAATTGGATCCTTGGGAATTAACTTATGAACAAAATGTCCAAAATAATGAACCTGTGGGGTTTTTTCTTTGGACAAAATATCTGAAATAAATATGCCTTCAAGAATTTTGTTTCAGACAAAATGTCCAAAACAATTCCCAACACTTAGCCAAAAACATGAAATAATTTCCGCAAAATAAAACTTAGCACTTAGCCAAATAAGTTGAAATACTTCCCAAGTATTAACTTAGTTTTTAAAGCCTATATTTGAACTATTGTCTAAAACTCTAAGGCTCAAATGAATTTTTAGGGTTTGTGCAGACCAACTTCTCAACCTTAACTACATTGATCACCATGATAAATTGCTTAGATCCCTTCATTTACAATGTTGAGCCTACTTCTAAACCATTTTATCCACTCATTCCATCCAAGACTTTTCTCATTTGTTTAAACTAGGTTGAAGCTTGGTATGTGGGCCAAATTGGCCAACATGGTGTAGCACTCATAGGGTTTCTATGACTGGTTCAGTAAGCCCAGAGGGTGAAGAACAACTGTAAGTTCCAGTCATGGTTGGTATCATTGACAATATTCTTAAGGATTAGAAAAATTGTCTTGTTAGATGCCTCATCTTAATTTTTTCCTTGCAGGTTATCTTATGTAGAATGTTTATATTTGATCTTGAATTGGGTACAAAGGGCTCTGACATCCTTATTCTTAAAAGAACCACCATTATCAAAGATGATTTTGGAGGGGATGTCATAACGACATATAATATGAAAATAAATAAACTTGGTTATCTATGTGTTAGTTATATAAGTGAGGGATATAACTTACATCCACTTAGTAAAATATTCTATAGCAGTAAGGATTTCTTTGTGGCCATTAGAGGAAGTAGGATTTATTTTCTTGATAATATCGATTCCTCAAGTTGAAAATGGCCATGGCATAGTAATCATTTGGAGTGGTAGTGAAGGTGCATGTATCAAAATTCTATGCTTCTTCCATGCAACACACTTCTTGACATAGTTGTAGGCATATGTCTCCATTTTGGGACAATAATATATTATGTGAAGGAGTTTCTTAGCCAAGACCATGTCGTTGGTGTGGGCCCCATAAATTCCTTTATGGACCTCTTTAAGCACCAACATAGATTCTCTTGAATATAAATAATGAAGCAACACTCCATCATAGCCTCTACGATAGAGCGTGTTTCTAAGGATGGTATAACAGGATGCTTGATGAAGGAATATTTTCATTTGGTTATTTGAAAGGTTCAGTGGAAGAGTTTGATCTTGGAGATAAGCATATAGGTCTTGGTACCAAGGTGGATTGAGAACAATAATATTGCACTCTTTCTGAATCTGGTAGTACATGAGCTAGCTGCAAAATATTATCGATGAGGAACTGATACTTTTTGGCATTGTTGGAAACTTGTATCATGTACCCAATGGTAGTCATGGCATTTATCATTCAGTTATTGGCCCATGGTATTTGTTTGAATTGAAGAAACTAAAAGTTTTGTTTAATATTATCCACTATACACTTGTAAGGCACACACTTCTCATCTCTTATTTGGTACTAGTTTGTGGCCTGATAAATGATTAGTTGAGAATATCCATATACCATAAATTGCTTGATAACCCATTGTATTTCAAGATGAAGTCCAACAACAAGGGATTCATATTTGTCCATGCTATTGGTATAATGGAAACTAATGTGAAATGCCTTGGGAATAAGATCCCCTTACGGTGTGACCAGTAGAATACTAATTCCAAATTCATGAGAGGTGAATGAACCATCAAAGTATAGTGTCCATTGTTTGGAATCAATAGTTACCTCATCTAGAATCATGATTGATTCATTTGTAAAATCAAATGAAAGAGGATTGGTGTCGATTAAAGGCACTTTAGTGAGTTAATCTACTAAGACTTGCTTGATGGCCTTTTAATTTTGGTATTCCACATCAAATTCACTCAACAACATAACCCATTTGGTCATGTGACATGTGAGAGTGGTCTTTGACAATAAGTATTTAAGTGGATCAATCTTGGCTATCACAGTGGTTTTTTTATTCACCATGTAGTGCCATAGGTTTTGGGAAGTGAACACCATTACAAGAAAAGCCTTTTCCATAGGTGTATAATTATGCTCATAAGTTACTAATTTCTAGCTAAGATAGTATACTACATGCTCTTTGCCATGTTCATCATGTTGGGCCAAAAGTGCCCCTAATGTATGTTATGTTACTAAAATGTATAAAAGTAATGGTTTTCTTGATGTAAGCATAATCACTACTGATAGATTAGCTAAGTAGGTCTTCAATTCGATAAATGTTTATTTAAAATCTATATCCCATTGAAATGTTACACCTTTCTTCAAAAGGTGTGTAAATGGATGACACTTATCAGCCAACTTTGATATGAAATGATGTATGGACTGAATTTTATCTTGTAAATTATGGAGCTATCTCAAATTAGATGGAGGAGGCATTTCAACAATAGCCTTGACCTTAACCGAATCTACCTCAATACTTCTTTATGACACAATGAAACCTAAAATTTTACCTAAATTAATGCCAAATATGCACTTGTAAGATTGAGATGCACCTTGTATTTATGAAGCCTCTCAAATATTCTTCATAAAACATCAAGGTGGATTGATTGTGTTTTTGATTTAGCTAAGATATCATCAATGTAATCTTCAATGATGTCATGCATTGTGTCATGAGAGATGATAGTCATGGCATGATAATAGGTTGTACCTACATTCTTCAAGCCAAAGGGCATGACTTGATAATAAAATGTTCCCCATGGAGTGGTGTACATGGTCTTGTGTTGGTCCTCTGATGCAATCTTAATTTGGTTATACCCTAAAATGCCATCCATGAGGGACAACATTTCATAGCATGTTGTTGAATCAAATATCATATTGATGTTAGGTACTGGGGAATCATCTTTAGAGCATGATTTTTTAATGTCTTTAAAATCAAAACATAGGTGAATGCCCTATGAATTTTTATTGACAAGGACAATGTTAGAGATCTACTTGAAATAGTCAAGTGGTTGAATGAATATTGCATCCAATAACTTTTATAACTCTTTTTTGACCAAGATGGCTATGCAGGGATGCATTCTCCATAATTTTTGTTTGATTGATTTGGCATCTAGATGGACAACCAGGTGATGTACCACCAATGAAGAGTCAAGACCAGGCATGTCTGAGTAAGACCATGCAAATATATCAATGACGTATTTCAGAATGGTAACAATGAATTCACACTCCTCGTTAGTAAGGGATGCACCTAGATAAACCATCTTGGGATCATCATATATACCAATATTAACCTTCGTAGTATCTTCAACCAATAATTTTGAGTTGTACTCAATAATAGTAGGCAAGGAAGAGAATGGATCCTCTTTAGATACTTATTGATCACAATATTCACCCATGTAAGAGGACTCTCAATCGACTATTCTAGGCAATGGTCATTTAGAAAATAAATTAGGAAAATATTGAGCAAGGTTCTAAAAAACATGATGTTATACATAACTGATGCCAGAACCAATGGTGATGCTTAGACTAGGTGGACACTGTGTTTCTTGAGGAGAGAGGTAAACTTCCATGTCTAAGTGCACCTGAAATAGGTTTTCACTCATGGAATTGTTTTTATCTTTACTCTTTCCTTAACCCAAGGTCACCTCAAAGAGGTTTTCACCTAAGGATCTCAATTTTTTACTTTTATCACGGATGAGGAAGTTTCCCTACTCTCTAAAATAGGTAGTAGGGTCCAAATGTAAATCAAAGCCTTGTTTGTGATCACCAACTAGCAATCTATCTCGAAGGCCTATGAACTCGACAATAGATTCTTAATTCTAAAAGTCATCAAGTAGTATAATAGAATCTTACTAGTCCCAATAAAGTAGGTAAGGGTGATGAATGGTAAGTGGATAATGGCTTATAATGGTCATAATGGCATTGGAATCAAATAAATCAATATCCACTAACTCATCGTAGGAACCATAATGGGATGCTACGTCACTATTGAGAGTTTTATTGCCTGTCAATGAAGTGGAATCACTCTCAAAATTAATGGGGTCACCCTCAAGTAGTGTAAATCCAAGACTTTGATTCTTTGTAGGTTTATCAGTCGAAATAGGTTTAAGAATTCCTTGTATATTGGATCTCAATCATATTCTTGTATAGTCCAAGCTATCCATAATTCTATTTGGTATAGGGTACTTTGCACTCTAGAAGAAATTGGAAAAACCATTACCTTTTAACCAACCTCCCTCAGTGTTGTGTCCCAATCTTAATGGGGTGACATATCAAGTACAAAGATAATTGGTTCCTATAGAATGTATTTGGATTTTTTTTCCAATTTAGATTTGGCATGGTAGGATTTTTAGAAGGTTTAGGATGGCCATAGGACTTAGGAGACTTGGGAAATTTTTTGATGTGGAATGCATCATGAATTCTATATGTGAAAATATCATCATCCTTAATAGTAAAATAGGTGGACATGTTAATGGGAAATATATCAATAAAAGTGGAAGCAAGGTCACTAGGGTCAATATAATTGGATGTGGGAGGTTTAGAAACCACCCTCTTACCTTTCTTACCTACCAATTATTGTCATTTGGATTTTCACCCTTTGAGGAGATGCAAAGCTCTCCTCATTCAAGATTCATAATGGAATCCCCTCTAGGTTGGTGGGCAGCCTAAGGAATGAGGTGAGTCTCTAGATAGGGATAGCTCCCTTGATGTACCACATAGGATTGAATCTACTACTACTTTTGGCAGGTGAAAAGAGAGAGAGAGATAACTGAAATAAAATCTAAACTAAGGGGATTATATACCAAATCAATTTTATGACTTCCAACTAATTTCATTATACACTTGAGACCAAGAAACAAACTAAAAATACACTCTTTCAATCTTCATCTTTGCACATCAATTCTACATTGTGAGGTCATGGATGAATGTGAAAAGCTAGGAGGACTAGACAAGAGGCCTTAAATTTCAATAATGAAAATACTAACTCACTCAAAATTTCACATCCCCTAAAACACTTCACATGCCATACAAGAAGTTTTCTAATTGCAAACAAGGTGAAAGAATGAGACCACATGCTAGGAATCCATACTCTTCACTAAAAAAGATTCATCTTTCAAGTAGAACACACTTATTAATAGTCATGAATAGGTAAAACTTAGTCATTTTATTGATAAAAAGGTATACAAATGAGTACGGATTCACAATACTCAGGTGGAGCATTTAATACAATGCTAAAATGGCTAACTCTTATAGAGTTTGAGAGAGAGAGAGAAGAAGAGAAGTCCAAGGGTCACAAGGGAATTTTTAAAGATGATAAAATCAGTTATAAATTCATGAGAAAAGGATATGGGTTGAACCATGCAATTTCAAGAGCAACAAGTGTCAATCCAAGTCACAAACTTGAAGAAAAGTGGCAAGAAACTTCTCATTTTGGACAAAAAAATTGCTTTCATGATTGCCTTTATCTAGACATCCCATAACTGATGAAGATAAATTCTAATGATTGTAATGAAATTTAGGGACATCATCAATTCCTTTACATGAATTGGTTTCATGCTTTCTCTTCTGGAATTAATTGAAAATGAGCCATCATCATCTATAGTCCAAAAAGAACTCTCATGCACCCTACACACTTGGCCTCAAAATTGGCTTCAATTGATCATGAAAATACATTTTAGGGAGTTAATGACAAGTTTTAAGGATATACATGGCTCTTTAATCATCAGGCACACCTTAAAATGATCTCACTCGAAGCTTTCCATTTTCTTCACTAGCTTGTCCAATATGCCAGATTTGATGGTTGAGTTTAAACACCTTGTTGGGGAACATATAATATATTTCTTGAAATTAAATTAATATGAGGAGCTATTATAAGTGTCAATATTTATCCCAAACTTTTTTTCATCTCCTAACTCCTCTTGTAGCCTACACAACACATAAAACAGTGAGAAAAATTCTATTTCTACCCCAATCCATATAATTCAAATCAACTAATCATGGTGTGGAGTATCCTATAGGATTAATATATAACCTCCAATCATCATTATATACAAAATATTTAATTTTGGTATTTATCCAACTCTATTTTCCAAGATTCGTCCTTAATAAGGGTATTGTAAGTGTTTTAGGCTTGTTTTTGGTCTTAAGGTTGATTCATAAAACCATGACATACAAGATACAAAAAAATTCCATAAAATTTATCCCAAGGGACCCTACTAACTTCTCCTAATTCATTTTATTCCCAAGTGTAATTATAGAAAAGATCTGAGCATTTGAATGTGACTTGTTTGAGCTGGTTTCCTTGTTTCAACTGGCTTGAATGACCTTAAATCTCAAAATTGACTTTTCCATGACTTCTTATGCAAAATATGTGCTTTAACACCTCTAATTATATCCCAAAAACATGTGTCCATAGGATATAATTCTTAACTCATGTGAAAAGTGTCATAGACCCCCCATTTGGGCACTAAATCTAGTCATGCTTGTCTACAATATTAAGCCCAAAATGATCTTTTGTTTCCTTCCCTACATTCAAGTGAATCAATAACCTCTGTATACCTCCTATACACATTTTCAAATACAATATAAATCTCACCTAGATCTATAATTGAAAGTGACCCCTTAATTGGCCTTTATGCATAACCATGTCTCATGAGTCATGATTGCAACCTCTATGGTCTAGAGTATTCTATTGGGTTCCATTTCTCTATGATGTTTTTTATTCTTTACATATGTATCCCTCAGATTCACAAACCCTTATGCAAGGTCCTTCTATCTTTTTATTACTCTTTTCTACCATGTTCCTCAAAACTTGTAGGGTTTGAATGAGGGGAAGTACCTCCTGTCTGAGACAAAATAAGGGGTACTTACAATATCCTCTCAAAAAAATATTACATTGCATGAGCCTTATCAACTCATGATTTATACAAATTTTTAGCCCTTGGTTTTCTATCTAGACTCTCTAACCTACCCCATTTCCAAAATAGACTTTTCATAGGTAGACTGTGTTTTGCATATTTCCTTCTTCGAGGATGGCCTTCTCAAGGCATAAGACTAATTATTTTATGTCCCCTTATCATGTTATTAATATTATATTGATTATATATAATATTTTAATTCATCAAAATACTCTTTCCTCTTGGATTCTTCATTCCCACCCATTGAGCAACAAGAGTCCTTAATGCAATTGTATGGACTAAGAATTTGAACAATAGGAAAAGTGAGTGAATATGTTGAAGGGGCCTTGAAGTGAGTGTAAATAATCCCTAAATCAATCATGAATCAATTTTTATTTATTTTAACCTTACTTTCTTCCCTACACAACTCATGTCTCACCTTAGCCCTACTAGGTTATACCCTGCTGATTGAGACACCCTGTTTGACCTTGTTGTAGGTGCATGTGTATTAGATTAGGAATTGGGATGATTTTTGGAAATATTATTATCACATTATAAATTACTTGTTTCACCTACACTCCTATTTATCCTCACACCTTGGGTTTTGAAATGCTCCCAAGGTTAGTTACACTTAGTTAACTGTGGACTCTACCTGTTAGGGTTCTGCTTTGTTTGAGCTTGGATTGTCTTGATTCTAAAGACTCTTCTTGAATAATATTTGTGTTTACATAATTTTATTAAGATATAAAACTTATTTTAAAACCTTCACCATCACCTTAACCCCAATCTATAGGTCACTACTTTGGGTTGAATATTTTGCCCACAACCCTACCTGTAGGTGAATACAGGGGATTTATCCATGTGATCATGATGTTTATAAGCTCCTTGAAACATAACATATTATAACTCCCAATAAGGTTTCACTATTACTCAATATTCCCATATAACACTTCAGCTATCTCCTAAGCCACCTGTAGGTGGATGCTTTGGAGCATAACAGTGAGCCAGATATGAGTAAGATGTAACTTATTATGAATGTGAATTTTGTATGTTTACATCAATAATTTGAATGCACCTCTATCAATGTGAGTGTGAAAAAGAAAAAAAAGGGTTTATGAATGGAATTAAAACAATTAAAATAAATTTAAATCCTTTCCAATATATGATTTCCATCAAGGAAAACTTGAAACAAGTTTTAAAACTTCTCCTTCAATGTGGGAACCATCCTTGCAACCACCTGTAATTACATACCTACATGTGTAGGTAGATTTGAGGAATGTGATCATTGTGATTGAAAACCATGGAAATGCATATATAAAGGGATTAAAGGTGAATATTTTATTGATGGGATATTTAAATAATCTTAATGACATCAACACAACCCCGTGGAACTGATGATAAAGCATGAAAACTCTTGAAAAGGTGAAAACTACCCATAACACCAAAAGGTGCATCCTCCCACAAAGTGATCTCATTAGAAAATACAAACACATTTAAATTTTAAACCAATCATGGGAAGAATAAGGGTACATATCCAACATCCTTTAAAAATAATATCAACTATTTTTTATGGAGTTGCTCAGAATGAAGCAAAACAGGTAGGGTTCATAGATTTACAAGCAGATTTAAACAATCCACTTCAAATGGATGGTTCATGAATAATAGTTCACCATTTATAAAAAATATTATATTTATTTTAATGTATATAAGTTTAAAATTATCTCTCAAAATCATTTTTCCTGAAACCCCATGTGTTGACCATACCAAGCAAAAACCTACAAGTCACTTCAGTCTACCAAGAAGAGCAAGAATGGAGTTGAACGGTTTTGGCTTGAAAATGGCACTTTCAGCTCAAACAAAGTGTATATATGAGTGTTATTAATATGTAGAGGCATTATATGGCCTCCTCAAATGTGGCACACTTCCCAAATAGCCTTACATGTGTTATTTTTTTCCTTTTCTTTAGGAAAATTGACTTTTTTCTGATGAACCTACAAATTTTCAATTTTTTTAGTTACTTAAGACCTTTTTGGACACATGGGCAGTGACATAATGTTTTTACACTTTCACATTTCATAATAAACTCTTAAAAAACATTAAATACACCATTTTGACCCCTCAAATGACCTAAAATGATAAATAAAACTAGAAACTAATTGACCAAAGCTAATACAGTATTAATTAATATCAAATGACCTATAAAACACCTAATGATAATACATTACACCCCATCATAGGCATAAAAATCAATTTTTTACTAGGGGTGCCCCAATTTGACCTAAAAGTCAAATTTGGTCAATAAATTGGTGACTCATAGGGGTAGTATGCCTATTATACTAACTAGACTAGTAGCCTTATTAGTCCATTGGGATTAGAAGTCATCTAAGGACTGAGGAAAATAAGAAAATTTTTGACCATGACTACCAATTTGATCAAAATAAGGCAACTAAGACTACCTCAACCACACGAAGGATAAAGACACATACAACAAAGAAAACAAACACACAAGACACACAAAAGTGCATAAGCACTTAGGGGAAATAGGAAACAACCTATTATGCACAACTAGAAACTAAAAATACCTCCTTTCTAGGATCAAAAGGAAAACTTATTGAATCATCTTCATAGTGAGATGAAAATGCTTCTCTTTGGATCGAATGCTTTATGGATCAGACCTCTTCCTTGGCACTTCATTTGATCCAATCTCAGGTAGGTCATCCTTAAATAGGTCTCCAATGTAGATATACTCCTCTTAAACATGTTCACACATTTTTTTATACTTCCCCCTCTTCATTTCATAGTCAACATGTATCTCCTTAGTAGGCATGTCTCCAAGAGAATTGGTTTCATGTTCTTTGGAAGATTGAGGCCAATAAGAGCTTGTTCCATATTTCAAGATCTGATGTGTTTCTCCCAACTGATTTAGAGGATGATATCCCATATTGATGACTTCAAACATGTCATCATCAAATGCATATGCTTCTTGAAAAGATATATTTGAAGATATGATTTTCCTTTGCGTACTTACTTGTGTACCAATGCTACCTTCTCCATCTTTGACCAACTCATAGCCTCCTTGGAGAGGAGTATAACCTGCTCTCATGACTTCAAACAAGTCATCCAAATGTTGATTAATAACCTCTCTTATTCCATCCATGGCATCTTTCAAGGTACTGAAAGTGTTAATGATTATTTCTTCCTCTTTGGAAAAAGGAAGACATCCTTCTTTATCAACCCAATATAAAATTTTCACACAAGAATGTACCTCTTATTCATCCTTGATCAAATCATCTTCAAGAGATATCTCCTTTATCATGATCTCATGAGACTCTCCTAAGGCTACCACTTCTTAAGGGATGGCTTGAAAATCTTCTCCCTTCTTGATAGCACATTTCACTTCAAATGTGAAGGCAAAAGATTGTGACTTATCTTTTTGTTCATCAAGGGGAGTCCCTATGGTAATCTCCTACTCATAAACACTCATGAGGTCTTCTTGATTATTCATGAATTTAGCATGTTCCTATTGATTTTCCTCTCTCAATATAGGTTCTTCAACAAAAAGAAAACATTCTTCATCATCAACCAAGGAAAGAGATTTAACACAAGGACTCACCTCTTCTTCAACACTTAGGACCTATTGAGGGTTCTCAAGTTGTGTCTCAGCTACTACAATCTAATTTTTATTTTCAAAAGCTTCAATATCTTTAACCTCCTTCATGGTGATGCCAAGACTAGGCATCTTGAAATCATGTGATCTAGCCCAACAAGGCTGCCAAGGAGGTAGGTTTTCTTCAAGCAAGAGTTCTCTTTCTTTATCAACCAGCTAATCCTCCTTTGGTTCACACACCATAGGTCTATTAAAGGCAAAGTGTGATGGGGTAAGGACAAGATTAAATAGTTGGTGGAGGTGGAATATAGAGCTCAAGGTCATATTGATAATGCAAGGTAAGAGAATCTTTGGGAAGCTCTTGAGGAAGGGGAGATGGGGTGTGTTTAAGCATAGGATCTTCTTTTGGGTCTAAACCTTCCATCTCACCTTGAATTATAAATATCATCTTTTCTTCTAATTCCTCTATTTACATGGCTAGGGTCTCTTGGAAAATCTTCTTTTGAAGTTGATAGGAATCATCATGGGGATAAAGATTGAATGAAGGCTACCATGGAATAAAAGAGGCTTTTTGAGGAAGAGTGAGAGGAACTTACAAAGGATCAACTGCATTTTCCACTTCACACTCTTGAACAATGCTTCCATCTTATTTATTACCCCATGACTCTACTATCTTGCTCCAACTTAGGATGTTAGGATTATATGTCTTCTCAATTTCACACTCTTGGTCAAGACTTTTCCCTCCTTCTTTCCATATGATCCCACTATTTTGTTCTAACTTAGGACATTGGGATTATGGGTCTCTTTTTGAGGTGGTGGGGATGAAATTTGAGAGGAAAATGAAGGCTTGAAATCCACTTATTTTTCTGCCAACATGGACTATTTCAAATGCATATTTTCCAACTCAATTTGCCTATCAATATTTGCCTCAAACACAAGTTTTCTTCTTGCAACTCTTTCCTTCAACTGATTGGGCAAATGATGGCCTTGATAAGGTTTATTGGGTTGATGATTGGGAACCATGTAGGGCTGATAGAAAAATTTTAAAAGTGGAAATGATGGTGAGGTTTCCTTTCATGGGCTTCTAGCCTATCCTCTAAGGAAGAGACTAAACCACTCACATCAAGCATCTCACTTGTGAGCATTTGCCAATTGACCCTCTCAATAGGTATCCATTATCTCTTGACCAACTCCAATGCATCTCTTAAATTTTTAATGAAATTATTAATAACTTTTATACCACATCCTCTTTGTGTATCAAAATCCAACATGTATCTCTCATAGCCCAAAAGTGTTTGCTTGAAGGTGGAAATGGACTGATTAGAGAAAGGACTAGGTTGACAAGGAGGGGTAAAGCATTGATAATGCTGGTTATAATACTGATACAACTCATGATAGGGCTTAATATGGCCATATTGGGATTGATAATTATCATAATAAGATTGACCAAGAACTTGTTCATATTGATAGGGAATGGAACAAGATGGATATGTTTCACCAAATTGTAGAGAATAAAACTCAAATCCAAGGTCAACCATGAATATTCAATGAAAGCAAGGACACAAATAAATATGTTACCATAAATTTTCAAAGGAAAACTTTGGCTGCTTGACCAGCTGATATGTCTTCGAAGTCACCATTGATGCTTGAAAAAGTGCCTCCAAAGACTGATGTGTTGAAGGGCAACACCAAAAATCCTCTAAATCTTGGAACAAGAGTCCCACTAGGCATGCCAAAAACTGTTGTCAATTGGATTTTCACTCTTTGAAGAGATGAAAATCTCTCCTTATCCAAGTGGCATAATGGAATCACCTCTAGGCTTGTGAGCAACCTAAGGAATGAGGTGAGTCTCTAGATAGGGCTAGCTCCCTTAATGTACCACTTAGGATTAAACTTACTACTATTTTTGGGGGGTGAAAATAGAGAGATAACTAAAAGTAAGTATAAACTAAGGGGATGATAAAACAAGTCAATTTTATGACTTCTAACCAATTGCAAACTACACTTGAGACCAAGAAACAAACTAAAAATACACTCTTTCAATCTTCATCTTCTCACATCAATGCTACATTATGAGATCATGGATGAATGTGCAAAGATAGGAGTACTAGACAAGATGCCTTGAATGAAAATAATAAATTATTCAACATTTCACATCCCCTAAAACCCTTCACATGCCTTGTAAGAAGAAATTTTCCAATTGTAAACAAGGTGAAAAAATGAGACCACATGCTAGGAATCCATAGTCTTCACTAAACAAGATTCATCATTCAAGTGGAAAAAACTTATGAATAGTCATTAAGAGGTAAAAATTAGTAATTTTATTGATCAAAAGGTATATAAATGAGCAGGGCTTCACCATACTCAATTGGAGCATCTAATACAATGCCAAAATGGCTAACTCTTATAGAGTTTGAGATAGAGAGAGAGAAAAAGATAAGTCCAAAGGTCATAAGGACACTTGTAAAACTTATAAAATAAGTTATACATCCATGATAATATTATATGGGTTGAACCATGCAATTTTAGGAGCAACAAGTGTCAATCCAAGTCACAAACTTGAAGAAAAGTGGTAAGAAACTCCTCATTTTTCATAGAAAAATTGCCTTCATGATTGCCTCTATTTATACATCCCATAAGTGATTAATACCAATTATAATGATGGGAATAAAATTTATGTAAATAATAAATTCATATACATGAATTATTTTCATGTCTGGTCTTCTGGAATCAATTAAAAATGAGCCATCATCATCTGCAGTCCAAAAAGAACTCCTCTCTTGAACCCTACACACTTGGCCTCAAAATTAGATTTATTTGATCATGAAAATACATGGGATGGAGTGAATTAAAAATTTTAAGGCCCTACATTTATCTATAAGCATCAGTTACACCTTAAAATGAGCTCACTTTAAGCTTTCCATCTTCTTCACTAGCTTGTCCAATATGCCAGATTTGACTGGCTAAGTTGAAAAACCTATTTGGGGAACTTAAAAGCTATTTCATGGCATGAAATTAATATTAGGAGTTATTATAAGTGTCAATATTTCTCTCAAACTTTTTTTCATCTCCTAACTCCTCCTAAAGCTTGCATAACACATAAAATAGTGAGAAAAAGCCTATTTCTTCCCCAATTTGTACAATTATGTACAACTCATCATGGTTTAGAGTCCTGGGGGAGTCTTATACAATATAAAATCATAATTATGGACAAAATATTTCATTTTGGTATCTATCCAAATCCATTTTCCAAGATTGGTCCTTAGCAAGGGTTTTGGAAGGGTTTTAGGCCTATTTTTGGTCTTAAGGTTGATTCATAAAACCCTAGCATCCAAGATCCCAAAAAATTCCACAAAATTGATTCCAATGGACCCTAATAAATTCTCATAATTCTTTTTGTTCCCATATATAATTCTAAAAAATATCTGAGCATTTGAATGTGACCTATTTGAACTTGTTTCAACTAGCTTGAATGACCTTAAAGCTCAAAATTGACTTTTCCATGACTTATTCTACAAAATATGTGATTTAACACCTCTAATTATATCCCACAAACATATTTCCATAGGCCATAATTCTTAACTCATGTGAAAAGTGTCATAGACCCCCCATTTGGGCACTAAATCTAGTCATGCTTGTCTTTAAGATTAAGCCCAAAATGATCTTTTTTTTCCTTCCCTACATTAAAATGACTCAATCACCTTTGTATACATCCTATACACATGTTCCAATACAATATAAATGTCACCTAGATCTATAATTGAAAGTGACCCCTTTAATTGGTCTTTATGCATAACCATGTCTCATGAGTCATGATTGCAACCTCTATGGTATAGAGTATTCTATTAGGTCCCATTCCTATGAGATGTGTTTTTATGATTTAAATATGTGTCCCTCAGCTTCAAAAACCCTTATGAAATGTCCTTACATATTTTGGTTACTCTTTTCTACCATGTTCCTCAAACCTTGTAGGGTTTGCATGAGATGAAGTACCCCCTGTCTGAGATAAAATAGGGGGTACTTACCCTATTATCTCAAAAAACTATTCCATTTCATGAGCCTTATCAACTCAAGAACATGATTTGTATAATTTTTGATCCCTTGGTTTGGTATCTGGACCCTCCAACCTACCCCATTTCCAAAATAGACTTTTCATAGGCAGACTATGTTTTGCATATTTCCTTCTTCAAGGATGGCCTTCTCAAGGCATAATACCAATGTTTTTAGGTTCCATTATCATTATATTAATCTTCCATTCATAATATATAAGCTTGTCATTCATCAAAATACTCTTTCCTCTTGGATTCTTCACTCCCACCCATTGAGCAACAAGAGTCCTTAATGCAATTGTACGGACTAAAAACTTTGAGCAATAGAAAAAGTGAGTGAATATGTTGAAGGGACCTTGAATTGAGTTATATAATCCCTCAATTAATCATTAATCACTTTTTATTGATTTTAACCTTGTTTTTTTCCCTAGATAGTGCATGTCTCACCTTAGCCCTACTAAGTTACACCATGCTGACTGATACACCCTATTTGACCTTGTTGTAGATGCATGTATATTGGATTAGGAATTAGGATGATGTTTGTATATCCTCTTATCACATTCTAAACTCATTTTTTCACCTACACTCATGTTTAGCCTCACACCTTGGGTTTTGAAATGTTCCCAAGGTTAGTTATACTTAGCTGACTGTGGACTCTGCCTGCTAGGGTTCTGCTTTGTTTGAGCTTGGCTTGTTTTGATGATAAAGACGCTTCTTAAAGAATCTTTGTGGTTACACAATGTGCTTAAGTTAGAAACCTTATTTGGAAACCTTCATCATCACCTTAACCCCAATCTATAGGTCATTGCCTTGGGTTGAATATTTTTCCCATAACCCCACCTGTAGGTGAATACATGGGTTTTATCCACGTGGTCATGATGTTTATAAGATCAATGAAACAATTTTTTAGGTTGCCCAATGTGTATGTCACTTTGTACTTACCTACATGTCCCATTAAACTCAATATTATGCTTTCCTCCTTGACTGGGATACTTCTTCTTAAGACCCTGTTGTAGGTTGTTATTTAGTCTCAAAAGGGGTTTAATTGGGGTGACTTAGTGAGGAAAAGACATTCTTGATTTCATACTGAGACACATAATATTGTCATTATCTCAAACTCACCTTAGATAAGCTAAACATCATCCAAAACATGCATAAGCCACTATCTGTCTTGTCTCAGTCATTCTCAATGGATGTAAGTACACATTAATGACCTTTATATGGACTGTTTATACCTTGAATGAATTAAAAAATACTTCTTATGTTCTTCCTTGATTTTTTCTAAGATAATACTGTGTTTATTGGTATAATTATACAATCCAACATATCTTAATATGCATTGGACTTATTCACTAATTTGGGAGATCAACCTATTCCACATGGTTGTAGATATCACTATTTGTTCTTAGTCATAAACTTGCAAGTTTGAATTTCCAAGAAGTCAATCTTCACTAACATTCTACCTTTAAAACTTGGAAATGGTCTTGTTATATCTAAATACTATGAGATTAAGCCATCATAATGCATCATAGGCTCTTACACCTTTCTTATGAAATCTCCACAATACCCTAAGGAACATTGTTTTATCATTTTAGGGAAAGGATCCATGAATACAATATTGATCTTAAAACATGAATTCCAACATTCATTTGTCAATCCATATTATTCTTATAGTTCTATCATGTTCCACATATAATATTATAACTCTCAAGAAAGTTTCACTATTACTCAAAATTCCCATATAACACTTCAGTTATCTCCTAAGCCACATGTAGGTGGATGCTTTGGTGCATAATAGTGAGCAAGATATGAGTAAGATGTAACTTCTTATGAATGTGAATTTTATATGTTTCCATAAATCATTCCAATACACATCTATCAATTTTAAGAATTTAGAAAACCTCTTTTATTCTTTCACACCTCAGGATGATGTTGGCAGAGCTCTTGTATGCGTGTATGAGCTATGAGTGGATAGTGAGTGTGAAAAAGAACAACAAGGTTTAATGAATGGAATAAAAAAATTAAACTAAATTTCAATCCTTTCCAATACATGATTTCCATTAAGGAAAATTTGAAACAAGTTTCAAAACTTCTCCTTTAATGTGGGAACCATCTTTGTAACCACCTGTAAGTACATACCTGCATGTGTAGGTAGATTTGAGGAATGTGAGCATTATGATTGTAAACCATGAAAATGATTATATAAAGGGATGAAAGGTGAAGAGTGTATCAATATTATCTTTCAAGCATATTAATATCATTAATACAAAACCCTAAAAGTGATGATAAAGCATGAAAACCCCTGAAAAGGTGAAAACTGTCCATAACACCAAAAGGTGCATCCTCCTGCAAAGTGAGCTCAATAGACCATCAAAACACCTTGAAAGTTGAAACCAATCATGATAATCATAAAGGGACATATAAAACATCCTCTTAAAACAATCTTAGTAACTAGTTTTTATGAACTTACTCAGAATGCGTTGGTGTAGGCCTTTTTCCTATGGGTTTTAGCTACATGATTACATATTGCTTGCTTAGAGGCTTTAGAGTCATGTTGGTTATTTGGAAAGTTTAATACCAAATTAATTTGAATGAGTTATATCTTTCCTCCTCTAACCTATTTATGTACCTATTCCCTTTCATATTCTTAATGCAATAGTGTGTGAATTATTCTTGGCTCATTTCTCTTTTGTTCATTCTTGCAGTTGCATGTATGTCTTTGCTCAGTATTATTTTGTACAATAAGCATATCACATAGCATATTGAATCAGTGCATTCATTCATATCAGTGTTATTGGATCTCATTCTGATATGGCAGCAGAGCAATCTACCTCAATCTTGACTCCAAATAAGAATGGAGTTAGAGATGGCTTACAATCAGCCATATGAAACCATGCCAAAAGATCAAGAGAGTACTTGGGATGTGAAAGTGAAATTATTGAATCTATCTAAGTGATATAAATTCCAAGGAAGTGGTGTAGTAATCCCAAGTCATTCATGGCAAATCTATCTTGAAGAGTTTTCTTCACTAGTGAGATAGTCAAAAAATAACTCCTTGTGATCAAAAGGTCATCAACAAATAAAACCAGTATCAACAATGAATCATCCTACCACAAGAAGTACACATTGGGATCTAAGTGACATATAGTGAAAATTGAAGTGATAAATAAGGAATATTTTTTGGCATAACAAGCTTGAGGGGCTTGTTTGAGGCCATAAATGGATTTCCTAAGTCTGCATACTAAAGAAGATTCCTGAACAAACCCAGGTGGTTGCTCCATGTAGATCTCCTCCTCAAGGTCTCTATGAATAAATGAAATCTTCACATCCATCTAATGTACACTCCATCTATGTGTTACAACTAAATCAATTGTGAGTCTGATTGAATTCATGTTGGCCATAAGTGCAAAGGTCTTTGAGTAGTCAATACTGGATACCTATGAAAAACTTTTGGCTACTAATCTAGCCTTGTATTTATCAACATACCCATATAGAACATACTTGGTATAATATATCTAATGACATTGAACCATATTTCTTCCCTTAGGAAGAGAAGTCAAATTATAAGTGTGATTGCTAATTAAGGAATCATATTCCTCATCCATGGATCTATCCCACTCAGGTATGCCTGAAACCTCTCTAAAAGTCTATGGATCTGATGCTGGAAAAAAAAGACATGTGGTGCACCATAAAAGTCTAATTAAGTACATCTGTGATCATCTAGATCCCTTTTCCAAGTGATTTCACTCTCAAGTGTCTGCCTAGCCCAAGGAGGGCCTAAAAATGTGCAGGGTTCAGAGATTTGAATAGTCCACTTCAAATGGATGGTTAATGAACTATAGTTGGCCATTTCTCAAAATTATTAGATGTATTTGAATGTATCTGAGTGTATAATCATCTTCCAAAATCATTTTTCTTGAAACCCCATGTTTTGATCATATCGAGCAAAAACCTACAAGTCACTATAGTCTACCAAGAAGAGCAAGAAGAGAGCTAAATGGTTTTGGCTTGGAAATGGAACTTTAAACACAAACTAATCATAGATATGAGTGTTAGGAAGATGAAGAGGAATTACATGTCCTCCTCACATGGGGCACACTTCCCGAAGAGCCATACATGTGTTATTTTCTTCCTTTTTTTAAGGAAAATTGACTTTCTTCTGATGAACCTACAATATTTTAGTTTTTTCAATTACTTAAGATCTTTGTAGACACATGGGGCATGAAATCACATTTTGACACTTTCACATTTCCCAAGAAACCTGTACAAAATATTAAATACATTATTTTGACCCCTCAAATGACCCAAAAATGATAAATGGACCTAGAAACTAATTGACCAAAGCTAGTAAAACATTAATTGACATCAAATGACCTATAAAACACCTTATGACATTACATTACACCCCCTTATAGGCCTAAAAATCAATTTTTTTACTAGCGGTGCCCCAATTTGACCTAAAAGTCAAATTCGGTCAACACCAATTCAGTGTTAGGCTAATAAGTGTAGTTGTCATACTACCTTCTAGATGTTTATAATATTGGTATGGCTATAAGTTGTAAATAATGACCTCTAGACCATAATGGGGAACTTGATGCATTGATACATGGTGTACAAGACTGATCATACTTCATGGATCTAAGGATGACCAAGAAGCAAATTATAAGGTAGTTCTATATTAATGACATGACACATGGTATCATGGGTAATAAGCCCAATAATTATTGGTAAATAAATGGTTCCTAAAGATTCTCTTTTTGCTTTTTCATAAGCCTTGATGGTGATGGTGTTTGGTTGCATATCTATCACTATATACCCTTATGTTTAGACTAGTTTTAATGATGTTATGTTCAATTCAGAGCCATTATCTATAATAACTTGTTTGATTTTATGATGGAAAGTAATGACTTCAATCTATAGGTAATTATTATGCAGGGGACCAAGGGATGATATATCTCGTTGGTCGAAGGTAAGTTGTTGTCCTGAAGACAAATGTCCCATAAGCATTTGGAATTGATCAAGATTATTATCATCAGGTACAGTGGTTGTTGAAGGAAAACATTTAGTATGATCATGTGAATTTCAAATGTACGTAAGAGATCCAAAATAAATATTTGCACAAATGTTTTTCTTAGTTTTTCACTGATACTATATGGCTTCTCAACAATGGGATGAGCAGGTTTGGTCTTAGTTAGTATAATGTTTGGTTTAGGATTGGTCTTAATCCATATAGTGTTTGGCTTAGAATCAATGTTAGAAGAAGGCAAAGGGCCATGGAAGATAACTTTTGGTTGTCTAATTGTGATTATGCAATTTCAAGTTGGGATGGAGTTATTATAATTAGAGAAATGAGGAGGTACAATAATGGTAACCTATATAAATTGAGGTGTAAGAAAAGTGCTAGAACCCGATGTGGAATTACTTGAAATAGAGGATGGTGATCCTAAAATAAAGGGACCAACATTTTGAGCAATGTTGGATGGTACACAAGGCTTGATATTAATGGTAGCAATGTGAATACTATTAATACACCCTATGGTATTTTTATAATCATATGGCATAACATGGTACTCAATTTGATTGGTTTAGGTGACATGATCTTGATTATAGTTATTGTTTAGATTTTAATTTTGATTATAACCCTGATTTTGTTATTGATTATGCTCTTGGTCTTGGTTCTAATTCCTCCTCTATTATTGGTCGTTATGCTTGGGAAATAGATCTTTATAGATACCCATTGTTACATCTTAATTTTTTGCTAAGCAAATTTACCTGACTATACATAGATATTTATAGTTGGTAATTTGATTTAATTATTATTTGATTAAGCTATAAGTCATATGCTATTATGAGACAGTTGTATGTTACTTTTATTTCATGATGACATTGCTATGAGTTAGTTGTAGTGTATATTATTTACATTGTGATCATGTTGATTTATTATTCTAGTAATATTTTATGATATACAAGTCATGGTGTTATGGACTAACTACCTGCTTATCGTGAGTTGGACACAGAAGAGATTCATCCCTTAGAGCATGACGAAGGGAGAGCATCATCAAAGAGGGTGATGTAGATGGAGGCATTAGGGGATGACAAAGGAACATCTAAAACCCTTGCACACATCATATTAATAACACTCATTATATACATAATTTGAATGATTTCCATTAGTACATTCTTTATGATTATCTGCATTTTGATGATTGAATATGTGTGTTAGCTCAGTTTTACACTTATGAGGAATTAATATTATGTGATTACATTTGTGTTGTGCTAATGTGTTCATGACTATTAATGTTTTTGAAAATTAAAAATTACATGATTAGTACCTGGTTACTATCACATCTTGTCTAACCATCATGTTTATTTATAATATTTATGATATACCATTTTTGATAATGGATTGAAATTGACATTACATTAGTCTTATTATTAATAAGTCATTATGATTATTCATTTTAAGAGGTTGTTTATTTTAAGTCATATTATTATAAATAAAGTGATTTTATTATAATTAGTAAATGTGTTATAATAAAAATATATAAATAAGAAAAATAGTCAAGTAGAAAAGAAAATAAATAAAATAATGGTGTAGTGATAGAAATAGAATAAAACAAGGATTTTTAATTTTAATGTTAAGGTAAATTGGAGAAAATAAGAAGACTTCGTAGTTTAAGGGAAGATTCTTAAAAAAAATAGAAAAACAAAAAGAAAATCATGGATAAAATAAATAAAAGAAAAGAAGTTTGCTTTTAAAAAAAGAAAAGGGTAATACTCATTAAGAAAAAAGAATAAAAGAAATGAGTATGGTGCAACTCAAGGGAGAATAAGAGAAAGGCAAAGAAAAACACAACATAAGAGAAGGGAGAGAACAATGGAGCGTAGAGGAGAAATAAGAACGTAGAGGAGAACGATTCCAAGTGGGAGGGTTACCAGGCAGGCACCATTTTTTTTTGTGAAATCTCTAAATTTTTGTGTACTTTAATAGTTTTATAGACTATGTAAACCATGCAATTAGGCTGAGAGTTTGATATTTATAGTTATGAAAATAAATGTCTATGTGAACATAGTAATCTATAGGAAATTTAAGGGATGAGAATATATCTACGAAGACTAGATCTTAGTGGAAATTTTATTAAAATATCTACAATGATCTAATTAGACATTATATATTATTTTAGACAATGTATATTATATGTATCATGCATAGTTATTATATATTATTATTATAGTGATATGTGATTTCATAATGTATTCTTATTCTGGTCATCTAAGTTCATTTATATGCACAATGATCTCATATATATCATGTATCCTTATATATATATATATATATATATATATATATATATATATCCTACTTCTATATTTTAGTCATGCATAATGATTTGTGTATGCAAGTTGTATCCAACGATTTTGTGTTTAAGGAATATAGCTGAGTGATATAGTCATCATGTATATTTAATATATAGACTATTTGGAGTGATCTGAGATTTGTAAACACATAATAGGTAAATATATTAAATAGAAATATATATTTATATCAAGTCATCCAAGTATGGGCAGCATCACATATAACTGGTTGTGTAACTGAGAATAACGACACTGAAAGTCTAATATGTAAAATTACCCATTCAAATTATTATTATGAAAATTGCAGTCTAGTACGCTCAATAATTTACATTATTCATATACAATGATAAGAGCATGAATATGTAGTGGTTTTGGAAGGTTCATAATAAACTGAGTGCAAAAAGATATAAATAAATGATCCGCAATCAATAGCGAACAATGTAGGAAAGAAAACAATGATTCATGTAGTTTATGGTATATGGTATAGCATTCATAGAACATATTAGCGAATTAAAGTATATATATTTCTTGGAAGGATATATTATAAGTATCATATGTAACATTCCATATGTTAACATGTATATGCAATATATGTTAATATTAATTATTATTACATGTGGATTAGTTAATACATACATATTGGGTATGTTAATACAAGTAAATATGAGGGATGGATGAATAACATTAACATACCCAATATTAGTTAATATCCATACGTTTGTTCTATTCCTAGTGAATGCCAACATTAACATATCCATATCTATGTGGAGTAGTTATTATTACATCCATGCCAATGTATGAATTTTGTATGGTATTATTAGTTATTGTCTGAGGAGTAGAGAGACAAGCTAGAAAGATGTGGTATTCATATGGATAATATGGTATTATCAATATCGTACTCATAATACTAATATATGGATATGACATTGGGACATATTAGTGATTAGAAGATGTATGTTATGATTATCAAGATATGTTGATTGAATATAGTATATGTTATATCCCTTGAATGCTATATATATTATGTATATCCCATAATATATGTAAAGTTAATACATGTGATAGTATTATGTGGATTCCTAGCTCAAAAATATGAAACTTATGTGGATTCCACTAACTTATGTGATAATATTAGTTCAAAAGTATATCCCATATGTTAGATATCTACATAACTTGTATGTTTTTAACTAATAAATTACTTGTGGTAGCATGAATGAACATAATTTTCATAGGCCCTACGATGCTCTCCTTTTGATCACTAATTTAGACTAATAATGTTTTATTTGGAGTCATGTAAAAGCGTTGTCTAGATCTTTTATATATACAATGATATTATGTATAGATGTTTGCTACGATCATAGCTATAATAGTCCTTATATTGTATACTCACACATATTTAGGGAATATATTTATCTGAAGACTTAGGTACTCCTATAAGATTATAATATATATTGGAGTAATGGGTCGTGTGCTTGTACCTCTAGTTCTATGGATTGTTAAAAACTAAGTTATAGTTTCCTAAAGAAAAAGACACTATTTTTATAAGCATACAACCTCCTAAAAATATAACAAGTTGTTCAACAAAAGATTATGTGATCGTGAGAGTTGTGACTTCTATATTATGATTGGTTACTTGAAATTGAGTAGTGTGTACAGTGCTTATTATAAAATATATTGTATTTGAATCTATTTACAGAAATTAGATTATGCAATTTAAACATAGGATATATCTGGTTGGTATAAATTGTATTTGTTTGCTTATTATTTAAGATTATGAAACATTTGATTCTTAAAATTATAAGATTGGTTGTTCATAATTGAGTAGTTGTGCTCATGAACAATGAATTATGATAGTAAGGGTTGTCATAGAGTGTATTATATTTTAAAACTACTTATAAGAATTAGAAAATTGTAGTCTAAATGTATATTATACTTGGGTGATAGAAACCATAATTATTATACATATTATAAATGTTGTGAAGATTCATTCATACATTTGATAGATTAAATGTATGCATTTTGGTTATTTTTATATTTAGCATATTTTATGACTGCTAGTAGAAAGTCTTGTATTGTATCTACTTACAAAAAATAGAATATGCAGCCTAATATATATTATACCAATTTTTATAATTTGTACATGTTTGTTTAATATTTATGTGATAAATAATATTATGAAGATTCACTCATACATTTGATGGATTGAATGTATGTATTTTAATTATTCCTATGTTCAGTATGTTTTATGTCTACTAGAAGAAAGTAATCTATATAAATCTATTGGTTATATGTGTATTAATCAAATCTTGTATTGTTGGTATTGGGTAAGTAGTGAGACAGACTTCACTAGCTTGCTAGCATCATCATTGCTAGATGAAGGTAATTCGATCAAGTGGTGTGTTTGAAATTGACTAATCTTAAAGTTTAATAACTATTAAATTTTTTGACCAAAGTAATGTTAGTTAGGAATTATCATTTCATATGTATATTTACATGTTTGTGCGATATCATGTTAAAATAAAAAAAATTATGGTACATTGCATATTGTTAGAAATCATACAACACACAGGTTCTAGCTTGTTTCTTTGGATTCCCACACCGTCACTATCTACTCATCCATGAAGGGAGGGCCATTCCCTAATGAGGGATTGTGCAGGGAATTGATGGTTAGTGTTTGGTGTAGAAAAGTATTCTAATGATGTTTTCCTTCCCCACAACAATACTTACTTGGAGATGACACTTGAGCCTGCCATAGATACTAGAGTTCAGATAACTCGTGCTTTATGGATCCATGTATTTTGTATATTATATTGTAATTATTATTATTGAGATATTATACCTGATGAGATGTAATTATTTACTTATTATATCATGACACCAGTGAGTACATGTTTGTAGCAGCCATGGCTGAAAATCTATAATTGATTTCTATATGCAGTTATATTGTGTTTTATATGATGCTAGTGATTAACAATAGGTAGTTTTTACATGCTTATTTTATAGTTAAAATACTTAGTATATTTTATCTAGATCACTAATTAAATTTTTATGATGAAATTTAATAAAATAATATGTTGTTTAAATTTTTTTTTTAAATATGTATTTTTAGGTAAATCTAAGTGGAGATGTTACATGTGGTATCAGAGTTATGGCTCAAACTCTAGGACCTAATGAGTCCACTAGCATTTTCGTATCCTTCTGCTTACTTGAAAGGAGAATGGTGAAAGCTAAAATATCTAGAGAGAGTCTTTCAAATGTCAATAATAGTAACCCACCATTTGATCATAACCAATTTACCAATGAGAAAGAAGCAAAGTTAGGTCAGATTCTCACAAGCCATGAATGAAACTAGGGATAAAATTTTAGAATTAGAACATGAAGTTCATGGTCATGGAGAAGAATAATACCAAGATGAACCTGAAGATAATTTTGCTAAGCAGGAAAACCCTCAGGATGTGAGAGCATAGGTAGTTGTGGAGTGGCAAGAGTTATGAAAAAAAATTAATCCACCTAAATTCAATGGAACTATTTTGGGTGATAGGAATGAAGCATGGGTAGGATGTGTTGTTTGTTTATTATTTCGGATTATGAAACATTTGATTCTTAAAATTGTAAGACTAATTATTTGTAATTGGATAGTTGTGTTCATGAATAATGAATTTTGATAGTATGGGTTGTCATAGAGTGTATTATATTTGAAAACTACTTAAAGGAATTAAAAATTTGCAATCTAAATGTATATTATACCTGGGTGGTATAAACTATAATTGTTATGCCTATTATAAATAATGTTGTGAAGATTCATTCATACGTTTGATGGACTAAATGTATACAATTTGATTATTTCTATGTTTAGCATGTTTTATGACTACTAGTAGAAAGTCTTGTATTGTATCTGCTTACAAAAAATAGAATATGCAGACTAATATATATTAAATCGACTGGTATAATATGTACATGTTTGCTTATTATTTATGTGATAAATAATATTACAAAGATTCATTCATACATTTGATGGACTAAATGTATGCATTTTGATTATTCATGTGTTCAATATGTTTTATGCTTGATAGGAGGAAGTAATCTATATGAATCTATTGGTTATATGTGTATTAACCAAATCTTGCATTTTTGGTATTGGATAAGTGGTGAGATGGACTTCACTAGCTTGCTAGCATCACCATTGCTAGATGAAGGTAACCGATCAAATGATATGTTTGAAATTGACTAATCTTAGAGATCAATAACTACTAAAAACTTTGACCAAAGTAATATTAGTTAGGCATTATAATTTCATATGTATGATTTATAAGTTTGTGCGAGATCATGTTAGAATGGATTTTTTTATGATACACTACATGTTCTTATACATCATATAGCACATAGGTACTAGCTTATCTCTGTGGATTCTTGCACCATCACTATCTACTCATCCATGAAGAGAGGGTCATTACCTGATGGGGGATTGTGCAGGGGATTGATGGTCAGTGGTTGGTGTGAAAAAGTCCTTGGATGATGCTCTTCCTCCCCAAAATAGTACTTAATTAGAGATGACACTTGAGATTACCATAGATACTAGAGTTTGGGGAACTCATGCTCCATGGAGCCATGTATCATGTATCTTATACATTATATTGTAATTATTTTTATTATTGAGATATTATACCTGATGAGATGTAATTATTTACTTATTGTACCAAGATAGTAGTGGGTCCATGCTTGTACCAATCATGGCTATAAATATATAATTACTTTCTATATTCAGCTATGTTATGTTTCATATGATGCTAGTGATTAGTAATAGGTAGTTGTTACATGATTATTTTATAGTTAAGATATTTAGTATGTTTTCACTAGATCACTAATTAGACTCTCATGGTGAAATCAAATAAAAGAATATGTTGTTTAAAATTATTTTAAAAAATCATGTATTTTAAGGTAGATCCTAGTGGGGATGTTACACCCATACTCTAATTAGTGTTAGGAGGTCTATGGTCCAGCTCGATCTCTCCATTCTCTATCAAGTTTTCAATAAAATGCCTTAATTTCACACACTTGTAAACTACATGGCCAACAACATGATAGAAATCACAAAATTTATTTTCATGATAACAGACAAGTTTAGGTTAATCCTCAAGAAACGGTTTTGGCTTAGGCCAAATAATCATATTGGCAAAAACTAATTTCTTAAACACTGACTCAACAGACTCCCTTAGGTTGTTGAATGGCCTACATCTAGGAATTCATCTGTGGTAGAGCTATTTATAGCATGAGTAGTGGATTCAATGACATGTTTTGAATAAGTGGTGCTTGCACTATTTTCACATGTTGTGATTCAATAACTCCATTACCTACCATGTTCTTATTTTTGTTAAAGGTTTTAGGCTTCTCAATGATATTATTATGAATAGGTGCTTGGGATTGATGAGATGTTTGAGCTTAGGAATATATTTTGACCAAGCCCTTAACAGTAAGTTACTTCTCAATCTGTATGCCCTTGTCGATGATTTCTTTGAATGTGTTGGCATAAATGAGTCTTTGATTATGAACGACCTTGGGGTGTAGGTTCTATGAAAAGATATCAACTAGCTTTCTATCTAGCATATTGTGTTGGAAATAACTAACTAATGCTCTCCACCATTGTAAATATGTCACAAGGCTTTATTCATCCCTCTATTTGGATTTACATAAGTCAACCACTATCATCTCATGCTCAATGTTGTAAGAAAAGTGGTTAACATTTTTTTTTGATAAATCATTGAAAGTCATTACCGATCCTTTAGACAATTTGAGAAGCTAATCTAGGGCTTGTCCACCTAAGTTACATGGAAATAAGTGCAATAAATACACACTATTGTATGCTACCTCTTGGCATGCAACAAATAAAGCTTATATATTCTATCTAGGATCACCCTTCCCTTTAAATTTATAGAAATTAGGTACCTCAAAATGAGGCAAAAAGGGTAGTTTAAGGATGATCACATCAAATAGATAAGGGCACATCTTGTCAAACTTGTAATTTTTTATTTAGTTACCTATTTGAAGCCTTAAAATTACCTCCTTCATTGTGTCCCACTCTTGGATATGTGGATCATTTTGTGGTGGAAGGAAATAGTTCTGTTGATTGTTTATAGATTGATATGTTTAGTTGGGGTTGACGTGGGTAGGAATGGATCCTCCCTGCATTGTCCTGTTGGGAATGTGTATCCTATGTCTTGAGTTTTGCACTTGGTTCATTATTTATTGTTAGTTCTAAGGCACATAAGAATAGGTATGATATTGTTCATTTAGAGGGTTTTATTACCAATCCCTAGGTATCTGATGTTGATTTTGAGGAATCTGTTATTGTGAGCTATAGGGAATCTATTAATTTTGAGGAACTTGGTGTTGATTTAGAAAAAGACACTATTGTTATTGATGTGTAAGTAGAATTCATTATTTTTGTGAATTAGAAGAAGTTGGTCTTGCATTCTATGAATTATCCATTACTTGTTGCAGTGGTGAATTATTAATAGCTTATTATTGGGAGTGATTTGGAACTTCTTGAGAATTATTGGGTACACGTCGTGCTTTAGAAATGGTTTCTTTATGATTAAAGAATGTGTGTTATGTATCAAGTGGAACTTGATGCAAAGCATTCATTGGCATAAATTGTTCAAGAGGAACTAAAAGATCTATCTCATGGATAGGGTTAACTTGGTCTTGTTGTAGTTGTTTAGGTAACTAATTTTTTACTACAAATATGGCATTTTTAAATGAGGTTACAGCCAAAGAAGTTTTTAAGTCAATGACAAGCTAATCTGCATAGCATTGACTAATTTGTTGTATCATAGATGTAATAATATGACCTATTTTAGGGAATCTACTAATAGACCATCCACTTTATTAAAATAAGTAATGGTTGGTTTGGGCACTTGAGTGCGATATTGTTCTTGTTTGATAACTAGTTTGTACTGTTGCTCTTCTATTCGAACGAGGCTATACAATTATTCTTTTGAAAAATCTAAAGGGAGTCTAGCTCCTAATTTTATCAATCTAAAAAGAGCCTCATCTTGGTCTTCAAGTGGTTGATTGTCAGTGTATTGACCTTGGTTTGATCCCACAACGGGAGGGATTTCTTCGTATGTGACCAAATTTTCTTCTCCATCATAAAATATTTCCTCCTTATAACTAGGGCCATAAGATACCCCACTCTGAGTTTACCTTTGCATGGTTAGAATAGTACCCAATCTTTGACTAATGTTTCAAATATAGTTTTGGTTCAATTTAAAATTTGGAAACACTATTAAATGTTCCGTGGAAAATTTAGAATTGGCTTGGATAATATAATGATACAAAATGAGAAAAAGCAAAGTGTTTGGAATGCTTGACCTTGGTAGGTCAAAATTGACAAATTATAAGAAGGTAGAACAATATTAGAACTTAGAGTGTAGGATTACACATGAAAATCTAAGGTTAAAATGTGTTGGTACCATATAAAAGGATAATGAAATTGTGGTTGGTCTCGATCATTAAATCAGAAGAAGGTTGAATGGTTTAGGAGCTCAAAACATATGCTAACGTAAGAAAAATTAAGTTCAAACCTTAGAAGAAATTGGGAAGCGTATTTATACACAATAGAAAATAAATTCAAATGGTCTTGGGACTTAGGGCATAGGTCAACGTAAGAAAATCTAAGTTAAAATTAAAAAAAAATGGGCAGCATAATGGTACCAAGTGAGATAGGCTATTATTTCAAATGATAGACGTGGCATTACAAAAAATGGTCAAGTGTCAAATGGTAATGCAAATATCATAACACCTCAATGTGTAAATAGATGATAATGTGTACCATATAAGAACAAGACTTGTATTTATGTAAGGCTCTAAAATCAAATCAAAATCCAATTCAAGTGATGTGACCCAAATATAACGAGTAAAACACTCAAGCCCAAGTGATAGGCAAGACTCAAGTGCAAACTAATTGTCTTTAGATCAAATTATTGAAAATGGATTTTGAATTTGGTTTGAGAGGCTTTAGGACCTATTTTATTTGTGTGAAATGGTTATTTTTAGACTCATAATGCAAGTAAAGAAGAAGAATCACCTAACTGCATGCTCCTATGCTAAACTGACATAAGGTGTGCATAGTATCCACCAAACTTCCATCGATATACTAATTCTTGAAAGTAATTAATTATTAATATAATAACTAAAGAGTGCATATAGGTAGAGTTTTTAATCTCCCTGTGTATCTCAAGAATTGATACATGGCATAGAACTTAGAGCGCCAAAGCAACTTAGCATTGGGAGGATAATCTACGATAAGTAGGGTCAATTAATCTTTAAAAAATCAATTGGCTTATCTAGATGGTCCACAAGTGCCTAGAAACACTTGGACACAATAAATATCCATCAATGGATTCAAACCACCTAGCTTGTTATGAAAGGGTATTGTCCCTTGCACAATGAATTCAATTATGTACTATTTAGTGAAGTCCAATGTCTAGACTACCGCTTGACTTGAATCCTATTCTATTTGGTCAAGTTAACCGCTCAACCACCATCCCATATATTTATCACACTCAATTTATATACCCCACTAAATAAGTGGGGTTAGAACAATGTTGGGAGATGAAACCCTAGGTCAAAGTCCACCTAAAGAACCTATGAGGAAGAGATGAACTCTTACTCACAAGCCAAAAAAAAAAAAAGAACTAGGTTTTTTTTTAGTCATCCAAGTCCCTAGGAACAAGGAGAGAACATACACAATATTTATTCACGTAAACTCAAGTAAAAAAGTTAAATAATACATTTTTTGTCACCTAAGGTCCCTAAATGAGATGAAAGATGCAAAGTTTTACTAAAACTACTTTAGTGTTTTACAAAAAATGAAGAAAAAAAATCAAAGTGCTCTTAGGAGCTCTAAGTCTAAATGCGATTTTTGTTTTTAAACACTTATGGAAATGTGATTGAAATTTAGCCTTTGTTCAGAACTTTGAAATGACAAATAAAAACTATTTGCACAAGTTTTTAAAGCACCAAATGGCAATGGAAAATGGTTTCATTAATGTGCTAAGTTCCTTTTCTTTTGTTTAATTACTACAAGAAGCATTTTAAGATTGATTTGTGCTTGATTAGATAATGAAGGCCACCTACAAATCAGCTCAAAACTATGAAAAATATGCCTTATGGAATAATTTTGTAGTTACACAGTCAAGTGTAAACTATGAAATTACAGGTAAATGAAAAACACAAAAACCAAGAAAATACAAAAAAACCTTACAATGTGACTCCATAGTTACCCTAATGATTTCATTGTTCAAAATGATGATTTCACTTCTCCAAATGATGATTTCATTATTTTCCAAAAAACCTAGAGACAAAAACAAAGAAAATTGATTTCACAAATATTTAGAACAATTTCATAGTTAAAATCTACATATTTATGATTATATCACCTAATTTATCAATTATGATGTTTTTGTAGTTATATTAGATGATTTTGTAAATGTATTCTTCGATTTCATAATTCCCCAAAAAAACTTGCATAGAAAACATAAAAATAACATAGAGCAATTTCATAAATAACAGTGATTATTTCATAATTAAATGCTCCAAATTCACAAATATGCAAAAAATATAAAATGAATCTGCAGTTACCCCTCATGGTTTCATGACACAGTGCTTTGAATTCACAATTTTCTAGAGGAGGCCCAAAATAGGGATGATTTCACAAATTTTTAAGATGATTTTGTTATTTCCTACAATGTTTTTGTATAAATTCCTTTCAAATCCATAGTTTCATTATTTAAGATTTATAAAGTACTCTTAATATTAATGTGGGGTGTGTGGTCCCATCGGGCGTGCCAAAATGTAGAATAGGATTGTGAAATAAATTAGTTCATGCATTTAAGACATAAAACAAATGACAAATCATAAGAACTAGTGTATTGGGATTACTCCCTCAAGGAGCATGGACTAATGGAGTCCAAAACATTGGACAAGGAAACATGGACAATCCCTTACCTAAGTGGCCCTTATCCAAGATCCATCTATTAATCATGTTTGTGCTCATATTTGGTGCTTCAAGTCTTTGTCAATGCAGTAGCACACGCATCTCCATACATCTCTCGCACTAATGGATTTGTCTCTTGATTTTGATCAATTTTTTTAGGGATGAGTGAATCTCTCTAGAGATATTTTTGTATAGTTTTTTAACACCAAAAAGAACTTAAAGGTTATGGCCATGGCTCATATATTTATAGTTTTTTTTAATGAAGAAACTGATTTGTGGCCCTCCATCTCAAGATCAAGATGGAGGGTCACAAATCCATTCAACTTTAGAGGGATAGGCAATAAATGTGGTAATTAATATTTGGAAGAATGGAGCATTAATAAGGCATGGGTAGATTTAATCCTAATATTTATCTCTATTAATGCCTTATGGATGACACCCTTATGATGATGTCATGGGTGATGTCATGGCCCATATATTTTGAATTATGAATTTACAATAATAAACATTCAATAAATTTCCATGGATTTCTCACTTAAGATCTTAATCTGATTTGATTTGATTGATGATTTTACTTAGTCTTTTTATAATTCTTAGAAATTGGTCACTTGTTTAATCAAAATGGTCAAAAATGTCAATTTACTTAGTCATAATTTGACTAGAGTTGAATTAGAGGAAGGTGTTAATTGAATATAGGGTAATACCCCAAAATAAGTTAGTATAGTTGTGAATTGGCACATGCATGTGACATGTGCAGATGAATTAGAGGAATTTAGTGGTCTAGAATGTCATTTTACTTGATCAAAATTTGACTCAAAGTGAATTAGGAGAAGATAATGAATCCATAAAATGCATTGCCCCAATAAAGGATACATGGACACGAAACACCACATGCACATGATGTATGTGGATGAATTAGAGCATTTTGGTGATTTTGGTCTAGTTTGTGTGTTATTATGTAAAGTTATTCAGACTTCCAATCTCGACATGATAATTATAGGAATTAGATGTCTACATAATCTAATGAATAGTAAGACCTATAGGCAATAGATGCACACTATGATGGAAGTAGTTGAGGCCCTCAAGAAAGAGGAGGAGAAGTGTTCCTCAATAGAAAGAGAACTTAAAGAAATAATTTGCAATTTAGAGCATTAAAGGCACAAAGAAATATAACACAAATTAGGTGATATGGAGCTTAAGGCATTAAATCTCTATGAATAGGTTCTAAAAATATATCCAAACATACTAGATGTAAATGATGTCACCCAAGTTGAGCCCATGGAGAAGTTGGAGATAGTTTTTAATGAAATCATAAAAAGAGTAATCAGTGCCATAAATGTGTAAAAGGAATCCAAGTAATCCCAATTTGAGTTTTATCAACTTAAAATTTGTGAATATGCATTTAAGAAGATCTCTGAGAGCACGAATGCAATAGAACATTTATTTTTAAACTTATCCAGCCAAACAACCATTATAAATGCTAAAATATATAAATAAGAGCATGGATAAATAGTGTTATCTGCCCTAGTATACACCAAGAAAAACAAGGAAGAGCACATAATGTTTCTACAAGAAGTGGAAGAGTTGGTTTGCACCATAGGTACAAAGAAGAGTGAGCTAGAGTAATACTTATTAGAGCTACAAATGAAAACTGTAGATAAGGAAAGCTTATTTGATGAAACTATGAAGGAAATTATTAAGAAGATTAATAAGCTTAAATAACAAGATGAGTCACTCCCCGAACAACCTCTAATTTTTAAAGAATTAGTTATTGACGTAATAGTTATTGTGGAGAACATTTAGAGCGTATTCAAAATATGGGCTGATTTTTAAGAATAATTGATGAAGACTACCCCATAATTATTTGATTTAGTAGCATAAGCTTAGGAGGATAGCACACAAAGATGTATAAATAATGTTATAATGCATGGTGGCACTAAAACTAAGGGGTTAAACATATAAAACCATTCAGAGAAGTGCAAAGAGAGAAAGATGCATCAATGGGAAATTTGAGGAAAAAAATGGAGTGGATAAATATGAAATGGAAAAGGCATGACAAGGATAGGAAAGGAATTGTAAATCATTGCGCATAGGATAAGGAATCAATAGGTTTCCTGAGGATAGACAACCAAGTTAGTGTCGGGTGATGTTGACCCCAAAATTTGGCTAAGTATAACCAAGTGAAGTTGCACATGCACATGATAAATGAAGGAAGATATCAATCCTAATAGCTAAAGGGAATATAAAGTGGTGCTCATAGACCCAAGTATTTCATGTATACAAGCCCAATAGATATTTCCAATGAGTCAAATGCAATTTGACAAAACTAAGTCCACATTCATATACAAAAAATGATAGGATCTAGACATGAAAAGATGAAGTGTATCCATAAATATCAGTGAAGATCATGGAGGATAAATGGCAGAATTATGACTAATGGCTTGATTTTGTTAGATAATTAGGAATCATTAGAAGACACTGAGGTAGTTGACCTGGATTAGAGTACCACTTATAGTACTAGTTGGCTGACAAAGATGTTAACTATTTATTATTAGTTGTTGAGCTACCATATAACATATAAGGTTGTTTGAAGACCTATAAAAGGTACACACTAGTGAAGGAAAAGAAAGGGGTGAGAGACAACAAACTGTTGGTGAAATATAGATAGAGGTCCTAAGAGAGAGGTGATCTAGTTAGCTTTGTATTAGGATTAAGTGTCTAAGAACATTACATAGACATTATAATTATGGACTAATAAGTAGTGTTAATGAATGGAGTTATTAGTAATGTTATCCTCATTGTGTTTATGGCCTTAGATTATTTTCATACTGCTTAAGTTAATGTAATTATTTCACTTGATGATAACTTCCATTGTTGAGTTATGTTTTGATATGGTTATGTGCATGTATTTAGTTATCATCATTGCTCATGTCAATGTGATTGTGTTGTTTAGTTTTGGTTATATAAATGGATTCCTGTGCACATGTTGATTGAATAAGTGTAAAGGAAGTCTTAAGTAACCTTGTGTAGCTGAAACATATATAGAATATTAAGAATGAGATCATTTTTAACCAACCCTGACCCTTTTCGATCCCCATCTCTATGCTTCAAGTGAGCGTACAAAACAACTTGCATGATGGATCAGTGTAAAATTAGTTAGATTAAGAATTGGAATGTGTGTAAGGACTAGCATGTGGGTGACCCCTAGGCTAATCCAACAATAATCCACTAGAAAAATTTCTTCACAAACTATTACAAATCATATCTCTAAAGGGAAGATGAGAATATTTCAAAGGCAAACTTGAACTTCTTTAATTTCTCAATCCACTACTAGTTGAAACATTGAAGCCATTATAGAATGGACATCATACTCTACTAATAACATTGAGTTTTTATCCATTACAAGTTTAAACCCAAAGTTTTTTAGAAGGTGTTGGGAAATGTCTCAACTTTTCATGGATCTACCTAATGGTAATTTTTCACATTATAAAATTGTAGAACAATTCAATTTTTGTTATGATCAGGAAGGTTATTGTGTTGTTTTTTACCCAAAAGGGTTTTTCTAGGTGAAATCATGCATATATATGTGTTTTTATTTGTCTTTGTATGTGTAAGGTTTGCATAACATATCTCTCATTTGTATTAGTTTATTGTGCATAGGCTTATTCCTAACATTGGGTATCAGATCTTGGTTGTAAGCTTTATAGAAGCTAGAATAACTTTCAATAAATAATTTCCTTGAAGTGGGAGTTTTACAAAAGAATATTTTGTAATGAAAATGACTACAAGTACTAAGATAGAGATTGATAAATCCAATGGTCAACATTTTGAGTTATGTAAACTAAATATGGAAGATCTCTTGGTCAACAAAGATCAATAGATTGTTGTATAAAACGCAACACTTATGGGAATGAAAATACAAGAATGAGAAAATTTTGATAGGAAAGCTAAAAGGTCTATCAAATTATGTTTTTGTATTTAATGTTATTGAATGTTTTGACTAAAAATATTGTGAAGCTTCTATAGGATAAGCTAGGTATGTTGTACTATGATAAGTCATTAGTAAACAAACTATTCATACAAGATAATTTGTATTCATTATGAATGAATGATGGTGACTCACTTTCAGATCACTTGAACACCTTCAATATTATGCCAAGTTAGTTGTCATCTATGGATATCAACATGGATGATGAAGAAAGGTCTATCATGTTGTTGTGCTCTTTACCATAATTATGTGATAATCTATTTATGACAATCACCAATAGCACATCAAACCTAAAAGTGTAATATGTAGTCACAACTCTATTATCAGAGGAGATGAGGCACAAGTCTATGGAAAACTATCAGATAAATGATGCCCTCTCTATATAATGTCTCTCAGAATAAAGAGATAAGTGAAAGACTGGGGACAAGTGCTCTAATTCTAGAGGTAGATTTGATACTCTATATAGATCCTTGAATAAGTGTTAGAATTGTGTCAAGATAGGGCATTTCAACAAATACTATAAAATAAAAAAGGTGGAAAAGGCCAAACCACCAGACATTGTGCGATCCTCAAATGAGAAGTATCCAGTGAAGGATATGGATAGTTATATCTCATAGCATCAAGCTTGCAAGCATGTAATGATGCATGGTTGATTGAATCTATAGCCTATTATCATATGAATCTTGTGAGGTATTGGTTCTACAAATATGAATAATATGATGGTGGTGATGTCTATTGGGAGACAACTCAACCTACATGATTGTGGGTAGAGGAAGAGTGAAGTTAAATTTTAGAGATAGGAAAATCAAGACTATCCTATGTGTTTTATACATTCTTGGCCTTATAAGGAATCTGATCTCTATGAGTAAAATGAATGATGTCATTGATAATGTCTCATTTGATAGAGATGGGTATAAAATGGTGTCCAAATTCATGATGTTGGTAAGACGTTGTCATTGGTACTCTATTTAGGATTGATGCAATTGTGATAAGTAGAACATGTAAAAACATTATTGTTCCTAAGGCCAAAATTGAAGCATGAACTTGTGTATTGCATTCAAACTAAAATACCATGTTTTGGAATCAAACGCTAGGCCTATTGGTGAAAAATGTTTGTGCATGTTGTGAGTTAAAGATATGGTGAAAAGGGTAAATAATTTTCCTTTGGGATTTAAATTTTGTGAACATTGAGTCTATGACAAGAAAAGCTGGGTGAAATTTCTTAAAAATATTACATGGGAAAGTGGAAAATTACATGTGATCCATAGGGATGTTTTCATAGTAATACATGTCCATCATTGAATGGGTCTATCTTCTATGTATAATTCATAGACGACTACTCTCTAAGACCTAGATTCACTTCATCTTGAAGAAATCTAAATTTCTCAAGAAATTTAATGAGTTTAAAGCCCTTATAGAGAACTAAAAGGAGAAGAAGATCAAGCACAAAAAATGGTGGTGAGAATTGCTCCAAATTATTTGATGAATTTGTTAGATAGAGCAGTATTTAAAGGCAAAAGACAACCCTATACACACTATAGAAAAATGGAGTTGCAGAGCAGATGAAAAGGATGTTGATGGATAAATCTTGAAGTATGTTGAGTGGTGTGCACTTGGAGTATAATTTTTTGGCTAAAATGGTGCTTATTATTTGATATATTTTTAGTAGATCACCCACATTAACATCGATTGACAAGACTATGCAAGAAGCAAGGACTAATAAAAATCCATAACTTGTGACACCTATGAATTTTTTGGCTTTGAAGTCTACTCTCACATTCCAAAGGAAAAAATAATGAAACTTGAATTTAAGTCTAAAAAGTGCATATTTATTAGGTACAAAAGTGTTGTCAAAGGGTAAAACTTTTGGAATCCTAAGAAAACGAAGGTGGTTTATAGCTAAAATGTAGTCTTCAGGGAGGTACATAAGGTTTCTACATAATAAGAACCAAATAAGCAACCAAGGGAAGAAATAGAAAAGGTGTAGGTTGATGTATATTTTGAAGAGCCTATATTAAAGTATGATGTAATAGATGAAGGGTCAAAAGAGCCATAAAAAGAGGAGGAGAATGTGACTCCTACTCTGAGGAGATCAAAACAAGTACATAATTTTTTTAATAATGTGTATCCCACCAAATTTTTGATTTGCGTTCGTGTTATTAGTGAATGATGGTGAAGACCCAAGAGAATGAAAGAAGTTATTTATTGCACAGAGATAAATTCTTGAAATAAGGAAATTATCTTGATAGAAATGAGATGTGGGATTTGGTAAAGTTACCTCCTTGACAAAAACCTATTGGTTACAAGTGTGTTTTCAAGAAAAAGCAAAATCTGCAAGGGAAACTAGATAAGTATAAGGCTCTCTTGGTACCAAATGAACTCTCGAAGGTAGATGGAATTGATTTTGGTGAGACTTTATCTCATATTACTAAATTGACTTCAATTTGGTGTTTTAAGTTATTAATATTGAATTTGATCTTCAGATAGATTAAATGGATGTTAAGACAATGTTTATGCATGGAGATATTGAATAATAAATGTATATGTTGTAGCCACCAGGCTTTTGGGTAAAAGGGAAAGATGACTTGGTATATAGGATTAAGAAGTCCTTGTATGGATTGAAGTAATCACCTAGAATGTAGAATAATAAGTTTGATAGTTATGTGGTCAGACTTAGGCTTGCATGCAATAATGTTGATCCTTATGTTCATTATAAGGAAGAGGGTTATTAATTTTTTGTCATGGTTTTTTGTATAGATGCCACATTATTGATTGGATTGACAAGTGCACGATCAAGTAGTTGAAGTCTCAATAATCTATGAAATTTGACATGAAAGACATTAATGCTATAAGATTCATATTGGGCATGAAAATCAAATGGGATCATGTAAACGAAAAACTTTGTCTAGATCAGAGTAAGTGTGTTGAAACAATATTGGAAAGGTTTGGATGCAATATTGTGAACATATGGGCACACTTTTTCTATTTGGTCAAAATTTATCAACTACACATTGTCCAAAGACATAGAAGGAGTTGGAAGACATGATTCAGGTTCCATATGCAAATATGGTAGGAAACATAATGCATACAATGGTATATATAAGACTTAAAATTGTGTATGTAGTGGGAATAGTCAAAAAATATGTGTTCAATAAAAGCAAGGTGCATTGGGAAAAATGGTGAGGATCTTTAGGTATATGTGTAAATTTTTTGACTATGTTATTTTCTATTAGGGCAAGCCTAGTGAAATCAAGACTTTGAATCTACAATAATTTGTGGATTTTGATTGGGTTGGAAATGTATGTGTTCAACTTGTTTATTGGAATTGTAAGTTGGATCAACAAATAATGGGCTACTGTTGTGATATCTACCATTGAAGCTGAATATATCATAACTACTTATGTGAGAAAATAAGTGGTGTGGCTTAAAATATTGTGTTCTACAATTAGGTTCACATATAAAGTTATAAGGATGAATTACGATAGTCAAAGAACAATCTATTTGGAAAATAACACTAAGTATAATTCTTAGACAAAACACATTGACATGTGATACCACTTCAAAAGAAAAATGGTGGAAGAGAGAAGATACATTTGGAGAAGTTTGACACAAAAGAAAACATTTCAAAAATTCACTGACCAAGGTAGTGATTATTAAGAAGTTCTCTTGGTTTAGGAAGGAGATAGGATTAGTTTATTGGATTTATTAAAGGATGAATATGTGGGTGTTACCCCATTTTGGTGAAGAGATAGAGGCTTTGAATGTGTGAAAACACACAATATTTTGGTCAATCAACACAACATATTTTATTCAATATACTTGACACATACATATAGTATTGTTACTCCTATAATTAAGGAGGTTGTTCTAACTAACCTCTCCATGATAATATCACCAACTCTTATATTTGTGAGTCAGTTGAATAATTTGTGAGTTGGTTGAATAACAACTATTCAACCTACAGCAATATTATTCCAATCCCAAAATACATAACTATATTCCCAACTTATTTACCATATTTTAAATATGAATTACTATAGGAACTCTAAATTCCCAACATTCCCTCCCTTAGAGGTCACATGGGAAGGGGAATCACAAACAATAAATATTATTTTACCCTCCCACAAGATTGACATGTAGATGTCGGGTTTGCCCAAAAATGCATTTGAGGAATTTATTACATGCTTTAATTGTAACTGGACTCACAAAATACTATAACAAGTGACTAAAAGAAATGACTCCAATTAAATTTTAAATTTTGACAATTAACTCTAATTAGACAAAAGACACAAATAACTAATACTTATGACAACTAGAAATATTAACACATATTAACTAGAAAGTAATATTTAACTACTTTCATAAAGCAGATCAAAGGGGTTTGAAAGAAAATGGTAGAAGTGTACTAGAGTAGATATGTATTAGCTAAGAGGGACTATCATTTCATGGCTCCTACTTTTACAACCAAGTGCCCTTACCTAGAATACAATATGTTCACAGCTGGAGGTCATGATATTCTTGGGTATCTTCCTCAAGATGATCCTCACCTTAATGGGAGGTCTCATTGCTTGTTGATGGAAATGGGTCCACATATGCCCGCTTATGATCATTATGTGTGAAATGGAGAGCATCTAGGAGGAATGACAAGTAAGCTAGATGGTTAGGACAAAGGTATCAATGATAGGTGTCTCAACAACATTGGTAGGCGTCATAGGTCGATTGAAGCAAGGAAGAGTTCAATAGTCCATGGAAAAGTAGAACTGGAGGTGTGGGATGGAAAGATGAGCTCAACACTTTCAACCACCAAAATCAAAGGAAAATAGAAGCTAGTAATGGTGGAAGAGGCCGCATGTTGTCATGGAAATTTTGACATATGTCATAGGTTTTTAGACCAAAAAAATATCTTTATCTAATGATAGGTGTTGGGAGAAAAGGGTGCCTTTGTCCAAGTTTTGGCCTCTTACATTCAACTCTCTCAAGGAGAAATTCAAGCCTAGTCTATTTTAGAGCAGGTTTTGGAGGATCCAGTAAAGTATGTCAAGTTGATCGATGTAGGTCAAGTGTTTGGTAAAATGCCTCAGTGAAAAATAAAACCAAGAAAGGCTATTTTAAGATCCAAAGAGATTGAGGAAGGCTCTGCTATTATTGGGGGAGCATTAGATATTTAACAGGGCTCAAAGGTGGACAATCCAAGGTTTCAAATTCTGATAAAATCCCTTTTAGGAAAAATAAATTGTAAATGGGTAAAAGGGGTAGACCTGGTGAAAGAATTAAAACAAATTCTAACAGCGTCTTTAGGTGTCCCAGTTGATTTACAATGCTTGAAGCAACAAGGAAAAGAAAAGCAGGATCATTTCCCATTATCTTATTATCATCTAGGTAAAGACTCACTCATCTTCATGGCTTTAATACTGAGGGGAGGTGTGGAAGGAATAAATCAAGCTTCTTCTTCCAAACCTACAAATTTTAAAGAAGTCGTTGAAAATGTTGCATCCAAGCCAAATTCAATGAAATTCTCTTCTTCACCATAAGCCTTTATCATCGAACAAGCGAAGGAAGATCCTTCACTAGAGATTTTAAATCAGGAAGTAGATGAGTATTTTCACACTTTGACCAAGGATGCAGTAATCTATAGATTTAATGGACTATGGCCTTCTTCGACTGCCTTATATCATTGGGTCTATGTGACTCGGTCAATGCAATGTGAGATTTCTTTATGCTCTAAAGGTTTTTTTATTGTTCATTTCAGTGAGGTTAAGTATTATCAAAAATACATTTTGGAGGGCCCCTAGTTTTAGGGTTATATAGGGATGTTTATCACTCCTTAGTTTCCAGAGTTTGACCTAAACTCTCTCTCAGTAACAAAGATGCCAGTGTGGGTTAGGCTCCCTAATCTACCTTTACATTTTTGGCATGCATATAAGGAAATAGGAAATGCTTTGGGTTCATTTTTAAATAATGACCATGAGAGGGATGTTGTAGGCCTATGCACTTATGCCAAAATTTGTGTCAATATTGATTTAAGTAAATGGGTTCCAGAGAACATCATTTTGAAATATGGTGATGTCCTTCATGTTCAAGCTTTAGATAATGAGAATACAACATTCAAATGCTACAATTTCAAAGCACCAGGGCATTTTTATGCTTCATATCCTCAAGGGTGTTTTAAAGTAGGGAAGAAAAAAGGGGAGAAGTCAACCTCGAGCAAATAGAGCATTCCAAATCTAACTGTAGTTACTGAAGAGAGTTTTTGAGAACCAAAATTTCAAAAAAATATAGAATTTGGAGATAATAAAAAAGAAGAACAAGGTATTTCTAAGAAAGAAACTAAGTCAAATGTGGGGGTAATCGAAAAAACCCAAAATTCTCCCTTACAAAAGATAGTGGGGGGAGTGAAGAGAGGCCATGAATCTGAAAGCTCAAATTCAAATAAAGAGATGCATATAAAGTTAAATTCAAAAATTTTGAATCATGATATGTGTTGTCCCCCAAAAATATCACTCATTTTTGGGACAACATTTGAACTATTTTGGTCTTACAGACCAAAATTGTCTCTTCCCTTTCCGAAATTTGTCCTAGACATTCAAATTCCTCATTTTTCAAGCTTCTCAAAAATCTACGAACTCTGCAAGATTGAATCTATAGACTCTATAGGAAAATAAATTCTACGGACTTTGCAGGCCAAGTTCTACAGGTTAAATGGCTTCTGCATGCGAGTTTAATCAAAAGAATCAATTTCCAACACTTAGTCATTTTCGGGATTGGTTCAGCGCCTTGGTTCAATCAAAAATATCCATCGGCAAGCATCAGCAACAGGTTCAATGCATTTGGTTCAATAGGTTCAAAAGCTCTAAACACAACTACAAAGTTCAATCGGCAAAGTTCATCGCTTTGGTTCAATTAAATGGTTCAGTGCTTCGGTTTAAGGCTTCGTTTGAACCGTTGAACCAAAGCTTGGTTTAACGGTTGGTTCAATGTCTTTTGGTTCAAAAGAGGGTTCAAACAAATGGTTCAAAGGTAGGTTCAATCAAGCGGTTCAACGCTTTGTTTCACTCAGTTGGTTCATCCGCTTTGTTTCAATGCTTTGGTTCATCCTTTGGTTCATCGGCTTGAACCATCAGCTTGAACCATTTTGGTTGAAAGCTTGGTTTAACGTTTGGTTCAACCAAGCGGTTCAAAGCTTTTAATTCATCGCCGGTTGGTTCATTTCCTTGGTTCAACGAAGTGGTTCAACAGAGCGGTTCATCGATTTGGTTCAACCAATTGGTTCAAAGGAGCGATTCAATGTAAAAGTTCAAAGAGCCTCCTGAAGGATAAGTGCCCTTGCAGAGGGCACTTGGTTGACAAAAGTACCCTTTGGAAGGGTCATTTTCAAAGAAGACAGTTAAGGTAAATTCTTTCAAAATTTTGTTTAAGGCAGACAAAGGCATAATTCTTTCAGACTTTTGTCCTAAGGAATTCCTTCAGACAAAAAGTCTGAAAGAATTCAAAGAAGCCACGGGAGGAAATCCCGAAGGAATTCACAAAGACCAAGGCAGACGAAACAATTATGCGGACTTTTTGTCCATAGAAAATTTCTGCAAACTTTTTGTGCACGGGAAAATGCCCGCAGAGAAAGCCTGGGGAAAATGCCCGCGGGAATTGTCTGCAGGAAATATCCATGGGAAATGTCCATGAAGACTCTAAGGAAAAGGCCGCTGAAGGACCCCGAAGGGCAAGTGCCCTTGCGAGGGACTCTCGGCTACCAAATTGAAGGACACTTCCCTGAAGCCAAAGGGTCACCTTCCCTTCGGGAAGATGTAAAAAAAAAAAAATTGAAGGAAGAATCTAATGACCTACCGGAATAAAGAAGCCCGAAGGCCATCCAAAGACCGCTCGAAGGGCAAATACCCTTGCGGGGGGCTCTTCCCGACTCAAAGCGGATCATTTCTTAAGGCCCGAAAGGGCAGGTTCTTTCTGAGAAAGTGCCAAATAGAAAATTCGAAGAAGGACCAAGGGGTGATGCACCCAAAGACGTCAAATTCAAGACAGTGAACTAGCCATTGAAAATGTATTGATGGGTGCGCGAATGCCAATTTCAAAACTCATAAAATAGCTGTTGATCCTTGTAATCTACAAACTTGAATGCATTCGCAGGCTTTAAGGCCAAGACTAACAGAAAGCGAGGAAGGAACATAACAACAAATTGAATCCAGGACCCGATTCAATTAACCAGAAAAGGAGGAATGATGAAGGAAAGATCAGATCGCCAGGTGGACATTGAAAGTTGCAAACCTTCAATAGCGTGACTTGTTTCTTTGCATTGAGAAAAATAAATGGGTAGATGCCCCCAATTTCCAGCCTGTCTTCCTAATAATTTTCAATGCAACATGTTGTGTTACTGTTCTCGAGTCCTTCTTGAAGAGGCTATATAAGGGACTCTCTTTTATTGTAAAGGGATCTCTTTTTGACAATCAGAATGAAACTCTGCCCAAATTGAAAGGCATTATTGAGACTTTAAGCTCATATTGTTGATCATATTTTGTTATTGGAATAAAAAAGCAAGTGATTTTTCAGACTTTGTGCTGTGATATCTTTGTTGTTGAGGAAACTGTTCTTATGTCTTTTTCCTTAATATATCTTCTGTTCCTTTAATTCAACAAGCAAAATTAGTGACAGTAGTCAAGAAGGTGTCCTGAAGAGTCAACTGTGGAGAGACTTTGTGCCCCCATAATTGCCTTTAGTGTGTTTTCTTTTCATTTTTGTGTAAAGGACTTTGGGACGACTTTGTGCCTTCATTGTCCTTCGTATCTTACTCTTGAGCAATTTAGGTGGAGACTTTGTGTTGCATCTCGATTTGTTGGTTACTACGACGTTGGTTACATTTTGTTGTTACTACCAGGAGTACTCTTGTGGCTAGTTGAATAGTACTTCTAAAAGAAGAGGAGTGTTCTCTGTCATTTCCCTTGAGTTTTTCCTTTGATTTGCATGCATCATCTCTGAAGAAAGAGAGATGGATGGTTTGTCCTACCCTTGAGTATTATTTTATATATATATATATATATAGCAAGCATACCTATAGGGAACCTCCCCTTGATGAGAGGAGAGATCAGTCCCCTTCTGATGTGGTAAACCTACACATTTAGATGACTAATCTTCCTACTTTGGCTGATCAGACCTATTTTGTTTATCAGTACGCTGATCGACAAAAAATTCAACCAACAATTTTTGGTGATTCCGCTGGGGATATACATAATTTTGTGTAATTTAGAACCTCAAGTTTCAGATTGAAACATCACCTGTGTCTTACCCATTATCATTATAACCCTTATCCATTACAAACTCTAGTGACTCCGTTTCATGTCTTACCCATTATCCATTTATAACCTTACCATCTTCCTCCACCTCTGTTATTTTATCTGGTCTACAAAAACCAAAGTTGCTGGGAAAGAGTGCACAGTTTAAAGCCTCAAGCTGAAGATGAGCCAGTCCTTTTCCATTTTTGTTTTGTAATCTGGCTACTCCATCCAAATTTGTTATCTCTATTTTTCTTAATTAAATCATGGCAGTTCGAGGCCCCTGGGGTAACTCTTTTGGCCCACTCAACTTGACTCCACCTCTGTATGAACTCCCACATAGTTCAAGAAAGAATTTCCCCAAATTCTTTGGTGATGGAATAGTTCACCCTGATGAACACATTGCAGCCTTCAGCATAGCCTGTGGTGTTATAGGGGTGGAATTTGAAGGCGTGGCAGTTAGGATTTTTGTGGAGACACTATAAGGTGCTACTGTAGACTGGTTCTACCATCTACAAGTTGGATCAGTGACTGACTAAAATAATCTCAAAGCTAAGTTTGAAGCCAGATTCAAATCTGTAGAAGATGCACATGCAATTTTGGCTCAACTTACATAGATGAAGAAAGAGCCTCATGAGCCTATGAGGGATTTTATTGCCAGATTCGACAAGCTGAGGCACAAAATTCCCATGGTTGCCCAGCTGACACCTCAGAATCTCAAATGCTTCTTCATCAATTCACAACTGCCTAAAGTGAGTTTTCTACTGAGACAAGTTGTTCATATAGATCTTGCTACAGCTCAACTTTTGGCCACTGAGGTAGAAGATGACCTTATCTTGGCAAGAAAGATAAGGAGAGACCCAAACAAAATAAAACCCTCCTCATCTTCTAAATACTCACCCACAGTCACCACTGACCCAATGGTACAAAAGCTAGAAAATGAATTGCTAGCCTTGAAAAGGCAAATGGCACAAAGTATGTCTTCTGCTCCTCTATATAAAGATATACCAAGGAAGACATTCCCTAATCAGCCATATCAAGGCAATACTGCCAGAAGTCAAGGGCAACCAAATCATCTTTCTCCCCCACAGAGGAACCTTGCCCTTGAAGCACCTCCAACCAACTCAGTAGTTGGATATCTGGAAACAAAACATGTTTTCTATTTCCAACCTGAGTTTGAGCAAGAAAATGGCACTGATCTGTTTAGGGAGGATCAAGAAGAATCAGCTGGTGACTCCCACATTGGTTTCTTGAATTACCAGAATGAACCCAAAAGTGAAGGTGAAGTAGTCAAAGGATCATATGCAGTATTTACCAGGTCCAAGAATTAGTCAGCCTAGCAGGCTGACAAAGAGCAGACAGAGGAGTGACCCCAACCAACAATTTCAATTGCTGAGTAGAGAACCCCTCTTCCTTTTCAGTCAAAGGACCCGGTGATTGCCAAAGAAGTAAGTACATCGAACATCTCTGCACCTTCTACTTCAAATTCACAGATCAGTCCCCCCTCCTAAAAACTAAAAGGATAAACTCCCATCCTCTCTTCCAAGTTCATCTCAGTCATTTGCCATGATTGATCATGTCAAGAAATCCAAAATTTAGATGACTGAGTTTGAATCCCTGCAAGCCAATCCTGAGCAATTAAACATTGGTGGAGAGCCAGGTGCGGACCTGTCTAAGGCAAAGATTGTGGTCACCCAAACGTCAGCCCCTACAGTTCAAATTCTATTTGAACCTTCAGGCAGGGGTAATTACTTCTTGACCATAGAGGATGCTCATGTCTCAGTTGATGAAAGTCCTATAGCTGGCAATCTAGGATTTGATCTAAACAAGGCATCTGAAGAATTAGTAGGTCACAGTACAAATCAAGAAGGATCTTCCATCTCTAATGAAGAGAAATCTGATAGGAGATCAGCTTCTGATGATGCTTCGATCCTGAAATCCAATGGCAACAATTTTTCCACCAATGATGGAGTTGGGACTGTGTTGATATCTCCTCAAGGAGATATTCTTCCTTCATGCAATTTGCAAGTCAGTAACACCAACAACACAGCTGGATGCGAATCTCTGTTGCTTGGATTAAAGATTGCTCAAGATGAAGAAATCAAACTCCTTCACATCAAAGGAGATGCTAAGCTGAGAGTTTGTCAGGGGTTTGATGTTGACAAACAAAGCATGTGCTGGACTGGACCAACAGAACAACAAGCTATGGTGGTGGACCATACTGCTATATTCCAAAGTCAGCAAAAGGAACTCTTCGTAAGGAGAGCAAAGAGTTATGGTTTTTAGTTTGAAGACCACGTCCTGCCTTGGAGCAAGAAGAAGAAAAAGCCAAAAGGAAGACGCAGAAAATTGGTTTTTTGGTGGAGAGCTCCATTCACCCGTCACCGTTTCTGGGGGCAAAATGTCTTCTTGCTGGTTTATTAGGATAGATCACTATTTTTACTATCTCTCAGGAAGCAGCATTTGAAATACTTCAATTCTTGAAGTATCAGATCATTCCATCTATACATATGTATATTTGTATAGTTTTTAATTATGTTTCACTTTATTTGTTTCCTTTTTTTTTATGCCTTTCATTTCTGGGTAGCATGACTCCATAGCCCAATGGTACACATGAAGACACTAGAGATTTTGGATTCTACTCCCTTCAATTCTTTTTGCAATTGATAGAAGTTCCTCAACTGGAGCCAGCTGTTGTCCCCCAAAAATATCACTCATTTTTGGGACAACATTTGAACTATTTTGGTCTTACAGACCAAAATTGTCTCTTCCCTTTCCAAAATTTGTCTTGGACATTAAAATTCCTCATTTTTCAAGCTTCTCAAAAATATACAGACTCTACAGGCTTGAATCTACGGACTCTATAGGAAAAGAAATTCTATGGACTTTGTACGCCAAGTTCTACTAGTTCAAAGGCTTTTGCAGCCAGGTTCAATCAAAAGAATCAGTTTCCAACACTTAGTCATTTTTGGGATTGGTTCAGTGCTTTGGTTCAATCAAAAATGTCCATCGGCAAGCATCAACAGCAGGTTCAATGCATTTGGTTCAATAGGTTCAAAAGCTCTAAACACAACTGCGGAGTTCAATCGGCAAAGTTCATCGCTTTGGTTCAATCAAATGGTTCAGTGCTTTAGTTCAAGGCTTCATTTGAACCATTGAACCAAAGCTTGATTCAACGGTTGGTTCAACGTCGTTTGGTTCAAAGGCGGGTTTAAACAAATGGTTCAAAGGCGGGTTCAATCAAGCGGTTCAACACTTTGTTTCACTCAGTTGGTTCATCCGCTTTGTTTCAACGCTTTGGTTCATCCTTTAGTTCATCAGCTTGAACCATTTTGGTTCAACAGATTGGTTCAACCAAGCGATTCAAATCTTTTAATTCATCACTGGTTGGTTCATTGCCTTGGTTCAACGAAGTGGTTCAACGGAGTGGTTCATCGACTTGGTTCAACCAAGTGGTTCAAAGGAGCAATTCAATGTAAAAGTTCAAAGAGCCTCCCGGAGGACAAGTACCCTTGCGGAGGGCACTTAGTCAACAAAAGTACCCTTTAGAAGGGTCATTTTCAAAGAAGACAGTTAAGGTAAATTCTTTCAAAATTTTGTTTAAGGCAGACAAAGGCATAATTCTTTTAGACTTTTGTCTGAAAGAATTCAGAGAAGCCGCGAGAGGAAATCCTGAAGGAATTTGCAAAGACCAAGGCAAACGGAACAATTTCACGGACTTTTTGTCTGCGGCGGGAAAATGCCCTTAGAGAAAGCCCTGGGAAAATGCCTGCGGGAATTGTCTACAGGAAATATCTGCTGGAAATGTCCGTGAAGACTCTAAGGAAAAGGCCACCGAAGGACCCCAAAGGGCAGGTGCCCTTGCGGGGGACTCTCAGCTGCCAAATTGAAGGACACTTCCCTGAAGCTGAAGGGTCACCTTCCCTTCGGGAAGATGTAAAATAAGAAATCCGAAGGAAGAATCTAGCGACCCGCTGGAATAAAGAAGCCCGATGGCCATCCAAAGACCGCCTGAAGGGCAGATACCCTTGTGGAGGGCTCTTCCCGACCCAAAGCGGATCATTTCTTAAGGCCCGAAAGGGCAGGTTCTTTCCGGGAAAGTGCCAAACAAAAAAGCCGAAGAAAGACCAAGGGGTGACGCGCCCGAAGATGTCAAATTCAAGACAGTGAACTAGCTATTGAAAACGTATTGATGGGTGCGCGAACGTCAACTTCAAAGCTCATAAAATAGTCGTTGATCCTTGTAATCTACAAACCCAAATGCATTCACAGGTTTTAAGGCCAAGACCAGCTGAAAGTGAGGAAGGAACAGAACAACAAATTGAATCCAGGATCGATTCAATTAACCAAAAAAGAAGGAACGATGAAGGAAGGATCAGATCGCCAGGTGGACATTGAAATTTACAAACTTTCAATAGCGTGACTTGTTTCTCTGCATTGATAAAAACAAATGGGTAGATGCCCCCAATTTCTAGCCTGTCTTCCTAACAATTTTCAATGCAACATGATGTGTTACTGTTCTCGAGTCCTTCTTGAAGAGGCTATATAAGGGACTCTCTTTTATTGTAAAGGGATCTCTTTTTGACAATCAGAACGAAACTTTGCCCAAATTGAAAGGCATTACTGAGACTTTGAGCTCATATTGTTGATCATATTTTGTTATTGGAATAAAAAAGCAAGTGATTTTTCAGACTTTGTGCTGTGATATCTTTGTTGTTGAGGAAACTGTTCTTATGTCTTTTCCCTTAATATATCTTTTGTTCCTTTAATTCAACAAGCAAAATTAGTGACAGTAGTCAGGAAGGTGTCTTGAAGAGTCAACTGTGGAGAGACTTTGTGCCTTCATAATTGCCTTTAGTGTGTTTTCTTTTCATTTCTGTGTAAAGGACTTTGGGACGACTTTGTGCCTTCATTGTCCTTCATATCTTACTCTTGAGCAATTCAGGTGAAGACTTTGTGCTACATCTTGATTTGTTGATTACTACGTTCTTTGTTACATTTTGTTGTTACTACCAGGAGTACTCTTGTGGCTAGTTGAATAGTACTTCTGAAAGAAGAGGAGTGTTGTCTATCATTTCCCTTGAGTTTTTCCTTTGATTTGCATGCATCATCTCTGAAGAAAGAGAGATGGATGGTTTGTCCTACCTTTGAGTATTATTTTCTGTTAATATATATATATATATATATATATATATATATATATATATATATATATATATATATATAGGGAACCTCCCCTTGATGAGAGGAGAGATCAGTCCCCTTCTGATGTGGTAAACCTACACATTTGGACGACTAATCTTCTTACTTTGGCTGATCAGACCTATTTTGTTTATCAGTACGCTGATCGACAAAATATTCAACCAACAATATGCAATTGGTTGTGGTAAACTCAGGAGTGTGGCAAGAGGTAAAAAAGAAAAAAGGTAAAAAGGGCAAGACAATCAATCTTTTAGACTATTTTACCACCAACTGATGGCTTTGATGTTGTTGTTGGTATTTGGGTGTCTGAAAGAACTATTGTTAATTTTTTTGAGGCTTTTGACTGTTTGGTTTATTTGGTTCTTGTTTGGCCACGGTGTTTCTACTTGACTTTTTTTTAATATTTTTTAAAACTTTACATTCTTTTAATAAATGGCAAGGAACCCATAAAACCCTGATATATATATATATATATATATATATATATAATTACTTTCTATAAAATATGACTAAAAAAACTAAAACTAATTAGCTCATATTTATTCAAGACACTTGAATTTAAAAAAATATATATTCCACAAATAATCTAAATACATACAATTTTATGGACTACGACTGGATAATTAAATAAGACCTAAAAACTCATAACAATACTTAACTTAATAAATATAAAATCTAATACTACAGACTTTTTACTAAAACAAAATTAATAAAAACCAAAACTAAACCAAATACCACTAAACCTAAATAAAACCATGGATCTTTTTTTTTTTGGGAAAACCATGAGTCTAAAGTATGATAAAGACTATAAAAATAAACAAAACCCTAAAAATAAAAAAATGACTTCTCTAATCAAAACTATGTAGCTGTCCAAAAATACCACAGGATTAATAAATAAAAACTTAAACCTAAACAAAAATTACAGTGGATGATAGAGAAGAATTTGACGATGGTGATGGTGGTAAATGTGGCAAAGGTATTAATATGACAGTTGGAGAAGTCATGAAGCTTGCTACTAAAAGAGAGAAGCTCACAGGTGAATGGGTCACTTGTTTGGAGGAGTCCTAGTCGTTAAGAGTTATATATGCTTTGGTCATTGAGGAGATAAGACTGAGATACGACTACAGATGTGAGCTGAGAAAATATCAAATTAGAGATTGCGCAGGTATGCTGCCACATTTAGGTTGAAAGCCTAGAGATTCTATCTTCCTTCCAAAAAAGCAACAGTAAACATAGCCACTAAAAGAGACATCTAAGGGACTCGCATGGATTTTTGGATGGTACCATGGATATGAAATGCCAGGCACAAATCTAGGACTACGAATTAGAATTTTTACCCACAAACTTTGTTAAAAAAATATGACAGGTGCATAGGAAGACCAATTGAGCCTGTACATGGCTGATATCAGAAATTGCACGGTGGTGATTTAGGGAAGCCAATAGAAAGGTTGAGGCACGTCAACTACTGAATCGATAGGTGATCCAAGCCGATTAGATTTTGAGTCAGAATCAAAAGACTGCAAGTCCTTCACACTGCTTCACCAATGTACTTATATGACAATGTGTAAAATATCTGAAACATATATATGTATTGATTGTCCAGATTCATGGAAAATAAATAGATCCAGAAAATCAATACACACGAACAATAAAATCAGAGACTAATATATAATTTTTTCATTTACAAAAAAATCTTCCAAACTAATAATGGAACTTATAGTGGTCTGCACTACATTCATATTGCCAATCAGAAAGGACTTTCAAATGATAAGGACAATGAATGTGATTTATACTCTAAAATCCCTATAAAGCACAAGACCTAAATTGCATAGAGGTTTAGGGTGGAACCTGCTCTGATACGAAATGTGGGTGTTACCCCATTTTGGTGAAAAGCCAGAGGTTCTAAATGTGCAGAAACACACAATATTTTGGGCAATCAACACAATATATTTTATTCAATATACTTGACACATACATATAGTGTTTTCACTCTTATAATTAAAGAGGCTACTTTAACTACCCTCTCAATGATAATATTACTAACTCTTATATTTGTGAGTGGGTTGAATAATTTATGAGTTGTTTGAATAACAAATATTCAATGTACAATAATATTATTCCAATCCCAAAATACATAACCATATTCCCAACTTATTTACCATATTGTAAATATAAATTACGATGGGAACTCTAAATTCCCAACATAATATGTGCTCCCTTATGCAAAGTTTTCAACAAGTGGGATATTGTTGGGAAATGTCTCGACTTTGCATGGATCTACCAAATGATAATTGTATAGAAGATAGATGTTGTGCAAGGAATTTATGCAAGAATTGAGTGCATATTGATTGCACAAGTAGAGACGGTTGTGTAGGCTTCTGTGGAGACAAATCATGACAGTTGAAAAGTACTTGCAGTGTGTGGTAATGATGGTAGAATTGTGTAAGTCTATTTACATAGTTTCATTTCACTATGAAAGGTTTTGAATTGGAATGCACTAGTTGAGTCACAGTATGTTGTTATGAGGAGTTGTGGAACATGTCAAGCAATGAAGGTTATCTTAAGGCATTTCAGGCACTTTTTTTAATGTATTTGTCAAACTAAATAAGTGATAAAAACATCTTGGTTTATCTAACATAGATATATTGAGAAGCATTACATGTTGATCACTTGGCTTAATAGTTATTGAATGCAGATTCCTCTGTTGCGTGGGCATTATAAAGTGGGTGCTAGATAAAGGCACAATTATTCCAAGGAAGATGGGTGTGTTGAATATTGATTACACATGGTCAACTTTGTGCATTGAAATATATAGTAAAACATTGTATGAAAAGTAGCATAACCTTGTGACTTGGTGTAGCATTGTAAAACATTTTTATTTTTGTTTTAATCAAGAAGGTTTTTGTTTTGGGTTTTTTACCTAAAAGGGTTTTGCCAAGAAAAAATATGCATATCTATGTGTTTTTATATTTGTATGTGTAAGGTTCTCATAACATATCTCTCATATATATTATGTTATCATTCATAGTTTTATTCCCAACATAAGTTGTCAAAACATGAAATAGCTTCATTGAATGAAGCATAATTCTTTACAAGCATTAAAAATGAGTCATCTATGAAATGACCATTAATAATTCGAGTATTTATATTAGGGAGAGTTATGCCTTTAATAATAACTCGATTGAATCTAAGGGATATCATATACCCAAAGGCCTCAATAAGAATAACATGTAGAGAAATGAGTGGGCATTGTTAGGATTGTGGAGCTAAAAGCTTCACTGATGCAGACATGGAGGAGGTTGCAGGAGAATTGCAGAAGTGTCAGAAGTGTTTGGCGTTGGTCTGGCCAACCGGCGTCGGCAGAGTAAGACAGGAAAGCAACCGACGTCGGTCATGGATCGGCCGGCGTCGGCGACCCCCAGGCGGACAGGGACCGACGTCGGTCGCCTGTGTGGTTCGACTGCGAGTTAATTACGGGCAGTGGGTTGACGAACCAAGTGTTTGCATGATGAGTGCTAATTTTAGACTCATAGCTGCGGATCTAATTATGGTAATTAGATGTCTAATCATTGTTTGGATGAGATCTATATAATAGACTCATGGTTGTATTGGAAAAGTGTGCTAGGGAGTAAGAGAGCATAATTATAAGCTCCTTCTGTGTGTGAGGTAGAGCAATGGTGCGTTCCTCCTAGTGCCTCAGTACCAGGTGTGTTGGTGCTGGATTGGAGAGCCAGCTGGGTTCTTCAAGAGTGTAGGATCTTGGTCACAGTTGCATGGCCTATATAGGAGATCTACATGGTAAGTAAGATCGTTGATCTGCAGGTGTATGTGTGTGCAAGGTCGAGGTTCACAGGTGAATAGAACCGTTGTTTGATTTGCAGGTGTGCAAGGTCATATAGACAGCAACACAACAGGGAGCAGTATCAGGCAGGATCTACTTGGAGTACAGGTGTGTACTCGGATAGAGCAAGAGGAAGGCAAGGGAGTTCCTTCCATAAGTATGGTCTGTTGAATTGCAGGTTGTTTCAGATTCATGGGAGATCTACTTGAAGTACCTTGAGTACTTGTGGAGCACGTGGAGTGCGTGGAGCACTTGTGGTGTGCGTGGAGCACGGGAGGTGAACACCAACTCTGTATTTGAGTTGGGTGTTGGGACCTGTGAGAGGGAGAGCTTTGGGGAGGAGAATTACTGTTCACTTGAGGTGTGGGAAACCTCTGTAAGGTGGTGGGGAAGAAGTGGCATCTTCTTTATTGTATTCTTTTCTGTATAAAGTGTTAATACAAGTTGTGTATTGTCTCTCATACTGTGTTATTCTGAATTCTAGTTACTTGGTGAATCTGGTTAATTTCCGCATATTAAGTTGCTTGGTTTGGTAATCAAATTGTGTGCTTCCGGTTTATCTCCCAACAGGCATTCCTATTTGATTGAGTGAAAAAGACCAAATTTCTCATGATTATGACCATTGATAGTCACACAAGTTGATTCATCTACAAAAAGGGTTTGAATGATGAAGATAAAAATATCCAAATCCTAAACATTTCAATATGGAAATAATGAACAACCATTTGATATGAGCATAAGCTCTCTAAACATCAAGTTTAAGAAACAAAATTCACTATCTAGAGGCATGATCCCATTACATGCCCTCCCAAAATACAACAATGTTATCAAGAATAAAATGAATTTTGATAAAAATCATGTGCCATGGTATAAAAATTACATGAAGAAGAGGATGTAGACAAAGTGTATGATATTTAACAAGGATATTATAGGAACCATTCAATAAGGTAATAGGTCTCCAACAAAAAATTAACTCCAAGTCTCTAACGTTAAGAATAGATTGATGTTACCTTTATTTATAATGTTTCATAAGAAATTAGAAAGCAAATCCTCTCTATAACCTAAAGAAAATTTGATCCTATAAAATTCCAAGTTGTCTTATAGAATTCATAGGGAAAACCATCTAGGCCTGGGACTTCATCATTGGCCATATAAGGTAGAGCAGTATGGAACTCCTCTAAAGAGAGTGGAGCATCAAAAAATGTTTTTGTAGAGGGGATAAAATTGCATGGGACAACATCAAGAAATACTTGAAGATATTTGGCTTGCTCCAAAGAATTAGCTTATTCCAAAAACACTAATTTATATTGGTCTATAAAGGCATTGGAAATATCAAGAATTTTAGTTAGCCATCCATGGAAAACTTTAACTGCTTTGATATGTTATCTAGCACGCTTGGTTCGCAGAGATTTGAAAATTATTTAGAATCTTTATCCCCAACTTTAAGTTAGTCAAGGGACATAGATTTGAGCATTTTTATCCACGTGACTCTCTACAATCTTAAGCCTATGTTTGAGATGAGTGAACATGGATTGTAACTAAACATCAAATGAGTTGAGATTGAACTGGAAGGAAAACCCATTGAATTCATTAACAAGAGCACCATATATGATTTTGTGGACTCTTGACACTTGTTTTCTATATTTTCTTATAAAGGAGGTGGTGTGCACAATGGTTTCATTCCACTAGACAATCTAGTTGGCATCATAAAGATACAATGATGCCAAATTCTAAATTTAGGTAATGAGTCAAATGATGCCTTTGTGCACAAAGAAGGAAGTGTCCATGAAGAATTGTGTGTGAGGTAATTTTTCAACCCATTAATGCAAAAAAGATAGACAGTGATGGAGTTATGATTGAAAAGAAAAACTTATGGGTGAACCCTGACAATCTGAAAACCCTTGACTTGAAAGTCAAAAATGTGTTACTTGATGAGCATGATGCAATCCAACTATTTGAGAACATGCTCTGAGATGTCATGGAAGCTATACCATGTGAACCATAGATATGTGTTATCAAAACACCACAAAAATTTGGGATCTAAAAATCCCCAATCATTTTAAAACTAAAACTAGGCTTCATGTTCCCCAACACATTGATAAAGTTCCTTACTTATCTATAGGTGTTTCAATCTTATTAAAATCATCACATATCAACTAGTTGAAAAGGTGAAGGTTGTCAAAACGCTAGTGCCATAAATCTTCCCACTTTGGGTCATTATTAAGAGCATAAATGTTGAAAACGACCAAGGTGAGATTGCCAATTCAAATGTGACATGAGATCCTTACCCTAGTAAATAATTACATAGACAAGTTTAGAGTAAATCAAGACAATTATGCCTCCGCACCCATCCTTGTGAGAGGTTGTGTATTGTGAAGTGTCAGACCATATGCATTTAAATTAGTTTATATAAGAAATTAAGAAACTTTCATTTATTGAAGGAAAATAATGTCAAAGATTAATAGTCATTGGTGGGAATCCCTAATATAGAATTTTATTGATGTGTTTGTGAAGCAAGACATGTTTTATGTGAGAATATTTGTATGTAGGAATCCTCTATGAGAAATTATTCGTCGAAAACTAGTGGAATAAATTGGTTCCCAAGAAGAGATTGTTATTTTAAATGTAAAAAATACCAAGTGACATGGAGCTATCTAGAGATAAGAAGGTAGCTAAACTAGGGATATATATAGGAATGAAGGAAATAAAGAAGCCAGCCAATACCCCAACATTAAAACTCATCTCCATCAGCTTGGGCACTTGCCCATACAATGTTTCTTGGTTCAATATAGATGTTGATGATAGTGGAGAGAAGGATTGATGATAACTAAGATAGATTTTGGTGATAATAGAGATAAGGACTAATCATAGGCAAGATAGGAAGATTTCTCTTGTTAGCTCTCCTCAAAAAGTCATATCCTCCACTAGGTGCACTATAAGATCTATTAGAAGGTAGAAGAACTGATGCAAATGTGTTTTTATCAAAATTGGGGAAATAAAGAAATGTTTAGATCCTAAATTATGATAAACTTTTGTGTATCATAATATTAAGATATGCAATAAATCAAGTGTTTTTTATTTGGAACTTTGCTAAATATGGAAAGATGATAAAAGGGGGAAATGCAAGAAGGGAATAACTTAGTTGGAAAATAGGAATGCAGAACTATGTATGTGACTATAGTTCTAACAGTGTGACTATGTTTACTGATTATGAATCAAGAACAAATCTTTATTGGATATCTAGACAAGGTCGTGCTAACTAGACCTAGTTGTGCTACATTATCCACAGGAAGCACCGATGCCTAGTAGGGTTTTTATCCTTTGTGTGCAAATTGACCTATGTGTTATGATCTATAGGCTATGTGTGTGTGATCTATGTTTCTTGATCTACTATGAAAGACTCTATGTACCTTCTTATTCACTTATAACCCTAGGTCAATAGACCAAAAATGATAAATGAGATAAAATTAAAAATGGGGTTTGTGGTTGAAATTGTGTTAGATCTCAACACTCCTTGTGTTGAGCATTGCCTACATACCAAGAATCCAAATAGGGATATAAATCCATATAGTTCTCGCATGTTATGGTGGTGTGTGTGAAATACTAGTGTAATGTTATATGTTGGTGCAATTCTAGTGTAATTAGTGTGCTTCAACCACATGATTTGTGACCTTTAAGGTGTATTCAGACTTAACTCAAGGCTACTAGTGTTGTGTGGGCTATGAATGGAGAATAATAGGTGTTTTTTTCTCAATGTGTTGTTAGATGTTCTAGTGATTTTCCATGTATGAGCCTCTTATATGCAAAATGGCTTGAAATTTGGCTTTGTATTAATCTTTTGAGAAATTCCTTGGATAAGGTTTATGAAACATACAGAACAACCCATTAATTGATTTTGAATTTGAGCAACTAATTTGTTATTTAGCGAGAGGACTTGGTTGGTGGATTCAAATGATATCATCATGTGGGATAGTCCTGAATTAGTCTAAGGATGAGCTTAGGTTGTTTGGAGTGAAGATTAAGAATAAGTATGCATTTGTATTGGCTCAAGATATAAATTGTATGCATAGAGATAGAGGAATAATGGCTTAGAGCCATGGAATTAGGAATGAGCTAAATGCATGTAAGAGGATGGTCATTAGTGCATTGTCTTATCATTAAATTTTAAATTTATATGATTACATTCACACTCCCTTTTAATCTAGTGGTGTAACAAAGTGAAAGTACTAAATTAAAATAAATAGAGTTATAATTGAGCTTAATTCTATTGAGTAGGATTGGATGTAGACCACATGTGATGTAAAGCATATAACTATCTTTAAAACTTTGACTTTGTTCTTTATTCACTTCCATAGGCAATGGCTCACTAGATCAATCCTTAATGCTAGAATTTAAGAATCTTCTAACTATTTGGTGAATGTCTTTATCAAATTCCATAGGATATCATTGAACCTTTCCACCCATTCATCAACTCTGCCAACACTTTCCAAGTTTCAACTCGTCCCTTTTAACAATTTTTCCTACACTACTCATAGTCCTTAGTAGCCCTTTTTACCCTATTTTCTTACTTGTATGGAAAATTACAAACAATTATGACTTCCCAAAGGAATATTATTCTTTACCTTGTTTATACACACCTGTGTACCAATTTTGGTGGCCTAAATTCTTTGCTAGGTCCACTTTCCTTCTTAGGCTTATTCAATTAGGTCTGTTTCTAGGCCTATTCCACTACAAACCTTCAAAATCCATACTACATGGTTTTTACACACTTGAAACTATGTGATTTATTTAGATAAAATAAATATTGATAAGACTACAAAGTTTTGTGAAATTTTGTTGGTTGAAACTTGGGATATGCTTGAAACCCTAATCTAGGGCTTATGGCACCCTGCACAGACCCATGGATACAAATAAATACTATGTGAATGTTTTATAAGGTTTTAAATGACTGTGAAAGGTTCTATAGGTTTTTCGTGACCTCATGAAAATTTTCCAATGATTTATTAGTGCTTTTTAATCTTCTACCAAGGTTTTCTAATCCAAAGTACTGTTGATTGTGCAAGAAAATATTGAAACTACAAGTTTATGCTCCTGTAGAATTATAAAAACACAAAAAAATGCCAAATAAAGATTCGCTGAGCCTCTAAACACCTTCAAGGAACTTACCTTAATATATCTAAGCTTTTATAAATTGATGTAAAGATCGATTCTTCCTTAGATCAGATACATAGTTCAATCACATAAGCCTACTACAGGAAACAAGGTCTAAATTATAGATGCCTATGAATAAAGGGTTTCTTTGTTATATATTAATATTATAACCTCAATCCACACCCAATCTAGCTTCAGTAATGTGTAATACAATCTATCAACTTTAATTATTAACCTTCTTGATAAACACAGTCTGTAAATAGAGAAACTCACATTAAAACAGGGATTTGTTTATAAATTTGTCTAAACACCAGATGATTGATTATTGTTCCTTATAACTATAATCTCAAAACATACTCAACAATATTTTAAGAACATTAATAACCATTATAAAATTCCTTTTGATTATCAATCTTAAATGACATAGTCTGCAACCAAGCCAGACCACTCAAGAACGGGGGGTCTGTGTATTGAACCTTCAACTCAGGGGTCCTTTTCTCCTTTCCTTCAAATATTATCTCTCACAAAACATGAAATACCAATCATGGTTTACAAATGGCTATAAATATTTCAAACATTATATTACAAAACATTAACTTACCAAATACACATAATTATCAAATCACATTTGTGTATACCTAGAAAAATATGATTTCCAATCTTTTATTCAACATTTGAGAACATACTTTCAATGTTTCTTGGGTCTATTGCCCTTGTTTATTCAAATACATTATGTCCACTGACCCAAAATCCAAAAAGAACAAGATTTATATCAAAGATAACTATCACAACTACTTCTTGAAAAGCCTCCAAGCCATTCTTGAAATTGCCTCATATGGGCTTACAAAGGATTTACAACTAGAGGCACTTAACCACATGTGTAATGTCTTTTATCAACCCCTAAAAACCTAAAACTAACATTAGACAAACATTCCTAGCTTTAAAAAAATAAAAAACCCTCTCTCAAATTTCCCCAAACATTCAAATATTCAAATAATAGTTTTGGTGGGAAATGTCTTTTTGAATGTTTCAAACAACCTAACACCTCTAGACCATCAAAATAATATCCAAAAAGGAATCCAAGACACCAAGACACATAAATCAAACCAAAAATAGAATCTAACTAAGATGCCCCTACATCAACATGTTAAACTATGTTTCACGTGAACCTGTAATGAAACATATATAAATCAATCCTTACTTAAGATGAAAAATATGAAAGCAAAGAAAAGAAACCTGTAGATAAAATAAAAAGGAATGAATAACCCTGAATGGGTATGTGTACCATTATGTTTTTTGGTAAAAAAATTGGTTAAAAACTAGTGATTGGAGATAGTAGGACCCCTAGAGATTTTTCTTCATTGAAATAGCTTAGATTGGATTGTGCATGTTTCAACCCTCAGAGAAAGTTGAGTGTGTTTAAGAAAATCAAGGGGTGATTGACTCTGTCATTGCATATCCAAAGTAGCCAAGTAATTTAGAGTCTTTGTATGAATTCTAATAGATAATTATTGGTGTAAAAATAGGTGCAAAAATATGTAGACAATATTTATGAATTATATAGCACCCTAGTTTTGTACACTTGGAAAATATAGACCTTATTTGTTCCTCTCAGTTCTAGACCTTTTTTATTTCCTAAAGGGTCACATATGCTATCTCTTTGTGCCCATTAATTATCTCTTAGTCTGACCAATGTCATTCTGATGACCTAAGCCACCTATCTTTCCTAGAATGCTATAAACCTACTTATCTTCTACCTCTAAAAATTATGAACCTACACCTATTTTCCAACTCCCTAGACACTTACATACCAATTAGACACCTACATAAATACAAATGTCATATTTTGATGCAAGTGTCTAGTTCCCTAAAATCATTCAATTTTTAAATAAAACATATTTTTGTGGTCAACCTAACTGCTTTTATGCGATATATTTCCCAAAGGGATTGGTATAAATATATGATCAATCCTCATTCATTCCTCACAAGGAACAAACCTAACAAATTATTATCTACTCATAAGGAAAATTACCAAAGGCATTCAATCAAGCACTAAAGTGAGAAAAGCTTCCCTATTTTCTCTTATTTCCATATTAGTCATAGAGGCAACTCATCTAAAATGTCTGAAGTATTGAAGGTGTTAGAAATAAATCAAAATTTAATGTGGGATAATTTCATAGAATTGCAATGACAAGAGCTATGATCAAAGATACACAAAGAACATAAATTAAAATACACAACAAGAAGAAAAGATTTAAAGTGGTTCACCCAATTTGGGCTACATCCACCAAGAAACACTTGCTCAGATCTTATTATAAGTCAACAAGAGTAAAATCCACTCTTAGATCAGTCTTCTCACAATTATAATGCACAAATATTATTTAGAGTTGTGCTCAACAAACTCTCTGAATTCACACACTTTATTCACCTTCTCAAAAGTCAATTCTTCTGATATATTAACTATTGTATTTCCATCTATAATATATCAATAGGTAACTAACATAATAGTTTTACAAAATGGGTACCAAAACCATGAGCCAAGTCAACCCATAATGGTTCCCTATTAATCATGGGTGATGACACCATACATATACAAGTATAGATAAACCACATATCTATACTCTCAGAAAAAGGGGGTCCTGAACCCCAATTAGAATACATTAAGAATGTATAGTACATTTTTAATGTATAATATTTGAAATACATTATAATGTGGAAATAGGCTTCATAACATAACAATCTCTCACTTGGATACTGATTTCCTTTGAGCAGGCTTCTCAACCCTTCACTATCATTTGTGAAGGCCAAGCAAAGCTGAATATAGCTTCAGTTTTTCCCTTTTGACCACCTTGGTCATCATATCTACAAGATTCTAACTGGTATGAATCTTCTCTAGCTTCAACTTCTCCTCCTCCAAAGTTATCCTGATGAAATGGTACCTCAACTATATATTCTTCATCCTATAATGGAAATCAAAGTCGTTTGCTACGTGTATAGCACTGTAACTATCACTATACAGCTTCCCTTCCTCTTGATTATGCCCCAACTCCTCAAGCAACTATTTTAACCAAATCATCTCTTTGCTTGCCTCTGTGGTAGCAACATACTTAGCCTCTATGATTGACAAAGTCACAAGTTTTTATAGTCATGAAACCTAGCTCACCATTGTGTCACCTACAATAAATATATATCATGTCATGTTCCTCCTATAGTCTAAATCTAAAGTTCTATCTGAATCTACATAATCATGCAAAGTGGTATCTAATCCACCATAGCTTAAAATTATCCCCATGATCCCTATCAAGTACTAAAAGATCCACTTCACTACTTGCTAGTGCTCTCTACCTAGATCATTCATGTACCTACTTACTACTCCCACTGCATGGGCAATATCTAGCCTAGTTCACACTAGCATACATCAAGCTACCAACTAATGATTATTAAGGTACTAAGGACATCTGGATTATCTCCTCCTCTTCTTGGGACACTTTTCCTTTGATAACTTGAAATGTACTATCAAAGGAGTCCCAATCGGTTTAGCATACTGCATACTAAACCTCTCTAAGACCTTATTAATGTATTCTTCCTAAGATAAATTTAGCTTTCACTCCTTATCTTGAGTTATTCTCATACCAAGGATTTGTTTTACTTCCCTCAAATCCTTCATAATAAAAGAATTATTGAGTTTTTCCTTAAGTACCTTTGTTTCCTGCATGTTCTTACCTACAACCAACATGTCATCCACATACAGACACATGATAATGTAACTACCATCATCAAACTTTTTGATATATACACAATGGTTTGAATGACACCTAGAGTATTCTCGATTTATCATAAAACTATCAAATTTCTTGTACTACTATCATGGAGCTTATTTTAGGCCATATAAGCTCTTCAGTTTACATACCATGTTCTTTTACCCTATGATCTTCTATCCATGTGGTTGTTCCATGTATAAGTCCTCTAAATTACCATGAAGGAATGTAGTCTTTACATCTAACTACTCTAAGTGTAAGTCTTTTATTGCCACTATCCTAAGAACATTCCTAATAGAAGTCATCTTCACCACTGGAGAAAAAATCTCATGAAAATCAATTCCCTTCTTCTATGTAAACCCCTTTAGCACCAATTGGGCCTTGTACCTTTTCTTGCCTCCATCATCCTCTTTAATTATGTACACATGCTTGTTCTGCAATGCTCTCTTACCTTCAAGTGGGTTTAGCAAATCCCAAGTCTGATTTTTCATGAGAGACTAATGCTCCTCATCTATTGCTTGTTCCTACTTCTTCTTAACATCTACCTAAATTACTTCTTCAAAGCACTCTGTCTCTCCATTATTATTGAGTAATAAATAATTAAGAGATGGAGAAAAACATTCAAGTTCCCTTCTTACCCTAGAAGACCTCACCTTAGGAGTTTGGGATTCTTGTGGAGTAGGTGCCTAAACTAGTTGTTTGGACACTTTCCCATTTGCAATGTCCTCCAACACTGTGTACTCTTTTCTAAAATCCTATATTCGATCTTGCAACTATTGTTTATACATGACTTTTTCATTAAATACCACATCCCTAGACCAAAATATTTTCTTTTCCTTAAGACTCCAAAGTCAACCTCACCATAACCAATAAAGGTGCATTTTTTAGAATTAGCCTCTAACTTGGTCATATCATCTTTATCAATATGAATAAAAAATTCACAGCCAAATACTCTAAGAAAAGACTAGTCAATCTTCTTACCAGACTAGGGTTTCTCAGGTATGCCTCCATCCAAGGAAGATGAAGGTCCTCTATTTATCAGATATACAATCATGTTTACTGCTTCTACCCAAAATTAAAGGGGATGTCTTGCATGCAACCTCATGCTCCTAGAATGCTACATGATAGTCTTTTTCATCCTTTCTGACAATATATTCTATTTTGGATTTGTTGGAACTATCTTCTATCTACAAATTCCATTCCTAGAATAGTAATAAAAAATTCATTGTTGCAATATTCCCCACCATTATCTGACTTGAGATATTTTAACTTGAGACATGTTTCATTTTCAGCCAAGGCTTTCCATATTTTAAATGTATCAAACACATCAAATTTTCTCATAATACCATACAGCCAAACTTTCCTAATTGTATCATCAATAAAAGTAACATAATAAAATGAACCAAATAAAATATCCCTAAGCCAACCCCCATACATCTGAATGAACCATCTCCAACTTATTATCCTTTTTCATAGGTCCAACCTTGAGAAACTTTACCCTTTTCTATTTTCTATACACACAGTCTTCACAAAAATCTAAATCAAACACTTTCAATCCCAACAACCTATCCTTCAAAATTCACATGCCCTTTTGGCTCATGTGACTGAGCCTATTATGCCACAAAGTTGCATTTACATCTATAGAAACTAAATTACAATATTCAACACTACTTGATAAATATAAGGTACCAACCTTCTTACCTCTTGATACCATAAGAGCACTCTTGGTCACCTTCTAAAAATCTACTATTAAAGTCACCATACAACCTTCGCTACCTAGTTGTCTCGTGGATACCAAATTCCATCTCATCTTGGGTACATGCTTGACCTCCTTTAGTAACCAAGTGTTCTCATTATGAATCTTGAATTGAACACATCCTTTTCCTATTATGCTATAAGACTCATCATCACCAAGATAAACATGTTTAAAATCCCCTTGAACATAATCAATAAAATAATGCCTATGTGGTGTAGCATGAAAATAAGCCCCTGAATCTAAAATCCAAGACTTAGCAATATTATCTATGGAGAAAATTAATGCATCCTGACAAACATTACATGTTGTCACATTCACCTCCTTCGTGTCTTCCTAATTTTTATTCTTTTTCTGAAGATCCCAACAATCCTTCTTTGCATGTTCAATCTTTCCACAATGCTAGCATGCCATCCTACTCTTTGATTTTAACTTTCCTTGACCATTTGACTTTCCACGCTTTCCTTTTCCTCTATAATTTTGTCTCCCTATACTCTCCACTACCAAAGCATGACTTGAAATATAAGTTTCCCTAGAGCTTTTCGATTGTGTTTCCTCTCTAATGATTACTCCTATGACATCCTCAAACTTCAACTTGGCATTGTTAGAAACTGAGTTGCTCACAGCCATTATCAAGGTATTCCAACTCTCTAGTAAGAAACACAAAATAAATAGATCCTTAAATTCATCATCAAATTCAATTTTTATAGAGTTCAACATACTCATAAATGTATTAAATTCATTCAAATGATCAATAATTGAACCATTTTTAGACATCTTCATATTAAATAACTTTTTTATTAAAAATATTTTATTAGAAGCAAAGGGTTTCTCATATAACTTTCCTAACACATTCATGAGACCTTATGTGGTATTCTCCTATGATATATTAAATGTGACTGAAGATTAAAGGCATAATCAGATGGCCCCAAGTGCTTTCATGTCAAGAAGCTCCCAAGCCTCATCTGACATACCCATTAGTTATTTTTACTTTTCCTCCTAGTGGAGCATGGAGGTCCTTCTGATAGAGGTAATCCTCCAGTTGCATCTTCCATAAAACAAATTTTTGCTTCTGAACTTTTCAACCTTCAATCTACTATCATCAACCATAGCTCCCACTTAAATTAATAACCCTTCCTATGATTCAACACTTCAGCAAATATAATGTGAAGCTTTGATACCAGTTATTAGGAATAAATTAGAAATTAATGTGGAACAATTTCACATAATCACAATAACAAGAGCTATGATCAAAGATACATAAAGAACAAAAATTAAAATGTACAAGAAGAAGATAAGATTTAATGTGGTTCACTCAATGTGGGTTACATCCACCAATAAACACTTACTCGTATCTTATTACAAGCCAACAAGAGTAACATCCACTTTTAGATCAGTCTTCTCACAATTACAATGCACAAATATTGTTTGGAGCTGCACTCAATAAACTCTTTGAATTCACACACTTTGTTCACCTTCTAAAAACTCAGTTCTTTTGATGTATTAGCTATGATATGTCCATCTATAATACATCAATAGGTAACTAACATATCAGTTTTATAAAATAATGGTTACCAAAACCATGGGCCAAGTCAACCTATAATTTTTTCCCATTAATCATGGGTGATGACACCACACATATACAAAGATAAATAAACCATGTATCTATACTCCCAAAAAAAAAGGGGGTCCCACATCTCGATGAGAATACATTAAAAGTGTACAGTATATTTTAATGTACAATATTTGAAAAACATTGCAATGTGTAAATAGGCTCCACAACATAACATAAGGAATATTCTATGAGCCATATTTTCAAGTTACAAGCTATGTCACTATTGTACTTACTTATCACACATTGCATGATTCACACACAAGCCAACATATAGGGGAAAACTACATAAGTCTAAAGCCCTCTTTGAATATTGGCTATGTAGGCAGTGCTCATTGATAGAGGGGTCTTTATGTCATCTCAACATTGTGTGCCCATTAACCCTTTTTTCCTACAACCACTATGAAGATGAAGAACTAGGATTTTATCATTTAACAAGGAATGATAGTCTAAGACCCAAATTTAAATGCACTGGAACAAAAATGACATATAACCCATAAGCATATAGGTGGTTGTATTTGATTTTAGTAGGTGTTTTATATTAGACACATGCATCTGATCTAGACATAAGCATTGATGCAACTGTCCCAAGTGAACACAAGTGTCTACCACTATAGAGGTACAATTTCTAGAATCATGTGACTGATCCAAAATCCATATCTAGTCTACTTTCTACTTATTCTAGATCTAGATTTGTATTATCATCAAAACTAGCTAAGTGTCGTGTTTTAATTATCATTACAATATCTATCAAAACTATAATTTCCATTTTTTAGCATATCTCAACATAATAAATTCGGTATATGTTTTATCTGAGTTTTATAATTAATTTGCCTATTATATATGTGTTTAACACCCTTATGCTTATTAATTTATATATTCTTAACCCTAACCCCATAGGATCCTTATCTAAATTTAGGGTTAAACATTTGGTGAACCCAATCTTTATATGTATTTTCATACAACTCCTAGGATGCCGTATAAATTTGTTGATTTTTTTGATTTATGATGTTCTAAAATTTGTTTAAAAAATTAGTTTGTTTTCAAAATTCAAAGATTACATCAACATAATGGATTGCTCCCTAGAGTTTGTGTGTGTCTCTTATCCTATCCTCATTTTGATATTTAAAACAGTTAAAATGGATAAAGTGGAGCATTTATTCCCTTTTTTAACCCTAAAGAGGGTGATATCTACCATCCCTCTAACTTGGTCCATGTTGTCACTTCTTCAAGGGGGAAGGTATCCCATCTTATAGTGCCCAGAGAGGGTACCAAATAAACCCTTCCTAAATCCCTAGATGGTACATGTACGCATATTCAATCAAATTCACTTAGGGGTTGTAAATGTGAATCCCTAAAAGATAAAGCTATCACTATGAACAAGTTGAGAGAATCATTAAAAAAACCAAACCAATATTTGAACTCGAAGCATGCATCAATGCAAAATTAGCTTTTACATATAGAAAACTCAAAATTTGTTAGTAACACCTTTGCATCTTCTACTAACAAAGGATAATTTCAAAATCAAAAGTTTAAAGAAAAAACATTTACTACAACTAATTTACACAATATGCAAAAGGATAATATAAGTTAGAGCGAGATTCTAAGTATACTACTTAGATATAACTTGATCACATTACCACTTTTATAACCTCTCAAAAAAATGAAGTATTGTTGCCAATATCATAAAATTCAAGGGCATCACACAAATCATTATTTGGCCCTAAATAAGAAGATACACCACATAGTTGATAGTGGTAATCCTATAATTAACACATCTTACTTTGGAATATAAACATTCCAAATATTTCAAAAATACCAAAAACATTAAGAAACTTCAAAAATCCAAAAATATTTTCAGCATTTACATGTTCTATTAGCTCCTTGGCATCTATGTTGTTAGTTTCATGTTGTTAGATATCATATCATTTATTTATGTATACACGTGTTTCATGCATATTTTAAGTGTGATACAAACATACATAGATACATGATCTATGCACTTTCAAATGTTGGCCCTTTCTTCTACTCATGCCATATAGACATTAGGGGCATATAATTCTTTGATCTTGATACATACAAGTTATATGGTTCTATGATTACTTTCAATTATCATATTTGAGCTTATATACTTACACATGCCTTTATTCATGCTTCTATCCTCTTCAATGTACTTGTTATGCTATGTACTTAACATTTTTTTCTAACACATATGATCCATGGACTAACATGCTATGTTTATGTTGGTTTCGTATACTTTCATTCATGCATTCCTTGAGTGTCATGCCTTGTTATTGTCTTACATGTTTGAGCATTTGAACATGATCCATTGTTTGCATCCCTTGTGCCTTTGTTTGCCTCTTTGACATTTGAATATATCATTACTTATTATATGAACACTTGAATATGTCATTCTTACTTTTGTGGATATTATACTAAGTCATGTCCCTTCGATTGTATGACATTTGAACATGCCCCTTGCTTGAGGTCTCTTTGGACCATTGTCTTTCGAACTGATTTTAAATACTCATGTGTGTATTCTTGGTTACTTGTTGAGATTGTATTGTTACTCTGTAAATATTGTCATGATCTATACCATGCATTTTAGGCCTTGATGTGATCACATTCTGCTCTAACTAGACATGTTACTTTTATATGCTACATGGTACAATCATATTTTACATGGTTATATTATCCTTTTGAGGTAAGGTAGCTACTAGTTGCTACTTCCCTTCACTTTAAAAAGGGGAATATTAGTTGGGTCATGCCATGGAGGCATGAATTCCACATTTGTTCACTAGATTCAGATATACGGTGGGGGCATGCTTTGGGAACATGTTCTCCACACATTTTACACCTGTTTTCAAATTCAAATATAGTGGGGGCATGTTTTGGAAACATGTTATCCACACATATACACCAATTTTTAGTTTCAAATTATAGTGGGGGCATGTTTTTGGAAGCATGTTCTCCACACTTACACAGTTTCAAATTGGCCAAAAATTACAATTATATGATTTAGATACACATCTTTTATAGAATCTCATACATCAGTACCATTGTTATACATAGTTTCAACATGAAACATATCTAAGGTGCATATGTTATGCAATGTGCACCTAGAACTACAAAATCAAATTAGTTTCAAATTTTAAAACACTTCTATAGACTATCATCATCCATCAAGTTGGACTTTTACAGATTATATTGAGCCAATCTACTATAGTAGTTGGTTTAATTTTGGTATAGTTGAGGTGATTAAATCACTCAATCTTACCAATTTTATAGGTTGGACTTGATTACATCATTTAGCCTCACCATATTTATAGAATGAGTTGAATTGGTTCACTCATGCTCACTAGGTTATAAGTATAATAGGGTTACATGACTGAGCTAATCTCAACTACCAAATGGCAACTCACATTTCTCCAAGGTTAGGGGCTTGTGTTCTCCAATATTCTTCTATCCGTCTATATATATGCACCTCTTCATGTTTTATATTTGTCCCGATCCCAGTCTTAATGTTTCATAATGATACATTTTCATATTTTAAGATCAAAATGCCAAAAAGATAGGTGATTGAATTGATACACAAGTGTACTATTAGACCTTGATCTCTTTCAATTTCAATCATTTCAAATGCTTTAAAATTTAAATTATATTCACTGGTTATATACTATAACATGTTCTTGGTTACATGTCAGTCATGAGCAAAACACTCAAATTAAGCTCATGTAAAGGCAAGGTGTGTTATACACACCTAGGTACACATATTTATTCCTTTAAACTAGCCATTTTATTACTATATTAAAAGAGGAGGAATGTAGACACTATTTATGAATAATATAGCACCTTTGTTTTGTTCACTTGGAAAATATGAACCTTGGTTGCTCCTCTCATTTATAGGCATTTCCCATTGTTGAAAGGCTCACATATGTTATCTCTTTGTGTTCATTGCTTATCTCTTAGTCTGAAAAATGTCATTTCGATGACCCATGCCTTCTATCTTGACCATAATTTTATAAACCTACTTACCTTTTGTCTCTAAAATTTCTAGACCTGCACCTATTTTCCAATTGCCTAGAGACTTACATCTTAATCAAATGCCTACATCGACACAAGTGTCCTATTTCAACACAAGTGTTCAGTGTCCTAAACTCCTTCAATTTATAGATGAAATTTATTCCTATGGTTGGCCTAAGTGATTTTATGCGAGATATTATCCAAAGGGATTGATATAATACAAGATCAATCCTCATTCATTCTTCACGTAGCAACTTCTTATCTACTCACAAGGTAACTTATCAAAGGCATTCAATCAAGAACTCAAGTGAACAAAGCTTCCTTATTTTCTCCTATTTTCATATCAGTTATATGGATAACACATCTACAAGTCTTAAGTACTAAAGGAGATTATTTGAGCTAAATTTACTAGATTATAAGTTAGATCATGATTGTATTTTCTTATCACACATTGCATGATTCATATGCAGGCCAACACGTAGGGGAGAACTATATAAGTTTGAGGCCCTCTTTGGAGTATTGGATATGTAGGTATCACTCATTGACAAAGAGGTCTTTGGAGTAGCTCGAAATTGTGTGCCCACTAACCCATTTTTCCCACAACCACTATGAAGATGAACTAGGATTTTCTCATTTGACAAGGAAAAATAATCCATGAACTAGATCTAAATGAACCAAAGTGAAGGAGACACAGAACCCAAAATCATATATGTGATTGCATATAATTTCACCAGGTATTTCATACTAGAACCCTACATCTGATCCAGATAAAATCATTGATGCAACCATCCCAGGGCAATGCAAGTGCCCTTAGTTATAGGGGTATAATTTTTTAGAAGTACGTGACTAATCTAGAATTTAGATACAATTTACTTTTTGATTGTTCCAAATCCAGATTTGTATCAGCATCAAAACAAGCTAAGTATCTTATTTTCATTATCATTACAATATCTAGCATAATTTTACTTTCCATTTTTATCATATCTCAACATAATAAATTTAGTATATGTTTTATTTGAGTTTTGTAATTAATTGGCCTTCTATAGATCTATTTATCACCCTTGTGCTTATTCATTTCTATATTCTTAACCCTAACCCCATAGGATCCTTATCCAAATTTAGGGTCAAATAAACTGACGCAAAAGGGTGAATCAACCATTATATATGGAAAAAGATTCATTTCTAGTATAAAACTAATGTAAAATATAGTATGATTTAAGTCTGGTGTATATAATGGGGAAAATGACATAGGTTATCATTCCATTTATAAATTGGTGTGAAAACTAAGTAAGGAGGTGGCCATATGATATGCACATGCCCCCAATCTAATATTTGGGTGTACATAAATTATGAAACTAAGTAATATCAAGTAATTTTCTGAGCAAAAATCTATGTGATAACCTAGAACACATGTTACACATGATGCCCCTCATTATGAGCAAACATTTATGGCAATTCTGAGTATAATTATGAAATTATTATGGATACCTATTGCAAATTGTCATGTAATTATCTATGATTATGAGAATTTTAGGAAATCACTATTTTTTACATGCTCAGACAATAACACATTGTCTAAATGGAGCATTATTGTCTGTAATTACTTTCTTGATAAATTTTGGGAGTGAACTATGATCAACTGAGCAAATTTTGTATTTTCATGTATGTGTATTGGGTTAATAAAACTAAATCTTTCAAACAAGCCAATGTGTATGCCCCCTCTTTTGAGGTGATTTGTCAATCTTGCATAATAACTTGACTCAAAACAAAAATTTATGTGAATTGGTTTTATGTAAAAGATGGAAATCTAAGTAATATTGATAACATTTGGAGAACATGGAATCATTATAGATAAAATGATCAATATAAAAACATAATATTCATGTGGAACTAAGCATACATAGTGTTATGTTTAGATAGATGTTATGAATTAAGCATACAATGGTAAGTTAACCAAAATTGAGCACTAAAAACTAAATACATCTATGTGGGAAGGGATGCATGATATTCATTATGGCATCAAAAAATGGGGAAGATGCATGATGTCCATCATGGCATCAAATTAAGCAAACAAATGTCATGGCCATGATGCTTATATAGAGAAGCACACACAAAAGCACACAAAACATGCAAGGGACATATTAAAATGTCACTCGCATGCATAAAAGCATATAATAGGCTTTGAACTGCAAATAAGGACATGTGCAAATGTTCATAATTGAAACAATGAATACACACAAAACATGAAACATAGTAGAAAACATGCAAAACATGCATGGATAAGTGATATTGATCAACATAAGTAATTTGTAACATTAGTATATTTAACAACTCAATTATATATTAAAATTATAAATGTGAAATTAAGTGACCAACAATAATAAATTTTATGCAATGTATTGTACTGGAAGTATGAAAAAGAGGTATAGTCATAAAATAATAGAAACTATGTAAAATATGACCCTAGTGAACTTGTTGTGATATAAACAAGCTATAGAAGGCACGTGACTGGTTTGAATCTAGAAAACTAAACCTTGTGTTCGTTGGGATAGGTCCAACAGAATCATATAGGAGCATAATGTTACTATCTAATAGAGTGATGTTGTCTCCATTAAGTTTCTAGGTCTAAGATAGTATCGCTACCTGCAACTACATATGGGAATGACCACTTTTATATTTTGCATTCACTCATGTACACTTGTAAAAAAAATTGATATAATCTAGATATAAAAATATATTGAGTGCAAATAAACTGATGAAAATGAACTACACATATCATTCATAGGTCCTGATTTTTTATTTTTCTAGAATATTTTGTTTTTTTTGTATTTTTTTTAATATATAAGTGAGAAAGATAAAACAAATATATTAACCAATGAGTCCTGGAAGGGACAAATAGTCAATAGGATTTGTATCTATCATAATAAGGGTGACCTTACATGAATGGAAAGTGCCATACTATTGTGAAGAAACTAAGTTCAATTCAGAATCAAAATATCGGTTTACCTTTGTACCATAAAAGCCATTATCATGATGATGATCTGTAACATATTGTGTATGTTTTTGAGCATGAGGAACTCTAGGGATTTTTGGAACTTGTTGATATTTTTGTGCCAAAAACCTTAAATCATCTTGTGCCTTAGAGGAAACCTATAAAAAAAAATCATAAAATCTTTAAAATGGGCTGAATATCCTTTTCTAAGATGAAATTAGAGATTTATGTGCACCTTGAAACTTTGCAAAGTTGAAAAGTGCACTTAAATCTCTAATTTCCTACTTATTGAGTCCCTAATGGGAATCAAAACTTTCATTACACTTTGAAACTTTTCAAAGTTGTAAAGTGTAATATAGATTCTAATTTCCACTTTTCATTTAAGACCAAACAGAGACCAAAATTCTCACTACACTTTGCAACTTTTCAAAGTGTAATTTGAACTCTTCTCCCTACTTCCTAAAGCATCTATGACTACCAATGCAAGCAAAAAATGGAAAATCACAAACATATTACAAAGTTACAAACTTGTAAAATGACTATAGAAACCTACCTTTCCACCTATTTACTCATCTACCACCATTGTTTGCATGCTTGGCATTTATTATGAGTTTTGGTATATAACTTATGTTTTCTACATCATTTTCAACATTGCACACTAGATCCATTTACCTCCAAGTGATATTATGAACCAAAGCTCAAATCTAAGCGATGTCACAACCTGAACTAGACCTCCATCATCAAGCAATGCAAACACCAAATCTATCATTTTTAGAACCCTGCATATATTTCCCTGGTATTCTCTTAGGTCACTTGTCTTTTCCTTCAGTCTATGCCATTGTTCTTTCTTTTAAATCTTAGGGTTTCTTTCCATAATTAGGGTTTTCTCATAAATTGTCAAAATCATCATTGTTGACCTTATATTGCTCATAATTTCCTATTTTTGCATTCACGTGTTGAACATCTTAATGCAACTTGTCTAGATTGTTATAATTTCTTTAGAGTTTTTCCAAAACACTAGGGTTTTTATCGATTCTATTAAACTCAAGGATATTCCCAAAGAAAAACCTGAAATCCCCACTCATATCTAGGTTGATATCCCTTGTTTTCTCAAACTGAGTTTCCTACCAAATATCCATCTTACAAATACAAACCATAACCTCGTTGAACATTAAAAGTACAATTATAAATTAAAACCCCATCGACTCTATGTCAAATTTCATAGTTTCTATTACATATCATTTTCTCACTAGAGAAATACCCCTGCATAAGGATAATGAAACTCCACCAAGTTGAAATAAAAAATCTTACCTATAGTTGCAATCCCAAAACCCAACCAACTCTATAGTTGGTTTCCCTTACACATTTTCCTAGTGCATATGTCTTGAAAATAAATGAAATTTAATTCAAATGGACCTGTTGTCCCTTCCATATTAGATTATAATATCAATGAGATAACTAACATTGACCTAGGCCACACAGACCTAGTTGATTTTTGGACTGGGTTCAATGTAGAGTTCAATAATGATGGATCCAAAGCATTTATGATAGTGGTTTACCTTAGGCTATAACCTTCCCATTTTTAGTGCAAAGCCCTGAACTTGTGCTCACTATGACTAAGCATTATGATTCAGAGAAGAGAGAAGTAGTTAATGATAAAGGGGAGAAGATTCTGAGACTAGAACTAGATTTTATTGATACCATGTTCTTAATCCTAGAGTTTGAAAATTACATAGATATTACCCCTGACTCCTCCAAAAAATTCTATCAAGAAAATAAATCAGCATGTACATAGATTTTAAATAAATAATGGTTTAAGACCCCTAAATCTTAATCCATAAGAATGCCTAAGAACCTGGCTAGGATATACTTCAAAGATGAGGTAGGAGATATCATTATACTCTTACATAGAGTTACAGGAAGCTCAAATGCAAAGAACCACCAAGATTGGATGTACCTATATATCTAGGCAATCCAATAGAATAAACTACATTCATTGGGCCTAATTGATTAACTACTCCATTCATAAATAGTTGATGGAGGTTGAAACCACTGGCAATTTTTACATGACCTCCTACCTAGTCTACACTTTAGCAAGAGGGAGGGCATTCCCAAGATTAAACGTAGTGTCAAATTAGATTAACAAAGTTTATAACTACTATCCCAATCTCAATTGTGAGGGGAGTAAACAAAAATTTAGGAGAGTTAATGATGCTTTTATCTACTACATCATAATTATTTTTGAACAAGAACTAGGCAGGACAAGGTTTTCTAATGCTGCAACTACATAAATTATAAATTGAGGATCATACTTTATCTAGTTCCCGACATATTCCTACATATGATTTGGTGGTTTTATTGGGTGTCCTTACACCCTTCCTAGGTATGTCAGTGACAAGAGGGACTTAATGGAACTTGTAATACAACTAGTGGAATCCCACAAGTTTATATCAAGCATGCACAAAATAGGCATACACTTCCCTATAAGTATAGGGAGATACACCTTCCCTTCTTTATCCAAGGCCAAATGTGCAGATGTAGAGATGAATCAAATGAATTTGAGAGCTCTCTATGCTAGGCCCTTTTATGATGTGACTAGTTATGTTGTTATTTTATTGGGTTCCTCATATTCTCACATTCCTTTTTATGAAGATTATTGGGAGGACATGGAGGATGAAGAAGAGGTTAGGTTAAGAGACTATTCTATGATGACCCTTGAACAAATTAAGACCTATGATATGGAACCAATTCCAGAAGATTTGAAAGATGAGGAACAACTGGTGGATAGGGTGTATTATGATAATGATATCTACCTCCAACCTCTTCCTCAAGTCAAGTGGTCTACACTTGAATCATTTTCCTTATTAGACATGACTACCCCAATTGTTAACATAACTTGGAACTAGTTAAGAAGCAAGGGGTTAAAATAACAAAAGAGAGCCTAAACATCATATAAAGGTTCAAAAAGGTAAAGGATAAGTGTGTAAAGGCAACAATAGTAGAGGATTTCAGTAGTGACACTCATGTAGATTAGGTAGTGGGGCCAGTTATCTCGTACAAAGGGAAATAAAAGTAGAAGGCCAAAAGGGCTTATTCCAGCACTCAAGTGCCAGTAACCCAACCACTAGACCAATAACTACTTATTTCCTTAGGGGATAAAACTAAAATAACCCCCTTTCCTATTTCTACTATCCAACCTATGCAAATAGTTACCTCTTCTCATGTTTCTAACAGCCCACTAGTGCAAGTGATTCCCTTGGTAGTGAGCTGATCAACGTAGTTAGTTATCCCAACTCCACCTTCACCTCCCTCTTCCATAATCACTTCCAAGTAATCCCTTATATTTACTACCAACCCATTGATCACCAACAACACCCAACAATACATGGTTGTCGACTCAGTCATTCTGACTACAACCCCACTACCTACCACAACCACTAGGTCAATAACATTTCCATCTTCATATTCCATCACACTTCCCATTATTTCTACTCTATCCATTCCCACTACATTTTTATATTATTTTTCTACCTCTGAAACCACCCTTCCACAAGTTCCCTTATTCTAACCACCCATGCCTACCTCTCTACATGTGTCACTTCCAGCTTCCACACCCCTTGTAAGCACATCCACTCTACCCATTTAAGTATCCTTGCCTTCTTCCATTCCCACCTTGATCCAAACTTCCACCAAGGAAGTGGATATAGAGAAGCCCATTAACAAAATTATGGTTGTTCAACCCACCAATGGGGTAGAGACAACCAAATCATCAGTCAAAGACTCAGTGGTAGATACAACACTTGTTACAGTAACTACCATTATGCAGCTTCAGTTGTAGATTCATAGGTAATAGTGGCCATTGGAACATGATAGGATTCATTGATATCCACTCCTAGTTAGTTGGCATAATTAGTGTCCAAGAAGAGGAAATAGATGATATCTCCCAACACCCTAGATTTTGGTCTATTCGAAGCATCTAAATGACCAAAGAGAGGTCCCAAGACCATTACCAGAATCTCATATGATGCAATAGGGGGAAAATATGTGGATATAGTAATTCCCCCACTTGAAAAACAAAAAGAAGACTTAGTAGTGGGGGATTATTAGCTATCCAAGGTACACCTTGGTCGTCCAAGAAGAGAGGGACTAAAACATGACGTCCAGACAAACATAAGTTTTCTCTTCAAAAAAATGGATAATGATAAGGTCACTAAGGATGAGCTAAAAAACAAGGTCAAGAAGTTTATGGCTACCTTAAGTAAGGTCATAGATCCAGAAAATCCACTTAAATTAGCTCATCCAACTCAATCTCTCTCTCAGTTCCCTGATAAAGAAAGATTTGATGCAATGATAGAGATTGGTACAATGGGCAGGGCTACAAAGGACTAGGTTGAAGAATTGATCACCAAAAGGAATAGAGTGAAAGGCTTGACTATGGATTATTAGAAGACATACAAAGATGACCTTTCATCTCTAAAGGCTTAGATAAATAAATATGAGGAAGAAGTTAAAAGGTTAAAGCTCTAATTCCCCAAGTTTTAGGCCATTGATCAGATAGAGAATGACACCCTCATGTCTGAGAAGATAATAAAAAATCCTTTGGATCATGATGAGATAGAGAGGGTAGCCAAATTTATAATTATAATACTTAGTGAAAATATTGATAATGCCAAGAGCACAAGTGACAAGGCCACAGATGTAATGTATGACATTGAAGATTTAATTTTTAAATTGTCATGTGAGGCAAAAGATTACCAAGATAAACTTCTTCCTATTCAGTTTATCCAAGATAAATTAAAAGAGGTGATTAATAAGGAGTCATCACATATCATAACCTTTAATTTGGATTCCATCCACCGATTTATCAAGTACCATAATACACTTGACCAAAAGGGTAAGGATATCCAAGTCTACAAAGCCTATTCTAGAGAATTATCTGAGGTAAAGGAAAAATGTGACATCAGCAATATTTACACAATTGGTCCTAATGAAGAACACCTACATAAAATATTTAGCAGCTTTGAAGCTTACATCAAGATTATACAATTGAAAAAGAACAAGGAATCATTTGATGCCACTGTTATTGATTAGTTTCTCAATTATTTGATAAAAATGCATTTTATAAAATACAAGTTTTGTAAGCTATATTGTAAATTTGTAAGATTTAAATTACAACTGTCATTTTGATAGCTCTTATTTTTTAGTTAAAAAGTGCAAATTGTATTTTACACTTTTAATTTTGTCAAGTTGAATGACTTAAAAGTTGTAAAAGCTCACATCATAATATGCACATCCCTTTTTGTCAAGTGACTTATAAGTTGTACAAGTCTCAACTGTAAATTACAAGTTAGGTTTTGCAATTCATGTTTTAAAATATCCAAATATTAAAAAAATCATTCAATTTTGTTAAAATACTAACCAAGTCATGAAGTTCATTTTGGTGCCCCATTTTTCAAAGAGAGATTTCTTCAATTGAACTCAAGGAGAGATGGTTCGACTAGAAGACTCCAATAACATTTTATCCTTTTTCAACACTTGGCAAAGTGCCTAGTTGTTGAAGAGTCCTCTTCTTCCTTATGCTCCACCAAATATGCCTATTTAAGCTAAGATGATGACATTTGAATGAGCACTCCCTGATTTATTGCTCTAAGACTGAGTGTAAAAATTGTTGACTTCTTCTCTCTCAAAGGAGTAAGTTTTTGATATAAATATGGGTATCAATAACTTTGTTCCTTATTTTATAAAATTCCCAATATTACCTTTGATGTTATACTTGTGTAAGATTGTGCTTCAATAAATTTAAATATATTATTGTTCAAACTGTGTTTAATCAAAGCAAGCAATAATTTCCACTAAAACCCTTTGGTGCATTACCATTTCTAGTTTTACATTTCCTTATAAACTCTTTTACTTACAAGTTAAAACCCCCAGTTAGGATCAAAATCACTAAGAAGCTATAGTTAGAAGTGAATTATTCATGTATCAGTTGCACTAAGGTTAGTGAAAGGAAGTCAACCTTCTCCAGAGGTTTACCTCAATTTGTCAAGATCCCATAACTTAGAGTTGATCCCATTGTTTCATTATATTTCCACATACTACAACTAATACAACACAAAAATAACAATTTTTGGCATGTCTGGTGGGACCTGAAGATCATAGCTAAGAAATTGGTGTTATTATCAACAAGTGTTGTACAACTTTGTACACATTTTAAGAGCTTGTGGTGAATCTGTTGGCTTATAAATTTAATAAAATCACATTTACGTATGCCAAATATATAGACAAGATCATCTACTAAAGGTAAGAGGATTGTTTTGAAAGAGTTATCTTTTCCATATAAAATGAAATTAAGATTAGTTTTACCTAACCCTAAGATAAATCCTATAAATTTGTTTGCATCTCCCACAAATACCCACAATTATTTCATACCTCCCATTATGGCCTAGAAAATTCAAAATTTTATACCAATTAATGGAGGAAGCCCACTTATGTTGGCCCATTATGATGATATACCCACCTCAACTCTAAAAATCCTTCCATATTTTTTTGGTGAAACTTCCACAACACCCATCGAACACATTTAGGATGTTGCTAACTTATGTTCAGTTCATAACATTGCACAAAAAAATGTTGCCCTATGCATACAATTTGAGGATAAGAGTGACCATCTCTTTCTAGTTGAGAAACTAACCACCATTAAATAAGATCCTCATGATTTTATGAGTGACTTAAATTTTTTCTTCTAAAAGATGTGAAATAAGATCACAGTGTTGGTCAAACCATCCTTGAATAATGCAATCTTATACTATTTAAGAGCCTTAAATAGTGATATAGTTGTCATGATCTAATCAATGGGTGGCATCACACTTCCTGATGCTTACAACATTGTAATAAGAGCCAAAAATTGCCTCATTCAAGTTGGGAAAATTATTCTTTAGCCTCCAATGAGTTGGTAGGCATAAAAAGACAACAATTCCAAAATTACATACCTTATCAACCACCTAACTAGGCATATTATCCCAATAGGTAGACAAACTAAGGTAATTCAGAGCTCCAAAGCCAAATCATGCAAGAAAAGCCCCCAAATATCCATGCTCTACCTTCCCAAAGTACTTATAAGGCCATTTTTCCCATCCATAATAACCTACCCAAGAATACAAGCAGTGTTATCCTTGTGCCCAACCACATAATCAAAATGCTTGCCCTCATGGTGTCATTAGTAAAGCCTTGATGGTATAAAGCATATCAACCCCCCAAGGGTAGTAATAGGAAGTTACTACTCAGTAGGAAGAGGTACAGTTACCTATTCAAAATGAGACCACTCTTTTCAACTAGAAAGAAGAGGATTTTTGTGGCGTAAACCAAGAGGAAGCACTGACCAATGGTGGTGGTTTAGTGGTAGCAAATGCATGCTCTACGAAGAGGTAAATATAAGATGATCAACCCCCTAAGGTTAATCATAATACAACTTCTAAATTTGTACAAGAGGTTGTAAAAATGAACACAACTCAAAATCCACCCAATGTGTCTATTGGTTAGCTGAAGCCAAAACTGTCAATCCCAAATCTCATAAAAGAAGACGTAGTTCCCACAAAGGAACCAATAAAGGTTAGTAAAATTTATTTTAGTATTTTATAACAAATGAAAAATACTAACTTGAATTTTACCATGTGGGAAGCACTTTCCATCCTAGAATAGAGGGACTTACTTCATGAACCTCTTAAAATTTTCCAGCAAATAGAGAAGGTCTCAGTTAAGGGACCCACTGTTGCAGTTAGCTTGTGTCAACCTCAAGCAAACACAAAAGTAAGTAAAAATTGTAATCCCCCTCCTTTTTACCTTTCCCTCATAGTTAGTAAAAGTCTAATTTATAATTGTATGATAGACTTTGGGGCTAGCATCTCTATTGTGCCCAAGAAATAATGGATGTGTTGGGTGTTAAATACACACCTGTCACAAAAGGTGTGGTTTAATTGGATGGAAATTATATCCAAATAGTTGGGTTTATTAAATGTATAAACCTTACCATCCATGTATGTCCAAGATTATTCATATCTTAAGACATCTCAGTTATTGACCTACCCCATATTTTGTCATTTGCCTTTACCAAGACTTCACTACAAAAATGGGAGGGTATTTATCTATTGATTGGTCACATATGTTGCTCAAGATAAGATATGGGACTAGAGTGACTATAAGGGTTGAACCAATTACCAAAGACCACATTGAGCCATACACTCCTATCCCTGTGGATATGAATTGCACATTAGAATACCAAGAAGAGGAACTTGATCATGAATTTGCAATACCCTTGGAAGAAATTCCAAACACTCACCTTAATGAATGGGGATAAAATTTACAATTTGATCCTTATGATTATGTTAAGGAAATAGGGTTGGGTACATATTACATCTATGAAGATGATGTAATCATCCCAAATCTTGTGAAACTAGTTAAAGATCACAAGGGAATGTGGTAACTATACTTTGACAGATCAAGGAGCAGGAATGGTGCAGGTACTAGTATTATTCTAGTCTCTCCCCAAAAGGAGAGTTATTTTTATTCCATAGACTATAGTTCAGTTGTACTAACAATATGGTGAAATATGAAGCATTGATTCAAGGTCTCCAATTGGATAAGGAAAGTGGGATTCAGTCACTACAAGTGTTCGGTGATAGTGAACTAATTTTTTACTAGGTAAGATTAAGAAACACAACCAAAAACAACTTTTTGAGATCTTACAAACATGGGTTTGGGACCTGTTTGAAGATTTTATCACTTTAAACACTCAATTGATATCGAGAGAGCAAAATAAGGATGTTCATCGCATGGCCTCAGTGGGTTCTCAATATAATCTACCTAAATAGATTAATAAGGGAAACATTTAGCATGTAAATTTGATAGTGAGACCATCCATCCCTAACAATGCAACCAACTTGGCAAGTTCTTGACAATGATGAATAGATTATTAACATTTTATGAGATGAGGCTGAATGCTCTGATAAAAATCAATCAAGGCTCCAAGAATAGTATGGGGAGAAAATAATTTAGTTGAAGACTAATAATTTTCCCATGGGTCTTGTTACTTTAAAAACTATTTTGAACTTTGATGATCAGTTGAAGGGTGAGAAGAAAAATATCACAATCAAAGAGGAAGACTACGAGATAGTATACATCTTAGAAGGCAAGGTTTTGAAAATCATAAAGGTATGTAACACCTCTGAAAATAAAGATTTTATTAAATTATGTCAAAATTTTGATGATAAATTCGCTTGGAGTTATAAAGATATAAGGGGTTTTGACCCTAGCCTAGTCTAACATACAATAGAGATTGACCCAAATATGAATCCTGTTAGACCAAAATAGGGGCCACTAAACCCAAAAATAGAGCCTTTAATGAGAAGTGACTTATCCAAGTTGATAGAATCCAACATTTTTTTCCCCATTAATCACTCATCCTGGGTTGTTAACTTGGTCCCTATTAGGAAAAAGAATGGTGAAATCAGGGTTTGTGTAGATTTTTGAGAACTAAACAAAGAATCCTTGAAGGATCATTATCCCCTTCCACCCATAGAGAAAATCCTTCAAACAGTAGCTAGAGATAAGAGGTTCTCCCTTCTAGATGGTTATTTTAGATATAACCAAATCTTAGTTCAAGAATATGACCAGTTCAAAACCATTTTCAGTACCAAATGAGGCACATACACCTACAAGAAGATGCCTTTCAATCTAACCAATGTTGGTGTTACCTTCTAAAGGATAATGGATATGGATTTCAAGGGCTTGATCAATGAAATGATCTTTATGTATCTAGATGACATCACATTTTATTCAAAATAGGTTGGTGACCACCTAGATCGCCTCAAGAAAGTTTTTGAAATGTGAAGAGAGTTTGGAGTTTCCTTCAATCCAAAGATGTGCATATTTTTAGTTTATGATGGAAACTATTGGGACATAGTCTCAAAATAATGCCTTGTAATAGATCTAAAGAGGGTAAGTATTATCTCTTCACTAACACTTCCAAACCACAAAAAGGGGTTACAAATTTTCCTAGGGAAAATCAACTTCATAAGGAGGTTCATTCCAAATTTTTCCACCATGGCCAAACCCTTTACTAATATGCTTAAAAAAGGGGTCAATTTCATCTCGACAAGGGAAGGACAAGATAGCTTTGAAGCCATTAAATAGGTTATTTCTCAAGTTATGACCCTTGTAAATCCCAACTATGAGAATGACTTCATTCTCTATGCTTTTAGATGGGAAGGTAATGTATCAGCTATTCTAACCCAACAGGACAAAGATCAGTTGAAACAATCCATAGCCTGTTTTAGTCAATCCTTAAAATATTATGAGGAAAGGTTTAGTTTTATTGAGAAGCAAGTGTATGTAGTAATAAAATCTCTTAAAAAGTTTAGACACATGCTCTCAAACAACAAGATTCATCTGCTCATTAGTCACCAGAGCATAAATGAGTTCCTTCTAAGCCAAGAAATAAATGAAAAAAGAGTGAGATAGATCATGAAAGTCATGAAATATGACGTGATCATTTAAATAACTAAGCTCGTAAGAGGAAAAGGCTTATGTGAGCAGCTTGCTTCTGACATTAAGGTTGATGATGTAATATACATTCAATAGGCATTTCAACCAACAAATCCTCATCTACTCAATTGATGGATCAATGACATAACTACCTTCCTGCAAATTGGTGAATACTTACATGAGCTCTAGTAGTAAAAAAAAGTACTTTAGGATCTAATCTATTATTTATGATGTTATTGATGGGATCTTAATTTTGAAAGATATTAATGGAGTTATGTTAAGGTGCATTAAGCATGATCAAATCTCTAAAGTACTTGAAGAGTTTCATGATGGCTCATCAGGTGGCCATTTTTTTGTAAGAACCACTGCCATCAAAATAATGAGGGCAAGCTACTATTGGCCTGACCTATTCAAAGATGTGCATAGATGGGTGCAAAATTGTGATAAATGTGCCTACTTTTCAGGTAAACAATGATTAACAGCTCTTCCTCTCCTACTAATCCAAGCTGATCAACCATTTGCTTAGTGGGGATTGGATTTTATTAGCATGATCAATTTGCCATCAAGTGTTGACCACAAATGGGTCCTTACAGTGACTGATTATTTTACTAGATGGACTAAATTAGTTGCATTTAAATATGTCATGGAAGCATCTATCTTGTAATTCATGAACAACATTGTCACTAGATTCAGTATCCCTTACACCATTATCTCAAAAAATGCCAAAGCTTTTGTGGGCACTGAGGTGAGTGAATGGGTAGTGAAACATAATGTCTATTTAAACACCTCATTTAATTATTAACTTCAAGGTAATGGATTCATGAAATCTTCAAATAAAAATCTTTTAAGGATTATTAAAAGAATAATGGAAGATAATGAGAGGACCTAGCACATTAAGTTGAAGTCAGCACTTTGGGCTGATAGGATCACTCCAAAAAGAGATATTAACAATTCTCCATTTTTTTTGGTCTATGGAAAGGAAGTTAAGATTTCATTGTCAATAGAGTTACGATCTTTATAACTAAATCAATAGTTGGAATTAATAGAAAATGATGTGATGAATATGCAATTGTCATAACTCATAGAGTTGGAAGAGGTCAAGAACTAGTCATTGCAAGTTCTGGAAGAAGGTCAGGCTTCAGAAGAGAGAACTTTTGATAAGAAATAATTTGATAGGATATTTACTGAAGGAGACATGGTTATGAAATGGGATGCTAAAAGGGTTAATCCAGACAAGCATATAAAATTTGATGCAATATGGAGTGGTCCATACATTATAACCCAGTGCAAAGGAACCAATACATTCCAGTTTTCCAAGCTTGATGGATCAAAGATTCTCATCCTAATCAATGGATATACCTTAAATCATGCTTCTAAGGTTGTAATTATTTACAAAACCTTATACATATTAGGATTAGTTGGTTTGCTGCAAATAAGTGCTTTCGCACACCCTGAAACTCATTAAGAGTTTTGCTTACTTAGTTTATTTCATTTTTGTTTTCCCTATTTTATTTCTTGTTTAGGACAGTTCCGAATTCTATTTATTCTCCAAATAGGATGTGATAAACTTCAAATGACTCCATGCCCAATGAACTACAAGGCTACTAGAAAAAAAATTGATTAGCAGGCAATCACCCCATAAAGGTTGCCAAAAATGTTGATATTTTTGTGCCAAAAAACTCAAAACATATTGGGCCTTAGAGGAGACCTATAATTGTTTTTGACAAAAGCTTTAAAATTGCCTAAATACCCTTTTCAGAGACCCAAAAGAAAATTAAAAATTTATGCGCACCTTGAAACTTTGCAAAGTTGTAAAGTGCACCTAAACCTCTATTTTCCTACTTACTAAGTCCCTAGCAGGAATCAGAACTTGCATTACACTTTGTAAATTTGTAAAGTTGTAAAGTGTAATCCGTACTCCACTTTCTTCTTTTCATTTAAGACCAAGCTGAAATCAGAATTCTCACTACACTATGCAACTTTAAAAATTTGCAAAGTATAATCCAAACTCTGCTCCCCACTTTCTAAAGCATCTCTAAATACCAAGGCAAGTAGAAAATCGAAAATCATAAATATATTATAAAGTTGAAAACTTGTAAAATGACTCTAGAAACCTACTTTTCTACCTATTTACTCATCTACCATCATTGTTCATGTGCTTGGAATTTATTACGAGTTTTAGTATACAACTTATTTTTTTACGTCATTTTTAACATTGTAAACCAGAGTCATTTACCTCCAAGTCATATTGCAAACCAGAGATCGAAGCCAAGAAATGCCATGACCTAAACCAAACTTCCTTTATTGAGTAATGAAAACACCAGATATATAATTTTAGAACCGTACACATATATCCCTAGTATTCTCCTAGGTCACTTGAATTTTGCTTCAATCCACACCATTGTTCTTTCCTGTAAAGCTTATGGTTTCTTGCCATAATTAGGGTTTTCTCATAAATTGTCAAAAGCATTGTTGTTGACCTTATATTAATTGTAATTTCCTATTTTTTCACTCACGTGTTAAACATTTTACTACAACTTGTCTAGATTGTTGTAATTTATTTAGATTTTTTCAAAAAATCTAGGGTTTTCATTGATTCTATTAAACTCAAGAATATTCCCAAAGAAACACTTAAACTCCTCACTGATATCTAGGTGGATATCCCTTGTTTTATCCAATTGATTTTCCCATCAAAGATTCAGCTTGTAAATACAAACCATAACCCCATTGGACCTTTTGGTCAGAATTTACAAGTATAATTACAAATTAAAACACCATCGACTCTGTGTCAGATTTCAAAGTTGCTATTGCATATCATTTTCCTGCTGGAAAAATACCGTTGCATAAGCATAATGAAAATCTACCAAGTTGAAAGTAAAAATCTTACGTGCAATTGCAATCCCAAAACCTGACCAGGTCTATAGTTGGTTTCCCTTATACATTTACCCAATGCAAACATCTGGAAAAGAGATGAAGTTCAAGTCAAAGGGAACTAGTGTCCCTTCCAACTTGGATTCATATGTCATTGAGATAACTGAGACTAACCTAGGCCACATAGACCTAGCTAATTTTTGTATTAGGTTCAATGCAGAGTTTAAGAATGTTTAGATTTAGAGCATTTATGATAGTGGTTTACCTCAAGTTATAGCCTTCCTATTTTTAGAGTAATTCCCTAAGCTTATGCTCACTATGGCTAAGCATTATGATGTAGAAAAGAGAGAACTAGTGAATGATAAAGGGGAGAAGATTCTAAGACTAGATCTGGATTTTATTGATATTGTGTTCTTAATCTTAGAGTTTGAAAGTTACATAGATGTTACCCCTAACTCCTCCAAAAATTTCTATCAGGACAACAACTCAGCTTGTACACATATTTTAAATAAATAGTGGTTAAAGACCCCTAAATATTCAACCACAAGAATGCCTAAGAAACTTGGCCAGGATAAACTTCAAAGATGAGGTAGGAGATATCATTATACTCTTAGATAGAGTTAAAGGAAGCCTAAATGCAAGAACTACCATGATTAGATGCACCGGTATATCTGGGTAATCCAATAGAACAAACAATACATTCATTGGGATAAATTGATCAATGAATCCATTCATTAACATTTTATGGAGGTTCAAACTATTGACAAATTCTAAATGACCTCCTACCTTGTCTATGCTTTATCAAGAGGGAGGGCATTCCTGGGATTAAACATAGTGCCAGATTAGATTAATAAAGTTTATAACCACTATCATGATCTCACTTTTGAGGGGAGTAAATTACAATTCAAGAGAGTTAATGATGCTTTTATCTATTGCATCATAATCATGTTTGAACAATAACTATGGAGGACAAGGTTTTTTAATGCTTCAACTACAAAAATTACAAATTGGGGATCATACTTTATCTAGTTCCCCACATATTCCTACATCAGAGTCGGTAGTTTTAGTGGGTGTCTTGACACCCTTCCCAGGTATATCAGTGACAAGTGGACCATAATGGAACTTATAAGACAATTAGTGAAAACCAACAAGTTTTTATCAAGCATGCACAAAACAGCCATATGTTGAGAAGTGTTGTCATTTATGTCATTTGATGTCAAGGTTGATGTCATTGATGTCAAGGAACATCTCGTGAAGATACATTGGTGAGTGGTCTATGAGATATGAGTCATGTGACAAGAGATAATTTTAAGTTAACCTAATGTCTCTCTATTGAGAGATAATTTTAAGGAAACCTAATGATTCTTTTGATGTTGATGTCAAGGTTCAGGACAAGGAAAACATGTTTGAGTACTAGTTCTTGAGTACAAAATGTCTTGAGAAGCCTAGTCTAGACTCTGTGAGAAGGTGCCCATAATGAAGATTGGTGAATTAAGTAATCACAATATTATTAGAATTTTTTTGGCACTGTGTGATCATACAAAATAAGTGAATATACTTTCAGAAGTGTTTCAAGGTCAGTTATAAAGTTTCAAGTGCTTGAGAAGCCTAGTCATAACATGAAGAAACCTTGTGAGACAGTTTGAGCATGGTGGATTGGTGAGATGGATGCACAAAGGCATAAGAGGTTGTATGAGGTTATTTTATCATGAATATGAGACACTAGAGCACTTAAGATAGTTTCAATGTGAGCCTACATGAGTAATACCTTAAGTCTAAGTTTGTAACAAGACTAGTTTTAAACCCTACCTAACCTAATGAGGTGTCACAAGGTATTGTCAAGGCATATAAAGGATGTAAAATTGTATTTAATCATGATATATGTTGATTTATCATGTAATTGAGGTGGATGGCACATCTAAATAGGCATGAAGGTAAGTTTTAAGGCCTAATGTGGTTTGCAGGTCAAGGTCCAAGCAAACAAAGAGAGAGAGTATGGCCTAATGGGTATCAAGATAATTTTCCAAGGAAAGTGTGAGTATTTTATCATGGATAGAGATATTATAGGTTTTTTCAACCGTGTTCATAATGTTTGAGGTCATGGTTTGAAAAATAAGCCATGAAAAGTGGTGTTGAGGTCTCTCGAGTGCACAGAATGAAGGGTTATCAACCCGAGAAGGAATTTCAAGTGTTCATTGACATGTGTAACCTATACATGATAACCTAATATATTCATGGAATATGGGGAAGTTTCCCTAGATCAAATTTTCAAGCATTATTTTCTATAATGAGGGGCTAAGATTTATGAATGATTGTTAAGATTGGAAGATGGTTTAAACACTCAAAAAACCCTAATAGCGACCTGATATGAAAGATCTTGTTCTAAAGTATAAAAATAGATTGGTATGGATATTTAATTGATTATAGGTTATATTAAACTCTCCTAGGCACCTTCATGTGTGATTGGTTTGTCAAGTGACCGGACCCTACAAAAAAGGCCTTATTTCTTAGAGATTTGATGTAGCAGTCAGAGATGACCAAGTCAAATTTGCTAAATAGATGGAGGAAAAATATTAATAATTTTATTTGACATTCATGGTGTTTTATAATCAGGTTTTATCCCTTATATCTGATAAATCAGTCATCTAAGACAACATATCACTAATAGGCCTAATGATGCAAATAATGAGAAACCCAAGCAGAAGTGAGAAGGTGATTAGGAATATGTTATCATGGATTAGGGATGAATAAAAATGTATGGAGATTTTTTTAAATGATTTTAATAAATGTTCATTTTTTATATAATTTTTTTTAGTCAATGAATATGATGAAAATGTTGCTCATTAGTTGACTTGTTCAGTGAAGATGAGACAGTGAAGGTGTAAGGTTGTGAGATTGGTCTGCAAGACTAATATTAGCATTTGACTATGTTATATTTGTATCTAATAATTATATAATGATCTCATAAGATCTTCAAAATTCATTTTAAGTCTCTAAAAGTGGTCATACATTTGTTGAAGGTCAAAATCACCATGACTAGTCTTCAAGAAAAATTGTTAGTTTTGGGTAAGCAAGTTACAATGATAAGTTTGAGGCTCTATGCCCTGAGTTGAAGTTTATAATGCACATTATATTTTTATTTGGTACATGTATGTTATATCCATTCTTTTTATAAGGTTTGAGAGTTAGTGAAAATGATTTAAATGTTGAAGCCAAAAGGGGTTGATTGGTTCAAGTTTGACTGTGTGTACTGAAGACAACAAATTGGTCTAGAAGACCAATAGTTATCATTCGATATTATGATATTTTTGTTGGAGGTTGTTATCACAATGTTTTAGGATCATATTAATTCATTTTAATTACTTTATTGTGTTCTTTTGGGTGTCAAATTTTCAAGTTTCCATGATTGTGTTTTGAGACTAGTTGGAAGTTTTGAGTGGGCTATTTGCAAAGAAGGGTTTGAGTCCTTTTGCCCTAAATTTTTAATCCTAATGCACATAGTGATGACCCTAAGGTCATTCATATTATTTATGTTTTATGTTTTCATTTTTTTTTGTAAAAATTGTGTTTATGCTTCAGTTATTCAGGATAGACTTTCTAGGTATGCACAAGCTTAATTGTGAAAATATTATTGATGGTGTGCTTCAAGTGGTGGTTGAAGCTAAAAAGTGTTATGAAGCCCATATGAGATTATAATGGGTATATGTAAGTTTAATATGATATTTTCCTATCATGTGAAGTGTTTTAAAGTGATCCAAAGAAGGCAAAGTGCAATGTGTCCTAAATAGACCTAATAAGATTAGGTCTCAATGAGACCTAAAGATGAGCTCAGGCCTAATTAAGGTAGGTCAGACCTAAAGGGATTCAAAGCACATTTTATCCATGTCTATGAGATTTAATAAGATCCATTTCATCTCTGATCTAAGAGGGTAAGGATGTTTGGCTGACTAAGAAGGATATGAATAAGAGACTTGTATAAATAATAGGTAATTTTAGGCCTATTGGAGTGTTGAGTAAAAGCAAATAGAATAACATATTACAGATCAAAATAAGGTATTTTAGACCATCATATGAGTGTATAATATCTATGATGAAGGTTTGACAGAGGTTATGTGCATGAAAATCAAGGTTATATGACCTAATCAAGTCAAGAAGAGGACTAGTTGAGTGAAGAAGCTTACAAGGCAGTTTGAGAGGGATAGAAGAGAGAGAAGAGATGAAAAAGGAGATCATCATCTATTGTATGAGAAAAAATTATTCTAAATGTGATCATGGGTTTTAGGTGGTTGATTTGGTGCTGAGTCATATAAGGGGTTAGTGCCTCCTTGCAAATGGGTGCTTGTTAAAGCCTACCTGAGTTGGAGTTTAGCTAGCTGGGGTTGGTGCTCCATGTGAAGTTGGTGCTCCATGTGAAGTTGGTGATTCACTAAAATTTGTGTTTGTATTATAGGAATATAGAAAGTTTTCATATATCAGTGGGTTTTCTTCCCCTTGAGGTTTTTTCATGTATGTGATGTGTTATTGTGTTTCATGTTCTTGTGGATTGGTGTTTATGCTTGCTAGAACTATATATTTGTTTGATTAGTTCATGATTACTTGAGTGAACTTGATAAGTGTTTGAAGATTGATTCACCCCCCTTCTCAGTCATTTTGCTTCCAACATTTGGTATTAGAGCCTAATCCTTTGAATCAAGTATAACTATAATAGAGATCCTAGAAGCAAATATGGCTAGTTAGCAAGCTCAAGGTGGTTTGTCTACCAATAAGGATCTATTTTTTAATGGATCTAATTATGCCTTTTAAAAAATTAGGATTAATATATATTTGATATCTCAAGGTCATGATATTTAGTAGTCAATTGTGGATGGCTATAGTGCTCCTCTGATTCCACCAACTGATGCAACAGGTAAAAAATCTAGTGAAAATAAATCTAAGGTAATGAATGCCATTATTTGTGGCCTATCAGAGGCAAATCCTGTGAAGGTGATGCAATGTGCATCAGACAAATAGATATGGGACAAATTGAATACCATATATTAATAAGACACCAAGGTGAATATGGCTAGGTTGCAAACCCACCAAAGATAGTTTGAAAGTCTGAATATGAAACCATTGCATCCTACTTATTAAAGGTTGATGAAGTTATCAATGTCATTAGAGGATCAGGAGAAGAGGGGAAAGAATCTACATTTTTTCAAAAGGTGTTGAGATCACTAACTCTTAATCTTGACACTAAGGTATTTGTAGTGGAAGAGATGCAAGATTTGGACAAGCTTGAAATGGATGGGCTTCTTGGCATTTTGACTACCTATGATATGAGAATTAATGAAGGAAGACCTCCCAAGAAGGAAGCAGCTTTTAAGGTTGAGAATAAGTTAAAAATAAAGAAGGTCAAAGATTAAGAATGTTCAAATGTTGATGATGATCAATTGATAGCCATGTTTGGAAAAAAATGGAGTTTTGGCTCGAGTATGTACAAGGGTAAGTTACCCTTCAAATGTTTCAATTATGGCAAGAGGACACTTTGAAACTAAGTGTCCTAGAAAGGGTAAGACTGAGCATGATGAAGAACATGATGAACATAATGAAGATGAAAATAAGATCTACTAGCCTGATAAGAACAAGAGAGATTTTAGGAGGTATGAAGGTAGGAAAGGATCTTTCAAAAACAAGAAAAGTTTCTATACCGAAGAAGACAACTCATCTAATATAAGTGACTCAAGTGTATCTAATAGTGATGATGGCATTAATGAACTTGAACATGATAATAATGAAACCTTATCCATGGCCATAAAATCAAAAAATGAGGGTTGCTCAAATGGAAAATGCCTAATGGTTGATGTAGAATTAGATGAAAAAGAAGCTGAATTAAATATTGAGATAGAATTGGTGAGTGCCCTAGAGGAGTTAAAGTTCCAAAGAATAAAGAATCACAAACTAAGATAATTAGTTAAGGTTCATGAGGAGCATATTGTCTTATTTGAGGAAAGACTGAGTAACACTTCCAAGGAGTATGATAAGATCATCAATCAAATTGAAGCACAAATGGAGATTATCAATGACAACTTAAAGGTTAAAAGGAAGAATACACCAGGTATAAAACTAAAGTGGAATCCTTGAGAGCTGAGTTGGATCAAACATCTAGTATAGTGAAGACCTTTGTGAAGTTTGAAAAGAGCACTGAGGTTCTAGATGACATCTTGAGTAGTCATAAGTCTGCAAGTGATAAGATAGGTCTTAGTTTCAAAGAAGACCAAAAGGAGGCAACTCAAGTCAAGGAGAAGGCTATTGGATACAAGAAGATAAACATGAAAATACCTATCAGATAGCCTAATGTTATGAGGTATGCTAGTCCATTCAATGGTTACTATTTTGTATGTAGTCAGTTTGGTCATAGAGCAAGAGAGTGTAGAAGACCCTCCAAGAATGAATACTCATGGGACTATGAAAGGAGTCACATTTCACATCAGTCAAGTGATGTGTATGAGGTTATTTTCTATAGGTTTCATAATGTGAGACACATTGGAATATTATTCCCTAATAGAGTTAGAAGGTCATCAAGTCAAAACAAGAGGTTTGAATCCCCTAGAGTGTAAGAGAGAAGGCAAATGAATGTATGAAAACCAAAGATAGTAAAGATGAGCCATGATCAGTTTACAAGCTCAAGTGGAATATTTGTTGTGATAGATATGAAATCAAGTTAGGAATGTATGTTGTTAACTCACATTGATGATCAAATGGTTGATGAAGAGGTCAATCATATATTACCAATCAAACCTAAAAAGATACTAAAGGATATTCAATATTGTGAAAACATGGAGATCTAGGAATATCCTAAACTTGAGTTGTTTTAGTGCCTTATGAAAAGGGGTGACTCTAGTATGCTTCATGGAGACACACTTCAAGTTAGCATAAGTATGGTAGATGATTGGTTTGAGGGGGAGCTATTTAGGTTATTGACTAAGCTTGATATATGTTGAGAAGTGGTATTGTAATCTAAGTTCATTTTAAGGAGGTATGCATGGAGTAAGGGTGAGAATGTTACCTTAATGATTCATATTTTGAGTATTGAACTTTTATTGTAAAGAAGGTATTATTTAAAATGACATTTATGGAAGGCCTTTGTCATTAATGTCAAAAGGGGAGAAAGTTCAAGAAGGGAGATTGGGGAAGATGTGAGTGATCAGTGATCAGATTGAAGAATGTTTACCATCAATGAAAAATGGGGAGTTTTTTGAGAATATTTGTCATTGATTTCAAGGTTGATGTCTTTGATGTCAAGGTACATCTAGTGAAGATGCATTGGTGAGTGGTCCGTGAGATATGAGCCATGTGACAAGATAGAATTTTAAGGAAACCTAATGTCTCTTTGTTGAGAGATAATTTGAAGGCAACCTAATTATTCTTTTGAGGTTGATGTTAAGGTTTAGGATAAGGAAAGCATGTTTGAGGACTAGTTCTTGAGTACAAGGTGTCTTGAGAAGCCTAGTCTAGATTCTGTGAGGTGTGCATAACGAAGCTTGGTGAAGTAAGTAAGCACAATATTGTGATAGGTTGTTTGGCACTATGCGATCATGAAAAATAACTGAATATACTTTCATAAGTGTTTCAAGGCCAGTTATCAAGTTTCAAGTGCTTGAGAAGCCTAGTCATAACACTAGTCATAACATGAAGAGACCTTATGAGATAGTTTGAGCATGGTGGCTTGGTGATATAGATGTAGAGAGGAATAAGAGGCTATATGAGGTTATTTGAGCATGCATATGAGACACTGGATCACTCAGGAGAGTTTTAAGGTGAGCTTACAAGTGTAAGAACTTAAGTTTAAGTCTGTAACAAGACTAGTTCTAGACCCTACCTGACCTAATAAGGTGTCATGAGGTATTGTCAAGGCATATTAAGGATGTAAAATAGTATTTAAGCATGAGAGAGGTTGATTTATAATGAAAGTGAGGTAGATATCACATGAAAATAGGTATGAATGTAAGTTTCAAGGCCTAATGTGGTTTGCAAGTCAAGGTCCAAGCAAGCGAAAAGAGAGTATGGCCTAATGGGGTATCAAGATCAGTTTTAAAGTCAAGTGTGATTATTTGAGTATGTAAAGAGGTATGATATGTTGTTTTAAGGATGTTCACAAGTTTTGAGGTCATGGTTTGCAAAATAAGGCATGAAAAGTGATGTTGATGTCTCTTGAGTGTGTATAATGAAGGGTTCTCAACTTGATAAGGACTTTCAAGTGTTCATTAGCATGTGTAACCTCTGCATGAGAACCTAATATATTCATGGTAAATTGGTAAGGGTCATATCTCAAATTTCAAATCATTAGTATCTCGAATGAGGGGCTAATCTTAATGAATGATCGTTAAGATTGGAAGATGGTTTAAACACTCAAAGAACCCTAATAGTGACCCGATATGAAAGATATTATTCTAAAGTGATCAAAATAGATTGGTATGGATATTTAAGTGATTAAAGGTTGTATTAAACTATCCCAGGCATCTCCAGTTGTGATTATTTTATCAAGAAGTGAGTGGACCCTACAGGAAAGGCCTTGCTTCTTTGAGATTTGATGTGGCAGTCAGAGTTGACCAAGTTAGAGTCGATAAATAGATGGAGGATCAAGTTTGAGACTTATATTTGATGTCCATGGTGGTTTATGATAATGTTCTAATAAGACAAGATTACTTTATAACCACTCCTACTTGGTTAGAATAATCAGTGTCCAATAAGAGGAAATAGATGATATCTTCTAAGACCCTAGATTTTGGTCTATTGGAAGCATCCAAATGACCAAAGGGAGGTCCCAAGACCATTTAAAAAATATCATATGATGCAATAGGGGGAAATTATTTAGAGATAGTATTTTCCCCACCTGACAAACAAAAAGAAGATTTAGTGGTGGAGGATTATTAGCTATCCAAGGTATACCTTGGTCATCCAATAAGAGAGGGACTGAAATATGACATCTAGACAAACATAAGTTCTATCTTTGAGAAAATGGACAATGACAAGTTTACTAAAGATGAACTAAAAAACAAGGTATAAAAATTGACAAATACATTAAGGAAATTCATAGACCCAACAAATCCACTTGAATCAATGCAGCCAACTCAATCTCCCTCAATTCCCTGATAAGAAACATTTGGTGTAATGATAAAGATTGGTACAATGGGCATAGCTACAAAAGACTGGGCTAAAGAACTGGTCACCAAAGGGAATGGGGTGATAGGCTTGGCCATGGATTATTACAAGACATACAAGGATGACCTTACATCTCTGAAGTCAGAGATAAAAAAATATGAGGAAGAAGTTGAATGGATAAAGCTCTACTTCCCCAAGTTGCAGGCTATAGATCAAATAGAGAATGACACCCTCATGTCTGAGAAGATATTAAAAAATACTTTGTAGCATGATAAAATAGAAAGGGAAACCAAATTTAGAATCAAAATACTTAGTGAAATAATTGATAAGGCCAAGAGCACAAGTGACAAGACCACATATGTAATTTATGACATTGAAGATTCAAGTTGTAAATTATCATGTGAGGCAACAGATTACAAATATAAACCTCTTCCTATTTAGGTTGTCCAGGATAAATTCAAAGAGGCGATTAAGAAGGAGTTAACACATGACACAACCTTTGATTTGGATTCCATCCATTGATTTATCAATTACCACAATACACTTGATCAAATGGGTGAGGATATCGAAGTCTGTAGAGCCTCTTCTAGAAAACTATCTCGGGTAACGGTAAAATGTGACATCAACAATCTTTACACAATTGTTCTTGATGAGGAGTGCCTATAAGAAATATTTAGCAACTTCAATGCTTACATCAAGAATATATAAGTGAAAAAGGATAAGGAATCCTTTGATGTCACTTTCATTAATTTTATCAATTATTTGAGAAGAATGCATTCTGTAAAATACAAGTTTTGTAAGCTACATTGTAAAGTTACAAGTTATAAATTACAACTATCATTTTGACAGCTGTTAGCTTTTAGTTGAAAAAGTGCAACTTATGTTTTACACTTTTATTTTTTTCAACTTGAATGACTTAAAAGTTGTAAAAGTTCACATTGTAATTTGTACATCCATTTTTGTCATGTGACTTATAAGTTGTAAAAGTCTCAACTGCAAATTACAAGCTAGGTTTTGTAAGTTGTGTTTTAAAATATCTAAATATTGAAAAACACATTCAATTTCATTAAAAGACTGACCAAGTCATGAAGTTCATTTTGGCACCTCATTTCTTGGTGAGAGATTTCTTCAATGGAACTCAAGGAGAGAAGGTTCGATTGGAAGACTCCAACAACATTTTCTCCTTTTTCAACACTTGGAGAAGCAACCAACTATTGTAGAGTCCTCTTCTTCCTTCTAATCTACCAAAGACATCTATTCAAGTTGAGATGATGACATTTGTAAGGGTACTCCCTAATTTTTTGCTCCAAGACTAAGTGTAAAAGTTTTTGACTTCTCTCTCAAAGGATTAAGTTTTTGATATAAATATGGGTTTCCTATGTAGCCCATGGATCTTTTTGCTAATAGATAATTTTTTACTGCTTTTGAGAAACTTATCTACATGTTGTAGCCTAGAAAATATTAATATACTAAAGTTTTGCCTTCCTTATCTTGTGTTATCCTTATGTATGTACATCTTCTTGTTACATTTGTGAATGATTTAGGTCGTATTTCAGTAGTATAGAATTATTTATGGTATTTATTTGGCCCCTTTTGAAATCTTGTTGACAAGAAATCAAGAACTTTGTTCTTTATTTGATAAAATGGCCAATATTACCTTTGATGTTATAATTGTGTAAGATTGTACTTCAAGAAATTTTAGTATATTATTGTTTAAATTATGTTCAATCAAAGCAAGAAATAACTTCCACTAAAACCCTTTGGTGCATCACCATTTAAAGTTATAAATTTCCTTCTAAACTCTTTTCCTTATAAGTTAAAACTCCTAGTTATGAGCAAAATCACTAACAAGCTACAGTTAAAAGTGAATTGGTCATGTATTAGTTGCACTAAGCTCAGTGAAAGGAATCCAACCTTCTCTGAAGGTTCACCTCAATTTTCCAAGGTCCCACATCTTGGAGGTGATCCCATTATGTCATTAGATTTCTATGTACTACAACTCATACAACACATAGTTGGTGCATAATCTAATTGATAACACAACTCATCATGGAGTGTGTAGTAATATAAAATGTCTAAATTGGTAATTTGAGTGTGGCTTGTGACACTTAATCTATAGGTCCTTCTTGCATGCTCTTGTGACCCTTCTAGACACCTTTTTACTCATTATCAATCAGTTGTAGACTTCTCAACCCTAATTCCAAATCAACCAGGCACTATTTCCTAGGCCAATTTGATCCCCTCAAGTCACAAGCCTATAGGACATGAGTGCCATACCTAGACTATAGCACCAAACCCTAAGATGTCCCATTTTTTACGCTCTTATCCAATCACACTTTGAGCCCAAATGGTTAATTTCATCTTATTCCTATCCTTCATCATGTCAGCCTAACATGAATACATTTAACCCATGACCAATAGTTCTCTATAAAATCCCATTCAAGGTTCATTTAAAAAGAGAGGTGACAAATATTACAATGTAAGCAAGAGTACAAATAAACCACTAAGACAAAGTTTCCTCTTCTCTGCATACAGTCACCCAACATAGTTGCAAACATATTCAAACTCTCACACCAATCCCTAGCCACCTCAAGCACTCTCAATTTAGCATTTTTGCATTTGCATTAAACTATTGCACAAAACATATCAAGTAGAAGAACTATATATGGTTTGATCCTTCTTCAGAGTATTAGTATGTAGACAACGTTCCCACATAAGGGGTGTGGATCACACGTTCAATGCATCTTACACACATTAACCCCCCTTTTTTAAGTGATTCAAATCTCATTTATCAAGCATAATGGAGATTTAGTGTTTGAAGATTAAAACAACTCTACAGTAAGCTCCATCAATATTCAACACTCAAAATTTAATAGGCAGACTCATACAAGAACAATGCAAAAAACCTAGAAAAATTAGGTCTCTGTGAATCATTTAGACAATAGTGACAGAAGAAGACAATAATGTCAGACCCCAAAGTGTCCTATTTTCGGTGGTCCCATCCTTTCACCAAATAAAAACCAGATTCTGATTTGCAACACTATCCCAATTCTACACAACTAGTTTCAGACCCTACAACAACCATTTCAGCTTATTTTAAGCTAATTTATATTTCTCCTAATTTATTATTATTTTTAGAAAGGTAAAAAAAAAGATAAATAAATTATACAAATTAGGATTGTGATTATTGCAATATTATTTACTAATTTATTAATCCAGGCCCTTGACTAAAATAAGAATAAAACTCCATTATTCTGAAATAAGTTAAATCATTTGGTGAACCCAACTTACTCCGTTTGCACATAAAACCCCTAGAAACCCTAAGAAAAATTCCTTGCTAATTTTTTCCAATATTTTTTCTAATTTTTCCTGCATATTTAAATTAAAAAATCACGTTTAATTATTAAAATTTACCTTAGTAATTTTAAAAATAATTTCTTTCAAACCCTAGTTGAATTTACTAGGTCCTTTTGTTTTTGAGGTATCACCTTACAAAAATTTACATCTAATTACAAATGGATCTTACTCCTTTCAAAATATTTCTTGAAAATAATAAGGCATTCATACTTGGTCCTATCATATATATGAATGATGAAGTTTACTATATGTTAATGCAAAGCTTCATTCTTTCCTTTTCATGCTTACTTATCATAATATGGGATGATATTAATAAAATTACTGCTACACATGTTAAGATCCCTTTCCTTCAAAACAATGTTTACTTTTCTTAAATACAAAGTTTCATTACATACTTTCTCTCTCTCATGTGAAATAATTTTCAAGACTTTCTTGCTAAACATATTAGAAATGTCATATCACAAGTCAAAGTTTTTTATGTATTAGTATGCAATTCTATGCTCTTTATCCCTTGCTTGTTATCTCTCATGTGGAATAATTTTCAATACTTTCTTGCTAAACATATTAGAAATGTCATATCACAAGTCAGATTTTTTTATGCATTAGCGCACAATTCCATGTTCTCTATCCCTTATTGGCTATCTCTCATGTGGAATGCTTTTTATACAACATATAACTCCAATTTCATGAATTTCATTCCACATACATGATTTCTACCTAAATGTATATAACTCTTTGTCTACTTTTTAGTATTTCCATATCACTACTAGACATAAGCAAACACGGACGGTTATATCTATTCCTCTTCCCTTCAAAATTGGTACATTTAGCTCTTATCCCACACCTACTACTAGCTCTATGCCTATATTAGATCATGCAATACATGTTATCACCCAAGTTTATGAAGATAAGTAGGTGGATTACACCCATGGCTATAGCTTTGTCACTCGAGTTGGCACCCATTTCGATACAATTTTAGTTCTCAAGCTCCTTCAACGATTGGATGTTTATAAATATGTTATGTATGCAACCCTTTGTAATACTGAAATTCCTATTTCTTCTAAACCAACCTATGTTGCCTCTATTCTCAACACAATGCAATGGATAAAAGAGCATATTTCCTTTGAGAAAGAGGATTTACCCATGCGCCACATCATTGAACAACATCTACCTCTGTATATTCAATTAAGAATTAATGATGTAGGGTTAAAAAGAGTATTAGTTGATAATGGTTCAGGGCTCAACATTTGCAACATTTCATTTCTTAAACATCTTAATATACAACCTCAAGATCTAGACCATTCTGACATAAACATCAGAGGTTTTGAAAACATTCCAAGGAAATTCATGGGTCAAATAACACTCAATCTTACTTTGGGGCCTAAGACATTACCACTACTTGCCAAGTCATGCCAAATGACCTCAATTATAATTTATTACTTGGTCGGCCTTGGATTCATGATATGCATGCAGTCCCTTCTACACTCCATGTTTGTCTTAATCTACACATTCCCAATAGACAATGAACCTTTTAAATACTGCCAAGTTATCGAATTCCACAAAATTACATTTCACACTTTAATCTTGGCAATATACGTACACAACCCACTACTCATAGTGTACCCTCAGACCATGTAAGACATCGAAAAATTCCAAGTTTTGTAATAACACCAACACTAAATCACCAATTTACCTCCCCTTTTGCACTTAAATGTCTTAATAAGATGAGATATCATGGCAAAGGTCTTGGAAAGCATGAATAAGGAATCATCAACCCTATCGAGGTATCCACACAACATGGAAATTAAGAGTTGGGATATCAACTTACCCTTCTTCATGATAAACCTTCTTTCACTACTTCAAAGCAAATAAAGTTTTGTCCACCCATTACACCCGTAGACCATACAGTTAATCATACTTATACGTTATCATTGGTATATCTTGATCTTATCAATAATATAGTTTCACTAGATATGTTCACATTAGATGAATTTTCTAATGATGAATACCTCCTACAATTTATCAAAGCATATGAGGACCTCCCATCTTGCCATCATAAAAATAGATTTCCTCATCACAAAAATGCCCATGCTTACTTCAAAGAAAATTCAAATTCTCCCCAGGACATACTAATTGATTCAAATGATACTATTCCTACAACCCCATACACAGTAGATCATTCCATATTGTTTAATGAGGAAACAATTGATTTCAATTTTAGAACAAATCAAGATCCCCACATTGTCTTCTTAGTTGCTACCCTATGAAAGGAAGAGGATATAGATATTCATCAAACTTTAATAGATTTTCCAGAACTCTTTGTTTGGTCTTACTAAGATATGCCAAGAATTGATACATATATAACAGTCCATCAGATTCCCTTATACCCAGATGCTAAACTGATTAAGCAAAAAAATTGTAAAATGCATCCTAAGGTGGCTCTCTTAGTCAAAGACAAGATCCAATGCCTCTTATATGTTGGATTTATTCAACCAGTAGCACGCCCTAAATGGATTTCCAATGTAGTCCCCATGGTGAAACCCAATGGACAAATTTGATGTTGATCTGATTCTCGAGATTTAAATAAAGCATACCCAAAAGATGATTTCCCCTTGCCTAATATTGACATGATCGTAGATTCCATAGCCGGATATGAAATGTTATCATTTTTGGATGGCTCTAAAGGATACAACCAAATGAAAATTACTGAAGAAGATCAAGAGAAAATATATTTTACAACACCTTGGGGTACATTTTATTACATTGTCATGTCTTTTGGATTAAAAAAACTGGAGCCACATATCAACATACCATGACACATATATTTCATGACTTGATTCACCATACTATCAATGATATATTAGCTAAATCCAAACAAAGACAATGTCATTATATTGATTTATCATAGATCTTTCAATGACTCAGGCAATATAATGTTTGATTAAATCCAAAAAAATATGTGTTTGGAGTTACATCAAGCAAACTCTTAGGTTTCATTATTTCTCAGCGTGGCATAGCGGTTGACCCTAAGAAAGCTAAATCAATTATTGACATGCCACCACCCATGAACTTAAATCAACTTCGATCTTTACAAGGCAAGATCCAAGCAATCTACTATTTTATAGCTCAATTTGCTAATAAAATTTAATCATTCACTCGATTATTAAAGAAGGATACAAAGTTTGTCTAGGACCAAGCCTATCAAGAAAGCTTCAACATAATAAAGCAATAGCTTCTTAATCTACCTATTCTAGTACCACCTATACCTGATAGGCCTTTCCTACTATATATCTTGGCAACAGATCATGCATTAGGAGAAATCTTAACATAACACGATGATCAACATACTGAGTGAATAGTTTATTACATCAGTCGCACATTAGTTGATTATGAAAAAATTATTTCATGATATAAAAACCATGTCTAGCATTAGTTTTTGCCACATAAAAACTTTGACATTGCATGATCAATAATGAGACTCGGGTTATCATAAAAGTAGATCCTTTGAAGTTTCTAATGGAAAAACCACATCTCTATGGTCACATTGCAAAATGGGTAATGTTATTAACAAAGTTTGACTTAAAGATAGTTCTATAGAAATCAATAGAGGGCCAAATCATTACAGTCCATTTGGCAACTACACCACTCTTAGACACTAATCCTATTAGTGACACATTTAGAGATGATTTTACTACCTATTCTACTCATTCTAACACTTGGACCATGTTTTTAGATGGTTCTTGATGCGCATCCAATGCAGGGGTAGGCATTGTCTTTATTGACCCTTCTAGTCACACAGTTCCTATTAAATATCCATTAAGTTTCTCCTGCACCAATAACACCAAAGAATATGAAGCACTTATCTTAGGTCTATTTATTATCCAAACCCTTTAAATTAGATCTATTCAAGTCTTCGGTGATTCCTAACTTGTAGTCAATCAAGTCAATTATGTTATTTAGATAAAATAATAACATCTTATCCCATACCAGAACATGGTACAATGTTTATCATCATAGTTTGACTACTTTTCTATAAAAAATATACCAAGAAAAGACAACCAACATGTAGATGCAATGGCAAGTGTCGCATCCCTAATTCCTATCAACATCAATGATGATCAAGCTATTTTAATAATTAAATGATTACAATCACCATCAATATCTAATGTGAATTTGATTGCCCTTTCCATCTTAGCCACTACACATAGTTCCACAACTCTAAAGTGGTTCTCTGATATTTATAAATTTATAAACAAATCTATTACACCAGACACTTTTTCACAAAATGATAAATGCAATTTACATAAACAAGCTCTCTAATATATAATCTTTGGTAGAGATATTTTAAAATTATCCTTCGATGGACAATTGCTTCGATGTTTGACTTCAACAGAAGCCAAAATTTCTCTTACATAGATACACGATAGTGAGTGTGGTGGTCACTTTAGTGGAAAGGCCATGTCACACAAATTACTTTGATAAGGGTACTACTAGCCCACCATGGAAGATGAATGTTCATAATACGTAAAGTTATGGGATAAATGTCAATGACATAGTAACCTACAACATGCACCATCGCAATAATTACAACCTATTGTCTCTCTATGGCCATTTATGTTATAGGGATTTGATCTTAATGGAAATATTAACCCTGAATCTGTCGATGGGCATAAGTTCATCATCACATCTATAAAATACTTAATAAGTGGGTGGAAGTCATTCCACTTCAATCTACCGCAAGGGAGGACATTTGTAGCTTCCTCATGACTCACATTATTTCACACTTCGGTCTACCCACAACTATCATTTTTGATAATGGAACATCATTCAAGAATAAAATTGTCAAGAAATTTTGCACAAAATATAATATTAAACACACATTCTCCACTTTGTACTAACCATAAGGAAATGATCAAATAAAGGCTACCAATAAAACCATCAACAACATTTTGAGCAAAATAGTGACCAAATTTGGAGATGATTGGCACAATCAACTAGTCTTTGCATTATGGCCTTATTGCATAAGTTTTTGTATTCCCACAAGAGCCAGTCCTTATTCACTCATTTATGGTATAGAATTCATTTTACCATTGGAATTAGAAATCCCATCTCTCTGTGTTTCCCTCAAAGGTATCCTCACTGGTGACCAATATCACAAAAAGAGTCTACACTAGCTCAAGCAGTTAGACCATACACGCATTCAAGCAACTAAACATCTCAAAATCTACTAACAACATATACAACTCTCCTACAACAAATGAGTTCACACCAGAGAGTTTGAAGTTAATGATCTCATTCTCAAAGAACATCTTCACAATATTAATGCCAAAGAAGAAATCAAAGAAAAATTCAAACCAAATTGGTTAGGTCCATACCTCATTATTGAAAAGCTTAGTCTTAAAGTGTACCGTCTAGCCTCATTTGAAGGAACAAAACTCAAAAATCCAATGAATATTATGTATCTATGTAAATTTCATGTATAGTATTTCATTACACATTTTATTGTACATAGTTTCTTTTCAAATTCTTGTACATGATTTCTCAGATTTACTTGTACATAGTTTCTTTATGTTTTCTTGTACATATATTATAACATGTAAAAATAAAAAAACATTCAAATATGTCAAAATACAAAAACATTCAAATATATCAAAACACCAAAAACATTTCAACCATATGCATTATCCATGCTTTACATTTCTACTACCATGCTAGACTTACATTTTGTTGTTCTATGCTATTGTATGTTGATTTATCTACATTACCATGCTTCATTTGATCTTATTTGAGTATGTGCAATGACATACAAATCATTGATTGCTTCACTCTACCCATTGAGGTGGCATCCTACTTCTACATTCGAGACATACATCGACATATATACCCACTAGGGGAATCTTCTACTTGACTACACTATCCAAGTCATGTCATTCCTACACCACACACTCTAGTTATCATGTTGATGTATATTATTTACTAGCTTACACAGATTACTCTATCATCATTCACTAGTATATAGCACTTATGTATTTCTTAGCATCTACCTAGTCTTGTACTCCATGTTTTGCATACTTTCACTTCTTGCTTTGATTAGTTGGATGCGATAGTATTTCTTGTATTTACATGCTTTTGTTGGAAATATTATCATTGATGTCAAAGGTCTAGCATTATTGGTGATAAAGGCCCCATTGCATTTAATGATGTTTTTAATATTCATATATTGGCTAATTTTTGTTAATATTTATTTAATATTAATAAATATATTTTTGGTTGCATAAAGTCAAAAGAAGGGCCCATGGAGAAGTCAAAGAGTCACGAGGTAAAGAAAAAAGAAGAATGGGATGATTTTTCCCATGAAGATTCATCTTGAGGAATTCTAAGAGTCACCAAGTGAAGACAAAAGAGGAAGGTCACAATTTCTCATGAAGGGACACTTTGAGGAGTACGAAAAGTCACCAAGATAAAGACAAAAGAGGAAAGGATGATTTTGCTAGGAAGGGTCACCATATGACTTTTCAAATGCAAGGATACGAAGGGTCATGCAAGTTTGGTGCCATTTTCCATGAGGATTAAAGGGTCACAAAGGGTGAATGCCAAAGGCCATTTAGAAAGCTATAAATAAAGGCTTGAGAATCCATTTGTAATATGGAAGAAAGAGTATGATTTATAATTCTTATATCTAGCTTAGAAGAGCAAAGGAGAGAAAAGAAAGAGATATTATAATGTGATATCATTTGTTGAGAAAGTAACATTGATAGATAGTTGTGTGGTATACAGAAAAGGGGTTGGTGCTCATGAATAGTTGTTGTGTTGGTGCTTAGTAAATGGGTTGGTGCTCCTGCAAGTTGGTGCTTGCGAATATTGTAGTTTGAGTTGGTGCTCATTCATATACTTGAGATTGTTTTATGTGGTTTTTCCCACATTAGGTTTCCACATTAAATATGGTGTCTCTCTCTATCTTGTGTGGTGTTTATTATTTTAGTTTTATTGCATATCTTGAATGTATGGTTAAGTGTAATTTGATTAAGTGAAAGTTTATAAGATTTATGATATACTAATTCACCCCCCCTCTCAGTATATCCCATGCTAAACAACTTTCCTTTCTTGCTTTGATTAGCTAGATATGATTGCATTTCTTAGTCCCTATTTTGTCTCTTGTGTGTGCCTTAGGACATTTTCCAATGCCTTTTGCTTGTACTTTTCTATGTGCTTGTGACCCTCGTGTCAATCTTTCCTTATTTATAATTATATGTGTATGTGGCATTTGACCATGCCTTGTATGCTTGTTTTACCAATTTGAGTGATATGTGTCCATGTCCCTTATTTGATTGGCCCCTTAGACACTTTTTTATGCTTCTTACTTCTTTCCTTGCGTGCTTGTTGCTTATTTTGCTTCTCAATTGTTTGCAATGCCATGATCCACATCATGCATTATCTTGCTTGTTTGGATGCCATAAAGGACTCATGTTCCATCCCTCCTTAACAACTAACAACTAACATTTTTAGTTTCAATTTAGTATACTACACATGCTATTACATTGTTACATATATATAGGCATACCCCTATTGATCTAAAAATATCCAATAAAAACTATGTTATATCTTGAGACATATTTTTTATTATCATTGCTATATCATGTATTTTGTAGCATAACACACTTGCAAGGCTCTTTATTCTAAGGGAAGTCATTGCAAAGACTTCATTCCTACCCTCAAAATAGGGGTAACAAATAGGAGTTTTGTCATAGAGATCAAAGCCATCTACCAGTCAAAAAAATAGTTTTTAGAACACCCAGAACAACAACTAGAACCTAAACCAGGCAGAACAGACCAGAAATACAATGATGAATATAGAATACTAATAAAAAACAATAAAGGATAAGAGTGCCATAATAAGACTACATCACCGAATACCAAAGTGTCTTATTTTTGGTGCTCCCATTTGTTGGGTGAATATTTTGTCACCAGCTAACTGATGAGCAAAATAGGTGATTTCAACCATAGCATAAGGAGATTGGTCGGCCAAATGTGTAGGTTTACCACATCATAAGGGGGAAAATCTCTCCTCTCATCAAGGGGAGGCTCCCTATAAAATATGAGGGGCTAGATACTATATATATATGCAAAAAATAACATTCAGAGGTAGGACTACACCATCCATCTCTCTTATTTCAGAGATGATGTTCACAAACAAAGGAGAAATCCTGGTGAAAAAAATGAAGGCACTTCTCTTCTTTCAGAAGAAGTCTATAGCAAACAGTAAGAGTTCTTTCTGATAGGTAACTGATAAGTAAATGTAACAAGGGTGAAATAACTAGTAGAATGAGATGTAGCACAAAGTCTCCCCCTCAACTGCCAAAGAGTGAAATACGAAGGATAATGGAGGCATAAAGTCATCCCAAGATCCTTTACATAGAAATAGAAAAACAAACACACTAAAGACAATTGTGGTAGCACAAAGTCTCTCCACAATTAACTTTAGGACACCTTCTTGATTACTTCCACTAGTTCTGCTTATTTAATTAATTGAACAAGACTGCATCTAAGAAACAGACATAAGAACAATCCCCTAAATAACACAAGTTATTACAGCACAAAGTCTGAAAGTAACCTACTTTCTCATTCATATAACAAAACATGATTAATAATCTGAGCTCAAAGTCTCATTAAATGCCTTTCAATTTGCGCAGAGTTTCACTTCTATAACCAAAAGATCTCTTTTGCATAAAATAAGAGATTACAATATATAGCAGCCAAGAAAGTCTTAGCACTTTGTTTCATGGAACGACCCATGCTACATTAATGCCTTGAATGCATTTTCAATTTTGTCAAGGGGCCATGCTGGAACATGGTATTTGCCTTAACTGTGGCATGTTAATTCATCTCAAAATATCTTCTCCTTTGCATGGGTCATCTGACCTTTCTCCCAATAGGTACACAGTTGTCCCCTCACTTTCCTGTCAAGGAAGAAAAATAGGCTGCATCTTTTAATGCTTGTGAGCTCAGATGTCTACCTAGTGAATTGTTCCACTTACTGGAAATAACTCCTACACAGATATTTCTAGTCTTTCCCTCTTTCCCATTGCAATTTGAGCTCTCAGGCTATCTTTTCCCTTTTTGCTGGCTCTTTTGGCTCCCTCTTCAACTGGTCACCGAGTTTGTTTTCAGGGTCTACACCACATTTAAAAATCAACAGATATTTCATTACCCTGAATTTGACATTTGTGAGGACGTCATTGGTTCACTGGCTCAATGGTTCGAGTGGCCTTCTCAGCTCCTTGGTTATGTCGCTTCTTTAGTTCATTCACTTCTTTGGTTCATTTACTTTCCTTGAACCGTTGAACCCGTTGAACCATTTTGGTTCAAGGTTCAACGGTTCATCTTCTTTCTTAGAAGCCCTTGTTTTCTCTAAGTCTCTCAAGCTTTGAAATTCCTTCAGCTTTATGTCTTTGGGACCCCCCGAAGGGAAGGTGTCCCTTCGGGCCTTGAGAAAGGTCTAATCCCTGGTCGTCGAGAGCCCCCCGCAAGGTTACCTACCCTTTGGGGTCCTTCGAGCGGCCTTCTTCTTCAAATCCTTTGGACAAAATGTCTAAAAGAATTCCTTCAGACTTTGTCTGAAGGAAATATTTCCTTTGCCTCAGCCACTTTCCATTTGGCCTTTGATCATTCTTTTAGACATTTTATTCGAAGGATTTCCTTTGTAAAATTAGTCATGAAAAATCTTTCTGAAGGATATCTTTTTGTTCACTACCCTCCGTAAGGGCACTTGCCCTTTGGGCTTTGGGGGACTCCTTTGAACCGTTCGATTGAACTGACCGATTGAACTAATTTTGGTTCAATAGTTCAACGGTTCAATACTGTGTTTTGCTCATTCAATTGATCGCTTGAACCAACTGATTTGAACCATTCGTTTGAACTCATTGAACCTTGAACCTTTGAACCATTTTGGTTCAAAGTTCAACAGTTCAATGGATTCAATCTTTCTTCTTTTCTTCTAAGTCTTTCAAAGCTGTTGAACTTGCTGAAGCGACTGAACTTTAAACTTTTTCTGAAATGCTTAACTCTTTGAGTCTACCGGCGTTGTTGAACCTTTGAACCCATTGAGCCGTTGAACCTTTGGAAGCGAGGTTCAATGGTTCAATCCTTTGTTTGAAGCTTGCCAATGGACCTTTTGGTTGAACCTCAACATTGAACCAACCTTGAAATTGCCTAAGTGTTGGGAACTTATTTCTTTCCTGCAAAGTTTGTAGAAATAAGCCTGCAAAGTCCATAGAAATAAGCCTATACAATATGTAGAAATAAGCCTACAGAGTCTGCATAAATAAGCCTATGGAGTCTATAGAAATCAGCCTGCAGAGTTCATAGAAATAAGCCTGTAGAGTCCGTAGAAATCAGCCTACAGAGTTTGTTAGCTGAAAAAGCTTAAATAATGGAAAATTTGAATACTCAAAACAATTTTTTGAGAAGGGAAAAGATAATTTTTTCTTGCATGACCAAAATAGTTCATATGTTGTCCCAAAAATGAGTGATAGATTTTGGGAACAACAGCTGGCTCCAATTGGGGAACTTCCTTCAGTCAAAATTTTGAAACAGCTGAGGGAAGTAGAAACCAGAATCTCCAGTGCCTTCAAGTATGCCATTGGGCTACGGAGTCATGCTACCCAAATAAAGAAAGGTGCCAAAAATGAAAACAAAAAGCACAAAATAGAACTAAAGACTATACAAATATACATATGTACAAGTTGATCTTATTTGATGCTTCAAGAATTGAAGTGCTTCAGATGCTGCCCATTGTGAGACAGAAAAAAAGGCATGCCATCTTGATAATTCAATAGGAAATTATTTTCACCATTGAGCTGATGGATAGTAAATGGGCCTCTCCATAGGGAATTGAATTTTCCATGCATTCCCTTTGGTTCTCTTCTCTTGTCCCATAATAAAACTTGATCTCTAATCTAGAAATTGCAAGTTTTTTTAGTCAAAGAGCTTCTTCACTAGACTTTGATGCACAACAATTCGGTCCACCACCATAGTTCGCTACTCATCCAGCTCAGTCAAGCACATGATCCTTTTGTTAATAGAGATTTCATATGTCTGATCTTTGACTGCCTTTGCCAATTTTAGTGTTGGTAATTCTAAGGTAATTGGTATCTCTGCATTGAGACCATACAAAATTTGGAATGGTGGCATACCTATCACCATCTTGGGTGTAATTCTGTCTGCCCATAAAGCATCAACCAATGCTTTATGCCAGGTTTATTGTTTTTCATCCACTAGCTTCCTGATGATGGTCACTGGGTTCTTGTTACTTGATTCTGCTTGGCCATTCCCTTGTGGAAAATAATCAGAGGAGTGGGAGTGGGTAATCCTATAATGAAAATAGAACTGAGTGATCTCATGAGAAGAGAAACAAGTTGTATTGTCTATGACAATCTTAATTGGGACCCCAAACCTAGAAATGGTGTTTTTCTTGAGGAAATTGCATACCTTTTCTGAAGTAGCATGCTTGGTTGGAATTGATTCCACCTATTTGGTGAAATAATATATGGCTGTGAGGACATAATCATGTTTAGCACTTGAAGATGGGTTTACAACACTAATAAAATTTATTCCCCATTGCTAAAATGGCTCTTCTATTACCACTAGCTTGAGAGGTAGAGCAGCTAACTTAGGTCTTCTAATGAACTATTGGCATAGTTCACATCTTCGTACCTATTTGTATGCATCTTGAAATAGAGTAGGCCAATAATACCTAGCTCAAAAAATCTTATGGGCAGTTACAGGTGCAAAAAAATGTCCTCCACAAGCCAGATTATGGAAGAACTTCAAAAGTTGGTTCTGCTATTCTTTATCCACATAGCAAAGGAACACTCCATCAAGGCTCCTCTTATACAAGTTGTTGTCCCATAAAACAAAATTGGCAGCTTTCAATTTAACAGTCCTCCTTTCTTTATGAGACAGGTGGGAAAGACACTCACCATAAGTAAGGAAATGAGCAATACTTAAATACCACTCATTCATGGTGGAGACAAAAAGGATTGTTGGCATGTCTTCCACTTCTGTTTCTTCATGCCCTAATTCTTCGGGTCTGTTGTCAGCAATCAATTGGCAGAGAGCCCTTCTCCAAACCAGCTTCATTAGTTTGATAACTAGATCAAACTTCTAGATTTTAGCAATCTAATTGCCTCTTTTGGTTCCAAACTCCTGTTGAGTTAATATGGATTTGACTGTGGTATCAAGAACCAGGGCAGTAGTGTCTGAATTCAAGATGTAAAAATAGAAGTGCTTTACTGCCTTTACCACTGCATAAGCATACTTCTCCATGTTTGAATACTCCAACTCATGAGCTTTGAGAGGATAGATCATGAAGGAATTGGAGATTCCACACCTTCTTTATTTTGTTGAACCAAAATTGCTAAAAGTGTGTGCTCAGAAGCATAACTATACACTGTGAAATCCTTGGTATAACTAGACAAACTAGAATTGGGGTGTGGGCAATAGCTGTCTTGATGTCTCGAAATACCAATTTGCCTTCTTCAGTCTAGCTAAAAGTGGCCTTTCTTTTCATCATGTTTACAATATGGTGAGTCTTCTCTACAAACTCAGGGATGAACCTTCGTGAAAAATTCACTTTTCTAAAGAAAGAGTGAACTGTAGTCTTACTTGTGGGCAGATTAAGCTCTTAGATGGATTTGACTCTTTCTGAGTCAATCTTTATGCCTTCTCGAGATAAAATGTGTCTGAAAAGTTTCCCTTCTATTACCCCAAAAATAGACTTCCTGGGATTTAGAGAAATGTCATTCTGGCGGTAGCGTTTCAGCACTTGTTGCAAATGGCGCACATAATCAGGGTAATGCTTGAAAAAGATGATCAAGTCATCAAGGTATACTACAATGAACTTACCCATTTCATCTTTGAAAGTAAGGTCCATTACTCTTTGGAAAGTGGTGCCAACATTTATCAAGCCAAAAGGCATTCTTTGATATGCAAAGGTGCCCCAAGGCATGGTGAAGGTAGTCTTATGTTGGTCTGCTTCACCAACTTCAACTTGATTGTATCTTGAGAAGCCATCTAGCATTGATAACATCTCTGAACTGATTACTGTCTAAAGAACTTGGTCCATGATAGGTAGAGGATAGTTATCCTTTAAGGATGACTGATTCAAATTTCTAAAGTCCACACAGAGGCAAATTTTGCCATTCTTCTTCCTCACAAGAACCATGTTTGCAATCTATGTGGAATGATGGATTGGGAAAATTTTCCTAGCATTCAATATCTTTTGTATTTTAGATAGAATAGTACCTAATATCTTTGGATTCTATTGCCAAGATTTTTGCTTGTAAGGCACTGAATCACTCTTGAGAGGAATTTCATGGTGAAATTCTTCAAGCCTAAGTGATTTTAGATCATCATAGGAGTATGCCAAAACATCTATGTACTGGCGGAGTAGAGCAATGAACTTGAACTTTTCTTTCTGAGTGCAGCACTTCCCAATGTTCACCATCTTGGGATTTTTTTTGGTACCCAAATTTATCTGATCAAACTCCTGAGAGGAGCTTGAATCCATTTTTTGTTGTTTGATGAACCTCTCGTACTTGTCAAACAACTTCTCAAGGGAAACCAATCATTTGGGAATTTTATTCCCTTTAAGTTGCAGGAATTCTTCACCTGTGTCTGAATTTGTTTCAGGGGATGGTTCACTACCTTTGAAGTGGAGTTGTTCAAATTCTCACCATTAAATACTTGCCAATGATTGGCATTGTAAGGCACACTTGGTCAAAAAACCAATCTGATAGTGTACATGTTTCTCTTAAAATCTGAGTGAGGAACCAAAATAGTTGCTAAAATAGCCAAAGCATCAGATCAGTAATTAAATTCCCTAGGAACTGCAGAGATGTTGAAAGCATCAAAACTTTCAATTTGATCCCAAACCAGATTATGGTAGTGGCGTAATCTCTCATTTTTAGTTTGGTATAGATTTCTCACCTAACAAACCACCAGCTCAGCATCTCCTTCGGCATTAAGGAGTTTGATGCCCCTATCTTGAGTAGCCTTCAACCTGAGTAACAGATAATCGTACTCAGCAGTGTTAGTGTTACTGAATTGCAACTTGTATGAAGAAGGAAAAATATCTCTTTAAGGAGATATCAACACAATTATAGCTCCTAAACTAGTGAATAGTTGCCATCAAATTCTAGTATCCATACATCATCAGAAGCTGACCTTACCTTAAATTTTCCTTCATTTAGAGGGGAGGATTCCTTTGGGCTTGCATTGTGCTCTCTTATGTCTTCTGCTATTTTATCTGAACCAATTTTCAAATTGTCATTTTTAGAAGTTTCATCAGCTAAGACAAGAGCATCCTCTATAGTCAAGAAGTAATTACCCATGCCTAAAGACTTAAACAAAATTTGAGCTTCAAGCACTTATGTTTGAGTGACCACATATTTTCCTTCCTTTTCAGATAGCAATCTCTACATAACACCTTTGACTGGGATCCTTGCCTCAAATAGGTCCATACTTAATTCGCCACCAATGTCCTTGTAAAAATTTTATCCAAGAAGGATGCCATATGAGGCTAGGACATCGGCCACCAGGACTGTCATCTTGATCTTTTTGTCTGGGAATGCTACAAATGTAAATTGGGCATCCTTGATTTGTCCCAACAGTGGCACTTGTTTGTTCTCCATGGAGAAACATCTCCCAAATGTCTTGGTCAGTGTGAGACCAAGGAATTCAGCTACTTTGGTAGGCATGACATTGTCAGATGCTCCTGAGTCTATGATGTAATTTTTCAGCTGATGTCTATTTATCAATAGGGAGACATAAAATGGTTTCATCTTTTTGGAAGCAGTAGGAGGAGTAATGACAAGATTATTTGGGGTGGACATATTCCTTGGGGGATCATGAGTTACCTTTCTAACATCTTGTCCTGTACGGGTGGTTTGGTTCTTCACATATTGAACAAACTTATATAACTACTCGGGGTTGGATTGTAGAAATTCAAATTCTGACATTTGAATTTTAGTTTTCTTGACATGGTCAACTATGTCAAATGTCTGAAATAAATTATGAACAGGGGAAGGGAGTTCATCCTTCTGTTTTTTAGGGGGGAAGGACTGATCTATGAAATTGAAGTTGAAGGTGCAGAAATGTTTGGGGTACTTATTTTTTTAGCAATCATCGGGTCCTTTGGCTGGAAAGGCAGAGAAGTTCCTCATTTGGCTATTAAAATTACAAGTTGAGCTTGCTCCTCTATTTTTTCTTTATCAACTTGTTGGGCTGACTGATTCTTGGACTGGGTGAACACAGCATATGATCCCTCAACTACTTTACCTTCACTTTTGGGTTCATCTTGGTAATTTAGGAAACCATTGTTGGAGTCACCAGCTAATTCTTCTTCTCCTTTTATGAAGATATTAGCATCATCTTCTGGGTTTAACTCAAGATGGAAGGAGAAATCTGATTCTGCTTCAAGATATCCAACTACTAAATTGGTTGGAGGTGCTTCAATGGCCAATTTTCCCTGAGGGGGAGGAAGTTGATTTGGCTACCCTTGATTCTTGGCAGTATTGCCCTAGTATGACTGATTAGAGAATGTCCTTCTTGGTATATCTCTGTATGAAGGAGCAGATGACATCCCTTGTGCCATTTGCTTTCTGAGAGCTAGCAACTCATTTGCTATCTTTTGCACCATTAGATTAGTGGTGCCTGTAGATGGATATTCAGAAGATGAAGAATATTTATCTCTATTAGGATTTCTCCTTATCTTTCTTGCCAAGATAAAGTCATCTTCCACCTTAGTGGCCAAATCCTGAGCAGTGGCAAGTTCTATGTGGCCAACCTGTCTCAATAGGAAACTTACTTCAGGCAACTGAGAATTGATGAAAAAACATTTAAGGTTCTCAGGTGTTGGCTGAGCAATTGTAGGAATTTGATTCCTCAGCTTGTCAAATTTGGAAATGAAGTCCCTCATAGGTTCATGAGGTTCTTTCTTCATCTATGTGAGTTGGGCTAGTAGGGCATGTGCATCTTATGCAAGCTTGAACCTAGCTTCTAACTTGGCTTTAAGAGTGTTCCAGTTAGTCATAGTTACCCCCTAAAAACCAAAAAGATGAACTCCCTTCCAGAAGGATGAACTTCCTTTTGGGGTAACTCTTTTGGCCCACTCAGTTGAAGTTGAACTTGGTTTTAAATTGAGTGGGCCAAAAGAGTTACCCCAAGGGCCTTGAACCGCCATGATTTGATTATGGAAAGGGGGATACAAAATATGGGTAGAGAATGTATAGGCAAAGCTCTACTAATAGCAGAAAAAGAAGATATGCCTTGTATTGGTGACCTGATATTGGTATGAGGAAGACTCCTAGTTTGTTGAACTTGAAGTTGTGGAGGAAATAAATCAAAATTGCCCTGTTGCACCAACTTAAAAACAGGGTCAACAACACCATGGGCTCTCTAGCTTCTTATATAGCTTGGAGTTGTCATATTGTAGAATAAAAATGGAAAAGAACTGGCCCTACTTTAGCTTGAAGCTTGAGGCTTCAAACTGTGCATTCTTCCCCAGTGGAGTCGCCAAAAATTATTGGCATGGAGCTGGCAAAGAATTGACTTTTGAAATGAAACACTCGATCTCCAGTGTCTCTAGTTTTCTAGCTAAGAGTATATAATGTAAATGGATAAGGCTATAATGATAATGGATAAGACACAAGTGATGCTTCAATCTAAAGCTTGAGGCTTCAAATTATGCAAAATTATTGTGTCCCCAGCGGAGTCACCAAAAACTATTGGGTGAATATTTTGTCACCAGCTAACTTATGAGAAAAATAAGTGATTTCAACCACAACATAAGGAGATTAGTCAGCCAAATGTGCAGGTTTACCACATCAGAAGGGGACAAATCTCTCCTCTCATCAAGGGGAGGTTCCCTATAAAATATGAGGGGCTAGATACTATATATATATGCATAAAATAACACTCAGAGGTAGGACTACACCATCCATCTCTCTTATTTCAGAGATAATATTCGCAGACAAAAGAGAAATCTTGGTGAAAACACTTAATGTACTTTTCTTCTTTCAAAAATAGTCTACAACAAACAACAGGAGTTCTTTCTGATAGGTAACTGATAAGTAAATGTAACAAGGGCACAATAACCAACAGAATGAGGTGTAGCACAAAGTCTCCCCCTCAACTTCTAAAGAGTGAAATACAAATGATAATGGGGGCACAAAGTCATCCCAAGATCCTTTACACAAAAATAGAAAAATAAACACACTAAAGACAATTGTGGCAGCACAAAGTCTCTCCACAGTTGGCTTTAGGACACCTTCTTGATTACTTACACTAGTTTTACTTATTTAATTAAATGAACAAGATTGCATCTAGGAAATAGACATAAGAACAATCCCCTAAATAACATAAGTTATTACAGCACAAAGTCTGAAAGTAACCTGCTTTCTCATTCATATAACAAAATATGATTAACAATCTGAGCTCAAAGTCTTAGTAAATGCCTTTCAATTTGGGCAAAGTTTCACTTCTATAACCAAAAGATCTCCTTTGCATAAAATAAGAGATTACAATATATAACAACCAAGAAAGGCTTGGCGCTTTGTTTCATAGAACGGTCCATGTTGCATTCAATGCCTTGAATGCATTTTTAGTTTTTTCAAGGGGCCATGTTGGAATAGGGCATCTACTTTAACTGTGATGTGTCAATTCATCTCAAAATATATCCTCCTCTGCATGGGTCGTCTGACCTTTCTCCTAATAGGTACGCAATTGTCCCCTCGCTTTTCTGTCAAGGAAGAAAAATAGGCTGCATCTTTTAATGCTTGTGAGCTCAGATGTCTACTTGGTGGACTATTCTACCTACTAGAAATAACTCTTGCATAGATATTTCTAGTCTTTCCCTCTTTCCTGTTGCAATTTGAGCTCTCGAGCTATCTTTTCCCTTTCTGCTGGCTCTTTCGGCTCCCTCTTCAGCTGGTCACTAAATTTGTTTTCAGGTTTCATGCCACATTTGAAAATCAATGTATATTTCATTATCCTAAATTTAACGTCTACGAGGACGTCATTGGTTCATTGGTTCAACGATTTGGGTGGCCTTCTTGGCTCCTTGGTTCCATCACTTCTTTGGTTCATTCGCTTCTTTGGTTCATTCACTTTCCTTGAACCGTTGAACCTATTGAACCTCTGAACCATTTTGGTTCAAGGTTCAACGGTTCATCTTATTTTTTAGAAGCCCTTATTTTCTCTAAGTCTCTTGGTCTTTGAAATTCCTTTAGCTTTATGTCTTTGGGACCCCTCGAAGGGAATGTGTCCCTTCAGGCCTTGAGAAAGGTCCAATCCCTGGTCGCCAAGAGCCCACCGCAAGGGTACCTGCCCTTCAGGGTCCTTCGAGCGGCCTTCTTCAAATCCTTCAGACATTTTATCTGAAGGAATTCTTTCCTTTACCTTAGCCGCTTTTTGTCAAGCCTTTGATCATTTCTTTAGACATTTTATCCGAAGGATTTCTTTTGTAAAATTAGCCATGGAAAATCTTTTCGAAGGATATCTTTTTAATCACTGCCCTTCGCAAGGGCACTTGCCCTTTGGGCTTTAGGGGACTCCTTTAAACCGTTTGATTGAATTGACCGATTGAACCGACCGATTGAACCAACTTTGGTTCAATGGTTTAATGGTTCAATATTGTGTTCCACTCATTCAATTGACCGCTTGAACCAATCGCTTTGATCCATTCGTTTGAACTCATAGAACCTTAAACCTTTAAACCATTTTGGTTCAAAGTTCAATGGTTCAATGGGTTCAATATTTCTTCTTTTCTTCTAAGTCTTTCAAAGTCGTTGAACTTGCCGAAGTGGCTGAACTTTGAACTTTTGCCGAAACGCTTAACTCTTTGAGTCTACCGACGTTGTTGAACCTTTGAACCCGTTGAACCATTGAACCTTTGGAAGCGGGGTTCAATGGTTCAATGATTCAATCCTTTGTTTGAAGCTTACCGATGGACCTTTTGGTAGAACCTCGGCATTGAATTAACCTTGAAATTGCCTAAGTGTTGGGAACTTGTTTATTTTCTACAGAGTCTATAGAAATAAGCCTACAAAGTTTGTAGAAATAAGCCTGCAGAGTCCATAGAAACAACCCTGCGGAGTCCATAGAAATCAACTTGCAGAGTCCATATAAATAAGCCTATGGAGTCCGTAGAAATCAGCCTGCAGAGTCTGTTAGCTGAAAAAGCTTGAATAATGGAGAATTTGAATACTCAGAACAATTTTTTGAGAAGGGAAAAGAGAATTTTGGCCTACAAGATCAAAATAGTTCATATGTTGTCCCAAAAATGAGTGACAGATTTTGGGAACAACACCATCCAAACAACAAAGAAAACTAGACTTTCCAAAAATAGACAGAAATGTAAGATTAGTTAAAGTTTTATCAGCTATAATATAGTTTAGAATCAATAGTTTTAGTACAATTTTTCTCAGAGAATCTAGATATAGGAGGCATCATGCATGGTATGATGGCTCTCTCTTCCAATTTTAGATTGGGTAGTTGGTATAACTTCTAGATCAGAATCCATGTTATAGACACTAGTGATTGGGGGTAATGTGCACAGTGCATTTACCTTTTTTTCTTTTTGAATTTAGTACATTACCTAGGTATTCTTAATAGTTACATGTCTTATTCCATCTGCAGTTCATTGGCATCATTTCAAAGTAGCTTTCATATAAGCTTAATTCCTAGTTTTGGAGTGGCTTTCATACAAGCCTAATCTCCACCTATCAAAATGGCCAAGATTGGCCTAGTTCTCAACACACATTCGACTATCCATGCCACATTTTCAAATTACAAAGCATTCATGGGCTTTAGGGGCCATCTCATACGACACACATTCATACCAGTATAATTCATAGCTTCACTTTGGGGGTAATGATGGAGTCAAAGGACTAGCTATCCTTTGTATTCTTAAGCCACCTACTCAGAGGGATTGGACACATAGTCCAAACATCGATTAACCCATGCATGATCACATAGCTTCACTTAATGGGTGATGATGAAGCCAAAGGTCTAACCTTTGTATTCTTGAGCCAACCTTAGGGAATTGAGCACTCAGATTCATTCATGATATTTCTCTTGGTTCAACACATACCTAACATCACTTAGCATTACAACAGGTTTTGTACTGGTTCGCGTACCCGATGAGGTGTATTCATTACTTTCTCTTCATCTCTCTTTCACTCAACTTTTGAATGTTCTTATTTTAGACATAGTGTGTCTAGTAAGAACTAATCTACTCTTTATTTTCTCTTACAAATTTACACTTCATGATGTGCTCTCTCTATGCACACTCAGCATCACACGGCTTCATGGGCTTAACCCTTGTAGGTAAGTTCAAGTACGCTTTCTATTTTTCTTTTATTCTATTATTTTGCTTTGCTACATCACTAGAATAAAGGGGGAGAAATGTAGTCATATAAAATGTCCAAATTGGTAGTTTGAGTGTGGCTTGTGACACCCAATCCATAAGTCCTTCTTGCATGCTCTTGTGACCCTTTTAAACACCTTTTTGCTCATTACTAGTCATTCGTAGACTTTTGAACCCTAATTCCAGCTTAACCAAGCTCTATGTCCTAGGCCAATTCTATCCCCCTAGGTCTTGAACTTGTAGGATAAGAGTACCATACCTGGACTATAGCACTAGACCCTAGGGTGTCCCATTTTTAGTGCTCTTATCTAGTCACACTTTGAGCCCAAATGGTCAATTTCATCTAATTCTTATTGTTGACCATTTTTTGCCCAATAGGCCAAAAATCGGTCCCCTTCTTCCCTTGTTGTTCTAGGCCATTTCATTTTTTGATTTTGCACAAGTCTAGGAATTTCTACAGACTCTGCAGGTCCATTTCTATGGAATCTACAGGTTTCTACGGACTTCACAAGTTTTCTACAGACTCTGCAAGGCTTGGTTTTCTATTGATTCTGCAAAGAGTTTTTTCTATGGACTCTGCAAGTTAGTCTTTTGGCACATGAAGAATCAGTTTCAGAGAGTGCTAGGTTTTACAAGGCTTTTTCGAGATCTTTTTCGAAGAAAATCACAAGGAAGGTTGGCATCTTTGAACCATTGAACTGGTTCAATGCCTTGGTTCAACTCCTTGGTTTAATGAGCCTTGGTTCATCATTTGGTTCAATCACTTCGGTTCAAATGCAAGGTTCAACGCTTGGTTCAATCGGCCTAGTTCAATCAATCAGTTCATCAGCAAGTTCATCAATTTGGTTCAATGCATTGGTTCAATGTGTTGGTTCAATCACTTTGGTTCAACGCGTATTTCAAAAGCTTGGCTCAACAAATGTTTGAACCATTGAACCGATTCAACAGTTGGTTCAAGCGAAGGGTTCAAAGGTTTGGTTCAATAAGGATTGGTGCACAGTGTTGAATCATTGAACCGTTGAACCATTTTTGGTTCAATCAATCAGTTCAATGGCTTGGTTTAAGGGAGCGTCCTAAAGCTAAAGGGCAAGTGCCCTTGTAGAGGGTAGTTCTGAGTTCAAAAGCCCTTGCAGAGGGCAGGGAACACTTCGAAGGCAGTCGAAGGAGTTTAAAAGCACACATAAAATCTTAAGGTTGAATTCTTTCAGACTTTTTGTATGAAGGAATTCCTTCAGAGAAAAATTCTGAAGAAATTTGGGGAGGCCACAAGAGAGGAAAAAGCCAAAGAACCCAAAGGAATAACAAAAGACTGAGACAATCCTCACAGACTTTTTGTCTGCGAGAAAATTGAGGGACTAGCCATTGGGTATTTAATTTCAAGTTGACGGCTGCATGAACGTCAATTTTAAGATAGTGAAATAGCCACTTGCTTTTGAATTGCCTGAGCGCCAACCATGAAAAGGAGCCCAAAGAACGCAATGACCCGTCAGAAGATCACCCCTAAGGACTGAAAGAGTAGAAGGAGACAAAGCAGGAAGAAGACAAGGCAAGAAAAAAACAAAGCATCCAAGTGGCAAAAGGAGATGTCAACTCAGGGATTTATTCTTGCAATTGGAACAACGCTTGCCAAGCGGTCACCAAACAGTGCAAACAACAGACAAGCCACATAAATGCCTTGAAGGGAGCAGTCTGTTTGTAGAAAAGAGGTGCGGCCATGTTTTCACATTAATGTGGAATGCCAAAGTCAAAGCAGGAGCTGACAATCAAATGACTTCCTCTTCCCAAGGCTTAGAGTGCACATGGGCAAGCTTGCAAAAAGAGTGCCAAAATCTTTCCCAAGAGGCAACAAGTTCTCTTCCTCTTCCTATATATTGTAAATTTCTCATTTGAGAATGGGCCACTCTCTTAGCCTTAAGGCAAAACTCTACCCAAAAATCTCTCGGGCTTATAAGGTAGAGCTCTGTCATTTTTTACCTTGAATCAGGACTTAGCATTTTTACCTCTACATGGACTTACACTTTAAAGTATATGTTTGTGTTCTTATTTTGTGTTAAGTCATTGTCTTTCATGCTTCTCACAGATCGATTACAACATGTCCAATGCAATGTGAAGTCTCTTTTTTCTAGGTCTGCCAGAAGTGTCTACAGTAAGAATATAGGCGCATGTGAATAGGCTGTCAAAGTGTGTCTCAAAACACCTTTGCTAGTTCCTTCCTCCCTGTGTCTCTACGGACCCCTGACTCACTGAAATAGAAGAGTTTTCCACATTAGATAAAGTGTATGGGCATTTCTTCCTAGTGAAAATTGTATGTTCGGGTTGGGTGGGTCAACTTTTCTAGTGTATCACCTTTTCATTTTTAGGCTTAGGTTCTATTTTTAGCATCTCTCTCTCCCGTTTCATCCCCCCCTCTTTTTTTCATTTTTATTTGTTAGCAGTAGGAGAAACTAGGGCCTAAAAGATACATCAGAGGGAGCTAGCCCTTATCTAGAGACTCTCCCCTCCATCTTCACCAGTCCCACAGGCGAGAGGGGAGTTTCCATTGTTACGTGTGGAAAGGCGAGAGCTAGGCGTCCTGCCCTGGGTGCAATCCACTACGTCAACAGTTTTTGGCACACTCGATGGGACAACTAAGACAAGTTTTGTCAAAAGATTTAAAGAATTTTTGGTGTGTTCTTCAACCAACCAACATTTGGAGGATTTTGCATCAACACCAATGGCGACTCTGAGTTGAATCAGCTGGTTAAGCAGCCTGATGCCATCAATAATCATATTTTTGTATGAATAATTCCTTTGCACAAAACCATGGACCTTGTATTCCTTCATATGACTATGATCAAACTCAAGATATTCAGGGAATCACCTCAAGTAGCTCTCCTAATTGCCCTTCAATGATAAGGGAGTTGGCGCTGGAGTTTGAGAAGTAGGTAATGGAAATAGATGGACTGGATGAGCAGTATGGTTATTAGCAGGACCTGATGTACAAAGAGGCATGTTTGTTCAGGCAAGCTCAGGCCTTACAATCCATGGAGGAGGAGGTAGCAAAGTGGAGGAATCCATTCATGCAAGGTAGTCAGCCTTGCGCACCCCCTCCTATCCTAAATAAAACCCCCTCTTGTACACTGAATCCTTTCTACCAGATGGCACTTGCTCATTTTGGCTCATCTGATGCATCAATCAACCCTGCTCTTGACCCCATGCACCTAGCCTTCAAGCATCAAAGGGAACTAGAACAACCTCCCATGGAGATGAACCTTCTAAACTCCTTAGATCGTGAATCTTCCTTTGGGGGGAGCATTACGAACCAACACATCTCTCTCGAAATTGATCCTACTCAACATGATGATGCTGGTGACCTCCAAGAAAGACTCTTTCAGGATAATCTAGCCAAGAAAATTGAAGATTTAGAGGCTAGGATGAGACTACATCATGAAAGAGAGTTAGAACTTCCAGACCTTGTGGAGGAGCCCTAGGACCTTGGATAAAACAAAGTTGCTGCATGTTCACAGGAGCAAAATTCCAATTTCAAGATCCTAAACTGGAAGAAAATAGTAGAATCATGGGGCAGGAAGGAGGAGAAGAAGGGTTTTTCTCAAAACCTTGAAGAAGATGAGGCTACTCCTACTCGTGATGATGCTGGTGACCTCCAAGAAAGACTCTTCCAAGAGGATATGGCCAGGAGAATTACAGAGTTAAAATCTAGAGAGAGATTCCTCAACCAATGTGTGATGGACGGTTTGGACCCAATGGCACATTCTATGTCTGAACACATCCCATCTACACATCCCCAAGAGAGATATCAGGCCACACCTGATATTGATGAAGTGCTAGCTAGATGGAAGGAGGAGAATCATTCGATTCTAGCTCAAGGACTGCCTCCTCTTCCACATGTTTTTCCCACTTCATCCCTTCTCAAGGAGGAACCTATTCTGCAGGAGGCGAGTGAGGAGCAAAAGATCCAATCTACAGTTTCCCAAGAGGCTATCATGAGTGAAAATGAAGAATAAATCATCATTAATGCTCTTGGTGAAGACCTCATCAGCAATGGAGAAGACACAGGGCATGCATGCATGCAGATGTTCCAGTAATACGAGTAGGAACATAAGCATGGTGAGCTCCCTCCTCCTTTGTTTGATGAACTTCCCTATTGCTTCGATGAGGAAGATGACTATGCTGAGGAGCCTGAGTTAGAGGAGGATTGGGAGGATATCTTTGAACATCTAGAGATCTTGATCTTTGAGGAGGAAAAGGAGAGGTCTGTCTTCCTGGAGGAAGGCCTTGAAGAAGAAAGCTTTGAACAAAGAAGCAATGTTCTGTGGGATGAGCAATCATTTTGTGAGTCCATTTCAGACATCACAATAGGCACCCTTCTTCAAGAAGGCCTTGAGGGAGCAAAGGATGAGTTTGACACATTTTTTAGTGAGGCAGAAGGAGATGAGTCAGACCATGATGCATTGCAGAGGGACTGTGCAAATCAAAGGGCTTATGGTAATGAGCCAGTAGCCATAGATTTCTTAGTGATATGCACCAGCATGAAGGACCAGCATTCAACAAGCTTCTAGGAATAAAGAGAGTACATATATGTTGGAAGCATGTTTGAATCTGATCCACTCGAATACCAGCCAATCCAGGTGATAGGCAAGAGGAGCAGGTCACCAACTCTCCATTTCATTCAGCCACTTGTCTGGCACTATAAGTTTCCTTGCTAGGAAGGAGACTTAAGAAGTTTTCCCTTTGATCCAAGAGGGAAGCAGATGTACCTGGTTAGTTGTATATAGTAGTTTTCTTTCAGTTTATTTTCCTGCTTTCCCTAAGTGCAGTTTTCACAAGTAGTGTTTTTAGCCTTGTGTGTTTCCCTTTGTGTGTGGGGTAAAAGCTTCATGTTTGATTCTTGGATCTTTGGGGCTATTGCTAACCTTTCTTCAAAGCTGCAATTTGACTCCATGCCCAATGGACTACAAGGCAACTGGTCTCTAAGCATAGCAGGCATGCTTCCCCTGGGAGTCGCCAATTTGTTGACCATTTTTTGCCCAATAGGACAAAAATCGGTCCCCTTCTTCCCCTATTATTCTAAGCCATTTCATTTTTTGAATTTGCACAAGTCTAGGAATTTCTATGGACTCTGCAAGTCCATTTCTACAGACTCTACAGGTCCATTTCTACATACTCTATAGGTTTCTATGGACTTCACAAGTTTTCTACGGACTTTGCAGGGCTTGGTTTTAGTTTTCTACGGACTCTGTAGGGCTTGGTTTTCTACTGATTTTGCAAAGAGGTTTTTCTATGGACTCTGCAAGTTAGTCTTTTGGCGCATGAAGAATCAATTTTAGAGAGTGTTGGGTTTTACAAGGCTTCTTCAGGCTCTTGTCTGAAGAAAATCACAAGGAAGGTTCGCATCTTTGAACCATTGAACTATTGAACCGGTTTAATGCCTTGGTTCAACACCTTGGTTCAATTAGCCTTGGTTCATCACTTGGTTCAACTGCAAGGTTCAATGTTTGGTTCAATCAAACTAGTTCAATCAATTAGTTCATTGGCAAGTTCATCGGCTTGGTTCAACGCATTGGTTCAACGTGTTAGTTCAATTGCTTTGGTTCAATGTGCAGTTCAAAAGCTTGGCTCAACAAATGTTTGAACCGTTGAACTAGTTCAATAGTTGGTTCAAGCGAACGATTCAAAGGCTTGGTTCAATAAGGATTGGTGCACAATGTTGAACCATTGAACCGTTGAACCATTGAACCTTTTTTGGTTCAATCGGTCAGTTCAATGGCTTGGTTCAAGGGAGCATCCTAAAGCCAAAGGGCAAGTGCCCTTTGTAGAGGGTAGTTTTGAGTTCAAAAGCCCTTGCGGAGGGCAGGGAGCACTTCGAAGGCAGCTGAAGGAGTTCAAAAGCGCACATAAAATCTTAAGGATGAATTCTTTTAGACCTTTTGTCCGAAGGAATTCCTTTGGACAAAAATTCTGAAGAAATTCAAGGAGGTCGTAGGAGAGGAAAAAGCCAAAGAACCCAAAGGAACAACCAAAGACTGAGACAATCCTCGCGGACTTTTGTCTGCGAGAAAATTGTCTGGAGGAAAAAACCCATGGAAAAAGCCCACAAAAAAGTCCTGACAAAATTTGCCAAGGATGGTGACGTCCCAAAAAATGTCAATTTTAAGGAGACGGACTAGTTGTTGGGTATTTAATTTCAAGGTGATGGCTGCATGAATGTCAATTTTAAGACAGTGAAATAGCTTCTTGCTTTTGAATTTCCTGAGCACCAACCATGAAAAGGAGCCCAAGGAATGCAGCGACCCACCAGAAGATCACCCCCAAGGGCTGAAAGAGTATAATGAGACAAAGCAGGAAGAAGACAAGGCAAGAAACAAACAAAGCATCCAAGTGGCGAAAGGAGATGTCAACTCAGGGATTTATTCCTGCAGTTGGAACAACGCTTGCCAGGCGGTCACCAAACAGTGTAAATAGCAGACAAGCCACATAAATGCCTTGAAGGGAGCAGTCTGTTTGTATAAAAGAGGCACGGCCATGTTTTCACATTAATGTGGAATGCTAAAGTCAAAGTAGGAGCCGACAATCAAACGGCTTCCTCTTCCCAAGGCTCATAGTGCACATGGGCCAGCTTGCAAAAAGAGCACCAAAATCTTTCCCAAGAGGTGCCAAGTTCTCTTACTCTTCCTATATATTTTAAATTTCTCATTTGAGAATGGGCCACTTTCTTAGCCTTAAGGCAAAACTCTGCCCAAAAATCTCTCAGGCTTGTAAGGCAGAGCTCTGCCAGTTTTTACCTTGAATCATGACTTAGCATTTTTACCTCTACTTAGACTTGCACTTTAAAGTATATGTATGTGTTCTTATTTTGTGTTAAGTCATTGTCTTGCATGCTTCTCATAGATCGATTACAACACATCCAATGCATTGTGAAGTCTCTTTTCTATAGGTCTGCCAAAAGTGTCTATAGTAAGAATATAGGCACATGTGAATAGGCTGTCAAAGTGTGTCTCAGAACACCTTTGCTAGTTCCTTCCTCCCTGTGTCTCTATGGTCCCCTAACTCACTAAAACAAAAGAGTTTCCCACGTCAGATAAAGTGTATGGGCATTTCTTCCTAGTGAAAAGTGTATGTTCGGGCTGGGTGGGTCAACTTTTCTAGTGTATCACCTTTTCATTTTTAGGCTTAGGTTAGTTTTCAGCATCTCTCTCTCCCTTTTCATCCCCCCCTTTTTTCATTTTTATTTGTTAGTAGTAGGAGAAACCAAGGCCTAAAAGATACATCAGAGGGAGTTAGCCCTTATTTAGAGACTCTCCCCTCTAGCTTTGTTGGTCCCACAAGCAAGAGGGGAGTTTCCATTGTTATGTGTGGAAGGGCGGGAGCTAGGCATCCTGCCCTGGGTGTAATCCACTGCGTCAACACTTATCCTTCATCATCTCGTCCTAGCACAAATACATTTAACCCATGACCATTAGTTACCTATAAAATCCCATTTAAAATTCATTTACAAAGAGAGGTGACAAATCTTATAAAGCAATCAAGAATACAAACAAACCACTAAGGCAAACTTTCCTATTCTCTGCATACAGTCACCCAACATAGTTGCAAACATATTCAAACTCTCACACCAATCCCTAGTCACCTCAAGCACTCTTAATTTATCATTTTTTCATCCACATTACACTATTACATAAAGCACATCAAATGGAAGAAATACATATGGCTTGATCCCTCTTCAGAGTATTAATATGTAGGCAATGTGCCCACACAAGGGGTGTGGATCACATGTTTAGTGCATCTTACACACACTAACCCCCCCTTTTTTCAAGTGATTCAAATCTCATTTATTAAGCATGATGGAGGGTTAGGGTTTGAAGATTAAAATAACTCTATAGTGAGCTCCATCGACATTCAACACTCAAAATTTCATAGGTAGGCTCATACAGGAATAACACAAAGAACCCCAAAAAATTAGGTCTTTATGAGTAATTTAGAAAATAGCGGTAAAAGAGGACAACAACACCAAACCTCAAAGTTTCCTATTTTTGATGTCCTATCCTTTCACTAAATGAAATCTAGATTTTGATTTATGACACTATCCTACTCCTGCGCAACCAATTTTAGACCCTGCAATAGCCGTTTAAGCCTGTTTTAAGCTAAGTTATATTTCTCTTGAGTTATTGTTATTTTTAGAAAGGTAAAAAAATAGATAAATTATACAAATTAGGACTATAATTATAGAAATATTATTTACTTATTTATTAATCTAGACCATTAACTAAAATAAGAATAAAACTCCATTATTCTCAAATAAATTAAATCAGAGTGTATGAACTTTGTATTAGTGTTCTATGTGAAACACCCTTACTTCCCTATAATATCAATACAGGATGTGTAGTAAAGAGAGACTCTCTAGAATCTATGACAAATTGCTGATGAAGTGGCCTTTTAAGAATAGGCCTCCTTAGAAGGGTAACCACTTGATTTGAACTTTATGCATGGGTGAAACCTTTTTAGGTTGCTCAAATAAAATATGTTGTGTAGGTATGATAAATTTCTATTTTAAGGGGTATTTCTATGGAACACTGTGAACTGTAATGACATCATTAGCATATATATACTTCAAGCATTTGTGAGTTATAGAATGAATTGGCTGAATATGTTGAATCCAATGATGTCCCAATAACATATCGAATATGTTTGCACTAGGTACTACTATGAACTTGGTGGTCACATGTGCTAGACCAACCTGTAGTGGTAGTATAATCTCATCGATAGAAATTTGAATGTGACCATTGAATCTATTGATGAATATGGTAGTAAGAAACATACTCTATCTGTGTATCCAAGATGATAAATAAGTGTGATAGCACACATATTAACACTTGAACCATTATCAACCATGACACTCTATATAGGTTGATGGTCAATATGATCCCAAATGAACAAATAGTGGAACTATGATTCATCATTAACTATCTCATGCTCTATAAATTTGATAATCGATCTAGGTGGTACTAAAGTATGATAGGTACTAATAATACCATTTGGAGGATGTTGTGCCTCTACATGAGAATGATAAGAAACTAGAGGAGGGTGGATTGTATGTGTAATGCACTCTGATTTATATGTTATCTCATTAGTTGTATTCTTAGGAAAAGGATCACTAAATATTTTAATTGACTTGCTTTCACTTATTCATATCTGGGTGCTATCTGTATATGTACCCACATTAATTACATTTGCATCTATCAAATCCTAAAAATTACCCCTTAAAATGTTGCACCTGTTAGTAGTGTGCCCTATTGCTTTATGAAAATCATAAAAGGCATCTTGGTCAAATAACTTTGGAAGAGGCTTACTCACATCAACCTCTTTAATGGGAGGGAGAGATATGAGATTGCATTCCAATAAATTTTTGAGTACCTTCGATGGAGCTTCTGGTAAATTAGTGAATTGGATCATTGGAAGAGCTAATAATACAATGCATGTAGTGAGCTTTGAAATTGCATTTACTGCTGCCTTTTGATCACTCTTATTGTCATTTGGCCTCAACTTGTATGGTGTCTTACTTTGATTCTTTGCCTGAGAATTAGAAATTGGGTTGGTTGCATACTTTAACGTGTTCATTACCAATCATTTAACCTCTCTTTCCTTTACTATGTGGCACAAATATGTGAATGAGAGAAATATCTTAAACATGATGGACTTGTGTAGGGGTGGAAGTAAATTTTGCTTGAAGATATCCAAAAATTATTTATCTTCCATTGGGTTTGTTATCTTAGATAGCATGGTTTTATACCTTAATATATATTCTATGATATGCTCATTGGATCCTTGTTTGAGTTGTGCAATCTGAGCATATGAAATATTCTCATTAATATTAATTAAAAAACGTGCAATAAACAAATTAGCCAAAGGGTTGAAGGCATGCAGTGACTAATGTGGTAAATCATAGAACCATCAGAGTGCATACTCATTTAGACTTATTGAAAATCCTTAGGCAATAACTGATCATTGGATGCATAGTCAAATCATGCTACTTGAAATGCTCTCAAGTGATGCTTGGGGTCACCTTTTCCACCATATAATGTTAGCTTAGGTGCCACAAAACTAGTAGGTAGAGGATATGTTATAATGTGTTGTGCCATTGGAGTGTGCAATAGAGTGAGAAAATCAAGCACCTGCTTTATTTTTTAAGCACCTTGTTCCAAATGCAACACCTTAGTTTTTAGAAATTAAATCTTATGTATAAGGGATTGTGCATCAGGAGAAGAAAAATGTGTGCTAACCAAATGTGATGTTATACATGATTGAGTAGGAAATGACATATTGATCTATTAAAACCCTTGGGTTACCCTCATATTAAATGGTGGTATACAAGTTATATCCAATGATGTCAAAAAAGGTAAAAAACCCATAAGGTTAGGAGTCTCAAAGGATTGGTCTTTGGATGCTTTCTTGATTTCCTATAATAATTTTTATAAACACGTCTTTCATGTCTTGATCTTCTAAAATAAATCCTTTTAACTATTTTTTATTCATGTCATTAAATATATTAACTAGTTCTGCAATTATGGTATTATTGTAATCATCTAAAATGTCATTTTAGTGCAGTGAGTGTAACTTGAGACCACCTTGCCTTAACTTAGCCCTAGACCTATCTTAGGGCCTTTTTTGATCCTATTCCAACTTTTATGTAGGTCTAATCCACTCCCAAACTTACCAAAAGCAACACTAAACCACCCCCTAGGCACCCATACCCTCTACTAACCAAATTCTACCACTTAGATAGTAGAGCAACCCTTTGGACACTACCACACTGTGCTAGTGACTTAAGGACCGCAATAGTGTCCTTTAGCTCCTTATCCATCTAATAGATATATTTTCATTCCTCAATACAATATAGGGTCAGCCTAAACCTATTTCACATCTTGATGAACACCATAATGCTATATATATAGCATTTCACTCAATTATCTATTAGATGGAAATTAGATGTAAATACTCTCAAACAAATTAAAAAAAATTTATGCAAATCAAGGTTATTGATCCCTACTTCTGCATATGATCATCTATAATATCCCAAAGCTTAGAATACTTAGATTTCCAATCTCAATTCACACTCAAAGCACTCAAATCAACACGTAGTATTCATTTGTACTTGCACCAAGAACATAGGTGCGAGAACTACTTCGGGCTTGATCCTTCTTTGGAAAATTGGTATGTAGGCAACGCTCAACACATGGGTGTTGAGGTCCTATCCATCCTACCTTACTAATGCCACTCTTTTCTACTTATGCTTATTAAATACCCTAAAAAACATAGAGGCCTAGGGTTCTACATATAAATTAGTCAAAACAAGTTACATGTAGTGAACCAACATTTATTTGCACAATAACATGTATCTTAGGTCCAACTAAAGGTATACCCAAAAGTTCACTGCCCTTATTGCAAGAGGACATTATCGTGATCCCGAGGACACTACCATGGTGTGCTACTATCTAGAGGACTATGATTTAATCTCATAGGTTTTTTGACTCTAAATTCTTTCTCACAATATTCTACATAGTTCTTATACCAAGTTTCAACATATGACTCCTCTATCTCATCAGTTTCCAGCTAAGTACTTCTTTTTCTAGGTCATTGTTATTTATAGAATAATCAAATAAATTAATTGCTTCACAAATTAGTGGTTTTATTTATTTCTATATTTATTCCCTAATTTATTATTCCAACACTTTAAAAAAATAGGTTTTTACATTCCATAATCCCCTTAAAAGTTAAATCATTTGATCAACACAACTTACTTCAAACATATTGCCTAAAAACACTAGTGCACTATTACAGTTCCCTTCTTATTTCTAGAATCTGCTCAGTTTCATTTTTCAACCTTTCATTATGATTATTATGATGGAAGTGATTTTCTACTTTTTGGTACAAAGTTTGGTGGTTTGTCTTGCATGCTTATTACCTTGCATTTGTAGAATGATGCAAATGTATGCCACTCCTCTCATAGATCACATTATAATTTAGATTAATTCATACATTTGTCCACCTCTTTTTGAGCTCCCCCTTTATACAAAACATTGTTGCATGGCCAATTTTGATCTATTTTTAGTTACCACTCGATGACAGTAAACTCAAAAGACTCCTTTTGTTCCTCCTCCACCTAGACCAGTTGACTACCTTTTTTTGCATCCCACTTCTACTACTCACCTTTGACAAATAGTAGATCCTATAGGTTGAGTTGTTACTAGAAAAAATTAGATGCCTCCTCAACCTATACATGAACAATGTAATTCCAACATCCCTCCTCATCCCCAAAACATTACATTGGGACCTAAGGATCATCATAGAGCATATGATATTGTGGCTCAGTTGAGAAATACACCAGCTAATATTTCTATATTAGAATTATTTTAAAAGATAACCATCTTAAAATATATTCTTTTTCAAACACTCAATCATACATCTTTGCCTCAGGACATGGAACCACCTTATTTTGCATCTATCATAAATAATATCAAGGATATCGAGGATGTTATATCTTTTGGCAATGAGGATTTACAATCACATACAATTATCGATTATAATCTACCACTCTTCATTGAAGCACAAGTCAAAACCATTGCTATTAAACAAGTTCTAATTGATAGTGGTTTAGGTCTTAATATATACAACCTCATATTTATATAGACTATGGGGGTTGATATAGCATCCAATCAGAAGACATATAAGAATATTCAAGGTTTTGATGACATTCCCCAATAAGTATTAGGTTTTATTACATTGGATATCATGGTTGGGCCAAAAACTCTTTCCACACAGTTTCAGGTGATGTTTAATCACTTGCATTACAATTTATTACTTGGGAGACCTTGGATACATGTCATGGAGATTGTACCCTCTACCTTGCACATATGCACCAAGTTTTTACATGAGGGATATTTATACACTTGTCCAATTGATAACCAACCATTCATAAATTATAGAGTTACCAAACCTACTACCTTGACTATATCTTCAGATGGGACACCTCATGTTAGCATAGAGTCCCTACCTCACATCATTCCTATTGAGAAAATGTCTACATATGAGATAAAGGAATCTAGCACCACTATTCTTGCACCAATCCCTAATCCTCCTGCAACACAATTATCCCTACCCATGGTTGTTGATGAGATTCACATTGCACTATTACCATTACTTGTTAACTTAGAGGGAGTATATGTCAGAGACACAAATACAAATTTTGAGACCACCATAACGGACAACATAACACCCATGAATATCGATGATTATTTATGCAGATTAAGCTTCAAACTCATAGTCCCTAGAGAGTACATAGATGATTCCAGATTAATCATACCATTAACTATATAGCCATCACCACTAGGTCACAACCCTATAATATAGGCCTAGATACTCACTTGCAGTTAGAGGCAGATCATTCTATACACTCAGTACATATGGTTACATATATGGATATTGATCTAGTTATATGGATTCAGGAAAGCAATACACATGACATACTACACTAGATTTTATAGATATTACTTGATGGCACTACCCACAGTTTGTCATAAATCTATTATCAAATTATCACAATAGGATGATAGACCTTTTTGTCATTTTCATAGGATTACCAGATACAATATAGATAAATGCTCAACATTACAATACAAATTGAAAGAGTTCAAGGCTTAAGGCACTATCAAGATTACACAACCTCTACCTTCACTAGTATAGGCACCATGATGGAATCTTCGCTAACACAAACATTCATGAAATGATCCTTTGACTATTCATGTCTTCATCAAGGACCAATACATCCTTCACATTATTATAGATGAGTATTTTGATCCCAACACTTATACATTGGCATTCTTACAGCACATCAAACATTAAGAGATTAAGTTACATGTTATACATTATTAGGAATCCTTAGGACATGTCACACTCCCAATTGCATGTGGCCTGAAGGTGGTCAACACACCACTCTTCATCATGAGCATATGCACTTATACATAAGTCACACTTGGTAGTACATGGTTATAGATAATAGATGCCACAGTTGATTAGACATACATATGCTTGACTTTAAGGTATGATGGACACATAGTTCACATTCTAAATGTTGGCATAGATGATAATCACATATTTCATATAGATACCCCATAGTCCAATGTGGTTTACCTTATGACCGCATGAGAGACTTCTTACATAGTAGAGTAGCATGCTAGTCGAATGCACAAAAACTAGACTAACATCAAGGATAAGTTTATACTTATACTGACAACATGGCATGATGATCATGATGATGATGATTTATTTGAGTTTGGGAAGATCCAGTATCCGACATTAGATGAGTTCCCACCATATCTGCTATTTGACCATCCACATCCTATGGATGTGCTCTTAGGTCTATCGAGGCACTACATTTCATTTGTATATATCCTTACACATTACTTACACATAGTTCCTCTTAACTTGCTCCTTGTATATAGTTTCATTTTCATGATTACTTGTACATAGTTTATACTTTGAAAACATAAAAATAATATAAGATGTTAAAAACACAAAAACATTCAAATATACTTAGAAAATACAAAATTTACCATTTTCACATTCTTTATATTTTATAGGTACTACATATGTTATCCATGCTAGAATAGTTGGTTTATCATACATATATGCTTCACTTGTTCTTTTCGAGTGTTCACATATTACTATAGGACTCAGGGCCTCTACATATATCCATATTTGTTATAATCTACCCATTGGGGGTGCATACAAAGACACACAAATTCAACATTGATACATTTACCCATTGAGAGCATCCTATACACAATTCTCAATTTGATAGGTCACATCTTTCCATACTCCATATCATAGACTTAGCATTGCTTATCTCTTAATACAGATCATCCCATACTACACTGATTTTTTTCCAACTGCTACTACTATAGACTCAACATATGTACATCTTTGCTCTTATATAGATTTGTACAACATGATCATGCATACTTTAATTTATAGCTCTACTAGTTTAGATTTTATTGTGTCTCTTTGCTTATACATATATTCAAGGGATTTTAATTATGACATTATTTTATGGATCTATGCCAATTTTTTTCATTATTTATGCCTTCTTGATTACGTATGCGGATATTTGAACATGTCCTTCCATGTGGCTCTAAGCCAACCTTGCTTGATCTATGTATATGTGGACATTTGAGCATGTCCTTGTATGTTTGTTATTTCTCATACTTAGTGACATGTGCCCATGTTCCTTATATTATGGCCCCTTGGCCTACTTTGCATGCTTCATGTGTTGCATGTATGCTATCATGGCCATGACACTTGTCTCTTGCTTGTTACAATGACACTCAATTTTTGATGCCATGAGGGACCTCATGCATCTCCCATTCATCCTTGGGTGCCTTGATGGACATCATGCACCATCCCCCCAGGTAGTTACTTAGATTATACTCAGATTTATTGTTTATATACATGTTTACATTGTTCTATCTATCTTGACAATCATGTGAATGCTAGATCTAACATACATCATACATTACCAACTTATGTTCAGATTATTTTACATTTCAATGTCATGCATACACATTATATTGGTTTATAGCACAAATATCATGTATTTTTAGTCTAACACACATGAGGATAATTATTTCATAGGTTCATCAACTCCCCTCAAAAGAGGGGGCATTCACAGGGATTTGTCATAGAGTTCAGGGCATTTTATTGCACTTAGAACATAGTTTTTAGCATGCAGACATAGATTACAGAGTTCATAATTACAAAAACATAGTGAAAAATAGTCATACATAGATCAATTTCAATTTTGCATAGAAATAATATAGTTGGACACTATCATAGCATAGTGGACACTAGTGCAATGTGTTATATCCAAGAGATCATGCTACTGTCCATTATCTCTAAAATTAATGAAATTTAGGAATTGGTAGAAAGGTACTATATACACTAAAATATGCTTACCTCACTAATTATACTAATTATGCTAATTTTCATTAATTTAGTCTATTTCCACATTTCCTAGCTAAATTAACTAAAATCCCATTGTCCCCTTTCCATTCCCATTATCCTACAAACCTTACCCAATCCCAAAAACCAATTAATCATTTTATTAAACCCCTAAATAAAACCTATTACCTACTAACCTACTTCCTAGGCCAACTAGTCAATTTTAAAATATAAATAATCTACCTACCCAACCACCACCATATTCTAGCCTCTCCTAAACCCCTAAACCCTATGGGAGATTTATAAAATTAGAGGATTCTAGAAATATCCTCCATTCTAGCCCCCTTTCTCTAGAATTCTCTAATTTTAGAGATCTCCACGAAATTAAAAATTCAATGGAAAATCCCTAGTCATTGATCTCAATGGCTTAAATTTGAATTTGAGCCATTGATTTCTCCCTCCATGCCTATATAACCAAGCTCTTCCTCCGCCTTCAAACCAACTTGGAAAATCCATCATTCCTGCTATCTTGCATCCACAAAGCTTTCTTGCATCCATCCATAGCCACTATATAGCTCATTCAACTATTTGGAAGCCATTATCAACACCAAGTAAGCAATCCAACATTTTCAAATTTGACATCAAATAATCCATTTGCAATCCTAGAGTGGAGCCATAAGGAGGTAAAGTTATGGTAAGAGTGTTCTTATTGTACCGATTGCCTCTTTTATCCATTTTTATTAATGTGTTTAAGTTTCAGGTTTTTATTACTAAAATTAGTAATAAAGATTGAATCTAAAATTTAGTGCACAAGTATAACAATTATAAATTAGGTTTACACAAATTCAATCACAAATTATCAAATATGCTTAATTTATGCTTATTTATAAGTATAATCACATGAGTTTACTCAGATTTGGATCATCATGCATGACATGATCACTCCCATTTTAGTTTTAAATACTTAGACGTAGATTATTATGAATCAATCCAAAATCCATAGGCACATATATCAAAATTAGGGGCATGTACGCAACACATCATTCTCATATGTTCATCTTGACACCAATAATCTTAGATGGAATGGCAACTTCATGTCATTCTCTACGCTACATACTCTAGATACCATTTTTACCATATTTCATACCAAATTGATGCCTTGTTTTGTCTGCAGTGGTTAGCATTTTTGCATAGTCCCTGAGCTACATTCTTGAGTGGCCCCTAAGCCATTTTACATTTCAATTTTTTTGAGTGGCCGCATATCCATCCTACATAGTTTTAATTACATCACACAACTTTAGTTACATTGCACAAATTCAGTTTCAAATGCATCTACTACATATGGGTAGGCAATGATGGATTGATGACCTACTTGAGTTCTCGAGCCACTTACATGGGAGGGTTGGATAAGCCATCAGTCCAATCCAAGTTATTCATACATTATGATCCATCGATCAAGGGTCAACAATGATGGATTCATAGCTTACTTGAGTTCTTGAGCCACCCACACATGAGGATTGAGCAACCCATCACATCAATCCAAGTTATTCACTATTTGATCACTAGTTACACATTCAAAAGATATCACTAGGTTCTAACATTAGTTCACGTACCCAACAAGGTGTATTCATTCCTTTCCTCTTTATCTTATATCTTTTCTCAATTTTGTCTTTGATTTTGATATTTCTTAAGTAAAGAGTGATTCGGTCATGTTTCACTTGCAGGATACATAATGGAGCACGCTTCGTAGACTCAGACCCAGATTCACAGGCTTCACCTCTTAGGCAAGTCCATGTACATTTCTTTTCCTTTATCATAGTCATTTTCATTTGTTGCATTTATAGAATACGGGGGGGCAAATGTAGTCATATAAAATGTTAGTTTAGTGTAAAGAGTGTCACTTGAGACCACCTTGCCTTAGCTTAGCCCTATACCTATCTCAAAGCCTTTTTTGATCCTATTATAACTTTCATATAGGTCTAACCCACTCCTAGACTTACTAAAATAAGCACTAAACCACCCCCTAGGCACCTAGGCCCTCTACTGACTAGATTCTACCACTAAGATAGTAGCGTGGCCCTTTGGACACTAGTGCACTATGCTAGTGACCTAGGGACCACACTAGTGTCCTTTATCTCTTTATTCCTCTAATGGATATCTTTTCATTCCTTGATATAATCTAGGGTTAGCCTAGGCCTATTTCACATCTTGACAAACACCATAATATATATATATATATATATATATATATATATATATATATATATATATATATATATATAACACTTTCACTCACTTATACACTAAATGTAAATTAGATGCAAACACTCTCAAATAAATTTAGAAACAATTGTGAAAATTAAGGTTATTGATCCGTATTATTCCCTACTTCTGCACACGACCATCTACAATAGCCCAAATCTTAGAATACTCATATTTTTAGTCTCAAGTTACACTCAAAGCACTCAAACCAATACTCATACTTGCATTCACTTGCACTTGCACTAAATACTTAGACAAGAGAACTACATCAAGCTTGATCCCTCTTTGGAGTATTGGTATGTAGGCAACACTCAACACATGGGGTGTTCAGGTCATGTCCAACCTATCCTACTAACTCCACTCTTTCCTATTCATGCTTCTCGATTACCCTAACAAACATGGAAGCCTAGGATTCTACATATAAATTGGTCAAAACATGTTATAAGCAGGTAACCAACATTCATCTGCACAGGCATAGGTATCTCAGGTTCAACTAAAAGTATACCTAAAAGTTTATTACCCCTATTGCAAGAGGATGCTACTGCACTCTTGATGACACTACCACAGTGCACTAGTGTTGAAAGGATTGTGTTTCTATCTAGGAGGGTTTCTAACTCTGAATTCTTGGTCATGACACTCTACACATCACTTGTACCAAGTTTCAACCTATTACTCATCCATCTTAGTCAGTTTCCAACTAAGTACTTCATTTTTTAGGTCATTGTTATTTATAGAATAATCATATAAATCAACTACTTCATAAATTAGTGGTTGTATTTATTATTATATTTATTCCCTGATTTATTATTCCAACACTTTAACAAACTAGGGTTTTACATTCTATAATCCCCTTAAAAGTTAAATCAATTATCAACTATAAATATGGAAATATTCAACTTGAGGACAACTTAATGTATTTTGCGTCTAAGATATATAGAATTTTTTTTCTTAAATTGAACAAAATAAGAAATAAAATTTTGAAAGATTGTTGCTAATTAATAATTTAACAAATCTAGAAACCCTAATACAATAAGTGGAAACAACAAAAAAGAGAGAAACCCTACTAACATATATGGTTAGGGTTTGCAATATTCAATCAATAATCATGTTCACCAATATGTTTTATCAAAATTTGGGAAATAAGGATATGCTTAGGTCCTAAAGTATGACAAACTTTAACATAAAATCATAATATTAAGATGTGCAATAAATTAAGTATTTATGATTTGGAACTTTGTTAAATATGGAGAGATGCTGAAAGGAGAAAATATAAGAAGGAAATAACTTAGCTAGAAAATCGTAATGCAAGTTATGTATGTAATTATATATTTGATTTTGTGACTATGTTGACTAATTATGAATTAGGAACAAAGCTTCACTAGATATCTAGACAAGGCCGCTCTAATCAGACCTAGCTAAGTTGTGTTGTTGTCTATATGGAGCACTGACATTTGATAGAGATTTTACACTGTGTATGAAAATTGAATTGTGCATTGTGACTTGTGGCCTCTATGTGTGTAATCTGTGTTGCTCGATCCACTGGGGAAGCCTCTATGTACCTTCTTGTTCACTTGTAACCCTAGGTCAATAGACAACAAGTGATAAACGAGATAAAACAAAAAAAGGGGTTAGTGGTTGAAGTTGTGCTAGACTTTAACACCCCCTATATTTAGCACTACCTATATACCAATACTTTAAAGAGGGATCAAAATCCATGTAGTTCTCCCATACTATAATGGTGTGTGTGAAAGATTGGTGTAATGTTAGATGTTGGTGCAATCCTAATGTAATTAATGTGCTTCAATCATAATTTTTGACTTTTAAGGTGTATGTAGACTTAGCATAGGGTTACTAGGGTTGTGTGGGTTATGAATTGGGAAAAACAAGTGATTTTTTCTCAATGTGTCTTTAGATGTTCTAGTGTTTTTCCATGTATGAGCCTCTTGTGTGCAAAATGGCTTGAAATGTGGCTTTATAGTGATCCTTTGGGAAATTCCTCGAATGGGGATTATGAAACGTGCAAGACAACCCATTAAGTGATTTTAAATTTTATTTGGTGGGAGGATGCAACTGACAAATTCATATACTATTAGTGAGCAGGATAGTCCTAAAGGAGTGGCCTTGTCTAGGAAGTAGAGGCAACTAAGTTAGAAGTGTGAATCGGTCTTAGATGAGCTTAGGTTGTCTCAAGTGAATATTAAGAAGAATTATGCATTTGTATTGGTTCAAGATAGGGATCATCCACATAGAGATAAAGGAATATCGACTTAAAGCCATGGAATTTGGCATGAGCTAAGTGCATGTAAAAAGATGGTCACAAGTGCATTGTTTTAGCACTAAATGTTAATTTATATAACTACAAGATGCCTCATCACTCAAAATATTTCCTTGAGTTTTCATAGCTTGCCAAGTTCGATTCTGTGGGATAAGACTCGCTTGAGGACCACTAGACTCACTTTTTTTTATAAAAAAAATTGTTGTTTTGGTTTTGCATTAGTAACACTACTCCCGCCTTAGGGATTTTGAGTACCACCATGAAATTTTTTAACCAACAACAATAGTCCATCCCTCTTCTTTCTCATCCTTTGAAGGCACTTCAATGGTTGGTTTGGGCTTATAATAGGCACTCCCCATCTTATGGTTGGGGAATTGATAATGGAAATAAGTGTTGAGCATATTTATAAAAAAAAATTGAAGATAAAAATGGTGGGAACCCACTTAAATATCCATAGATTATTTCAAATATTTCTTGAGGTCCACTTCCACACAACCCTGTTTATTGGGTTAAGTAGAATAAAACCTATCAAGCTCATGACAAATAAGCCGACTTAAATGTTTTACTATTTCGTCAAGAAACACCCATAACAAGATTCACAAGCTTGACAACTTGGCCTACACAAGGACTTTGAGAGAGGCCTATTCTAAGGCCACAAAATTATAGGCGCATCAAGATAACACCATCAAAGTGTTATGCATGAAATAACAACATGATTAAATAAAAAACATTTTCGTAAAGCGAGTTATAGTGAAGGAAAAGAAAAAAAGCCTTTGATCAGATTGTGAAAACCTGAGAGTTTGATACAATATGGCTCCCAAGCATACTTAACCCAAGAGGTGAGAGATTTTTAGAGGTGACATAGCCGCTATAATAAGCAATAAGAGTATTATTTTCATACCAATAACATATAAAATCAATAACGTCAACAACTAAAAGTACATCTATATCTTAAAAGGGATTATTTGAATCTTTCTTTACCTTATCATAGACTTTCAAAACAAACTTTCATATTCCATTTACCGCCAACACCCCATCTTTTACAACTACAATTAGATTGACTAGATTAAAACCATACTTAAAAAGGGAAAAAAATGCCCCAAGGGTGGGGAGTGAATGCAAAAATTAATACTCAAATGACCCATGATGTTTTATATAAGCAATACGACAATGTAGTAAAACCTTATAGCCATAAACTTAAATGAAACCCTTAGCAAAGGCAAAACAAGTAAATCAGTGATTTTTTTTGATGTGTTAATTTTAATTATTTTTAATTTTTTATATTATTATTTTTCAATATCATTAAAAAAAAAATTGAAAATTATAATTATGTGGATATGTGTAATCTAAAATGATAATTGCAGTTGGCCGTAAATAGTGTGAAATATCAATAAAAATAATTAATTTTAAATGTAACATTTATTTGACCGTTATAAAGTAATTTTAACTTTAAATTCGATGTTCATTTAATCAGTGTTTCTTCATGCTTAAAAAAAATAATAAGAAAATTGTGATATTTAATGAAATTTAGATTTTATTATTGAAATCATTTATCACCAATAAATAAAAAATTTATAGAAAAAATAATAAAACTTTTATCAAATATAACAAATTTAAAACAAACATCTCGAAATTAATATTTCTATATTTTAAATAAATATATTTAAGATATTAATATATACACATGCAAACATTTCTATATATATAAAAGTTTTACTTCTAAAATATAGATCCATATAAATTGATTCGAAATTGCCCAACTAATCTCCCAGAATCATATCATAATTGTAAGATTGATTTTAAAATTTATGAACTGTTTTCATTGTTTTAATGTATGATTTGATAAACTAAGCTACACGGCAAATGTAATTGTTCCTATGATCACACAAGAATTGCATGTTTCTTGGTTGCGTTAAGAGATTCCACAGACAAGGGGCCAAAACCACCGGAGAAATAAACATTCTGGTGTCGGGGACATCATGGTTTCGATACTGGCTCAGGTAACCAATTTATTGCATTTTTTTTCCAAAATATTTGGATTCATTCATACGATTAATGTGGTCCTTTTTTTTTTCTGGTGGGTCATAAGAAAATTATGTGTATGTATTGCAGGAACGCATTCTAGGAGCCACCATGGGAGTTGGATTTGCAGCAGCCATGGTTCTGTACGAACAGAGACTCATTTACAGGTCAACTGCTCATTCAGTTGAATCAATCCGCGGATACCCAGTAGCTGCCCCTGCTCTCAAGGTAACACAAAATCTAATTTCAGTAAAGAAGAAATAAAATATTTCAAGTCTGTATAATATCTGATTTCAAGAAAGGAAAATTGAAATGAAGTCTGTATGATGTCTGTTAGATATGGTCTTGTGGGTATGCATGATAGGTCTTCTCTTTTGCATGTGAATAGAGATTTTAAAATTTGCATTTTTCCCATTTAGGATTAGGTGTAATATCGTGTGTATGACATCTGATCAAGAAAGGGACTTGTGGGTATTTGTGATGGATCGTCTTTTTTGCATGTGGATTGAGGTTTTTAAATTTGCATTATACCTATTTAGGATTTGGTGCAAATATTGTCTATGATCTGATCAAAATATGGACTTGTGGGTATGCAGTTTTTTTTTTTCCATTGTAAATCGTGGTTTTTAAATTTGCATTATACCTATTTAGGATTAGCCCCAAGTATTCTGTGTAAAATTTGATCAAAATATGGACTTATGTCTATTTATGAGAGGTTTTACATTTTACATGTGAATAGAAGATTTTAAATTTGCATTGTAACATTTAAGATTAGGCACAAAAATTGTCTGCATGATATCTAATCAAAATATGAACCTGTTTTTTTTAAAACAAAAAAAAAAAAGAACTCGTGGGTATTCATGATGGGCCTTATTTTTTGCATTTGAATTGAGGTTTTTAAATTTGTATTTATACTCATTTAGGATTAGGCACAAATATTGTCTGTATGGTGTCTGATCAAAATATGGATTTGTTTGTATTGATGATGGGTTTTCTTTTTTGCATTTGAATTGAGGTTTTTAAATTTGCATTATACCCATTCAGGATTAGGCACAAATATTGTCTGTATAATATCCGATCAAAATATGGACTTGTGGGTATTCATGACAGGCCGCCTTTTTTAGCATGTGATTTGGTGTCTTTAAATTTGCATCATTCCCATTCAGGATTGTGCCAAAATATTGTCTGTATGATATCTGATCAAACTATAAACTTGCAGGTATTCATGATGAGCATTCTTTTTGTGCATGTGAATTGAGGTTTTTAAATTTGCATTATACCCATTTAGGATCAGGAACAAATATTTTCTGTATGACATTTGATCAATAGATGGATTTGTGGGTATTCATGGACCTCCCTTATAGTATGTGCATTGAGGTTTCTAAAATTACATTATATCCATTTAGGATTAGGGGCAAAAATTGTCTTTATGATTTCTGATCAAAATATGGACGTGTGGGTATTCATGATTGGCCTTCTTTTACAGATGTGAATAGAAATTTCTGAAATTGCATTATACCCGTTTGTTATTTCATATTGGGTTTTTTTTAGGGGTACTTTGCTTTTTAATTTTAATTGATGGAATATTATGTATATAGACCTTGGTGGGCATTGATGATGTAGTCAAAGATAGGGGTCCAATGAAGAACAACCTTATCCTTGTAGTGTTCCACTATATACATACACAAAGTATGAGTCTGGGATTAAAACACACTTTTATTGATCCTTCACGAGGAAGTACAGAGATTCCACACACACACTCGCTCTCCCTATGCAAGGGAAGAATGCTACACAGTCCCTTCCCAGACTGAACGGTGGCCTCTATTTCCTCTAAACTTCCTCCTCGAACACCTACACTCACTTGGAAGATCTCCCCCAACTTCAGTCTGCATGCTCCAAAGACTTTCTACGTATTTTGTGCTCTGTCTAGTGACTCTTGGGATACCTGTGAATCTTGAAAACGCTCAAAATGGGCATTTGAATGCTTCTGGGCCATTGCTGGGCATGTGCAAACGCCACGAGTGTCACTGCCACTTCCTATAGAGCGGCAGTTATGTAACTGCTGGTTAATGCATACCTATGCAACCGGCAGATTCGTAATGAGACAAAGAACACTCTATCTCATTGAAACCGCTCCTTCTTTCCAGGAGCCTGTAGAACTGTGAATGGGTCCAGGCAGTGTAACCGCATTTGCCGAATTTCAGTGATAAAAATTGAAATTCGTTGAATCTCAAAACAATGAAACAAATTAGTCAAATTTCATGATTTTATTTGCATGGATCGAATGGCAATTCAAAGCAAGCGAATATCATAAAAAATTGTGTAATAATTCAGGTAAATTTGTTCGCCAGTCATTTTAGGGTTTCGCAAAAGACAACTTCCTGTTTTCAGCGTTTATTCTAACTGCGGCAACTTTATTTCATCTGCAATCTCCATTTGCTATGTAAAACTGGGAATCACGACCCTCTCTACTTGTAGATCGAGGACACCACAAAAGTTGTGTTAGGTCGAAGGATGCTACGTTAGGGTGAATGAAGCTACTACGTCACGAACATGCCCTTGTTTTCCTGTCACACTTGCCCCGCTCGAATCGGTGCCTGCCATTAAATTTTCTGGGGTCTTTGACATTAAATTGTACTTTCAACTGTTCACTAATGCGGGCCTGCCTCGTTATTATGTGGCATTAATATTTTGAGTTTATTAAGATATTCCTGACATGCCCATTTAATATGTAAAAATAAACATTAATATATCTCTCTATATATTTCGATTTTAATAGTTTCAATGCATTGGTTCAAATATATTTTGATTTATAAGTTATATTAAATAACGAGTTATATATAAAACAATTGCATAACTTATATTATCACGCCTATTGTCAATTTTAATAACGAAATTTATTTGAAATTTAAGTATATTTTTAAAAATAAGTATATTTCTATTAGCTGAATTTTATCACGAATTTTATCTCAATTTTTTTAGTTCCGAATTTTTTCCAATTTTTTTCCTTGACGAATTCGAACACGAATTTGGATGCGGTGACTATGAGTCCAGGGAGGTTGTCTTCAATTGTAGGAAGCACCCAAACATAGAATATATATGTTTGTTGATGTAAGATTGCTTGACTAGCTGGATGCTCTTGCATTAGACACTCGGGGTAAGAGTTTGTGAGCATAATGCTCACAAATTTGGGCTAGGTGGTAGCACTACCCTTTTGACTTTGTAGGTAAAGCCATGGCATGCCCTTTTACATTGTGATGTAGCGCCATATTTTCCAGCTGTTTTGCTGGATTGCAAACCGTCCTCCTCCACCAAACATGTTCCACAATATCTCATCCCAACCCCCACTAACATTGGGCTGACCTCCCCTGCCAAATCTTAGCACCTCCTTCCCCTTTTCCGCTGTACACATTTGAATTGATGGCGATCTTTGCTGCTTCTTCTTCCTCCCAACTATTGTAAACAACTCTTCATCTTCCTTTGTCTCTATTTTGGACAAGAGAGAGCCATCTATCCCTTCCTCCATCAACACATGCTTATCAACATGTCTCACAAGATGATTCTTGAGCTCTTCCTTGCCTTGCCTTCCCTTCAAGGGACTCAGGGTGTACCTTTGCCCATCCTTCTTAACACTCACAATGTTAACTCTTCCATCATATAGCATCTCCCTATCCAATTGACATGGTCTTCCCAACAAAACATGACACGCATCCATGTGTAGAACATTATACAAACCCCTGCTTTGATATCTACCAATGTGCACTTCCGCTTCACAACACTTCCTCACAATATCACCATATCCCTCTAATAATCAAGACACTCAATATGGACTTGGGTGTGGTGTACCCACTGCTTACAGTTTGGGACCATTTCGGTGGACACTAAATTATGGCAACTTCCACTATCAATCATAACTTTGTAGCATTCACCTTTTTTCTTGCACTAGGTTCTGAAAATGTGGCTCCTTTGGCATTCTCCTTCCTCCTTCTCCTCAACCTTAGGACTCTCCTTCTTGCTAGCAAATTATCCCTTTGTTCTGGTTCCTTCATACACTCGGATGATGCTACGAATTCCGCTTCCACATGTACAACCTACACGCTACCTTCGTTCCTCCTCTTATCATCACATTGAGCACAAGGACATTCAAAATTGCGATGCCCAAAGTCTCTGCACCTATAGCACTTTCCATTGAATGTTCTTTCTCTTCCTCGTTCATAGCTGCCCCTTCCTCTTGTGGAGGCAGTTTCTCCTCATGCTTGCTGATTTGGTACTTGTAAAGTGCTAGATCCCTTCTCCTTCCATTTATGGTTATCCTCCTAGGATGTCTGGCCACTACCATTGCTGAACCTCCCTCTTTCTCTTGATGCAATTTGTTTCCTTCTAGACAACTTTTCTTCCACTCGTAAAGTGTATTGGTACGCTTGTTCCCCCACATGCAACCTCACTATGCTGATTTCATCTTGAATAATCAACCGCAGTCCGTTGATGTATCTCACCACCTTTTCTTGATCCACCTCTCTATAACCAGCCCAAATTGTAATCTTGTAGAATTCCTCTACATACTTCTTCATGCTTAGCTAGCTCCTTTTGCCTCGAGTTTTGGAGCCTTTGCAACAAGTCGAGTGTTAATCCGTAGGATTTTTTTTTCTTTCAGCTTTGCAACCATCCTCTCCCAAACATGGAGTCTTGTTCTTATCCTTTCTATTTTTTTGTTTATACCTCCTTCCACCATAGGGCTGTGTGACCTTTCAACTTGGTTTGAGCCACCTTCACCTTCCTTTGGTCATCCACTTCATCAAATTTGAAATACTCCTTTATCTCATTGAGCCAATCGATCAGCTCCTTGGGGTTCGATGTTCTTCAAAAGCTTCAAACCTTCATCTTGGCTCATTTTCCAATTATTGAAGTGGCTCTAACGAGCCTATTGGTCAGGTACAACTCCCACATCTTCCACTTCCAACTCTTCATTTTCTACATCACTCACATCATCCCTTGGGACAAAAACCCTTCTTTTATCCTCTTTAATAGTAGTTAGTCTTGTCTGCATAACCCTCAACATCTTCACGATCTCATCTAACCTTCCTGCCATATCGGCAGCCATTGCTGCAGCTCTCCCCACTCTTCTTGGAGGCATCTGGACTTTCTCTCAACTTGAACCTACTGCTGCAATATTTTATTTGCAAACCTATGTAGGCCACACACTTCTCTAGACCACTCTTTCAACACTTTGCTTTCTAACCACCTTCACAAGCTGGAGACTCAACTCTCCCTTGTCCTAGAGCCATTACCTTGCTTTCATACCAATTGATACAGTCAAGGATAGAGGTTCTAATGAAGAACGACCTTGTTTGCGCAGCTTTCACTATACACACACAAAATATGAGACTGGAATTAAAACACAGGCTTTTATTGATCATTCTTGAGGAAGTACAAAGATTACACACACACCCACTCTCCCTATAACTAAAACATAATAGAAGAATGCTACACAGTCCCTTCTTGGACTGAACATTGCCCTCTGTTCCTCTAAGATTCCTCCTCGAACACCTACATTGACTTCAAAGATCTCCTACAACTTTAGTTTGCTTGCTCCGAAGCCTTTCCTTGTCTTTTGTGCCCCTTCCCGAGTCTCTTGGGATCCTTGTGAATTTTGAAAATGCTCAAATGGGCACATGAATGTTTCTGGGCTGTTATTGGGTGTGTGCAATTGCCACTTGCAAAACTGCTGCTTTCTGCAGGGCAGTGGCTATGAAACTGCTGTGGCGGTTTCTGTTGGCGCGAAGGCCTCTATCTATATATATGGCTTGGCCTCCCAAGCATAACACTATCCCCTATGTGCTATCCCAATAGTGAGTGGGGGGTCAATGCGATGTGGTTGGCGCATATAGAAGGCCATATCAATAAATAGCTGCACTCAGCCTCTAGGGCATAAATGCTTGCTGTCGGCACGAGGATGGTGGTTTGAAACCACCAGTTAACATAGACTTGCGTTATCTGGCAGTTTCGTCATGAGACAAAGAATACTGTCTCATGACCTGAAATCACTCCTTCTTTCTAGGAGCTTGTTGAATTGTGAATGAGTCCAGATATGTTGTCTTCAACTGTTGGAAGCACACAAACACGTAAGATATTTTATTTGGGTGATGCAAGATTGCTCGACTACTCAGATGCTGCTGCATCAATTCGTTATTAGACTGCATTTGCATAGAAACCAAGTCTTCATCAATCTTGAATGTAAATTTGAATGTTCTTTGAGGATTTTTTTTTTGTGTAGTGGTGTGAACTAGTACCGAAATGGGACTTTTGCAATGAAGCCCTTAGGGTTAGTGTCATTGTAATGAGAAAAACATTAATGGTTGGGTTTTGGGTAACTCCTAGGTCTTTTTTGTTTTGGTAGAAAGATATAATTCCTTGCGATATCTGATAAAAGTATGGATGTGTGTGTATTTATGAGAGGCCTTCTTTGCATGCGAATTGAGATTTTTAAAATTGCATTATGCCCATTTAAGCTTGAGGGAAAATATTGGTTGTTTTTTTAGGTTTATTTTTTTTCTTAGTCGATAAGTATTATGCATATAGACCTAGGTAGGTATTTGTTATTTGGATGCAGTTGCATACAAATCAAAATCTTCATCGACCCTGAATAATTAGGATGTGCTTGGAGGAGATTTTATGGGCACTGGTGTGAACCAGTAATGAAATGCTTTAGTGATGAATCTCTTAGGGTTAATGCCATTGGAATGTGGAAGGTATCAAAGGTTAGATTTTAGGAAACTCCTAGGTCTTTTGGTTTTGGTAGGAAGGTATAAGTCTGTATGATATCTGATAAAACTATGGCCTCGTGGGCATTTAGGATTGGCCTTCTCTTTTACACATGAATTAAGACTTTATAAATTGCATCATGCCGATTTAAGATTAGGAACAGCTAATAGCCTTTTTTTTTTTTTCTTGGGGTTCGTTTCTTCTTTGTTGATGAAGTATTATCTGTACAAACCTAAGCGGGCATTTGTTATTTGACTGCATTTGTATAAAAATCAAAATCTCCATCAATCTATAATGTACTTGGGTGTGCTTGGAGGAGAGATATTGTGCAGTGGTGTGAATTAGGACTGAAATGTAGCTTTAGTGATGAATCCCTTACGGTTAGTGTCATTGGAATGTGTGAGGATTAAAGGTCAGGTTTTAGGTAACCCATAGTACTGAATGGAGGCTTTAGTGATGAATCATGAAGCCCTCATTGCTAGGATCTTCGGAATGTGCAAGCTATTTAAGGTCAATTTTAGGTAATCTTTTTTTTTATTAGGGTGAAGAAATCCTCTAGCTCTTTAGGGGCTGAATGAATAATGATTCTTCTTTTTGGAATATATATACTCCTGGTGTAGGTGGATTAATAATGCCTGGTTTACTCCTGAGCTTGGTTAGTTGAAATCCACGGGGTATAAGACTTGAACAATGTGTGTGTGTGTGTAAGGGTATAGAAATTTTCCTTTTCTCCCAAATGGGCTTTTTGTGTGAAACGCTGGCTAGGCTTGGACCTAAAAAATCACCTTTGCTTTTTACCCTTTATAAAGTTCTGAAGGGTATCTCTTTAATCTTTGCCAAGATCTGCCAGGGACACCTGGTCTCAAAGGTCATCAAATCGAAATCCTGATGGGCTGTATAATAGCCAATTCAACTCACCATTGGACCTTAGTCAATTTGACTATTTTCTTCTTTTTCTCTAAAAGCAAGTAAAGATCATTATATTGTTACTGGTTGAACCTGGGAAAGTATCCGCCACTGGAATGATTTGTCAAATTTAAATTATCTTCTAGCTTTCTTTTGGATGATATTCTGTTCTTAATTCAGAGGAAAGGGGAAGTCTCCCTGATGTGGAGGTGTCTCTAGCTGGTAAGGGACATCTCCTTATGCTTCTTTGCAGCGGATATCTCCTGCTACAAAAAAACAAAAAAAGAACAAAAAAACCAAAACAGAAATGAAATATCCTATGGCCTAAAAGGCCAGAAGACCTAGCCAAGCCATTTCTCACTCTTTGAAACAAAGGAACTCGTAGGATATTAGAAGCTCACATAAAACATGTCAGGAGGATTTTGAAAAAGAAGGAAAGTGATATTTTAAAAGCTTGTAGGTTTGGACAGCATAGCTTGCAAGGAAAATAATCACACAGTAGAGGACAGCTAATATGAACAGCCTCATTTTCATTTAGGATTTAATGTGTGACAGTTCATTTTTGTTTTTGAAATTTGTATGTGTTCATCAGACATATATGAGACATAGGCTGTATCACCTGATTTAAAAAATGGGGCTGCCATCCTTGTATCCGCCCTCGTGTCTGTATGCACATCTCGTGGTCTATGGTATTACTATTTAATAATATTTTGATACTTTTCTATTTTGGCCTTACAAGAGGTTGCATGTACACCCCAATTCTTCAGTATGATTGTAAAAGAAATCCGGTTTTTGGTCCTTCTGTGGGATTGAATATTCTGCTCTACTCATACTTGGTAGCCTAATTATAAAGCAATGAAAAGACCGAGTTCCTTCTACCATAGAAGCGCTAGTTTTTATCTTCAAATGTTTTAAATCAACTCTTTAGATTTTGTCCACTGTTTTGGAACATATTTAGCTTTGATTTATCTTTTACCAGCAGTTGAGGAAATGTTTGTAGATGTTCTGACATGTGCCTGATTATCATTTATGGAAGAAGAATATAGTAGAAACAAAAGGAATAGGGATAATGAACTATATGCTTGCATATATATAATTGCATGTTTATGAGTCCCGATTCTTGAAGATTTTCATGTTATTGTTTTTTTTTTCTAGCTAGACAGCTAATGAATGCAGAGTATAAGTTTGAATTTTGATTCTGTGAGATTGATAGATTTGTAGATTCAGCTCCAAAACTTCCTCTCTGAGAGCTCCCTATTTATTTTAATTTACTTGTCTATATCCCTTGTGATTTTGTTTTATACTTAGTTTGGATTTTCCTCACAACACTTCCTTCTTACTCAAGCTTTTACACATGATGTATTTAGCAGTTCCTTTAATTGTTTTTAATCTCCTAAATAGTTCTTTCTTGCTTAAATAGAAGAAACTTTTCTTATGGCCTTAACATACATAATGTGCTGATTTTTTAGCCTCTGATCAAAGTTTTCTACGTTCTTAGTGTTTTAGGATCTTTTCTAATGTATCAATTCTTATCCTTCCACCACAAAACATCTAAACCACCCCAAAGGCCCATACTTAAATAATATAGATAGTGTCGCCTAACTGAAAAAAATCACCCTAAAGAAGATTTTTGTTTTTTTGTTTTTGGTCAACTCGTATATAGTATTGCACTGTAAATTCTTCTCATGCTTGTTTAAGAATGCCGTTAACAAAAAATACCAAAAAGAGTTTTTTACCAAATGAAAATAAATTGATGTCTTGCCACGTCTAAATTATTGATGGATGCTTTCTTCCCCAACATCCTGAACTAATGCTTATTTTTTACTCTTCTTTTTGTGTTATTCATAATAACTTGGATTAGTAATTAACTAGAAAGCATTAAAGGATTTAAATTATTCTTACTTGAGATTAGGGTTGTAAGTGGAGGAATATTAGGATTCTAGTAACCAGAGTTGGAAGTTATTAATTTCTCTCATGAAATATGGAGCATATAATCCAATTAGAATTAGAACCATAGGACCTATCAATGTCCAGCCAAATATCATGTAGACCCTCATAAAAAGAATTAGAACCTATTCTGGGAAATAATAGAATGTGGCAATATAATTATCCCACCTAAATAAAGTCGTTATTGAGGTTAAAATTCCAATTTCTGTAATTGGAGAACAGTTCAATTAAACAGCATATATTTTGTAAAAGTTTTAACTTACGTTTCATGCTGGGCCTACATGTAGCCCTGTGGGTCTCTAAGTTGATGCACAATAGCATGGTTAAACTGAAAAGAAACATAATGTGAGAAACCATCAATACAATTTGACAGCTATGAACAATGTTCATCCTTAACTCACAATTAATGGGAAATGCATGTAATCGGTTGAAATGAAAAAGGAGAATAACATAAAATATCATAGGAAACAATCCCTTTTATCAGGTATCATCTTTTGCATCATTTTGGATTCAATTATAGAGATTACAATTATGTAAGTCCATTCTAAAAGGGAGGTGACTTGCCATATATTAAATCCGGATTAATTCTATGCATCAGATTTACCAGTCAAAATTCACTTGCTTCTGCTCCAAATTATGAATTATTGCCACCTCGAAGAACCCGCTTAATTTATATATCCACCTGAAGGCTGAAACAAACATAATTCAATTTTGAGTCGTGTATAAAAATTCGTGACCTTCTGATTGATGCAGTGCGAGAATTAGCGACTTGCATAGTTACCGAGCTGCTATTGCACTGTACCAAAAATGGAGTCACCCTACTTTTAATGAAGGGGAGGTTGGGGCCTTAAGAATATATTGATTAGGCTCAAAATGAGCAATTTACTAAGATACCAAGTTACCGTGTGCCATCATCTAATGTTCAGTGTTTAAAGCTATACAGTGAGGTACCCTCAGGTGGGACATCAATGGTAACAAGTGACACTAATCACAGAGGTTCTGATTCTATAGGATGTTTGATGATGATAATAACACCCTGGAAAGAATAATTCTGAAACAACCTATGATAGAATTTTTTAATCAATGTTTTGGATCACACTATGCGATCCGTCATCAGGACGAAGATGTCATAACATCTTCCTTAATGGTGTGGTTTTAGGGGACACCACTGCACCATGTGTCTTGTTACTAGATATCCTTAGCACTCGAGTAGGATTGCATATATGTAGATAAACTGAATTCAAATCAAACCATGTATGCGAGCTTGTCCCTTTTAGGATTAGATATAGTATGAGCTCACAAAGTACTTAACAAATTTCAAGATATGGTTATCAGTCTCATGTGATGAAAACCTTGTAGGCAACCATGAATGACTTGTTTCATATTTTTTACTTCATGAATCTTTCCTTGCACTTCTTTGATGATATTTTGGTACATTGTTGAAACCCAAAGTAACCTTCGAAACATGTTGGCTATGTCATAAGCATCTGCAAAGAGTAACATTTCTACCTGGTATCCAAATGTAGTATAACTTTTGGGTATAAAGAGATTACTTCAGAAAAACAAATGAAAATTGACTAAGCAAAAATTAAAGTAATCACCAAAATCTCCCAACACCAAAAACAAATGTGGCACAGCTTCAATTGGCTATTGACAACAATTTATTTAACATTATCCTAATCCATTGACAAAAGATCTCTTGGATGTAGTGATTCCGCTAATGTTACCTTCGAAACTTGAATGGTTAAAAGTAGTTGTCATTGAACCCAATCTTGAACACTGCAGACTTTGCCATATAAGTTATTTTGGAATGTGATGTTTTGGGCACAAGCACGGGAGAAGTCGTTGCACAAATCAATCTTGACATTTCTTTGGAAAATCAAAATTCATGGTTGAAGGGCAACTCAAATCCACAAATGACAAAGAAGTGCTTGCAATCATGCATGCTATTGTGACATGGATGCGATATTATTTACATGGCATTTTTTTTCTCATTTTACTTGCATATAATGGAGAACAAAACACCTCATAATCCTGCCAAATTGCCAATCTAAGAAGTTCATACTAAGGTTAAACCCCTCGATACTCACAGTTCAGTTTCCCTAATCATGGCCTTTGTCTGTTTTTAAAACCTCTCCTTTGTCTGCGTTTCAGTTTAAAAAATCACTTGGGATACGCAACTCTTAGTAAAACAGATTCAACAAACATTGGAGAATACACTGTCCATTCTGACATTTAACCAGCCCATTTTCTGTTTAAAAATCGGCCACACAGTCATGTTTTTATTCACCGTTCAACCCTCAAACAGTTATAATAATTAAGAAAACATTTATTTAGCTTCCTTTTCCCTTAAATTCCCTGTGACAATGCCTCCAAAATTAAACAGCTGAACTCCAAATGTTTTATAAATTATTTCTTATTAGTCATTTAACCTTAATGGTAATTTTTTTGAAAAACAATATTTGAACCTGGTCACTTTGGCAGCGAACTTTATCTTCGAAAGCCATCTAAAAGAGCATGAGCTCAACCATCACCCTATGCTTGTATATGAAACAGATTAACTCCAAATTGTTAAATAAATTCACTCTTAGTAGTCATTCAACGTTGGCTTTTAAAAGTTTTGCAAAAAGTATTTGATCTTAGTCAATTTTCCAGCAAACTTGTTCTTCGAGAGCCATCCAAAAGAGCATGAGCTGTACCAAGATTTTCTTGCACACTATCATCATGATTTGTGGTTTTGATGAATTGTTGTTTGGACTCCTCTAATCATCACTCTATGCTTGTATATAAATTATTTTATAATAGAGCAGAACTAAGCTTCATGTAACGTGGGTATAAGTCATCTAGACTTGCAGGAGTGTCTTTCATATATTTTGGACAGCTCATATCTCTTTTTTTAATGAACATGGCTACTATGCCTGCAATAATGAACTCATGCTCACCGAATATTAGTTGATTAGTAAGAGGTTGTCCCAGAATATCAGCATTCAGCATAATGGGTTTAAAAGTAGCTCAGATATTTTTGTAGCTTTGCATTGATCTTCTCCTATAGGGTAACTTGGCGATACAATTTGTCCGATGGACCACAGAAATGCTGTTTAAGCATCTTATTATTGTGGATTGCATTTAGTAGTTGCATTAGAAAAGAAGTTAACTAGAGAAAGAATGATATCTTCCTAAAAGAAAGTTCTGTCTGAACTAAATAATGAGAGAAGCCAGCGCTGTGCTTTCGGTCTATTAGCAGGTTTTTTGTTTTTAAAAGAAAATCACTTTCTGTTTTTACCGCTTATCAAATAAAAAGTAAGGTTTCTCTTTCTTTTTACCATCGATCAATCAATATTTGTAGATAAAATGCAACTTATCTTTTGTCTCATTAAAAGTAATACATGCCGAGTAGACCTCTTTACTCTGTAAGCTCATCGCAAAACACAGAAAACAGGGTTAAAAGCAACAACAATTTGTTCCTGCCCACCTGATAACTTGATCAGCAATGGCAAATTTTGGAAGAAATAAATCTAAAATGAATAAAAACAACTTTATGGTTGTTATTGAGGTCATGCCTAGTCATGTTTGCTTCTGTTTTTACCATGTTTAGATTTGGTCGTGTATGTTTAGTTATGCCTTTAATACTTTGAATAATTTTTTTTTTTTAGTACATATGAAAACACAATTCATCCAATTGTCAGTAAGGATTGCTTCAGCCAGGGAAGCAGGCCCTTATCCTGTTTGCTTCTGCTTCTACTTTTTTCTTTTTTTAGTTTTATGCATATATTTAGCTATGGCCCTAGTACTTTGAAAAGGCTTAGTTTCTTGGTAAATACTGCTAAATCCCCCTTTGTCAGCTTGTTGAAGGAAGAATCCATTAGTATGGTTATGTTTAATCTTTACATTGGTGTCTTTTGCTTCGATATTTGGGAATCACTTCTGAACTTAGTAATTGTGTACTTATGGTTATTCCGACAGGCTTTGGGCCATTTTCAATATCATAAACTTCACAATACAAAATTTGAAACATAATATTTACCTGTGATGAAAAGGTCATTAATAACACAAAGTTTATGAACATTAAATAATCCAATTACTCAAAAATTGTCTCCAGAGAAAATTACGTAGAAAAGATTTAGATCAATTTTTTTGGCCATTGTTGTACATGGAGTTATGTATATAAGAAGATCCCAGTTGTGGAGCTCCTTATATAGATAACTCTGTACAACAAAGAGTGTCCTGAAATGTTGATCTAATTCTTTTATGTGCAATTTTTGCTTGGAGCAATTTTGTAGTTAATATAGATGCATAAGCTTGAAGTCTCTAGTTTCCAATTACTGTTAAATAACGCAGTTGTCATTATCATCATAGATATTATGTGAATTAAGCTGACTAAACGATGTTTGAGGTTCTCTCTGTGCATATTGATGTACTGCTATAAGATTCTACCATGGGTATTTTACATTTATGAGTAGTGTGTGTCTCGGCAAGGACCCTGGTTTGGTCTTTTGGTGTGGATTTACATTTACAGGTAAAATGACCTGTGTTACCTGTATTCCTGGTAATCTTATACTTCTTTTTCAGAAGTTATATGCTAGCATCTCAAACCATGCCAAGCATTTGTAACTCAGTGTACATGAATGCGTGTTCTTAAAAGCAACCAATTTTTATTAACAAAGAGGATTTGCCCCCCTCCTAGTTTTCAAGATTCTAATATTACATTCATACTAACCTCATGCCTCATCTTTTCAGAAGTATGATGTCAGCATTTTAAATGATGCCATCTATTTGCATCTCACTTTATTTTTTTATATGTTTGTAAAGATGAACATTTTTTGTTTACGGGGAGGATTTGCTTATGTCCTAGTTTTGAAGATATTAGATAGCCACCGATTTTTCATCGTACCAACTTTCTCTCGATTGAAAGTTAAGGAAGAAGACAGAGCCGTCGGCAAGCACTCCAATTAAACATTGTATTTGTGCATGGTTTTTTTGAACTGTATCAAGACCTTGCAATAGATATTGACTCTCTCTCTCTCTCGACACACACACACACACACGTGTGTGTGTGTGTGTATGCTTGGCTGCTTGGATTTTTAAAAACGCCTTAAGATTCAGATGTGATGGCTGCATTGCGGGAGACTTTTTTTTGCAATAGGCTTTTGTTAAATTTTGCTAGTTGCCTTGGAAATAGAGTAAGGTACTGATTTTTACAAACTGCTTGCTGTGTAGATTCCAGAGCCATTATTTAGTAAGAAGACTAGAGCAGAACTTGCACATGCTTGGAATATTGGCGTTGACAAAACTTTGGGTTCTTTGATTGCATCTCTTAGTTCTCGCGGATGGTAGGGGCAGATATTTTCAAATGAGGATATTCCAGAGCATGCATTTTCATGGCCTTTTGATATAAACATGTAAAAGAAGTAGCAAGAAACCATTATTGAATCCAACATTTTCATATTACATCCTGATCACTTGGATTGTTTTGCATTTATAGCTTTTACATTGGCATAGCTTGAACTTGTCTTCAGCATGTTTAAAGGTGAATACCTGTCACTTTAAATGGATTTGTTAAAACAATGATCGATGCCTTGTGGCTGCTATGCACTAGCCAATTGATTGCGGCAGAATCAATTAAATGATTTATCTTGTCTCATTTTTACAAAGGATTCAAAAAATTTATTTTAGAGATGATCATGAACTTTGAAATTGAATGAGACTCTGGTAATAAAAACTTGAAGTACAAAAATATTAGGATAAAATGTTTATTCATAGCACAAGGACGTAATGATATGTTTGGGACATGGATGGACACAATCAATCCCTCAATATGTTAAGGGAATTTCTGGGCTGCCCAAGGGATGAACTCAACCAAGCAATAGTTTGATTTATTGATCGTGCGAACCTTCAAATAAATGTCAACCCAAGGACGTATATTTTGACCAAGGGTCAACACTGTATGTGTAAATGCAGATTAATTGATAAACACTCACACAACAAAAACAGCTAATGGATGAGATTCTTCACTATTAAACCTCATGAGTGGGCCCTGTCTTGGTTGGATTAGAATTCAAATCCCCATCTTTAAACTAAAGGTAAGTTACTTTAGATCATTGATGCTCAATGACAAATCATGTTGGAATAAAAAAATTGCTACAACTTAGATTACAACTCTCAAATCTGATTTACACATATTGTATTTTCTCTCTAACTACTTACAACTTGCAATTTCTCTTCTAAATAGAGAAGGCAAAGCTTTATTTAGAAAGTTAATATCTATTGGTTACGACAAAATCTATAGCAGTATGTAGAATATATAATATTACAACGATAGGCTATAGTTAGGAAAATAGGTAGAACCGACTCAAGATATGCTGATCATGGTTAAATGGAATAAATCAAGATGCAATAAGAATAGGAAAGTAGCTTCGAGTTGGAAATATCTTTTGTCGCCTATTTATGGGCACAAATAAATATCTTTGTTCCATTTAGGCATGTAGATCACAACTCGTAACAACTTGCAATTGTTTCCAATTGTCAATCGCTTCCTAGATCCCTCTTATATTTGTGGCAACTAACTCTTCTTGCACTTTTGGCATCAGCTCAACTTAATTTGCAACAAGCTAGTCATTGCTATGAGTAATTTACAATAGTGGCTATAGGGATCACATAACAATGGCTATAGATTGACAATTAACACTTAGTAGAGTGAACCATTAATAATACCAAATGATCAATTCTAGAAATCATACTATTTTATTTAGAAACTATAAGCTTTTAACCATAAGGATAAATGTGTGTGTGTGAGAACAAAATGTGGATAAAACACTCTAATGGGTTCATGAAGTAGTATAATAGTGAGGGGCGTTAGTGATTGATATATGAGTCAGATGAGGGGCATTTTTAGGAATCATCATACTCCTCAATTTAATCTATTCCACGCCCCTATGAAATACCTTTAGATTATTTAAGATTAGAAAGATACATAGTAAGCACAACACTTTGAAACCATGACTTTGTCTCTTTATCTAGTTTATCAACGTCACTTATGTTTCTTTTAGTTCTTTTCCACTTCATGTATTTATCTTGTAAGTTGAATGATTTTGTGGCCTTTCTTGGGGTGAAGGTTCTTTTCGTCTGTGTTGTGGTTAGCAATCTCAGTTTGTTGAGGAGTGTATAATTTGCGCGCGCGCACTCACACACACTCATGCACACACGGTTCTTTTCATCTGTACATTTTTGGGAATCATCATACCTTTCAACTTGGTTCTTTTCGTATGTCTTGTGGTTGGACTTAGCAATCTCAGTTTGTTGGGGAGTGTATAATTTGCACACGCGCATGCACACATACACAGAGTCTTTTTATGAGGGACATTTTTGGGAATCATCATACCCTTCAACTTAATTTATTGCACGTCCCTATGCAATACCATTAGATTATTTAAGATTAGGAAGATACATAGTAAGCACAACACTTCTGAAACCACGACTTTGTCTTTATCATCTAGTTTATCAAGGTCACTTGTGTTTTTTTTAGTTCTTTTCCACTTATGTTTGTGGCCTTTTTTGGGGTGAAAGTTCTTTTCGTCTGTCTTGTGGTTGGACTTAGCAATTTCAGTGTATAATTTGTTGTGTGTACGTGTGCGTGTGCGTGTGCGTATATATTCTCTTTTTATGAGGGACATTTTTGGGAATCATCATACCCCTCAACTTAATCTATTGCACGTTCCTATGCAATACTATTAGATTATTTAAGATAAGAAAGATACATAGTAAGCACAACACTTCTGAAACCACAACTTTGTCTCTCTATCATCTAGTTTATGAAGGTCACTTATGTTTCTTTTAGTTCTTTTCCACTTCATGTATTTATCTTGTAAGTCAGTTGAATGATTTTGTGGCCTTTCTTGGGTTGAAGGTTCTTTTCGTTTGTCTTGTGGTTGGACTTAACAATCTCAGTTTGTTGGGGAGTGTATAATTTGTAGTGATGATGATGATGATGATGATTATATATATATATATATGTACGTATATACATAGATACACATATATACTGTATATGTATGTATGTATACTTGTACAATGTATGTGTACATGTATACATATATATGTATGTATACATGTACATATACATTGCAATGTCTCCATTTTTTAAGGAATAAAAGATATTGATATTTAGCTTATTTTATTCTCATAAGCTAAATAATGGAGTTATAAGGGAATAATATTAAATATTAAATTAATTATTTATAAAGTTATCTAAATAAATTAAATCATAAAGGTAACTTTATTTTGATTAATTTAATTAAAGTGACTTAAAAGAATAAAATATTATAAAGTCATTTTATTAAATATTTTAAAGTGACTTAAGTGAAAAATAAAATAATATTATAAAGTCACTCTAGAAAATATTAAAATATTCTTCTAGAAGTTTTATGGAGGTTATTTTGGATCTTTGTAGAAGATCAAGGGTTTCTTTAAAAGGAGATGAGAGTTGGTCATTTGGGGATATTGTGGATTTGAAAACTTGATTTCTCTATCTTCAACTGAATACTCAGTGGCAGCCAACTCTGAGGAGATTTGTAGGTTGGATGAAAACCCAACTCTACTTGAGAGGTGGATTCATTCAAGATTCATCATTGGACATATTTGTAGGTTTTACTACCTATTTGGAGCTTCAACCAGCTAGGGTTTGAAGATTTATTTGCATGTTAAAAATTGAAGTTGCAGATTTGAGCTTATTGAATCATATTTTTCATGAGGTCTAGGACGGCTAGGGTTTGTACATGCTGGAGTAGAATTTTATCAAGCTGGCCGCTAGGGTTTGAGACTCATTCTAGAGGTGTTTTGTAGATTTTGGGGTTTTAAAAAAATTTCATGCATTTTTCAACTTGGGCGCCCTGATCTAGGCACTTTTTGGCATCATTTAAAGGTGGTTTTAGAATTTTTGGAGCTGTCCTTGATTTTATATGAATTTTCTTCTATTTTGGGCGACTAGGGTTTCGAGGAAATTATAGATTTCAGTTTCATATTTCAGTACTATTATTTCAAACTACAAGAGCTAGGGTTTGGAGAATACATTTGGCATCTTTTAGACTTATTTCAACGTAGGGTTTCTAGGGTTTCATATTTGCTATAGTCGATTTGCATTGGAGAGGTGTTGGTCATTGTTAAGGCATCATTTTGGAGCTTTATTTCCAGATTTGCATTGGAGGAGTTGCTGGTCTAAAAATACTCAAATTATCAATCCATTTTCAGCCATTTTCTTCTTCACATCATTGCTCTTATTGTCCAATATTACTTTCTTGTAACTGGGAATGTTTGCCTTGTCAATAAACTCTTTTTTGGTGTGAAAATCAGACTTGAATATCTTTCTATTGTACTCAAATCAGATCTATGTTAAGTATGATATACTTTGCTTTCAAGGAGAAATAAGAAGCTTTTTATGATCTCTCTTGTTGTGTTTCAATATATGTTTGTATGGTGTTATTTTATGTCATTGCTCATCAAAATGTAAAGCATAAATTACAAATAGACATCCAAAAGCATCAACATATTTAGAAAACTAGATTGCATGCAAAGTGTTTGACAAAATGTCAAACAACACAAACTGAAAAATTTAGGGTAGAATAAGCAAGGGTTATTATATATATGCACATGTATACATACATATGTATGTATGTATACATGCACAATATATATGTACATGTATACATATGTATGTATGTATACATACATAGACACACACACACATATATATATTCTTTTTTTCATCTTTTTAGACCTAAGCTGCTTTTATTTATACCTTGTGAAGCTTTCAAAAAGATAACCAACCAACATTACAAAATCTACTTGCAATCTTTGCAGTGTTCACGAGGACTATGTGATTAGAGGATTCTTTTCTAACCATGTGGCATTGCAATAATTTGGAATGCCCTGTATCTGCGTTCTTTATACATATAACTGCTTGAACTATCTCCCTCTCAACTTTATGTTTAATGCACATCATCTTAAGGACATAAATGCAAATTTATGGACCATCTTCCCAATTAAGTGCAAACACTTGTCCTCAAGTGGAAAGATCATCCCTGCTCCCTCCCCCCCAAACTAAGTGTGGAATAGGGTAGGATGTAGCTCTAGTGCTTTAGCGATATACAAAGTATATGGTGGGATCTAAGGGGTGATGGTATGGTGAACAATTATGACTTGTGAGTTAGATATGAAAGGTAGGCGGTGGAGTGAGTGGACATGACATGGAGGGGTGAAATGTGAAACTATATTCCATGAATGAGGGTTGAGGAAATGAGGTCTTGTGGAAGGTTAGGTGTAGCATATAAAATACCATAATTGCACACTATTTCTATTGTAAAAAGAAATGATTAATTTAGGTAAAAAAACATGATTATTTGAATTGGCACTGGTTTACCAATCTCAAATGATGTTGCAAAAAAGTTTGGTAGCATGTCTAGGAGTGGCAGTATGGTGTCCTTCAAGGAATGGATCGAAGGAATGAATTCAATAATCAAAGAACCTGAGCGATGAATAACAAATGTAGGATGGCTAAGAGTTGAAGATATTACTCCTAGAACATGTGAGAGCAAGAACTTGTGGAATAAGTTTGCCAAGGATGAGTTCAATAGAACTAGAACCCATTGATTCATGTGGGATTGGTCAGTAGAATGATGAGAACCAATGGAAGGCATGCAGAACAACCCTGTCATCTGGAACAATTGATCCATGGAGTGGTTTGGCATGAAAATAATGTCATGCTCACATGTTTGAGCATCATTTTCCAATGTGAAACTCATGGTAACATGTACTGGTAACACCCTAGTAGTAGTGATTACTGATTGAAAAACTTGGCAACACATCCACTATGTTGTAGAAAAAGTAAAAGCATGAGTCCATAGCATCTGGAAAAGTGTGCTGCAACAACACAACCATTGTGTGGAAGACACAAGAAGAAACTTGGGTATGCAGTGTTTGGGCAGAACACTGCAATTTGGAGTAGGGTAGGCTGGAATTTGTGAGATTGAAAAAATGAAGAAGGGTCCACAATGTCTACAAATTAGGCATATCTATAATCTACAACAATGGTGTGTCTTGCAAGTCTTGCAGGTAAATCCATAGCAATAGTAAGTTGACGTATAGTCTTTACAAGAAAAATGCAAAAAACATAAAAACAAATGTAGCTATAGGGAAATGTTTGTGGAACAAGCTAGAAACAACCACAATTTTAAGAGATATTCCATATTTCTTGTGTCCTTGATCAACAAGCAAGCTGGGTTTCTAATCAAGGAGTTTTTTTTGGCTCCTAAGTGTCCAACATGCTTGTTTTTTGCTCAAGATTTTTTTATATTAGGAATGTTCAACAAAATGGGTGGAAGCAATGGAATGAACATCCCAACACTATATCAAACAATTCATGATGTCCATAGAATAAGAAAAAGGTTTGCACGTTGTATGTGACATACAAAAGGTAAACACTGATGTACAAAGTGAAAACTCACAACAATAGAAAATAGTAGCATTCTGGCAGTAGTGGTTGTAGGGTCAAGATTTGGCACATGTAATTGCTAAGCGGATGGTGTGCAGTAACATGTAGCTCTTGTGTGGAAGATACAATGACGGTAGGAATCTACAACTTCAGTTGATGACATTAGTTTGTGGCAAGTAAGTTAAATTTTGGGGCATGAAAAAATAGTGAACAAGGATCTGCAATCCTACAAGTAGGCTTCACCATCATTTGCAAAAGTGATGGTGTTTCTTCAAGTGCTGCAAGGAAGAATCCATAACAATAGCAGGGTAACCCATAACCTTAGCAAGAAAGATGCAAAGACAACAAAAACCTGTATCTATAAGGAGTTCTTGCAATAGTTAGAAACAACTGCAAATATATGAGATATGATAAATTGCTTTATTTCTTGTTTTTTTAGAAATGTTGACATCATAAAAGGTTAGGAAGGGGCTATACCATAGCCTCTACAACCTCCAAATCAACTCCAAACATGAACATGTGCATGAATTCGTCCTTAGTCAAGGGCTTCTTAAATTACATAAGGCGATGACCATTGACCATTAGGAAATTTTTTATAAAATAAATGGCACCTAGCATACTTGCCTCATTGTCCAATACCACTTCAACTTGAGCCAACTCATTGGAAGTTTAGATTGGTTAATTTTGTGCTTGAAAGCATGAAACAAGGTTCTATCTCTCGCTAAAAATCTTGTTCTGTTAATGAACCCATAATGCCACAAGAGTCTTTGTTCTTGAGTGTCCTCTAGGTAATGTCAGTATGCTTGATGGAGTTATTTAGAGCATGTAAGTTTTCCTAGATGCCAACATCTATCACATTGGTGGGTGTACTCTAGTGTATCTCTATGCAAAGACAAATGCTAAGAAGACTATTCTTCACCCAAGTAGTTAAATATTTTTGCAAACCAATGAGTTGTCATAGAAAACACAAGGAGATGTTCATCATCCACCAATAAACTTTGTCCATTAGATGTTAGTTGTGAAAGAAAAGTAGCAATTAAATTATTTGTTTCAAGGTTATGTAGGATGGCCGTACTTAATTCTCAAGGAATGAACAACCATATAATAATCTTTCCATTAATAAGTGGTTTGCTTGTCAGATACCTTATATTTGGATGACTGAAATGCACAAAAACACGACATCCATTAATATAATGGCAAACAACATTATAATTTTGATAGGAAAGATATTTTCTTTCTCAATTAGGGATCCCATCTTGAATTATCTTCTATATGTAAGCAAGAATGGAAATCGGTAGTAATGCTTGAGCTAGAAGGCCTAGATGCCTATGATTGGGAGAGTTTTACTTTTGTTTTAAAGTCCAACCATGTGAGGATTAAGGATGAGGAGGATGAGCTCATCTGGGGCAAGAATTCAGTGGGATGAAATTATCCTCTAAAAATCAGTTATCGGTCTTTAATTGCTGATACAGGGGTAGAGGAACACGTCTGGTGGTGGAGGCACATATGGAAGTTCAAATGTCCATTGAAACATCATATATTTATGTCGTTTGCTCTTAAAAATAAAGTTTTCATCTGGGATGTCTTACAAAAAAGAGGCTTTTACGGACCTAGAAGGTGTATTTTGTGCAAAGATCAGAATGAATTTATTGCTCGTTTGCTTTTGTTTTGTCTTTTTATGGTTAAGGTTTTGAAGGATTTGGAAATTTGTTTGGGTATAAGGGTGATTTGGTGTGGCAAAACTATTGAAGAAGGCTTGAAACTGTGGTGTAATAATCCTACTATAAAAAAATATAAATCTCTGCCTTTAATTGTAACATGGGGAGTGTGGTTGGCATGTAATGCACAGATATTTGAAGATAAATATATACCTCTTATGCAGTGTGATGTACAAAGTATGTTCATTCTTGAAGGATTTGATCAAATGGGTAAGACAAAACCACCAAGACATATTAGATTGGAACAAATTGATATAAGTGGTGCATTGTCATACTTCAATGGAGCATGTCAAGGGTATCCATCAATATGTGGAGTTGGTGGTGTTTTATTCTTATCTGAAGAACATTGTTTTAGGTTTAAAGCTAGTTTGGGTAGAGGCACAAATAATCATGTTAAACTTATGTTGCTAAAATTGATTTTAATGTTTTCAGATGAAAAAAGAGTTTTAAATCTATAAATCTTCGATGATTCCCTTGTTGTGGTTAACTTGATGAAAGGTATATATCTTACGAAAAATTCCAATCTATGTCCTATTTTTTAGGATGTACAAGTTGCTAGATCATTTTTCCATAATATCTCCTTTCATCATATATACATAGAAAGAAAAGTAGAAGCAAATGGGCTCTCGAAAGAGGCATTACAAATGGATGCTAGATTTTGGCATATACATGAGAGGGTGGATGGTCATTCCATGGAGTACTATCCCCCCTGCTCTCACCCCTCCCGTCCTCCCCCCCACTTTATTAGTAATCATATGTGATGATCAACCTTAAGTGGGCCTATCTTGGTTGGTTACTCTTCTTGCTTTGATAACAGGCTTATGCTAGTTATATTTGTGTTTTTCTATGATAGAACCTATGCTGTAAAACATTTGGGCTCCTGGTTTTGTTTATTTTATTACTATTTCTTCTGATTTTTCCCTTTTGGAACTTATTGCTATGCATATTTGGAATGTAATTTGTTATAATATAATAAATTATGATTTTTTTCAGGGGAAAAATAATGGGAAACATTATCTATAACATATATAACATGGAATTCATACTTAGTGACCATATAGTTGAGCACTATGCCATAATGGTTTTTGCTGATGAAATGTATGGCATAGTTCAAGTGGGCATAGTTTTGGCCAAGGATAGATTGTGGTACTGTGTCAAATTCTTGAGTATAAATGTGGAAATGAAGTTTCTATTAGTGTAGGTTTTTATTTTTCCCTATTTATTAATTAAAGAAATTGTATTTCTTGTGCTTACATGGAGTTTTCTTACATTTGTGGGATAGGCTATCGTATGTGGAGGTGTGTGTCATAGATGTGTCATAGGTGTCATAAGTAACTCCCTTGATGGGAGTTACTTCTCTATTCTTAGTACCTTGTCACCACTTTTCATGGAGGAGTTACTATCTATTCTTGGGGTGCCTTGTCCACTTTTTGTGGAGGAGTTACATACTCTCCTATATGTATTCCTCACTTTGGCCATCCCATGCTAATCAGATTTTGGTTTTCTTCATTTTGTCTTGTGCAATTTATCTTATTGTGTTATTTTCAAATTGCTTTAGCATCTATGTGGTGTGCACTTGCTTCAACTCGTGTGATCACGTCTCCATTGCACTCGCATTATCCAGATTCTGGCAACAACTCCGACATGGTATCAGAGCTAACCCGATAATCTTGTGTGTGATTATGCTTTTAGCTTATTTTGAAATCAAGAGGAGTGGAGTTCTCTTTATTTTTTTAATTCTAGATTTGGTCTAAAATAAAAAAAATATATCATTTCCGGTTAGTTTCCTTGGGATCCTTGCATTGGGTGTCTTGGCAGAATACCACTAGCAGACAAGCTGTTTGCAGATAAATTTGCAGGTTGATGCACTTAGGTGCCATTGTTGAGCAGAGAGCAAGGAGGTAGGTGCCAAACCTCTGTTCTGCGCCATGCTTCTACAAATCCTCAGCTGACCTTTTTTGGTTGCCACGCCTTCAACACAACAGTGCTTTCTGCAACGCTACTTCTGCTGCCACTCCACCAGCCAAGCTAGCCGTACAGCTCAGCCCTGTAGGTTGGTTTTGTTTTTTGCTAAAAATTCAAAATGCGCCCTTTTTGGATGCCACTTCTTGTTTTGCTTGGTGTCTTAGCAGAGCGCCCTTGTTTTTTGGTGAAATATTCAGCGACAGTTTTTTGCCACGCTTCAGACAGGCCGTACGGTCCAACACAGGGGCTGTAAATTTTGGACTGTAATTTCTTGAAAAAGGTGCCCTCTTTCATGCTTGGCGTCCCATGTGGACCCTTTAAACACTTTGCCATTCTGTCCATTCTGTGCTTAATTTAAAATTTTTAGTGAAAATTGACTTGTAAAAAAATAAAAATCAGTGAATTTAACTGAGTATTAAGGTTTTTAGACAGTTTGGTAATTTTGGGGGTTTGAATTTTAACTTGTATCTTCGACCTACAAAGACGAAAGGTGAGGCCCGGGTTGGCAGGAGGCCAATTCCCCCTCACAAAGACCTCCTTTGGATTCATCATTCCGTGCCGAGTCCAACGAGTGATTGGAAGGCCACTTTCTCTCCCACAACAGGCATTTTTTTAATGTTTTAGTGCTTTTTTTTGCAAAAACACTAGTTTACGAAAAAATTGTACCTTTAATATCTTGCAAACGGTAGCTTGATTTTGGGTGCCATTTTTTGCAAAAGTGTTTGTAATTCAATTTTTCATAGCGTAGACTTGTTAATTGTAAAAAATTGCCTAGTTTATAAAGTGCCAAAATTTGGGTCTCTCGAGACGCATTTTCGGTTGAGTCCGATGCCCTGTTTGCTTTAGTCTTGCATTGATTGCTCTAAGACGCATTTTTGGCTGAGTTCGATGTCTTTTGAGCGTGCACTTGCATATTTGGGGGGGTGATTGCTTTTCACAATTTGCTTTCATTCTCCTTTCTGCATAAATTTACAACTTGCAATCAACACAACTTCACCTAAATTCAGCTAAAAATAGATTTTTTTCAACTTAAACCTCTAACACCCTTCAACTATCATGAATGGAAGGTTAAAATGTCAATCATTCTTAGAAGCAAAGGGTTGTATAGGATCACCATGGGTACTGAAGTAGAACCCAACACTGATGCCGAAAAAGTCAAGTGGTACAACCGTAGTGATGAAGCCTATGGATTACTGAGCTTGTCTGTGTCTCCCGAACTTCTCTTCCATCTAGAATCCTCCCAGACTCTTAATGACATATGGGACACCTTAGAAAAGTTATTTGGAAAGCTTGATGAGATGAGAGGTCATGAGCTCGAAAATGAACTCATAAGTCTAAGTCCTAGCAACTTTGACACCCTACAAGACTTCTTCACTAAGTTTAAGGCCCTTAGATTGCAATTAAAAGAATGTGGGATAGAGAAGAAAGATGATCAACTCATACTTTCTATTCTCGCAAAGTTAGGTCCAAGCTATTTAGTCTTTGTCTCCACTTTCCATGCCACAAAAAATGCCCTTAGCACTACATGGAAAATGCCTTCTTTGGATTCATTTATTGCCGACTTGACTAGGGAGCAAGATAAGCTAATTTAAATGGGCACAATGAAGTCTACTCAACCCCAAGCTTTGATAGCTGGAAATGATAAGGATAAGACTTCAACAAAGGAGAAGAAGAAAAAGAATAAGGCTCAAGAGAAAAAGAAAGAAAACTCCAATCCTACCAAAAACAACACTGAGTCTTCATCCTCCAATGCTAAATCGAAGAAGGAGAAGGTTAAGTGTGCCTATTGTAAAAAGACAGGGCATAATGAACACAAATGCATGAAGAAACAAATAGACCACCTAACTCATCTTCTAGAGAAGAACAACTTAGGTGTTCCTGAGTCCATTAAGCAGAATTCATCTACCCAAGATTATACCAAGGCAAAAGGCAAGGGTAAAGAGAAAGAAAAGGGCAAGGCCCTTGTAGCTACAACAGCTTCCACATCATCATGGGTCATCGACTCGGGTGCTTCTCACCACATGGGCTCTTTACTAGTTGAATTTTCATCTTTAGAGCCTTGTAGCATGACTTCAATTAGTTTGGGTGATGACACATCAGTGTCCATTGCAGGGAGAGGGTTAGTTGAAATGGAAGGAGGAACATTCAATAATGTTCTAAGTGTTCTTTCTCTTTCAACCAATCTCTTATCAGTGTACCAAATCACTCACATTGGTCAGAGCGTGAGAGTTGAGTTTTCACCAGATTCAATGTCTATCAGGGAGTTGCATAGTGATACTACAGTGGCAGTGGGTAGGGCAGATCACCAAGCCAGGTTATATACCTTCTCACATTTTGCATCAGATTCTTCTCCAACAGCATTGTTGACTCATTCAGATGGAGTTAACAAATTGTGGCATGAGCGGTTTGGCCACCTTAACTACCGCTACCTTGAGCAACTTTGCAAACATGACATGGTCATTGGCTTGCCTCGTGTCCAATTCTCAAAAGGACTTTGCGAGGGGTGCTCCCTTGGGAAGCATTTCGAAGCAAAATTTGACAAAGGCATAGCTTGGAGGGCTTCACAACCTTTGGAGTTAGTCCACAGTGATGTATCAAGACCCTTTCCCAAACCATCTTTCATAAGGGCCAAGTACATCCTCACTTTTATTGATGATTTCTCTAGGTACACTTGGATATATTTTCTCAAACAAAAGTCTGAAGTGTTTGAAAATTTTTTAGACTTCAAGGCTCTTGTTGAGAAACAGAGTATGAAATCCATCAAGGTTCTTCAAATTGATAATGGGAGTATGTCAGCATCAGGTTTGAGCAGTTTTACACCATATAGGGGATTGATTTGTAGCACACAGTCACCTACAGTCCTTCACAGAATGGGGTTGCAGAACGCAAGAATAGGTTCTTGAAAGAGATGGGTAGCTGTATGATTCACTCCAAATCCTTAGCACCACAGTACTGGGCCAAAGCTATCAATTGTGCTTGCTACATTCAAAACATGGTTCCTCACAAAGCTTTGAAAGGGATTACACCCTTTGAAGCTTGGCATAAAAGGAAACCTGATGTTGAGCACCTTAGAGTTTTCGGATCCCCAGCCATGGCCCGCATTATGAAAAAGAAACGCAAAGCTATGGAACGTCAGTCCAAGCCTTGAATCTTTGTAGGATATCCGAATGGTATTAAGGGATATCACCTTCTAGATCCAGTCACTCATGAGTTGTTCATCGAGAGAAGTGTCCATTTTCAAGAGAGTTCTAGAGACTCAACACTTTACACTTCTTCTCCCTCATCGGATCTACTTCTTCATGATGATTCCTTGTCAGATTCAGATCAACCACAACAGGTTCTTGAGCTAGAGACATCTTCTTCTTCTTTGAGTTCAGACATCGAGGACAGTGATGCAGACTCATCCACCTCTAGTCAGTTAGAGGATGAGGAGTTAGCACCTGACTCGCCTACTTCCAGGCCACTTTGGGCCAGACAGACACTTGAGAGTGCTGGCACTTGGGCAGGAGATCTCGCAGATGACAGACGTACTAGGAGGGATTTTTAGAGAGATCCACATGCCTTCTTTGCTTCAGTTTTTGATCCACAGACTTTTCGAGAGGCATCGGGGCTACCTGAGTGGGATAATGCTATGGAGGAAGAAAATTCTTCCTTAATCAAAAATCACACTTGGGATTTGACTTCACTTTCTAAGGGAAGAAAGATGGTTCGATGTAGGTGAATATATCGACCAAGTTTGCAGCAGATGGGTCGGTTGATAAGTACAAGACGCGATTGGTCGCCAAGTGTTTCTCACAGGTGGCAGGCATTGACTACTCAGAAACCTTTGCACTCGTTGCAAAGATGACTTCTATCCGACTCACCTTGGCTATTGTCGCAACACATGGTTGGGATGTGCATCAGATGGATGTGAAGAGTGTCTTTCTTCACAGAGACCTAGAGGAGGAGATCTACATGGAGAAGCCGCCAGGATTTATTCAAAATTTTTCCTTAGTATGCAGACTTAGGAAATCTATCTATGGCCTCAAACATGCCCCTCGAGCTTGGTATGCCAAGATGGAATCCTTCCTTCTCACAACGGGTTTCACTAGGTGCCATTCTGATCAAAATGTCTACTTCTTGCGGCAGGATGATTCACTCTTGATTTTGGTTCTATATGTTGATGACCTTTTGATCACCGGGAGTTCTTCATCGGCTATTGCAGCCGTGAGGCATCTCTTCAGGATATATTTGACATGACAGACTTGGGTTTGTTGCACTACTTCCTTGGCATCGAGATCTCACAGTCAAATTCAAGGATTTCTCTTGCATAACCTAAGTATGCTGTTGACTTATTGGCTCGGTTTCACATCGCTGATTGCGAGCCATCTTCGACCTCCTTTTTATCAGGAGTCAAGCTTGAGGCTGATTGTTCTTCACCATTGGTTGATGCCACTCGGTATCGACAATTTGTTGGTAGTCTCATCTACTTGACTCGCACCAGACCCAACATATCATATACAGTGGGACTTGTTTCCAGATTCATGCAGGAACCTCATGAGCTGCATTAGAAAGCAGTAAGAGGATCTTGCATTACATACAGGGTTCACATAGATACGAGATTTATTATAGATTTGGCATAGAGGTTGACTTGGTTGGATATACAGATTCAGACTGGGCTGGCGATTCAGAGACTCGCAAATCCACTTCTGGTTACAGTTTCTCTCTAGGTTCTGGTCCTATCAGTTGGTCTAGCAAGAAGTAGAATGCTATTGCTATATCATCCATAGAGGCAGAGTACAGGGGAGCTGTTAATGCAGCTACTGAGGCTATTTGGCTTTAGGAGATTCTTTCTGAGTTTGGCATTCCTATTAGGTAGCTCACCATCATTTATTGTGACAACCAGAGTACCATTCAAATTTGCAGGAATCCAATTCAACACCCACGGACCAAGCACATAGAGATTCACATGCATTTCATTCGGGAGCTTATTCATAGTTAGGTCATTGACTTGATATTTTGCCAGTCTTCAGAGCAGGTTGCAGACATCTTCACCAAACCTTTCACTTAGAGCAAGTTCATTCATCTACGAGCTCTTCTTGGGGTGCAGTCTACATCTGCAGCAACATCATCTTCAGGGGGCTTTCTAGCCTCTTCACTTCTTTTGTCTCTCTTTTGGGGGGGAGTTTTTTCTTACGGGTTTTCTCTCTCTATCTTATGGGAGATTGCATTTGTACATGGGTACCTCATCAGGCCTAGTTGCCGGGACCCATTTTATATTTCCACACTGCCCACCTAAGCTGCGCTTATGGGGGGGTATTAGTGTAGGTTTTTATTTTCCCCTATTTATTAATTAGGAAAATTGTATTTCTTGTGCTTACATGGAGTTTTCCTACATTTGTGGGATAAGCTAGTTTATGTGGAGGTGTGTGTCATAGATGTGTCATAGGTGTCATAAGTAACTCCCTTGATGGGAGTTACTTCTCTATTCTTAGCACCTTGTCACCACCTTTCATGAAAGAGTTACTGTCTATTCTTGGGGTGCCTTGTCCACCTTTTGTGGAGGAGTTACTTACGTACTCTCCTATATGTATTCCTCACTTTGACCATCTCATGCTAATCAGATTTTGGTTTTCTTCATTTTGTCTTGTGCAATTTATCTTATTGTGTTATTTTCAAATTGCTTTAGCATTTATGTGGTGTGCACTTGCTTCAACTCATGTGATCACGTCTCCATTGCACTCACATTATCCGGATTCTGGCAACAACTCCGATAGTTTCCAATCCAATTTGTGGAGAACATGTATTGTTATAAGGGTGTCCTCTAAATCTTGAAAAGCCTTTTGACATGCGTTAAACCTAAAAAAAACATCATTAGATAATAAAACAATTAGAGGGGTTGAAATTTGGCTAAGATATTTAAAGAATCTTACATAATAACCTACATGCTTTAGAAAATTTCTAACATCCTTTTGTGAATGAGGCATGGGAAAATTTTAGATCATGTCTAACTCATGGGTTTATTTGAAGTCTTTTAGGTGATGTTAGTCAATGACTTTTTTGAGGCTCCAACTGGTTGTTAATGTTAAGAATCCATCTAGGAAGGATCTCATTAATTGTAGTAAATGTATTCATAGACTCTATTCTTGCTAAAAGATTACCAAGGTAGCACTTATGTGGCAGAAATTGATGAAAAGTAATAACATCTCTATAAGGATCCAAATATCCCTCTGTTGGGATAATATTTCTAAGAGGACAAAAACTATTTGGGATATAATTATAAATAGATTTATTTGATGTGTGGATAAAGTCCAATTCACACCAAGGTTCCTCCCTTTGATGATTCAGGTGTGTGTGTGTGTGTGTGTGTGTTAAAAGATCGTTAACAAAATTCAAACACCTGAGGGTGCATAAAACAGGCTACCATCACAAGGGTAGTGAAATGTCACACCAAAAAAATATAAATGTTCAGAGCATTAACGATATGTCAATATAAAAAATGCCTCACCTAGGAGGCAATATCAAAAAATAAAAAGTATGAGCTAAAAAACATAAGAGTCACGGGTCATAGTTTGCCCTCAAAACACATCAAGGAAATAAAAGACTATGTGTGATCATCCGGTGCCCCCTAGAAGCAACACCCTTAGAGTATTCACCAACACCATATTTATCCAAATAACCAAGTCCCTACTAAATAAAATCTATAGGTCCCAACTAAGTATAATATTAAATATCCACTTCCAGGGGGAAGTATCTAGAAACCTTGTCCAATAGAGGAGTAATTCTATTTTCTTTTGTAAATTGAAGCACATCATCCACTTCCTTTTGACCACCAACTTCAACTAATTTCTCAACCCTGCTGGAAAGTTCTTTTATTTATTTATGAATAATCCTCCAGGTTTCTCTCTATTGTTCCTCATTGCACTGTGGAGAAGTAGGTTCCACTCCCGTATCATCTCCCGTAGCGTCAATCTCAAAATCTAGGCTCATGAGACCTATACTAGAAGAGTCCAAATCATCAACCACATGAGAATCTGAAATGGGATTGACACTATCAATACTCATATTGTGAATCAAATTCATCCAACAATGGACACTATTTTTATCAGAATCTGAAGAAGCAACCCAACCAGGAACAATATCCTTAGCCTGCTCGAAGTAAGAATCCTTGATGCACGACCATTCATACTCAGAACCTTGAACTTTGCAACCATATTATGGGAGAGGTTCTAGTGTGGGTGAGGGGACAATCTCAGAAATCCTTGAGTCTAACAAATAATTTGATGTTACTTTCAACATACCCATGCTCAAAAATTTATCCAACACCTCTTGAGGGATCTTGAACCTAAGAAGAATCTGCATAGAAACAATGCTAGCGACGACTTCAATTGAGAATTCAGTAAGTGATCTCGCTCTAAATTGAAACACCTCCTCATTCCTTTGTCTCCAAATAAACCATGAAATTTCCATTCAAAAAATAAGCCAAGGGATGCACTTTTATCTTATGACAAACATAACCAAAAGCAACATTCAACCAAGAAAGATCATAACCAAAGACATTAGACCAACACTATAAATAGTTCTTCTAAACTTTAGAAGTATAGGGACAAGTAAAAAATATATGTTCAATAGATTCAATTTCACCACAAACCAAATCATAGGGTAGGACCTCAGAGTGCTTAGAAATGACCTCACTAATAGCAAGTCTATTAAAAATAATAAGCCAGTGAAAGCATGATTTCTTAGGTTCCAAACAAAAAGCCCACAAGACATTAAAACTAAAGGACCAACTCCAGAGGGGGTCATGCACCTTTCAAATATAGTTAAGAGAGAGCCAAGGGGGATTGGGAAAAGAAAGCTTGTTATATATCCATTTAGTGGAGAACTCCAACAAGGGAGGGCCATTAACCCACTTGATATATTCCTAGAATACATCCTCAATGTCCATCACCGAAATTGAATTATTATCCTTCAAAGCCTTAGAAACCATGGAGAAGGTCTTCCTTTGGGACAAAGGAATATGACATCTAAATCTGATTAGATCCCAGGAGGTCCATCCTTCAAATGAGAAGAGGTCCTTGAAACTTTGAAGACCATTTTGAAACCATTGCAAGGCAGAACAACCCCTATCAAGAGCAAGGGGCCGACCATTGAGGTAGATGTTCCACCATATTGATTTGTACCCCTGATAGCAAGACCCAAACTAGCTAAAGACATGTTTTGTAGTGACTAAATGTTTGACCAAATACCAACCTTTCCAAATTGACCCAAAAATAGGAGAGCCAACAACTTTTATTGAGAAAAGACTGAGAAGGAGATCCTCAATATGTAGCTATGTCCACCCAGGCCTACCTTTAGGGAATCCACTCAATATATTATGTCTAATGAAGACTTTCCAAGGTTCATTGCCAACAAAAGAGTGAATGATCCATTTTGTAGCCAAAGTTTTCCTTGAATTCTAAGATCTTTTATACCAAGCCCCCCAATACATTTAGCCCTGTAACAAAATTTCTAGGCTACAACATGGCATTTATTTTTACATTTGCCATTAGACCAAAGGAAATCTATAACAATTTTGTTCAATAAGTTGATTTGGTACTTATTGAACATCCAACAAGAGGCATAATATATGCTGTATGAGGAGAAAACCTTCTGACAAACCTAGATTCTTCTTGGAAGAGATAACACATGATTTTTCCATTTACCAATCTTCTTATTGATTTTGACATACAACCATTCCCACATTTGCTTAAAGAAAAGGTTGAGAGCAAAGGGTATACCCAAATATCTAACAACCTAATTAGGACCTTTCCATTCCCAACCAAACTCATAAATAGCATCAGGAGGTTCATCAGACCACCCCCTCATGAAGGACTTGTGCATGGCAACCTTGGAGCCAGAAGCTTGGAAATAGATATTGAGCTTTAGTTCAACTTGGAGAAGGTTGTCATAGGAAAGCTCAATGAAAATAGAGGTGTCATTAACAAAGATAATGCCAATGAGTGCAAAAATTATTGGGGAGAGTGATACCCACAACAAGAGGGCCAACCTCTCTGTAATGAAGAAGATAATGTAGGGCATCAAAATCAATGACAAAGAGAGAGGGAACAAGAGGGAAACCCTATCTAATAGATCTCTCCAAGTCCAGTACCTTAGTAAGTTCCCCATTCACCTCCACAACAACAAAGGCATCTTTGAAAAGAACAGTAATCATTTTGAAAAAGTGATCTTGAAAGCCAAAGGCCCACATAATAGATTCAATAAATGGCCACTCATTCTGTCATAAGCTTTTTCAAAGTCCATGAGAATCATTCCTACATTCTGCTGAGAGTCTCTATCCCAATACATCCCTTCCCAATTGGAAATTAGATTATCAAAAATATATTTGCCTAACACAAACCCAATCTGAGTCTCTAATATGATAGAGGGAAGTAATGAAGAGGTTCTGTTTGCTAGAATTTTAGCCAAAATTTTATAATAAACATTAAGAAGGGTAATTGGTCTCTAATTTTTAACTAGGGACTGGTCTCCTTCCTTGGGAATGAGCTTTATGACTCCTTTATTAATCTTAGGTCTAAACGACCCAACGTTAATGGCTTCCAAATAGACATTTAAACATTCAGATGCAGTCTATTCTTTATTAGCTTTATAGAATTCAACAAGAAACCCATCAATAACAGGGGCATTTTTTATCTTTAAAAGAATCAATAGTGTTTAGGACTTCATCTAAATATATGAAACTATCTAAGAAAGAAGCCTGAGTCGATTATAGTTTCCTAGGAATTATTTTGGCACACAACTCTCTACTCTTGACTATATGCTCATTAGACCCATCTGACTAAAAGAGGGTAGAATAGAATTCAAAGAAGGCCTTCTTAATTAGAGTAGGGTCATCTGATACCACTCCATCGAAGCTAATTGCAGGGATTTTTTGCCTTTGATTCTTAGCTTTCAAAGCCCTAAAAAAGAACTTGGTGCCTTTGTCCCCAAGATGCATCCACTTTAATCTGGATTGAATCTGAGCACCCCTAGCATTATACATATGGTGTTGCCTAATATGATGTTTAAGAGAAGTTCCAATAATAAGGAAGGGTTCACTGGGTCATTTTGGAGTGCACTCTCTACTCTAATTAGCTTCTCTTGAATCTTTTTAACAACTTTCCTCATTCTCTTAGTTTTAAACTCCCCATGAGATCTAGCAATTTTTTTTGAATATCCATAGAACTGTTCCACTTGTCTTTTCTAGAAGAAGAGCTACAGGTTCCTTTACCCACATTCCATACATAGTAGATGCCATCCATACAAATCCTATCTTCCAGATGGGAGACATTAAACTTATAAAGACCCTTCTAATTTGACTTATCACTTGATCTCTTATCCTTAAGGGAGACATGAAATTTCAATAGGGGAGTGATCAGAAATAGTTCTCAGAATTACCTTAACTAGGTTAGCATCAGGACAAGGGGGGATATTAAAAAAATCTTTACAGAGATAGAATATATCCAGTCTAGAATACATCCTTTTAATGCTAGCATGATTATTACACCATGTGAACCAAATACCTTTGCTCGACTGCCTACCTTTATTAAGGGGATGCACTACCTTATGGATTATCTTGAATTTAGACTAGAAAAAGAGCTCATTACCCTTCCATGAGTGAGGGTCACCTCACTGCTTATCTTCCCTTTCCTCAATCATATTAAAATCACCTCCAAAAATCTAGGGGACATCTTTAAGGTTAGAGGCCAACCGATTCCACACCTCCGCTCTTTGATTATAGTCATTTGGGGCATAAATGTTACAGATGCCAAACAACTTGTTGTTATTACAGAGTGTAACCCATACAACATAATTAAAATTTGAGACTTCATGTTCAACAATACAATCCTTTCATACCGGGTTAATTAGGATAGAGGCACCTCCTTTGCCTCTTTGGTGAAAAGTGGAAAAATGAATTGAGTTTGGCGAGATAAAATTGAGAGTTGAGGAGAGCATGAAACCAATAGCTTTAACTTCTTAGAGGAGCAGGAAGTCCAGACCATGTCTGACATTTCTGAACTGTCTAATAATACGCTTCCTATCAAGGATTTCCAAGCCCCTAACATTCCAACTTAAAATATGCATTAAAAACTATATATTTTTATCCACAGTATGGGACTTACTCTCCCCTTTACTTTGATATAGTCTATTGAAACATTTTGTAACACTGTTTTCTTTATTTATTTTTTTGCTAGTTCCATCTCCTGGCACTTGAGTAAAGTCCACTTTTTTTTAAACATTATTAGTTAATTGTGAACTTTTTGGGCTAAGGGTAGATACTTGTGTTTTCAGCCTCTTTCTCGACCCTTTAGGTTTCTAATTTTCTCCAGAACTTGGGTCACAGTTTGTCACCATATATAACTCCCCAACCTTTGAGTCAAGAAGAGAAGGGAGAGAAACAATCATTGGATGAGACACGAGATGAGTAATATTCTCCATTAAAGCATCAAAAAGGCAAGCAGTTCTATTGTTAGGGGTTTTATCAACAATTAGAACATTTTCATTTGACTCTCTAGTTGGATTCCTTTGTGAGAAGGTAATGACATCCACCATGAGCTCATCTTGAACCCCATAAGAGGGCTGATTAGAAATAGGAAAGTCTGACTTAATGAGTATCTCATGGGGTGGGGGAATCTCTTTCTCAACAGTCAACATAGAAGCATATTTCAAATTGGTGTCATTGTTTAGCCTAAACTGACCAATAGCTTCTGGACTATGACAATCATCATAATTTTGTGGTTCTTTCAAACAAATCTTACCCTCGTCTATAATAGGGGATGCTCTAACTTCCAAGGGTTCACTGTCAAATAGAGGGTTATTATTAGGAAGTAACTTCTCAAACCCAGGAGGGTTGTGATAAACTAGTCCCTCTTCACTGTCAAATTTGGGGCTCAGCTTTAAGGCCTTAGCCTGTTTTTTAACATTATTAGGGCAATCTTTCCTTAAGTGACCATCTCTTTCACAAAAGAAACAAGCATCGAGATCTCCTAGCCCTTTGATAGGGTAGATACTAGTACAATTGTGAAGATTAAAAGCAGGGGTTGCAAAAAAGAATTCCAACGGAGCTATGGAAATTAGAACCCTAACATTCATGTGGGCTAAGGAGCGCTTGGTGTCATCAATTTTGTTCACTTCACCTAAGGGTTTGAGTGCTTGACGCAAAAAATTCCATAATTTTAGAGGAACATTTTATATGTCGACTCATCTGGGTGAGGTCTTAAAAACAAGGTCTGTAAAATCCAAGCTTGGGTCCCATGGCACAACTTTAAAAAGAGATTGACCCACATTACACAACGGTTTGCTTATAACTCTTCTCTGCATATTTGAATTTTTGAAGGTAACAAAAAAAACACCCTTCTAGAACATTCTACAAAATTTCTTTCTTTTCCTAGACAATATTTAACCAATTATCAGAAGGAAGATAATTTTTGTTAAGACAAACAAAAAAAATACCAATATTTTTTAGTTTGGCTTATTAATTCAATGAATATTTTTTCATGGATAGATTAGGGTTAAGGAAGAGCGTTTCAGAAGAGTTGGAAAACTTATTAGTTTCTCTCACACATTCCTTTCCTGCTCCATCCTCAGTATATTTGACTTGGAGAACCATGAATTTTGCACCCTCTGAATGTTTAACAACCTCTTCTTGGCATAGGATGTCAGAGAATGAATTTTTAACTTCTTACACATACACTTTTCCTATTTCTAGACAATCCTCACCACCTCTTTTTCCAAGGCCAACTTTAATCAAATATGGAGCATAATTCTTTCCATTATTATCTCCTTCAACATTACTCCCTGCACGATTGAGGTTGTCTTGCCCGCCATTAGCCATACATTGAGTAATTAATTTAGCGACTATATTTTCCCAAGGGGAGAGAGAGTGAAGAGGTTGGGGGAGACAGTAGTAGATGGTACATGGCACAAGCCACAGGTCATGGCCTAGACTCCCAGGCAAGGAGAGCTCACACCACAAAAAAAGAATAATAAACAAAATAAAACATAATAAATGCATATAATTAAAAAACAGGCCCAACAACTATGACCATAAAAATAAACATGCTAAGAAAATCATAAGATAAGATGCCTCCTAACAAACTTGATAGAGCCGAGTAAGAAGGAGACAAAGAGAAGCAAGGAATCCAAAGGAAAGCTTGAAGCACCATCAATGGAAGGCAACCTTTCGACTTCCCATTGCAGAGCTTTAAACTTCCTTTCTCCCCATGATTTAGGTATTTATAAAAATATGTAGTGGTACAACCTTACTTGTTGCTGGATGTGGTTTAGGGATTGTTTCATTTATTGTTAATGGAGTGTTAGTTGTGGCCTCAAAAACCTCTTTTGAGGGTTCCATTATTATGGGTGATGTGGATATTTCTATTACAATCCATGAATGTGGATGAAACTCTATTGAGTTTAGTGGGTATCTGGGGCGTGTCATCATTTCATTATTATAAATTGATTGAGACGGATTATTAGATTTATGTGCAGGTTGATCTTAAAATTGAGGTGCTTGAGCGAGAGGTTGGGTTGGGTTATTAGGCATTTAGAGTAGTACAACATGTTGTGGTTATTGACATTGTCAAAACCCAATGTTTTATGGTTACAATAATTGATCTCCCCTCCATGGTGGTTACCATTGAGTGGATGAATGATGTCATTGTTGGTTTTGAGGTAGTTATTGTGGGTGTTGGTATATGATTCCAAGTATGAGGTGTATACCAATTAGGAGGAGGGGTAGAAAATTTTCATTAGCAGAATAAGATATAAATGAAAAATGATTAATAGGCATATTTGAATTTTATTGCTTTGGTGGTCGAGGCTTTCTTTGAGCTATAAAGAATAATTATTCGCTTCCAACTTCTTCTCTTGAGGCTTAATTGAAACTTATGTCTTATTTGTTATGTTGTCTTCCTTTACCCTAGTAGCTTGGCATCTACACTCATCCTTAGTATTATAGTAGACAAGGCAATAAACAATGAAAACTTCCTCTGCTAGTTGCCTTTGAATATCTTCTTCTAAGAATTTATGAATTATTTCCTACCCTTTGCCATACAATAGGTTCCATCCACTTCTTAGGTCACAAATTATTCTTTCACACTCAGCTCTAAGAATAACAACTGAAGGTAATTGTTTCACTGTTAAAGGAGGAAAATGAACATCTGAGCTGTATTTATTAGGCAAAAGAGTTTTAAAAACAACACTTTTGTCGGCACCATTCCACCACCAATTTCTTCTTCAAAATTGGTATTTTTGTTTTACTTTGTTGTCTCTAAACTGCCTTGAAAAAACTCATTTTTGTTGTTAATTGGTGATCTCCACTGTCCTAAGCACTTGTGGGATATGCATATGTGATAACAATTGCTATAGGTGTCCATGCTCCACAAACATGTGCAAGGTTGTTATAGGAACAATTTCAGCAAGTTGGCCTTTACCAACAACTACAAGAGTTGTTATAAGAGTGATTTTAGAAGGTTGTATTTTTACAACACCTGCAATAGGTGTTATAGGAGTGATTTATACAATTTCAAGAGTTGTTATAGGAATAACTGGCGCAAATTGGATTTCACCAACAATTGCATGGATTTTTATACTTATCAGTGCACAAATCTCCTCATTAGTATGACCTGCATCCTCCTCTAATTATCTAATTGGAGCATTATTTCTTTCATGTAGTTCCTAATCCTAACTTTAAGGTCTTATAGCTCTTGATATACAACAACCAACTTTGTGTTCTCTAAATCATTACCAACATTTACAAGTAGAGCTTTCTGAAAATTACACTGCTCAATGATTGCTTCACATGTATAGGGTTAGTTTGTTTGAAGGAAAAAAAATCACGATTTTTCCTACCATGCTATAAGAACAATATGTACACTATCCAGAAAGCATGAAGCATTACATAGAGATAAAAATTTACTATGCATTACGCTTATTTATCTCTGCAATGCAATCCTAACTTAACTTTTTAAGAATCTTGATGCTAGACAACTATTCTTGGCAACGACGTCAAACTAATGGACATAATCAATCCATCAATATGCTAAGGGCATTTCCTTCAACCCAAAGGGTGATCCCAATTAGGTAGCAGTTCAACGTATTAACTGTATGAACCTTCAAATAAATTTCATCCCAAATATGTATATTGTGACTAGGGGTCACCAATGTATGTGTAGTAGTAAAATTCTCGATTAGTTGAGTGGCTAATTACAAATCTAGTTATCATATAGGAAATAAAAGATTAAATCAATCACTGAACTAAATATACACTATTTGCATTTAAAAACAAACACACTTGCTTGGAAATAAACACACTTGTTGTATATCAAATGATTGAATTGAATTGGTTGGAAATGAAATGTTAACTATGTTTTGGAAGCTTCCCACACAAATGTTGATTTGAAATATGCAGAAACAAAACTTAACAAGTTATTCATGCTAAAAGGAAACAATGTAACTAAGAAAATATTAAATTTACTATGGAATGAATACACACACAACTAACTATAAAATGAATAATTACAACATTTGATTTAAAAATAAATACTCATACAAGAAAAGTAACTAACGAACGAATGAGAGTTTTCACTACTAAACCTCACAAGTGGGCCTTGCCTTGATTGGATCAGAGTTCAAATCCAATCCTTGAATTAAAGGTAAGTTACTTCAAATCAAAAGTATTCAATGACAAATCATTTAACAATAAAATAATTACTACAACTTGATTACAACTATGTTCTGATTACAACTTCTAAAACTGATTTACATTCTTGCTACGTATGTTCTCTTTAACTACCTATAACCCACAACTTCTCTCTTAAATAGAGAAGGCAAAGCTTTATTTAGAGATGCCATTAATTAATGGTTTAACAACAAAAAAATTGTAGCATTGCACAAAACAAAAAATATTACAACAAGAGGCTATAGTTAGGAAAATAGTTAGAACCAATTCAAGGTATGCGAGTTATGGTTCGATAGAATAAACTAAGATGCAACAAAAATTTGAAAGCATATTCCAACTAGAAAAATACTTTGTCTCCTATATTTATGTAGTAGTAAATATCTTTGTTCTATTTAGCGTGTGTGGATCATAACTCAAAACAAATTGTAACTGTTTCCAAATGTGAAATGCTTCCTAGATGCCTCTTATATTTTTGGAAACTAAATCTTCTTCTACATTTGGCATTGCCTCAACTTAATCTACAACAATATTTCAAAATAATTCATAACAAGATACAATCATTGCTACGAGTAAGCTACAATAGTGGCTACATGTATCACTTAACAATGGTTACAAGTATCACACATTAGTGGTTATAAGATGGCAGCTAACACTTAACAGAAGGAACCATTAGTAATACCAAATGATTAACATTGTAAATCATAATATTTTATCTGGAAATCATAAGCTTTAAACTATAACAATAAATGCATACGTGTGTGTATATTTTATCCCAAGATGAAGGCAATATGGCAAGGAATTTCTTATTATGCTTTTATTGGGAAAATTTGACTTTATCATTCATTCGTATATATGATAAAGACAATTTTTTCCAATAAAAACGTAATATGAAACTCCTTGCCATATTGAATTCACTTTGGGATACAATCCATGTGTAAGACTTATATGTGATAAATCCAACTTTTTTCTAATAAAAGCATAATGAGTAACTTCTTGCCATATTGCCTTCACATTGGCATAAAAGCCACATGTAAGACTCAGAGAGAGAGATGTGCCAAAATAATTGGAACAAAATAAATTATTTTTACACCAAAGTCAAATCAAAATGGAAGTTGTGAATAATCTCAAAATATTTATCTTCCATAACAAACAACCATCCATTAACAAATTATAGATCTGGAAGAGGCTTGTTTCCTTGCTTAAAATTCAAGTAAAAGTAAATCATCTTTGGATTTATAACCAAAACCCTTTATCATCATATTTTGTTGCACATTAGGGTATATACCATTGCAAAAAGACATGTCCTAAGTAATGGATTTTTCCACCGAGAATGGATTACAACCAGAGTATCTTATTTTTGTTCCTAATCAATGGAACAAATGAATTCATCAATTAACATATTAACACTTCCAAAATTTAAAAAATGCTTATGAATTTTATTTACATATTCTTGGAACTCGAGATAAATAACATTAAATAAGTGGTCTCTATCTTTTGCATTATTACATACTGCACTTGGGGGGACCTTAATATCATCTCCTTTTCAGTTATTCACCAATTGAGATCCTATTATATATTTCCATCCAAAGAAAGATAATTGTCTTCTAGGCCATGTCTTAGCATCCCAATATTTTTTCCAAACATTATCTTCTAGGCTTGGTCTTCATATCCCAACCTTTTTTTCAACCTTTATAGTATAGGCTAGGCCTTAATATCTTAATCTTTTTTTGAAACCTAAAAATGATATGCTTGAGGAGAAACCTTTGAAAGCAAATAATATCAAGTCAACATAGCATATTCCCTTGACATTTCAATCACCATTGTAAATAATTATCTCTTATATTCCAAGGGACATTGAGGATTTGTAAAGGATTTTCCAACCTTATAATACCTGCAAGGATGGTCTCGAATCAATCTAGACTCTTACAAACCCTATGTTTCACCTTAAGATTCTTTGAGGTACTTGAGTAATCATTTATTTTTCTTCACCTAACACTTGACACTTGTCCCCGAAGATCTGATACATTAGAATGTCAGTTAGTGAATCTTCCCGAAATAATGCATTTTTTTATTACACACCTTCTAAAGCTTTCCAAAATGATGCAGTCATGAATAGGTTCTCAATGAAGAAGTGCCTTAGACCATGCAACCTTCAAAATTACATATGCAGAAACAAAATGCATCAAAAATAATTGTGTTCTTTATTTGATATCAATGATGGAAATACAACTTGAACAAACATACTATAACAACATGCAATACCAAATGAGATGTGTTACAACATCAGATCTACCAATCTTTACTTGCTAACTCATGCTCTTCACAAGTTTAGCTAGCTATCTCTCAACTCTCCTAGAAAATATGCAACTTACTGCTAGTTTCCCATCACAAGTGTAGAGGCATGTTTATACAAGCACCAAACCACCTACTTACAATAATTCTATTGGGAATTAACTCGTGCACAACAAACAAATACCTAGAGTTTTGATATGAGGATATCACTAGACAAAGATAAATAAAAATACATAAATACACATGATTTGCACCTAGGAAAACCCTTTCAGATAAGAAATCTAGTATAGTAACCTTCTTGACTATAACATAAATTGGACCATCTTACAATGCTAAACCAAATCTCAAGGTTCTGTAACCTTCATTAAATGGTTTATTATATATTACAATGCACACACTTGATCATGTGTATTCAACATTCAACATTTTTTGTTAAAAATATCCTTCCTTAAAAGAACCGTGTCTTTATCAGGTATTTCACTTTGTAACATTTGCATAACAAAAGAATCTAAATTCACAATCTACTGAGCCAAGTTATCAATGTGTATCACTCCTCAATAGGTCCATGCCAAAGTGCCACCAAGATGTTGATATAACTTTTTACTCTAAAAAACAAAGTTAGACAAGTGTATGAAATACCTTTGGTTAACCTTTCATTACATTATATGTTGTAGAGCTCTTTGTATCACCTTACTCTGACTCATCCACTATGCACCACTTCACAATCTCCTAGAGTGCAATGGAATTGTGTAGAATATCTTGCACATCTCTGCCATCATTTTTATTGAAAAACCTTGCGCAACTATCATACACAATTTTCATGCATGTATGCACAACCATCATAACTTGCATAATCAACTTGTGAAACATGCAAAACACTTTGTGTAACCCCTATCCTACACACAATTACCATTGCACAAATCCATGAAAAGTTGAGACATTTAAAAAAATCTCCCACTTGTTGAACACATTGCATAAGGGAGCACACATTCATGATTCAGTAGCTTTGGGAAACCAAGCCCATCTCCTTTCTACACCAAGAAAACTTCTTGGTACCCACTACTTTGGTCAATGAATCCATAACATTTTATTTGTGTTCACCTTCTTCAGATCTCTCTCTTCCACCATTTCATTTACAAAATGATATCACACATCAATGTTCTTCGTTTGAGAATGATACTTAGGGTTCTTTGCTAGAAATTTTTTTCTTTGACTGTTGAAATTTTGCTATAAAACAATTTATATGAACCCAATTGTAGAACACAATCTTTGAAGCCACACCATTTCTTTCTTTCTTGCATGAGTAATTGTGATATATTAAAATTTCGTGGTACATATCACAAACATATCATGTTATTTGTTAAGGATAGACTTGTAAACACAATAAACTAAAAACATATGAGTTTTACATATGTGAATCTAACATAGGCATAAAAAGATTAAAAACATACTTGCACTGATGCACAAAAGTGATTTCATGTGGGAAAATACCTTTCAAGTGAAAAACCCAACACAACTACCTACTTGAATTATAACATAAATAAGATGTCTTACAACGGTACAATCAAGTCGTAAAGATATGTAACGTACATACAACATTTTACTATATATTTGAATGCACATACTTACTTGACTGTTTGATTTTAGTAGTCAATAACGTCTGTTAAACATACTTATGCAATCAGATGTTTAACGTATCAAATTCCTGTTGGGATTATTTTCCTTACACCGCCATAACTTCCCCTAGTCATGCACCGAAGTGATTAAGAATCCAACGTGATGGTGTGATGGTATTACATGCAAGAATGAGTTCTTGTGCACTCACCCAAAATACATAGCGAGGGACCAGTTCCTATTTGTTTTGTCGCATAAGGGTGTACTAATAGTTAGGGGCACTCAAACATATACACATTACTAAGCTCATTTTATAATATTTCTTAACACACATTTATTACTCAATGTTCAAAACAAAAAAGATGGCATAACAGTAATTATTAATCTTAACTTAGTTAATCAAATAACAACATACATGATAACAGGCAATATTATCTCCATAGTCAGCTGAATAATAATATTAAGTCAACAAAAGCTTCATTAATCATATTGATAGGTGATATTCAAATATTACATAGTTCCAAAGTTACAATGCAACTCACTCATACAAACTCTATCAATAATATCCAACTGAGCAACAACATTACAAAGTTCATTCTAGGGGTATTTACACTTGGTTTTCTGACCAAGCAGTTACAAAAGTAAATACACTCATGGTGACTCGCCAACAATAATCAACACACTTAAGTCATGGCAACCAATTTCATTGATTTCCTAAAGACTTGGGCCTTTCTATCCCTATACTCTCTCTTTAGTGTTAGATCCTCATCGCCAAGTGCCTATCTTCTCATAGGCTGGTGTTGGATTCATGCTTGACTTATTCTGTTTCTTCCCTATGAATCACTCCATAATTATTCTTTGCTTTCCATATACTCCCCACATCTTCCACTAAGTTCCAAGTCCTTCGTTCTTGGGTTCTCCATTTAACATGCACATTTATTCAATGAGACTTGGCCCTTCCATGCCATGACTCTCGTGCCATGGTCTTATGTGCCACAATATTTTGCACCATGCCTCTTTGTGCCGATTATTCCAAAATATAATTATCCAAAATTGATGCCTAACATCACCCCACACTAAGCCATTAGTCCATCCTAGACTAAGCATTATTATTGGGCTCCACTCAAAAATCTAGTCCTATCTAATCAATTTACTTCTTGACACCTTCCCAATGGTTCAAGGTGTTTTACAATTTGGATGTTATTTCTACAACTGTTGCATTGATCTTCTTGGTCTCCTCAGGCTGTTTGAGATACTCGATTTATTCACCAAATTTTTAAGAGATGTGGAAGCATCCTTATGAACACGTTCAAGTGTAGTGACCTCAATGACAACCTATCCTTAGAGTGTCATGAATTTTAAATTTATTTCTTGAGGGTGAGTGCTTATTATATCATCCATTGCCTCCACATCCTTGAATGCTTTAACACTCTCTATGAAGGTGCTATCCTCCAACTGTTATCATTGAAGCTCTTCCGCCTGAATCTATGCTTCCAAAATCTTGCTAGGCCATGCTAGATTTGCAAAAACCCCATCTAAAATGGGAATGGTGTCACCAACTCTGTACAAGAAACTCTTGCACACCTCCACTGCTTCCATGAACTGCTCCATTCTCTAGGTTTGTTCATTTTGGGGGCTGGGTTGTTCCTTGCACCATTTCAATAGGAGCTCTACCAAGGTCTCTAATTTAACCACTACCTCACCAAAAAGGGGTACTCTATCTACTAGTGCTAGTTATTGGCTTAAAATTGTTTTAAAAATATTTAATGTTTTCAATTTGGTAGCTGTTTCAACTTTTAACTAACACTTAACCTCAGCCAGTTTTTTCTCAAGATTTTGTCTTGCGGTGACCTTATTTTTATAAAAAGCCACCATCTCTGCATGTTACTTCTAGGCTTGTCATAAATCAAACTCAGCTCAGGCATTCTACCTTGTGACCTCATGTGCCAACTTTAAGAGTGTCATGCTAGCTTGTATAGTGGTAAACTATCATGGGTCTACGTAAAGGAAATCTAGGAGTGCCATTGTTTTCGGATCCAATACTAGGATATCTAAAGCCTCTCAAAATGACATTATTACTTATACACATCATGGGAGAAGGACAACACCTGCAAGTCTACTCAGACGTGTCCTCTAGTGCAAAATGTGAATACATGTATAAGATATTTTTTGGCATTCCCCTTTCATACTGGGCACAGAGGGTTGTGGTCGCATTGGTCTTCTCTGGTCTTAGGACAAAGTCATCAACTGACTCTTTCCCCTTAGAGGGATATTGCTCAAGTATTTTGACATCTGTGTCTTCACTTTAGTGACTAACCTCGACGTCAAACTCACTTATTCCCATAATCATGTCATAACCATCCCTCTTTTCACCAAGTACATCTTCAACTTCCATTTGTGCCTCCTCGAGGGTGGTTTCTTTACGCTGTAGTGGTGAAGGTGTTTTCTTAGAGTTTAGGGTGACTCGATGATCTTCTATAACAACTTTTTTCGGTGTTTCCTCCATAATATCTATTTTCTCTTCCAAGTCACTGTCCTTAGGCATCAATGTCTCATGTTCTAAAGGAACAATTTGTGATGCTCACTCTGGACCTTCATGTTGACTTACTGGTGGATGCTTCTTAGGTGGAACTTGGGCAATCCTTTGCTATTTTGAAGGTTTTTGTTGGGTATGGGTACTCACATTATGTCCTCCGTGCTTTTGCATCTTCTCTAGCACTAGTTCTAGTGGGATTGTCTCTTTTTTGTGCTCTGCACTCCCTGAAGATTTCTTCTTGGGTGTCAACATGTAAAATAAGGAATGAATTGAATTATCGACCAAAATTTGTTGGAATTTGATATTAGTTTTATCCAACTCCATCTATTCTCTATATGATTTCTTTCTGGGGTATATGTACATATGGTAGAGGGTGTGAATCTCTGCATCAATATTATCTACAGTAATGTTCATCAGTTGTGCATCATATATCCAGGTGATGGTGTTCATGAAGTACTACATCATGAAAGCATATGGTAAATTCAATCATACAGACAACTCTCTAGAGGGAGCCATATATATGCACACTAGGGGAAAATGTTGCTTAATGGCAAACTTTAATTGGTCTCCAACCTATCCAGGTAAGTCCTTTAGAACATGCCACCCGTTCCCAAATGCCTCCTTCATCCTATCATACCATCCCTTCATTTTGACCTTGTAAGATGGGGTTATTGGTCTAGGGAAAGTGAATGCTTTGAACTTCTCTATGAGGGACTTATTCTCAGGAGGGTATGCCCATTTCAACTGTCTAATAGTGTAGACAAGTACATCAATCTTGTCAAACACCATCAATAGAAAGAACATGCCCCATTCAAAACTTTGGTTGGGTAGACAGTGGGATTTTTCTAAGTCTACAATAATTTTATTTAGCGAAGTACTGTGCCTAATTATATTTTATTCCCTCAATGACTTGTTGAATGACATAAAGGTGGGTCATATCCACGTTTTTCCACCTATCTCTACCTCTTTGGTCATTATGATGCACACAATCACTCTAAGGGTGAGATCTTGGAGACTGGTAATATGCATAACATGGTCTTGTTTCTGATACTCAAGCACCATATTAGTCTTTTTGATCTTGCCCTGGTTCTCCAAGTCGTAGGCAAAGTCCGTGGCTGAGCACTTCACCCTATGAATTTGCTTATTTTCTCTAATGTAATCCTCATATGGCACCCAAAAAAATAAATATAGTCTTCATGCATTCATGAAATCAAACATTTCACTACTTTAACTAGCTTTCCATAATACAAAAGATTGAATAATTGGAAGAGTCCAACATCATTTAGAGCATTAAAAAGTTTCAAGTCATATATTATCTCACTCCTTGTGTTTTGGCACTCTACTTGATAATCGTGTTGTAGTTCCACTTCATTGCCAGGTTGGTGGTGGTTATAATTAAAAACATTACAAGTGGGCACATTTCATACCCAATTCTCTACACATAGTATCGACTTTGGGTAGTTTATTTCTTTGACCAACAATGGGGGTAGAGTGGGTATAACTTTATTCTTTGCCTTGACGTGCCATTTCTGATTCTATGTCTTCTGCACGTGCTCTAAGTTCTTCAGGTATGTCCTCTCTAATTAACATAGTCTCACCACCCACACTCTCCAACTCTTGTTCCTCTGGTATCATACGTAAAGGCTCACTTCAAGGGGCCTTTTTATTTGGTCGCATCACCCTTCGAGGAGCACAAGGGTTGAGGCACAACCATTCAAACTTAATAAAAGTATACGTGGTTGCCTTGTTATCCAACTTGGTTTTATTTCTTTAATGCACTCTAAAGGCAGACATCGAGCTCTACAATGTACAAATCCAAAAACCTGTGCATCCTTACACTCCTAGCACACTTTTTGTTTCCCTAAATTGATACACTCCGCAATGCTTGAAAATATTTTTAATCCATTACTTTTCACTCATTTAGAATCTTGGAAATCACTCTTCAACAACTCGAATATGCTCCTTCGACTCTGTAAGTTCACAAATGTGATAATAGTAAAAATTTAAATGGGCTATGTTTAATCTTTTATAGGCTTTAGGGGGTAACCTGCATTTACTACCCCACACCTCTACCATCACTTCACACAATAAATGCTGATAACGGTATTGCCATGATGTAGATTTGGCATACTTGCCATTACCATTGCTTTCCTTATATTAAATACATGTACCATCTTGTGTTTTTCCTGAAGTGCATGATAGCTATACAGAATTTGAATATTTTACATTACAAAGGTGGGAATATTACTTATTTACCTCAACTTAGCTTGGTGGTTATATGCCACATCATGCTTATCCTTTTGTCCTTACACACTTCTACTTACGTGCCTTTGCTCCCACACACATTCCCATTGACCATATCCTGGCTCTATATAGATGTTTTGCCCTTACCCCACACTAAACTTATTCGTGGTCCTCCATGACAATACAAATAATTATAAAAATAGAATTGACCCTAAAACTACTCAAGGGTGTGCAACTAGTGCCATGCTTTATTGAAAACAATCAAAATCCTAGACTAACCTAATGGCATATGCCTTATTATTACAAAAAATAAAGACTCTTCAGAATAATAGGGTCTCAACTGACTACCATTGAAACGACTAGGAAGGAATTAACCATCTAATCACTTTAAACTGCATGCAATGGTGGGATAAATACTATGAATGATGAATGGGCCATCCTTGTGTACACGAAGCTTCCCAGAGTGTCACGTGAACTTAGAGTCATATACTAAGAATTACATGTCAGGAGAAAAATTCTTGTTCTTCAAATGGCGATCGTACTAGGCTTTCTATTTAAACTCATGGATTTCCATTTGACCATGGAACCTCAAAGCTTCATCTAATATTGCTGGTGGCACAACCATGATGTTTCCATGAAGGAGACAAACAAATTTATGATACTTCTGTGGAGTATCATCATGACTTCTTATAGCACCACATATCCTCCTAGTAAGATCATAGTCACCTTGAGCCCAATAGTCGCAGGCGTGACATATGGTGTGAGATAGAGATTGCACATCTATTCAACACAAGATGCCATTAGGGTGGGGTCAAGGCATTTAGTACCCTGAGCTACAACATTATAATTTGGTTGATATCTTCATCAACATTGATCAACTCAACATAGGAAGGCCCTTGAGCATAGTCCAAAGGAATGACAACACATTGCTCATCAATCTAAATGTTGATGTAGTGCTTCTTAAATCTCAAATCAACTAACTCTGGGTGAACCAATAGAGCTGGGAAGTCATTAGCTTCGACTAACTCTGTGACTTCAATATCAGCTTTGAAAGTGACACCAAGGATATCTACAATGGCATCTTGAAGTACACCAATGGGAAAAGCATGAGTCTTTTCGGTCATAAATAACACATGGGGTGAAGGATACAAAGCTATCTTCGCCATCTTCTACCATACATCCTTAGTAAAAACATTTACTTCATCATTGGTATCAACAAAGATATCTTGGATAACCCATCCATCTATAACGACATTAACCAATATCTCCTTATCCCCATCCAGGCTAGGATGGATGTGAGTTTCTTACCATCGTGCATGGTTTGACTGATGATATTAAGTAGGCCTAGGCATATGAATCCTTAGCTAGTTGCATAATAAGGGTACATTGTCCTCATCCAGTAGTCATTTTCAAAACTCTTGAAATTCATCTTGCATCATGTCATGAAGGTTTGTAGCTTTCTACATATCAACACGTGTAACAACATCATGATCCGTGAGGAACTAAATCTCTCCTTACAATTCTCTTACCAGATTCATAGTTTCATGGAGCACCTCCTTTTGCTATTGAGCATATGGATAGCGAGTAGTGCAAGGCTCCTCTTGTTGTAATTTCTCAATAGGTGGATTGGACATAGACCAGGATTGACCACCACTCCATGTTTTAATATTGACTTTGGGACTTGTCAAAGTTATAAGGAATAATATCCATTATGGATTTTCAATACATATCATGTTGGCACCCTTCTCATTTCTTTCCTTTGTAATAGCAGTGTACAGGTTAGGGCACTCCTCCAAATGGTGTTCATTTTTATAAAAGACACATGTAGATATACTGGGAAATTATGATGGTAGTGCTATTAGGAACCACACTTATAACAGGTTCATGGTGGGAAACGTCTACCTTCATGTCCTTGACCTTGACCTTGAACATGATAGCCACCTTCATTCTCTTGGTTATTAGCAACATATGTCTGACACATATCATGCACATGTGCCTCATGAATTTCACTAATAAGATGACAATCATTGGTATCATGAGTGTATGCATTACATATCTTGAAATAGGTTGATACCTTTGAATGAGTGGCATATTATATCATAGGAAAATCCTTGACATTGTGTTCTTCCTGGAAAATCTCACAAGATTGCTTCAACATGGCTCAAATACTCTTGTGAGGATAATTATTCTAGTTGTGACATTTGGACTCACAATCTACACACCATAAGCCATTGCGAGTGTCATGAGGGTTATGTGCAATGAGATTTTCCAGCTAAGATGCCATTGTAGCGATCTGAGCTTCCATGAAGGGACTAATCCCTATGTCAATACTTCTAACAATTTTAGCACGAAGGGTAGCTTCCAAGGCCTCGAACGGGTTGGTGAAAGTTTTCTGTGACAAGGTACATATGAAAGAGAGCAATAAACCTCCTATGAACCATTGGGCATGTTGAGCAACATTTATCTCAAAAGAGAGTTTAGAGAGAAGAATCTTGAAACATGCATCATACTCACACACACTCTCAGTGAGTTCCTGCATGATATACTTTAGGGAAGCTATGCTCTATTTTTTGAGCTCTGAGATATCAAACTCTTGGAAGAATGCTGCCTTTAGTTGATCATAGTCAAACATAACTTGCTACAAATCATAATATGATACCACTTGTGCATGCTGTCCAAAAGGGTGGTAGCAAACTGGGTTGCTTTCTGTTTAAAAGAGGTGATACCACATGATCACCAAATAAGTTCACACTTGTGAACATGCTCTATAAAAATCTCTACATCTGGATACTTTGGTAAGTGGAGTGTCATCTCATAGTATACAGTGGGCAACTAAGGGGATTGTAATGGGGTCTATTGAAAAACACTTTCTATCCCTCTTGTACCTTATGGGGGAGGTCCACCACTACCTCCTTGCCTCCTCCAGTTCCTCCAACCGAACCACCACCGATTCCACGTCTTGCACCCCCTAAAACAATAGAAGCACTTGAGACATTGGGCATTGAGATAGGTTGAATAACTATAGTCGAGCCAATACTTTACCCACTAGTTATGTTTGGTCCCCCAGGCATTCCAAACTGGGCCATGGAATTATCATGCAAAGGAAAAGAAATAGCCAATAAACTACTATCTAAAGCTTGTTCTAAAATGTCTCTCTCACAGGTTCAATTTCCAAGTCTACACTATCTATATCCTAGTTGTGTACAAATATATTGTCTAACTCAAAACCATGAGTATGCATTGTGGGTGGAGAACTAGGCCTATCCAAATCAGGTTCTTCAATCATCTCTACCTAACTTGCTTCTCTTGTGCATACTTGAGCTAGTGTCAAGTGCAATCCTGTGGTTGGGGAGTCATCTTTATGAATTTTTGCTTCCCTGTGGACCCTTACAACACTTCCTGAGTCCTCCCATCCCCTTCCTAGATTGCTTCTACTCATAACCCTTCATCAAGCTTCATCATACTTGTGCTTTCACAATTCTTACTGACTAGCTACCATACTGAACCAACAATTCTACTTCACAAGTGCCCCTTCATTTCCCCACCAACCATGCTACTTGTGTACAAATATATTGTCTAACTCAAAATCATGAGTTTGCATTATGGGTGAATAACTAGGCCTATCCAAATCAGGTTCTTCAATCACCTCTACCTAACTTGCTTCTCTTGTGCATACTTGAGCTGGTGTCGAGTGCAGTCTTGTGGTTGGAGAGTCCTCTTTATGAATTTTTGCTTCCTTGTGGACCCTTACAACACTTCTTGAGTCCTCCCATCTCCATCCTAGATTGCTTCCTCTCATAACCCTTCATCGAGCTTCATCATACTTGCACTTTCACAATTCTTGCTGACTAGCTACCATACTAAACCAACAATTCTACTTCACAAATGCCCCTTCATTTCCCCACCAACCATGCTGCTCATGCAATAAAGAGTTTAGTTTTCCATGGAGAATGTATCAAGTCCACAATATATAAAGAGCTTCTTAACCTCCAATGGAAAGTGTCTGATATATCTACCATGTTGTTCTTAGAATAAGTGAAACTAAACTTCTTCTCAACAACAATATTTCGAGATTGCATATTCCAAGAATTAACTATTCAAAATCCCATCCCACCAAACATCAACAACATGCATCCAAGGTGTTCCCAACCATGCTAACGCTGATTAGCGCTCTAGTGTCTAAGCTATCTTTCATTTGCAATTCTTCGACTGGTCTTGAGCATAATCTGTAATCCAAGCATGAAGGTGAACATGTACCTCTATAAAGAATGTCTCATATAATGAGTTTCATAAATTCTATTTTACCCATGCACATGTGGATATTCTTGGTTCGAGAAATGATACTGCAAAATCATCCTCAATGCTATTACTCATCCCTCAATATTCTCAAGTGATATTCATTCAAGAATCTTCCACCATCATGCAGGCAAGCATTACGGGTTCCAAAATAGAACCAAAATGTTGGGATTATTTTCCTTACACAGGCATAAGTTCCCCTAGGCATGCGTTGAAGTGATTAAGAGTCCAAGGTGCTGGTACGTTGGCATTCCACACAAGAACAAGTTTTTGCATGCTCACTTGAAGCACATAGTGAGGGACTAATTCTTGTTAGTTTTGTCGTGTGAGGGTGTACTAACAAACAAGGGAGCTTGAACATATACACATTACTAAGCTCATTATATAATATATCTTAACACACTTTCATTACTCAATGATCAAAATGAAAAATATGGCATAAACAATAAATTTTAATCTTAACTCAATTAACCTAACAACAACATACACGATAATTAGCAGTATTATCTCCATAGTCAACTAAATAACAATATTAAGTCAACACAAGCTTCATTCATCATATTGATAAGTGATCTTCAAAAATTACACAGTTTCAAAGTTACAATGCAACTCACTCATTAAACTCTATCAATAATATCCAAATGAACAACAAAATTACAAAGTTCATTCTCGAGGTATTTATACTTGGTTTTCCTTGACCAAACAGTTACAAAAGTAAATATAGATGGTGACTCTCCAACGATCATCAACACACTTGAGTCATGGCAACCAATTGCATTTATTTTGTAAGGACCCAAGCCTTTTTGCTCCTATATTCTCTCTTTGATGATGGATCCTCGTATCCAAGTACCTATATTCCTATGGGTCAATGCTGAATTCATGATTGACTTATTCTCTTTCATCCTTGCAAATCACTCCATAATCATTCTCTACTTTCTGTGTGCACCCTAAGTCTTTTTTTAAGTTTTGAGTCCTTCATTCTCAAGTTCTCCATTTAACATGCACATTTATTCAATAAGACTTGGTCCTTCTGTGCTATGGACTCTCACACCATGGTCTTCTGCACCACATTCTTCTATGTCATGCCTCTCCACACCATGGTCTTCTGTGCCATGACTCTCCAATGATCATCAACACAATTGAGTCATGGCATCCAATTAAATTTATTTCCAAAGGACTCAGGTATTTTTGCCCTTATATTCTCTTTTCAATGATGGATCCTTGTCTCCAAGTGCCTATCTTCTTGTGGGTGGATGATGGATTCATGCTTGACTTATTCTCTTTCATCACTGTAAATCACTCTATAATCATTATCCACTTTCCGTGTGCACCCTAATTCTTCCACTAAGTCCTAAGTCCTTCATCCTTGGGTTCTTCATTTAACATGCACATTTATTCAATGAGACGTGGTCCTTCTGCTCCATGTACTCCCATGCCATGGTCTTCTGTGCCATGGTATTTTGTGTCATGCCTCTCTGCACCATGGTATTTTGTGCCATGCCTCTCTGCATCGGTTATTCCAGAAAGTACTTAGACAATATTGGGGCCCAACACTTCTTAAGAATAATTGTCTTATAGTAGAAAATTCATTTGTCACATCTACAATGTAGAATAATCTGCATGCAACAATTACTATGCCAAGTGAACAACATATATGTTCCATAGAAAGTTTGTGTCAAATCTCCATTAGGATGTTGCTAACACCTATTTTGTTTGATTGATACAGTTAGACATGTTCTTAGAACACCTTTAGATAATACATTATTTCTCTGCATGTTGCACAACTCATTGCAACACCTGACTACAATTCAACCATTGAGCACCACTTTGCAATATTCCAGAGTGCGACTAGAACTACACAGGGTGCTTTTTGTAACTATTCCATCATCCTTGGATGCTGCCAACCTTGTGAAATTTCTAAAAAAAATCTCTACTCAAGGATGAATAGATATCTTTGCTTGCACAATCAACTTGTGCAACCAATTCCTTGTGCAAAAACACCTTTTGCAACACCAAATGTGCACACAATTACTATTTCATTGATTCATGCAAAGTTGAGACATTTCCCAAAAATATCCCACTTATTGAACACTTTGCATAAGGGAGCACATACTCTTCCTTTAGTAGCTTTGGGTCGTCATGCCCATGTCCTATTTTCACCAAATGAACTTCTCAATACTCACTACCTTAGTTAATGAATCCATAAAATTTTCCTTTGTGTCCACCTTTTCCAAAGATATGTTCCTCTTTTTCATAATTGCCCTCACAAAATGAGATGGGATGTTAATGTGCTTCATCCAAGAATGATTGTCAAGGTTCTTTTCTAGAAAAATTGTGCTTTGACTATCACAACCTATTTTTATTGCTTCTTTATTGAACCCAATAGTGGCACACAAGCTTTGAAACTACACCTCTTCCTTGCTTGCATGAGTAGCTACAATGTATTCAACTTCAGTGCTAAAGATGGATACACTAGTCTACTGTTTTCTCATCATCATTACAACACCAACAACAAATTTGAAGACATATGATCTAGTAGAATTATGGATATCAAGGTCACCAACTCAATCGTAATCCAAAAATACCTATAGACTCAAAGTCCTACTCCCATTAGATGTACCCTGATAGCATATATCATGATTAGACATTCCTCATAGATATCTCAAGAATCTCTTCACCATCACCCAATTTGCCTTACTTGGATAAGACATGAATATGCTGACTACTCCCACTGCTTGTGCAATGTCATGTCTTGTGTAGACTGTTGCATATATCAGGTTTCCTACCATACTTGTATACAAAACCTAAATATATCCTCCAACTCCTCTTGAATCTTTAGATACTGAGTAGTTGATGGATTCTAACCAACTGGAAAAGGGGTGTGCACAGGCTTGTTGTCATACATCCTAAACCTTTCTAATTCTATCTAAATGTACTTCCTCTGGTACAACAAGAGTTTCCTATTCACACAATCCCATTTTAGTTCCATGCCTAAGATGAATCTTGTAGCATCGAGATCTTTCATGTCGAATTGTGCAGACAATTGAGACTTCACTTGATTGATCATGCCCACATTATTCCCGATTAGCATGTCATCCACATTGATGAATATAATCATAAAATGATCACTCTCTTCCTTGTGGTGTACATGCCTAAGTACAACCATATAACTATCACACTTATGATTCTGAGTGATTGCTTCAACCCATACATGGACTTCTTTAGTTTGCAAACCAAGTCATCTCTCCCTTCACATTGAAGTTGTCAGTATGGGACATGTAGATTTATTTTTCAAGCTCCCCATGGAGGAACACTATTTTCACATCCATTTACACAATTTCCAAATTGAATGCAATGATAATACCTTAAATAATTGAAGTCAATTTTTTAACTGGAGAAAAAAACTTACCTAATTAAATTCCTTCAATCTGAGAAAATCCTTTTACCACTAGGTGAGCCTTGTACATATCCATCTTTCCTTGAGCATTTTGATTCTTTTTGAAAACCCACTTTTAACCTAGATGTTTTTGTCTAGGAGGTAGCTTAACCATATCCCAAGTCTCATTCTTTTCTAGAGACTCCATCTTCTCCTTCATAGCCTTCTTCCAAGACTTGCTCTTTATGTAATCTAGAGCTTCCTCAACATTGTTGGTTCATTACTACCAATCACTATTAACAAGTACATAGAGGGGAAATCTAGTGGGATATACCTTTTAGGCATTCTATGCACCCATTATGATCTCCTCAGAGTAGGAGTAGTTGGCTCCTCTTCTTGTGAATCTTGTGACTCATCGCCCATTACACATACTCAGGCACTGACTCTTCAGATTCTACATCAACCTGCATATTTTCTATTTCTTCATTTTACTACATCTTTGGTTCTTTGTTTGTACGAACCTTGTGAACTTCCCTGAAGACTACATTTTGACTGTAGATCTATCTTCATCTCAAAAGTCCATAGCTTGTACCCTTTGATGCCACCCCTATAGCCAATGAATATCCACCTTACATATTTAGATTTCATATTCAATCTCTTTTATTCTGGGATATAAGAGTAAGCATTGCAACAAAAAATGCATAGATGTTTCAAGCATGGATTATTACTTGTCCATGCTTCTTGTAAAATATTTAAAACTAGTGTTGATGTTAGGGACCAATTGACTAAGTAACGAACAATAGCCATTGCTAAAGCCCATTTTTTCTCTCTAAATGCCCACCACTCAACATGCTCTAAACTTTGTCCATCAATTCCCTATCCATCCACTTTATGACTCCATTCTATTGCAGAGTGTGTGGAGTCATCTTATATCTTTGACTACCAATCTACCTAAAAAATTCATTGAAATCCTTTGAGTAGTATTAACCCTAGTTGTCCGTGCACAACACCTTGATCCTCTTCTCTTTCTCGTTCTCTATAACAGATTTAAACTCCTTTAATTTCCTAAAAACTTCAGATTTATTCAAGGTGAACTATATCTAGGTCTTGTAAGTGTATTCATCTATGAAAGTTAGATAGAACATAGACATGCTTAGTGATGGTACTTCCATCAGATTGAACACATCACTACATGTGAAACATCTTTTGGAACTTCACCTGAATCTTCTTGCCATAGACACCATGTTCACATAAGTCAAATATTAAGGGAAAATTTTCTATCCCTTTTGCCATATTCTTTGTCTACAACATGCACATACCTTTCAAGTTGATATGACCCAAACTTTGATGCCAGAGCATGCATCCTTTGTTGTAGGCAACATGCACATTCCTACTTCAACCTTGAGCTCAGGAAGAATAAAATTGTTACATGCACTACTTATCATAGTCACATCAAACTTAAATAGAGTACCTATGTGTGCACCCCTTACTAGTACCATGGCTCCGCATACCATTTTTCAAACATCTTTGTTGAATGAGACTTGGGCACTAGCATCATTCATTTTTCTTATATATATTAAATTTATCTAAAAGCTGTTAGGTCATTTATGATCCACAATTATGTTTAGTTTATTTACTTATGTTTTATTAAATAAGTTTATTGGTTCATAGGAATTAGTTGGATCCAATAACCACCTCATGAAAAGCTTATAAAAATTTTCACCTTCTTTGTAAAAATATTTGGAAATAATACATTATTAAAATTTGTGTGTGAAAAGCTTTATTACAATGTAATTCTTATATTATTCATCCTGTACCTAGAGCTATCAGTGGTACTAGAGCCTAGTTTATCAAGTGAAGGTGAAAGGAAGAGAAAGGAATGATGGAAGGTCCATGAAGAACCATGTGAAGGAGGAGAGAGAAATCATGTTTTTTGCCAAAGGTATGACCAAAAATTATTTTTATCCCTACCAAATGTGATATGTAAGGCCTCCATTCCTTGAATTGATTTTGTAGAGCCAAGATAATGTTTGTAAGCCTTGCAATCTAATTTGAAGCTTCAGTTTGGTGATTTTATAGTTAAAAACCTTGTTTTATGCTTTTGTATGGTCGATAACATTAAAAAATAGTTTTGCATGGTCCTATCACTTGTATTTGAAGCTTATGTTAATGATTATTTTATCTTCTATGGTCTCACAATCCTTAGTGAAGCCATTTGTACTATCTTTTGAATATCATAAACCCTAGTTTGTGAATTGTATGGCTTTTTAAAGACTCAAGTAATAATAATGGCATTTGGATGTAATTATTTACATTGAAATTCAATTTATAAGCTTTAATTACTTGATTGTATGGATTGAAAACTCTTGTTGGAGCAATATAATCACTTATACGACCTCTTCATGTAATTGTATGGTTCAAATATGTAGTAATGGCATCTATGTGTTGAAAAATTGATCTATATGCTTTGATTCTTCATCTGGTAGCCTGAACCATACAAAAATTCCACATGTACGACCTTGTAAATATTTTTTCCCATTCTATGTGAAAGTGTACAGGTTTTGGATCAAATCTAGCAAGCATAACATCCCTAGTTTGAGGATGGCATGGAACAACAACTGAAAAAAATAAATTTTTTAATCAAGTATAAAGTTTTATAATAGTTCGACAAAAGATTAGGGTTTCATGGGGCCCACCCAAATTTAAAGCAAGAGTAATAAATTTTTAATTTGTAGTAATTTCATGGGTGAATTTATTTTCACAGATGAATTTCTGAGTGAGTTTTTTACATGCAAATATTGATTAATTTTTTATTTTGAAAACTCAAAAATACAGTTTATAAGGAAAATATTCCTTTCATGTCTCATAATTTCTTGTAGATCAATTGGTGAGTATTATTTTGTAAGTCACTTTATAAAGGCCCGAGGTCAAGAGTTCAAACCTTCAAATTATATTTTTTCTCAATTTTTCTTTTGGTCACAAAACTTTGTCGCATTCATCATTGAATAGCTTGCTTTATGACACTTTTTTAGACAAATCATTATTTTGTTCGAAGGTGGTCATGTGACCAGTTGATTTATAGGTTTTTAGACATTTTAGACACATCAAAATGGTCAATCATATGATTTAAAACTTCTTTGTATGATTTTTACAATAAATGTATTGAAAATGATGTATAAAGGCATATTTTCGGTGAAAACCAACACCTTCAAACTGAAAAGTTTCAAAATTTCATCCCATAATTGTGTTATTATCAAATGTATCATCCTTTACAGGTCCACCAAGATCTTTGTGATTAATAAAATATCAATGCCATGTTATAGGTTGGAGGATCTTTTGAAAGTTGGAGGACTATTGCCCTTATCCAGTTAGCTATTTGCTCGGAGTTTGGGTTCAATGTTTAAATATAAATTTTTGGTAGTATTAGTATGATTATTTGAATTCCAATTTTGGATTTCTATCCTTGATATTCATGACATGGAGCAGACATGATTGTTTGCTTTTATTTTTCTCATTGCACAATTTCTCACCTCTCGCCTGATAAGGAGAAAATATATATCATTTGTAGGTATTTGATTAGTCATCGATGGTAATATGAGTTGATAGGGGTTGCTATCACTGACAGTGTTGATTAAAGGTCACCAACGTTTGTTGGACATTAGGGAGATGTGCCATACATAGTATATGTTGGTCACTTAGACAGGTTACTGGTTAAAACCTTATGTAAATCAATGTGGTTAAACATGGCTTGATCATGTTCTACTACAATATGGTAGGATGATCATAGGGGATGAACATGCATTCATCATGTTCATGAGATTTTTATGCCATAACTTATAAGGTAAGCCTCTTTATGGAGTAGCTTCAATTTTGATCAGTGCTAGGAGGTACAATGCACTAGCTATACTTGTATTAGAGTTTCTTTGATGAATTTAGAATCATTGCTTTGGTTATTTCATCTTCCATACCCATTTGGATCAAGGGGATTTTGTTGGGTCATTTATGATCCATGGTTATGTTTAATTTATTTACTTCTATTTTATTAAATAATTTTATTGGTTTATGGTAGTTAGTTGGATCCCATAATCACCACTTGAAAAGATTATAAAGCTTTTCAACTTCTTTGTAAAAATATATAGAAATAATACATTATTAAGCTTTGTGTGTGAAAAGATTTATTACAATGTAATTATTATCTTATTCATCTCATTCCTGGAGCTATCAAAGGCGAGGAAAGTGCAAAACACCTGGGAGAGTCTTGATCCTCCCATCTCAGCTTCAATCTTCCTCTTCCTATGATTTGGGAGGTTGAGTTGTCTCATAGAAAGAAATCATTGCCATCATATTCTTTGTATTCATAAAATCACTCCTTTACAAGAGTCATATGATAGGAGGCTCTGAGTCGATCAATCATTCATCATTGCATGATTGCACTCTTGAGGCTGCAAGATATCCATCTCCATCATTGGGGAATCTATCACTTGAGAATTGCACAATATCTAATGGTTTTCCCTTCTTCACCTTCTTTGCTCTATAGTTTTTTTAAAATTCCATGTCTTTCTATAGTTCCAACATTTAGTTGAGGATTTTTTGGAGTATTTTATATTTCCTTAGACTCAAGCGTTTCTCTATAGTATTTCAATTGTCTTGTTCTTACGAGTGGCCTCATATAGTCAGGGCATCATCAGTATGATAATTTCCCATAGACTTTTGCCTTATCTCATTTGATAATAGAGCTAAAACTACATATTTCAACTTTAAATCTGATTTAGTATTAGTGATAACCATCACTACAAAATCCCGTGAGTTTGGAAAAGAGAAATATAATGCGATCTACCTCTCTTCATCCTTCATGATGACATCTACGAATTGTAGCTAACTTACCATATTGTTGAAGGAATTTAGATGTTTTTCATCCAAGTTATCATCACTCATTCACAATGAGTTAAACTTATATCATAGGATATGTTTGTTTACTAGTGACTTGGCCTGGTATAATGTGATCAACTTGTCCCACATAAGCTTCACAATCTTTTCAATGAATACACTCAACAAAACTCATCCAACAAACATAATTTGATAGAGCATTATGATTTCCTATCAAATTTATCCCATTCTCTAGGTTCATTCAAATGGGTATACTATCCCCTATGGAAATCCATTGATCTCTATCCATGAAGAGATATTCCATCTTGAGCATCTACAATTCAAAGTTCTGACCATTGATTTTTTCAACTTCCTCTCTGGTGCTTCCAATCATCTTGTTTGCACAATATTTTATTTCAAGACTCCCACTATAAGAAGCCATTTATCACAATATATACCAACTTCTAGAAAGATCAAAATGATTTTTTTATACAAAATATTGGGTATAGACTTGTAAGCATGATAAACTAACACAAATGAGAGTTTTACTAGTGAAAATATAACATAGGAAAAAAGATGATAAGCACACATGCACATACGCACAAGAGAGATTTCACATAATAAAAACATTTAGGGTAAAAAACCAAACAATAAACCTACTTCAATTATAACATAAATTGGATGTCTTACAATGCTATAATCAAGTCGGAAGGTTCTATAACCTACATAAACCACTTTACTATATATTTGAATGCATACACTTGACCTTGTGTTTTTATCATTCAATAAAATTTGTTATAAATATACTATGCAATTAAACATTTAACATATCAAATTCTTAAGAAGAATTATGTCTTATAACAAAAACTTCACTTGAAACGTCTACAATGTAGAAGAATTTGCATACACCAACTCCTACACTAAGTGAAAAATATGTAATGCTTCACAATAGGTCCATGTTAGAGTGATATTAGGACATCTCTAACACCTCCTCAGTCTAATAGATATAGTAGACAAGTTTTTATAATGCCTTTGGATAACATTTCATTACTCTACATCTTGTTCATATCCTTGTAGCACCTTATTGAAACTCATCCATTGATCACCACTTTGCAATCTTATAGAGTGCGATTGAAATTACATAAGGTTCGCAACACAACTATTAAATCATCCTCACACATTATCTACCTTACATAATTTATGAAGATAATCTCCACACAAGATTGTAAAACTATCTTAGCTTGTGCAATCACCTTGTGAAACATCTTATGCAACTAAATAATTTCGGGAAAATACATTTTGCAACACCAAACATGCACACAATTACTATATCATACATTTATGCAAGGTTGAGACATTTCCCAATTGAACACATACACAATGATAGATCTATGGAATCAAGATATCCAACTTAACCAAAGTCTAAAAATCCTTGTAGATTCATATTCTTACTTTCATCAAGCGTGCCCTGATATAAAATCACATAGTAACATTCCATGTAGATACCTAAAGATCCTCTTTACTACTGACCAATGTTACTTCCCTGGATTGGACATGAATTTACTGACAACTCCCATTATTTGTGTAATGTTGGGTCTTATGTAGATAGTTACGTGCATCAGGGTTCCCACAACACTTGCATACAATACTTGATTCATTTCCTCCAACTAATCATGTGTCTTTGTAAATTATGAAATTGATCTATTTTTACCAATTGTTAAATGTATGTTTCTAGAGATTCCTTTTTGCATGATATCGTTTGATTTCCATGCCCATGACGAATCTTGCATCACCAAGATCTTTCATGTCAAAATGCACATATGGTTGAGACTTTACCTGCTTGATCATGCCCTTGTAATTTACAATTTAAAGAATATCATCCACATAGATTACTATAATGACAAAGTTATCATCATCTTCCTTGTAGTAAACACAAGGATCACCATTACTAGGCATAATCCCAAGTCCAACCACATACCTTTCGAGCTATGATTCCACATTCTGGGCAATTGATTTAAGCTATACAATGTCTTCTTTAGCCTACAAACCAAGTATTCTTTCCCTTTTAATTTGAATATTTCAGCTATGACATATAGGTTTCTTCAAAAAATCCATGTAAAAACAATTTCATAACATCCATCTGATTTATCTCAATATCACATGTATCAACGATAGCTAAAAGAAACTTGATTGAAGTCAATTTCCTAATAGGATAAAGTCTCACCAAATTCAATTACAACTACCAAAGAGAATCCCTTTGCTACCAAGCAAGCCTTATTCTTCTCTTGCTTCCATTGCACATTCTAATTCTTCTTATAAACCCACTTGCAACCTACATGTTTTTGTCAAGGAGGAACTTTACCAAATCCTGAGTATCTTTTTTATCCAAAGACTTCATTTCCTCATTCATAGCCTTCTTCCAAAACTTCGTCTCTGCAAAAAAAAGAGCTTCCTTCATTGTCTTGGGGTATTCGCTATTAGTCACTGATAAAAGGAGTGAAAAACAATTTTTTTTGGGATATACATTTCAACTATTCTGTGCACTTGTTCCAATCTCCTTATAGGAGTCACAGGGTCATCCTTTAATGAATCTTGTGACTCTTCATCTGTCACACCATAATATGATACTATCTCTTCAACATCTACACCAACCCTATCTTTTTTGTTTCTTCATTTAGCTGCTTCTTTGGTTTTTATTGCACACCTCCCTAGAGACTATATTCTGGCTATAAAAAACCTTCTTAATCTTGGTATTCTATAGCTTGTATGCTTTGACACTACTTCCATACCCAAAAAAGTTGTAATTTATTGCTTAAGGTCAAGTTTTGACCTTTTCTCTTTTGGAATGTGAGAGTAAACTTCACAAGCATGGCTTCTTACTAGTCCACACTTCTCACAAAGTATTATCAACTAGCACTAATGGGGGTAATATGTTGAAAAGGTAACTTGAAGCAACCACTACTTCAACCTAACATTTATACTCCAAACCCTCACCATTCAACATATTTGGGGCTTATCCATCAACAATTTGTTCCTCCACTCTATAATTCCATACCAATGTGGTGTATATGGAGATGCATTTTGATTTTTAATATCACTCTTTCTTTAGAATTCATCAAAATCTTTAGAGAAATAAGCATCCCCATTATTTGTGCATAATACTTTGATCATCTTCTCTGTCTAGTTCTCCACATGAGCTTTGAACTCCCTGAATTTTTAGAGAACTTTAGATTTATTCAGGATGGAGTATATCCAAGCCTTGAAAAATTAGTTATTTATGAAAAATAAATATAAGATTTTTTTTTTAGTGATGAAACATATATTGGTTCGAACACATCACTATGGATCACCTAAAAGATTCCACTTGCCAATGCAATACTTGCAAGTAATTTCACCCAATTCTGCTTACTATAAATGCAATTTCCACAAAATTCAAAGTACAAGGGACAATTATCCATCCATTTCACCATATCCTTATTTTTCAGCATGCATAGACCTTTCTCACAAATATGGTCCAACCTCTGATTCCAAAACATTGTCTTCTCTGCTAAAAGTAATACATAGGTTTTTGTTTTAGCCTTATCCTAAAAAAGAGTGATGTTGTTACATGTGTTGCTTACCGTAGTTGCATCAAGCCTAAACAAAGTAACTATGCACATGCAATTGGCCAAGACCATGGCTATGCACACCATCTTTACTAAATGAAATATGGAAACTGTCATCATTCATCTTGATCATAGAGATCAGATTCCTTGCAAGGTTAATATTGGAAAAAATAACTAGGAGAGTCTTGATCTTCCCATATTTAAAATTTAAATTCAATCTTTTTATACCCATGGCCTTGTAGGTTGAGACGTCTCTCAGAAGGACATCACCACCATCTTATTATTCATATTTGTAAAACCACTCCCTCCAAGAGTCATATGATAGGAGGATCCAAAGTCAGTTAACCACACATCATTGGATGCATGCAAGCTTGAGGATGTGATAAATATGTGTTAGTTTCTATCTCCATTAGTGGAGACCTTATCACTTGAGGATTACACAACATTTAGTGGTTTTCCCTTTTCTACATTTTTGCTCTAAAGTCCTTGAAGTTCCTTGTCTTTCCATAGTTCTAACACTTCTTCAAGGATCTATTTGGAATATTATATTTTCATCTATACTCCGAGCAATTATCCCTAATATTATGCTTGCCTCTTTATTGTGAGTGATCTCACATGGTTAGGGTATATTTGATCTGATATATTTACATAGACTTGTGTCATCTCTCCTCTGATAATAGATTTATAACTACATCTTCCACTTTTAGCTTCAATGTAATAATAGTGATTTCTATCACTAGATAATCCCATGATTTCGGAAAAGATACCAACAACGTGATACGCCTTTCTTCATAATCCATGTTGAAATACATGGATGAAAACTAACTTACCATAGTGTTGAAGTCGGTCAAATGATTGAAAACCGAGTCCCCATCATTCATTCGTAATGAATACAATACATTTCATAAGAAAAGTTTGTTGACTAATGAATTGGTTTGGTGTAATGTTCCCAACTTATCCCAAAAAATATTTGTAGTATTTTTAGTTGAAAGATTCAGTGACACTAAATCCAATGGACATAATCTTATAGACCTTCTAGCTTTCCTATCAATATTTTCCCATTCTTCCAGTTTCATTGCCACAGGTGTTGTGTCTACTACAATAATCCACTAATATTTATCTACCAATAAATCTTCCATCTTGAGTTTTCATAAAATTTTGACCATTGAATTTCTCAAGTTCTATACTTATGCTTCCAGTCATTTTATTCACACAAGGTTCTTTCACATAACTCCCACTTCAAGGAAACCATTCTTAACAATTTATTCCAACTTCTACAAATCTTACAATCAATCTTTGATAGCAAATGTTTGGAATTAACTCATGCATGAGTGATTTCACAACAAATACATCACAACCAACCTAACAACCCACTACAAGAATATAATACAAGATACAATCTCAAGGACTCATAACACATCACACCTCTAATACATCATAGAGTGACACTAATGAGCTTAAAACAACCTCCCATCAATCAAGGCATTAAATGAAACATTTAGGAACTTACAATGATTCCTTTGCCCAATGGTCACATTCACTTTGTAAGAACTTACACTCCACAAAGAAATTGCACAGATATCATGAATTGTAAGTATCAAGTCAACAAATTTCAAACCAAAATCATGTACTAAAATATCCATGTGTAAGTTGTGTAATATCCTCATTAACACATTGTTACAAGTTGATGTTTCCTCACAAGATATCATAACCTTCACACAAAAAAATGTTGTAGACTAATTTACTAGTATTGAAAAATTCTATGTGAAAATTCTCATACTTCCACAAAGACATTCAAACTAGCTTACACAAAAGTTTGCAAGTTTTACAAAGTCTAAGCGTTTGACCACGTTAAATTTTAGGTTAAGTGTACCAAAATAGTTGTGTGAAAGTAACTCCACACACATGCATAAATGTTGCATAAGACAAGACAAATAATTTGTGTAAAAACAAAGGATTATGCATGACTTTAAACTGCTTATTTTCTAAACTAAATTTTTATTTGTTTGATGTAGGATTACATGTAAACTCAGATGCTCTTGCATCATACACCTGGGTAATAAAATAAACATGAGTTTGAAATCATGTGCATTATGTGAGCTATTTGATGTGTGCTTCGTACTTAACAAGTTATGTTGTGCTCATCCAATTCACATATTCAATTTCTTGGTCATTCCACCTTACCAAAAATTTGATATACTTTTTTTTGTGTATCGTCTTGCCAACTCTTGTTTCAATCACCTTCTCAGCTTCCTCATGCTCTTTCTTAGGCATTTATTGTCTACAATCAACTTCTTCAAATTTTACACATGCATTGTCTTCATTGCATTTTCCTTCATGATAAGGATACAAGTCTACCACATTGGAAATAGGTGAAATATCTATGCCTTAAGGAAACTAAATCTCATATGCGTTGGATTAAAAAATTCACAATACTTTACATGGTCCAATCTTCTTTCATTTCTCAAGTATGCTAATATTAAGTCTTCCACTTGGTACTCTACTTCTCTTATTTTTATGTATATGTGCTACTTATATTACGTAGCATTTATTTCTAATTATTTTCTCACTTGCTGATATAAATTACACATACTTAGAAAAATCCTCTGCTTCAACACTCTTCCTTCTCTTATCTCTGATGTTCCATATTTCTATTACTCCTCTTGGATCACTCCCATATACAATTTGAAATGGTGTACTTCTAGTGCTTATGTTAACTAAATATTTATAAGTAAACTTAGTTTACACCAAAATTGAATCCCATGTTCATGGCTTACCTACAATCAAACATCGCAATAGGTCACCAAAACTTATGTTGACTAACTTTGTCTATCCACCTATTTGAGGATATTACATTGAACTAAATTGTAGCTTGGTATTCAAATTCTTCCATAATGTCCTCTAAAAATATCTAATATTTTTTAAAAATCTATCAAACACTATGCTTCGTGAAAATCTAAGCAATCACACAACTAGCCTGAAAAACAAGTTAGCAATGTGTGTGCATCACTAGTTTTTTTACATATAACAAAGTGTGACATATTTGAAAATCTATCCACAATCTCAAATATAGAATCATATCCCCTCTATGTTTTAGGGAACCCTAAATAAAATCCATGATAATATCTTTCCGTGATCTCTCTAGAATAGGCAATGGTTGATACAACCATGCATTTTAACTTTTCCCTTTTGCCAATTGGAAAAATATACACTCCTAAACATATGTGTGCACATCTACACCCATATTTGTTCAATAGTAATTCTTATCCCATTTCACATATGGTTTATCATAACCAAAATGACATGCTAGTCCACCACTATGCTTCTCTTTAATTGATTTTTTGCAAATCAAACCTATAGGTATACATAATTTCATTCCTCAAAACAATAATCCTTCTCGCATAAAATAATATAACCATGGTGCTCTATCCACACTTACTAGTTCTGTGCATACTTTCCATATATTCTTGAAAATTTCATCTTTTACATAAAACTCCTTCATAGAATTAAATCCTATGAATTCCACGTGCATTCATTCAACAAGAGACACCTTCTACTTAGTGTATCTTTAATTTTGTTTAACTTTCCAGTTCTATGATTCAACAAAAATGAGTAACTATGTAAAAACCCAACCCACTTCATATATATATTTTTAAATTTTCCTTGACTATTTATGAATTGCACTGCTTGGTGGACTATGCACAACACAAAATCCTTCGGCAATAAGTAATGCCCTCACTTATTGAGTGCATGCACTATGACATAAAACTCTTGGTCATAAACCAAATAATTTTTATTCATGCCATTCAATTTATTGTTGAATTAAGAAATGAGTTTACTTTCTTGATAGATTACAACTCCTATTGATGTGCCACTCGCATCATGATAAACCTAAAATATATTGTTAAAAGCAGGCAATGAGAATATTGGTTGCTTAGTCACTTTCTTTTTAAATTATTTAAATTAATGTTCCTCTTTTGTGCTTAAAAAAACTCTCTTATATCACCCCTCATCACCTTGGTGATTGTTGTGCATGTCCCATTGAAGTTCCTGAATAACTTTCTCTATAAATCGCAAGGCCATGAAACTTCACACTTCAAAAATGTTCTTAGGTGATGATCTGTCTAGGATAGCTCACACATTTTTTAGATCCATATTCAAACCTTCTTGGGAAATCATGAAACCCAAGTATACCAACTTCTCTTTCATGAAGCTATAAATTTTAAAATTAACCAACAACTTATATCCTTTCAATTGTTGTAACACTTATCTCAGATGTAATAAGTGTTCTTCCTTCATCCTTCTAAAAATCAAAATGTCATCCAAATATATAATGACAAACTTACTAAAAATGGCTATAACAAATCATTAATGAGTCTCATGAATGTACTTGACACGTTAGTAAGCTCGAATGATATAAATCTGCTCATATAATCCTTTTTATGTTTTGAATGCAATGTTTCACTCATTGCCTTCCCTTTTATAGATTTGGTGATATCCACTCTTCAAGTCACTCTTTGTAAGTATTGTAATCCATTCAAACAATACATCAAATCATCGATGTGCGGTAGTGAAAATCTCTACTTAAATAATAATCTTGTCAATTGTTTTGAATTAGTGCACATCCTCCATTTTATAACTTTCTATGGTGCTAACACTGTTAGAACTACACATGGGTTCAAACTTTCTCTTATCAATCCTTTATCTAATAGTCGTAGATCTTGTCTTTACACCTTTGCGTTCTCCTTAAGTGTTAGTCTATATGACACTTTGTTTGGTAAACTTGATCTTTGAATTAGATCCATACGATGAATTATACTCCTCATGGGTGGAAACCCATCTGGTAGATCATTGTAAACAATCTATGTAAACTTGTTCAACATGTCTCTCACCACATGCAAAAGTGATTCTTCAGTGCATGCTCTTACAACTTGTGTGAGCGTAAGTATGAAATCGTAACATGCACCCCACATCATCACCTCCTTCAGGAATTGTTTTCCCAAAACCATAACAAAATTTAGACCTTTTTTTTCCACTTTTTCACTTTTATTCTTCAAAGGATTCAAAGTGTACTTCCTTCCATCCTTCACCAATGTATATGTATTTATGTGACCAACATGTTGTGCCTTCCTATAAAACTACCAAGGCCTTCCTAGTAACACATGAAATATGTCTATGGGCATTATGTCACACATGACTTTATATTTATATGCACGAATATGGAAACTTACTAGACATTACTCATTTAATATAATCTTATGTCTCTTCAACAAAAAAGATACCTTATAGGGATTCAAATGTGCAATATTCTTCAACCAAGCTTCTCAACCAACTCTTGTGAAACAATAATATTTTTAATGCCACTATAAAAAATAATCTTGTAGCACTTACCTACGGACTTGCAAATGGCTATAAAAATATTCTTTCTTTGTGTGAGACTACTATCATATTTTATTATTTTCAACAACCCTCTCTTCATCAAGAGAGTTTATTCACATTCTAGCTGCTCACCATGATGTATTGACACAACACTCTCCTCATCTACTTGTATCATATGAACATTAGTATCATGTCTTTTAATGCTATCATTTTGCACTTGTGGGCACTCAAACACTCAATGGCCAGTTTCTCCACATTTGAAGCATGTACCAATGAATCCTATTCCTATACCTTATCATAAGATCCTCTACCTATGGTAGGATATCCTATGACTCTTTGCATAGTGTCATTGTGTTAAAAAGTGTTAGCTTCTCCTTCTTGTGAATAATAATATTTTTTGTTGATTCCTTATCCTGACATGTGCAAAAGCTTGCCTCTACCTCACATTGTGCCTTGTTGTCTATGGGACAACTTATCCTCATCCTTCAATGTGTACTGATAGACTTCTTCAATTAAATGCATGCAAGTAATTCAAATCTTATCTTGAATCAAAATTCGTAATCCATTCATGTATCTTGAGATCTTTTTGGTATCATATTCATCATGACCCATTCTAATGGTGAGTCTATAAAACCCTTCAATGTAAATATTTACACTCATCTCATTTTGTCACAAATTTTGAAACTTATTGAACAAGATTAATAAGTAATCAGAAGGCATAAATTGATCTTGTCTTTACCTCTATAGACTCTTTCTATGTGCACATGCGCCCACCATAAGGATGCATGACCCTTGAAATCAGTGCATGCCAATTTGAATTTATTGGGATCTTTCTTACCTTCATACTTGAAATATTTCTCTAACTCAATGATCCAATCAACAAGTTATTCAATACTCAAACTCCATTGAATAACTAGGGGTTTCCAACTTTAAATTAAAATTGATCCTTGCCACTATGTACAAGAATACATCTTCTAGTTCATCGACCAACTCTCATTCATCCTAAAGTTTAGGTGGTCCTTCCATGACTTCATTGTTGCTCTCATCATCCATCACAACTCATCTACATTTCATGGTCTACATAGCCTCCAAACATTCATGCATTATTCTCATTAATTCGACCAAGTTTACAAGTCTTGGCACTGTAGGTGCTCTAGGTACTCTTACAATGAAACCTCCTATGTGTGCCATTTACTCAAAATTAAGAACAATTCCGCACTTTCTACCCAAATCACTCTTGGTTTGAATATGTTTTCACCGCTTTCTACCCACACTTGCAAATGTTGAAAACATACTTTTCTCATGTGCTCACTCTACAAGGATAGCCTTGATTTGATATCAAATGATGCATTTGTGGTTAGGTATCTCGATGAAGATATGCCTTAGACCATGTATCCTTTAGAATTACATGTGGAAACATAATGCAAATAAAATTCAACAACACTAACTTTGTTATTTATTTGATTTCAATGATAGAAATACAACTTGCACACACACATTTCAATAACATGCGATCACAAATGAGATGCATTACAACACTAGTTTTGGGTATGTACACGGAATTTGGGGATAATTTTGTGGATATTTTCCCCAATACATATGTGTTATGACCATAATTCATACACATTTTTTGAATTTAGGCTCAAAAAATCTAAGCCATAATGTGTACATGTTATGACCACATAATGCATATGCATTTTTAACACTAGACCTAGTGATAAAGACACATATGCATTATGTCTTATTAATACATATGCATTACTGTAAACATTAAAAAATAAAATAAAAAGGCCCATCCATTGGCAAACACTTCATTTTCATTTTCCTACTTGCTCAGTGCTTCTCTTGGCCAAACTATGATTGCATTTTACTTGGAGGAGAAGAAAAATGCACCTCGATCACCTGATACCTTGCCAAATCAGTAATGAAACTATATAGGGGAGGTGAGTAATCAAAATCCACATGTATTAATAGTAGATTTTGACAATTTTTTTTATTATCATTGTTTAATTGTAAAATCCTATTTTTTTAATAGCCCGTTCCACTACAAGAGACCTACAGGCTAATCAGACTCCTAACCCTCTAAACCCTCCACGTAACTCTTCTAACCCTCTTATAGTTCCAAAATATCCCCCCAAGCAATGAAGATGATCTAGTTGCACACATAGTAAAAAAATAAATAGAAATTGAACAAATAATTAGGAGAATGAGAGACCCCACATCAACTAACACCTACCGCACCCATTTAGCCAATGCCCTAGAGTTAGTATTAAGTCAAGTTAGCTCAATAAAAAGTCAAATTGATAGATGGGAATCATATAAGGATAGATGTAGGGTTTACTATGTTGATAAATTATTAGCAAGTGAGGTGAAGGACAAAGACATATCAAAAGAGATTTTTTTTTCCTTATTCATCGACCCAAGAACTAATGCACCTTTTATAGTAACCACTAAATATTTCCCAATCCACCGATGCCAACACAATTTGAATCGAAATAATTTTTGGGACTGATGGTGGATGGTGTTTAATTACCCACCGTGTAACAACCATGAGGTCTCATTATATTTTTGAGGAAACTCTACTTCAAATTTTTCCTCAATGAGATTCTAAATATTTTGACTATGGTGAGTTTCAAGGCTGAGGGAAAGGGTTTGCATAGGATTGACCAGGTGCATGTCATGTTCCTAATCAATCTACAAGGATCCCTACCCAAAATCCAATTCAACATGAGATCCCCTATGAAGTGAAGGAGGTCATGGAGATTGACACTTTGCATGTGCTTAGTGCGCTTACTGATACACTCGCTCAACATGCGAGTATAATTTTTAAGACTGATGATGGAGGTACTCCACTAGTATGTGTACCTGACCTCACTATTATAGATGCTATGGTGTTATATACAATGGATCTTTAGATGACAATGGTGGTGCTTATGAGGGCTTAGATGTTATAGTCACAAACGATGAGTTTTTGGCACATATATTTGGTGTACACATGTCAGTCACTACACACATGCAAGTATCTTTTATATAAATGTCATGTTAAATTTAATTTATATTTTTTTTAAAAGCTAACAATTACTTTACACAAAAATTGATTAATATATATGTACTTTTTATGTTGCAGGAGGAGATAGTGCCTACATCTTCATTTGCAGAGCCAGCTTGTGGGCCATCCACTACTTCAACTGTTTATGTTACTAAGCCACTATTTATATATACAAAGGTAAAATTTTGAGTTAATATTATACTCTCTGTACATATTTTTATTTATATAAATACATGCTCTGGAAGTAAAATTTTGAGTTAATATATGTTTAAGTCCTCTAGAAAACTAAACGAGGTTGTTTGTTCAGCTGATGAAGACAATAGACATTCCTCCGTCTCTACGAGCAAAGACCAACACAAGCATTTTTGCAACAATGTCATATGCAAAGGCACTCACCAAGGTACATGTTAACTTATAATTTTGAATTGAAAAAAAATATTAGTTTTAATAATTTTACTACATACTTGGGCAAATATAACTTATGTGAATGTATTATGTATGCAGGGTTTTCATATGACATCTGATAGTCCTGACATTTAGATGATTAGTAGGTCATCTTCTATGTTTTTTCCCTATTTCACATGCCTATTCATTTACCTCTACCTATCACTGACCTTGTTGAACATCAGAGGAAGATTAAGGATGACCACGAGATTGTAATAGTGCATGCTTAAATTATTTTTGTATTCCAGTTTAAAAATAATTTATAAACTTGGATGCATGTATAATATGTAACTTTTTTGATAATATTTGTATTGGAATAGGTTCAAATACATGCGATCTATGAGCATAAAAGGACCCATTGTTGGACTTTAGAAGAATCCAAGGCATTTGAGGGATCTCCATCTACAAGCATGACATTCCAGGGAGAGTCTTCTTCAAGGAAGACAAAGAGAGGGAGACTATTTGATGAGTAGGATGTCTTAGATGATGTACTTGTTTGTATGCCTATATGAAAATATACATGTTTTTGACATTGTATGCATATAAGACATTCACCCGACATTCTATTATGTTGTTAGATGATGTAATATTTTATACGCCTATATGGTAATGTATGCATTATTACATTGTATACCTATATGACATTCATCCGACATTCTATTATGTTCTTATTTTGTATGCCTTTATATATATATATATATATATATATATATATATATATATATATATGTTCACATTTTGTGGTGATAATATTTCTCATACAATTTGGCTCACATTATTATTGCAAAACTAAATTTCATGATTGTATGGCCATATTTAGATATGACCATATTTAATATTTCCTTCGTGTAATTTATTAATACCAACTTACAATCTTTCAATATGTTGTTGAAATTAAAACCATATGGAATAAAAGAGTATAATGTTTTCAAAGATAGAGTCATATATTACTGTGAAGTACGTCTCATGATTGGGCTACAATATTTATCACTATTCTAATTTGGATACCCTTGCTACACTGGGTTGATATCATTTGGGACTTGATATTCATGGTTTGTAAACTCATTGAATTTATAGATATGCTATTTCTATTATAAGTACTTCATTGAAATAAACAATCAAATACTCATATCTTGCATACCTTCTTCAGATGCCCTTAAAATTTTCACTTGTGCATTTTTGATGAAGTGGTTATGTTCTATCTCCTCCTCTGGGATGTTGTCTCTTTGGAGATGCTTTACATTCTTGTTTGGAGACTCTTCTTTGGCCCTTTGAAATAGTGCAAGATTGTAATTCTCATGTCTCCTAAGGCCTTGGAATGTTTTGGTTGTTATAGTTCTTTTGTAATTCGTCCTCTCCACTGGACTCAACTTGGACATTTCATATTTCTTTGTCACTTGAGACAACTATTTATTCACAATTCAATAAATTTCCATGCTCATCTTCACTTGGTTGCATTTCAAGTTCAAAATTTTGATCCTCTACGTCAGATCTGAACATGCCATTTTGATTCAAATTCACCTCAATGATTGCATTTGATGGTTTATTACCATGAACTTCATTTGTGATGCAAGTAGACCCCTTAAGGTTTCTTTCTCTAGGTCTGATACATTTGGCTTCAATTATTTATAGCCTTCATGATCCTTCAACACTTAATACCTTCCAAAACTGATTTTAAACTTGATCTTTGTATGAAATGGATGTAAAAAAACTATTAAGATTCTTATTACCTTGTACTAATCTCCATTTCCATTTTAGGTCTCCAATTAGGTCTCCATTTTCTTATATTGGTCTATTAAAGACCAATGAGATTATTTATGTCTATCTTCAAGATTATTAAATCATTTATCAAGCTAACTCATTCATTCACATACCTTTTTTCTTCAAGTCTGCCTCATCTTGTCTTATTCTTTCTTATAGCAATGAATGATCTCCTCTTTTCATTATCAAATCACTTCACTGTGATAAGATTCTCACCATATTTTATTCATTCTTATCTTATATAACAACTTGGAGTACCTTTTTTTATCAAGCTTGAATCAATAAATAATATTCTACCTTTTAGGCCTTTGCATAGACTTGCAAACTGACCAATAGCTATAACTTGAATCATAAAAATCATTAGGTTCCTTATACTACTATTGTATTATTTAACATCTATTTGAACTTACGTTCACATTTTTATCCATTAAAATATAGATTTATTTCCATAACAACTTATTTCCTGTATGCAACCTAGAGTTTTGTTATATCAGACCTTGTTCATTAGGCCTGTCCTCAAATATCCACAAATTTTAACCTTCTCATACTTGATTTCAATGTCAAAAAAAATCCTTGAACTTATAAAGGCTTTATAATCTCACTCTTATATTGTATGCCATCAAAACACAACACTCAATCATTCCTCTATGATCAAAACATAGTACACAATCCTCTAAGCTTATAATAGGTTTGTTTCACTTTCCAACTGACAAATACACTATCTAATGAACTCTCTAAACATATAATTGGGTTATTATAATAATTTTGAGTTTGAATCCCTTAACCAAAACCCCTCACACCTTAATTACCCCTTATTTTTAACCCAAACATGGAAAACTGAGGTTTACTAGCCTTGTAATAGGTCTATCATGTTCTCAGAAGGACATATCATTCAAGTTCCAACTTACATGATCTTAAGAATGACTTAAATATTCATGAATATGATCTAGATGTCAAACAATTTATTCGATAAATTTATATAGCTTTGATCTTCAAGCAAAATATGAATCATAACACATTAGCCTTGTTTAGACCTTTTTAAGGTCTGTAGAACACACAATCACAAATATCTACCTTTTTAAAGAATTTTTAGAAATAAAACCACTTGTAACAATGAAAAAACATATTATTTCATCTACTACTAATTTTCAAGTGATTTAGAGGGTTAGTTTTCAAACTGCAAGCATTTGTCTTCAAAAACCTTAGTTAAGGGTTTACACAGTCTGTGACAGACCCAAGAACATATATAAAAAGGAATTTTCACATTTCATCACTAGTTTTAGACTCTTTAAGACTTGGTTAGACTCCTATCATATTCACCTTACCCTCTTAATCAATTTTGATGCTTGACCAAACCTAACTTGCTCTAAATAATCACTTATTCCTCTTGACTGTTACAGGTAGACTCAAGAACAATGATTGGAGGAAAACTCAAACATTACTGACTTTCAAGATATTATTTCACTTGAATTAGGATCTCTATATTTATCTTACCCTATCAAGTATGTTTCAAACTTAAACAAGTAATAAATATGTAAAACAATTACCTTTTATTCTGATTATGTCACAAAATACAAAACTTTCATCTTTGTAGCTAAAGCAAACATCATCCAAAAATTAAACAAGGTGAATGAGAAATGAGGTCATGGAAAAATATTTCAACAAAATTGAGGGACAACATGACATAACTAAAAGTATATGCTTTATTCATGAATATTCACAATATTTTTAAATATTTTGTATTTCTACGCAGACATCCTTCTTCATCAGACCTTTCAATAATCCTTCAACTATATTTACTATATAGACCTAAAGGTCCATGACCACCAACCAATTAATCTTTTACTTCACCTTATTATGCTTTATTAGCTCCAATTCTTCATTAATTTAAGCCTATAACTTGTCTCAACTTAGTTTGTTCTTGTTTCAATCAACAAGAATTTATCAACTACTCAAACTCAACTTAGAATATGATCCATTTAGTCTTCCAGTACATTAGACCTCGTTCTAATATGAATTTACATGAAGTTGGAGGTAAATAAATATTTACAAAATGTTTTTGGACCTCTAAGGTCCCTCACAAACTAGTTTTAACCCCTTAGACTATGAAATTCAAATTCAAATATTCAAAATTAGCATTTTGGCAGGAAACTCATTTTGAACCAAAATGTTTGCAAAAAGAGAACAAGTTGAAGCATGGAAAAGCTTCAAACACCTAATCACATTCTTCCATACTCCTATAAGACCTACCAAACAAGAATATAATAAATTTACATGATTACAATTATTTATGTCATGATGCTCCTGCATCAATTTGGATTCTTTCTGTTACCTCTAATAGAGGCTACTAATTTCATGGAAAGTTCTTTATTTGAAGATTAAAAGTTCAAACAACCTCATGCATTTTCATATCATAAAAACCAATATAATTTGAGTTATTTTCATTGAGTATATTGAATAAAATAATAAGACAAGGTGGTTGAGACCTTGATGAATCAATGCATGTCATGTATATGTCCATGCTTATTAGATTCATGGTCACTCATAATAACAGTGCTTGTCTCTACCTCTGTCTCACAAGACATGTCACTTTCAGGATCATTGAAGTTGTAATTAGATAAATCCACCTTTGGTGTTTAATGGCCCAAAAATATCACTGCCAACATGTTCAGGGTGGTAGATGATGTCCAAGACTAGGTTCTTGGCCTCCCATAATGCTCAGTTGAGAGACCCACCACCCATTTTGTCTTCATGAATGCCCTTCCCAAAACAAGAAAAATGTAGTTTTTAGCTTGAATTGAGGCATGCATAAATGAAAACCATAAATCATTAGCATAAAATAAAATAACCCTCCCATGTGTGTTAAATCCATATAATTACACCCTAGAACACATCGATGGAACCTTTCAGACCAATCTGTGGCATAAGTTGCAGTGATGGGTCTTGAAATGCAACTTTATTGAAGTGAAGAGACAACTATTTGTCCTCCAACTGGAATTTCCACCTATAGTACCTCTAGGTGAACATAAATTATTTTAAACACACACACACATATAGGAAATCGACATGCATTCCCATGACCATGACATCCAAATTTACATGGATGCATGTTTTCATTATTGTTCAGGTGTGTGGAAACACTGACATAAAATATTACCAAAGTTGAAGCTACAGTTGGAGAACTCTCCTTATAGTGATTCATAGCTCAAAATTGGAGCTAAAAATACATTCAAGTTGGAAAATAACATCTAATACTAGGTTCTTGGCCTCCCATCATGCTGATTGAGAGACCCACCACCCATTCCAGCCTTAAGAATGCCCCTCCAAAAACAAGAAAATGTAGTTTTTAGCCTGATTTTAGACATCCATAAAAAATAAAATATAAGTCATTGGAATGAAATTAAATAACCCTTCCATGAGTTTATAATCCATATAATTTCACCTTAGAGCATGCCAACATAACCTTCTTAGACCAATCCATGGCACAAGTTGCAGTGACAGGGCCTGAAATGCAACTTTATTATAGTGAAGAGACAAGTGCTTGTCCTTCAAATGGAATTTTAATCTCTAGGACCTACAAGTAAAAATACATCACTTTGAGCATGTATATAAAGGAAAATGACATGTTATTCCAAGACCATGATATCCAAATCCCCCTAGATGTGTGTTTTCACTATTGTTTAGGAGTGTGGAAACACTAACAATAAATGTTGTCAAAGTTGAAGTTATAGTTAGAGAACTCTACTTAAGATGATTCATGGATCAAAAATGTCACTACCAACACATATAGGGTGGTGATAGTGTACATAACCAGGTTCTTGGCCTCCCATCATGCCCAATCGAGAGACCCACCATTCATTTTGGTCTCAATAACATCCTTCCCAAGATAATAAAAATGTTATTTTTTAGTATGGATTTAGGCATGAGTAAAATAGAAACCATAAGTCATTGGCACAAAATAAAATAACCCTCTCTTTCATGTTAAACCCATAAAATTTCACCCCATAACATGTTGATGTAACCTTCCAGACCAATTTGTGGCACAAGTTGTAGTGACGGGTCCTAAAATGTACTTTATTGCAGTGAAGAGATAAGTGCTTGTCTTCCAAATGGCATTTCCACCTTCGAGAGATCAAAGTGAAAACACATCATTTATAACATGTGTAGATAGATAAATGACATGTGATCCCATGACCACGATATCCAAATCTACCTGGATGCATATTTTCACTACTGTTCAGAAGCGTGGAAATACTAATAACAAATGTTGTCAAAGTTGAAGTTGTAGTTGGAAAAATATGATTTCAGTGCTTCATGGCTCAAAAATGGAAGTAAAAATGTGTTTGAGGTGGTGAATAACATCCAATTAAAGGTCTTGGACTCCTATTCATACCTGGTTGAGAGACCCACCACCCATTCTAGCCTCAAGAATGCCCTTCCCAAAATAGGAAAAATGCCATTTTTTAGCTTGACTTCAAGCATGTGTAAAATAGAAATTTTAAGTCATTGGAATGATTCAAAATAATCCTCTCATGCATGTCTAATACCTATAGTTTCATACCAAAGCATGTCCATGGAACTTTCCATACGAATCTATGGCACAAGTTGCAGTGACGGGTCCTAAAATGTAACTTTATTATAGTGAAGAGACAATTGCTTATCCTCTAATTGTAATTTATACCTTTAGGACCTCAAGGTGAAAATCCATTGCCTAAATCATTTATATATAGGTAAATGACACATTTTACCATGATTATGATGTCCAAATCCACTGGATGCATGTTTTCACTATTGTTCAGGTGCGTGGAAACACTGATAACAAATGTTGTTAAAGTTGAAGTTGTAGTTGGAGAACTCTACTTCTGGTGCTTCATATATCAAAACTGGAACTACCAACATGTTTGAAGTGATGGATAACATCTAGGACCAGGGTCTTCACCTCCTATCACACTCAATTGAGATACCCACCACCCATTTTGGCCTCAATAATGACCTTCCCAAAACAATAAACTGTAGTTTTAAAGCCTAACTTTAGGTGTACATATAATGGAAATAGTAACTCATTGGCAGAAACCAAAATAACCCTCCCATGCATGTCAATTCCCTCTAATATCATAATGGATCACGTCAATAGAACCTTCTATTAAAATTTTTGGAACAAGTTGCAGTGATGGGTCTTGAGTACTTATATGAAGCTTCTCTTACCTTCAAGAATATGTAATTCTTTACTAACAGTGAAAACTATGTGAAAGTGGAAGCTTATTTGGCACCATTAACCTATAATTTTTTTGTTAGTAAGTAATTAAAAATTAAATTTATATGTACCTACAAAATCAATAAAATTTGGTAAAATTAAATATATCTACATTTGACAAGTCAACATACCTTGGAATTTCAATCCAACGAACCACTAAGATCTACTCTAATCTTGATAGTATCAAGAATAACTTCATGGTCTGACTCAAGAACTTTCTCTAGATTCTTGTTTAATGGCCTCCCATGATATTTGACCCATTGAATATTTTTTATAAGAACTAAATTTGAGTGGTGTAGTATCTTCTTATGTGTTTTAAAGTCTTCAAACAACCATGCATCTAGTTGTTTTATAGGATATCATCAAAGCCAAGTTCCAGTGACAACCACAGACTTAGTGGGATAGTCAATATTTTCTCCATCTATGAATGGGGAAGTCATTTTTTTATTTTCCTCTACACATTTACATAAGTAGTAATTTTTTCCCTCTTCATTGTTCTCCTTAATAATATGATGTAGGAGCATCGCTACCTCCATGTAAATATTAGTCTTCTTTCATGTTTTGAGTCATTATAGATAGTAGGAGTCATTTAGCAGAGGCTAGGGTCCTTAGGTAGTCCTAAAATTCAAATTATAGTCCATGAAATGTTTTCCCACCAATTTCCTTATTTGAAAATTCAAACTTCTTGGTCTTACTATGGAGTTGGCAACTATGTCTAAAGATGTCTCTATTGTAATTGGTTTGGGGTTAGAACCATATGAAGGTTAACATACATGGATCACGCGTTGAGGCATTTTATTAGTTAGCACCCTTAATGTACATCATAAGAAGTTGTTATCACAAGGTAGTTATAGGCTTTCTTTAAAAAGGTTGTAACTTTCTAAGTTTTGGGGCAAGTGTTTTTGGAATGGAGATTGGGGGTTGGTTTCAAAAGAATATGTACCTGTAAACCCCAGAGGAAGATGAATAAAGAAGTTTAGGATTTTTAAAACAATAGTTTCAATCTTTTTTTTTCTATGTACATAAGTGGAGATGACTGTATGTTGATTGGCAAATAAAAGTATATTCAAAATGAGAAGATTATGATGTGTGATGTTGTATTGACCAAACAATATGCCCTATTTCATGATTATTCTGTGTTTGTGAAGGACTGCGTAGGTGAATAGTTCAATACAGACTGGAAGTGGTCATTTATCATATAATGACAATATATTGAGATGGAGATGCATGTTATTGCTTAGAAAATGTAAAGACAGTCCTTTGGTATGAGGAATAACCAACTTACCCTGCTTAACTATGTTCAATTGATCTAGTAAGAAGTATGTGTGTGAATATTACAGAAGAACATTGCATGAAAGGGGTGTTAGTAACATGTGGAAGCCTAGAAAGATTTCACTTTCACATTCCTACAAAATATTCATGAATTCAATTTATTATGAAATGTATTCCTAAAGAAAAGTATTCAACCCCTGTAGAAGTTACTAAACACCCACACAATCAATCAAAGAACTTGGTATAAGTCTTAAACAAAGTTGTCAAAAATGGTAAAAATGGATTGTTTAAGGTTTATAAAATGAGAATAGGGGTCATATCACTTTCATAATGTTTTGAAACCTTTTCAAACACTCAAAATCCCTCAAGAACCCCTCTCGGGTCCATACAGTCATGTGACTATAAGCATAGTCCAATAAAGACCTTGTTGGTAAATGTGAACAATGAATGAGAAATGTATTTACAATGAATGGGAAAGATTAATGTCCATTAGAAAGACCCTAAAAAATGTGTATAGAGTCATGAAAGCATTTAAAGTTTTTAGAAATGAATTTATATCCTGCTCGGGCTTAACAGAGCCTACAAACCTTGTTTTTAGGGTTTTGATACAAAAATGAGTTTTTAAAATGAACTAACCAATAAAAAATTATATGAATGGGTCATTAGATATAATATCATGTGATTGAATGGATATTTTATATTTTAGAGTGTCATAAGAAAGGACTGTGTGCTAAAGAACTTATTCGTGACCTAATAACCCTTAACAAAGAGTGAAAAAATGCTTGAAATAGTGTCCTAAAGATTGAATTAGACCTTGAAACTTGATGAAAATTAAGAAGACATTAAAGGGTGATGAAATAAATACTTGGTTTTCTAAAGTGCCACTGTACTTTTCTATATTATGCAATTATGCCTTAAAAAGGGCTTGTAGAACTATGTTTTTGAATAGACAGAGTTGAGTATGAAGTGAATAGATGTTTAGAAAGGTATGTCTAATGGATAAAAAGGACTATTGAGACCATGAATAACATGTTTAAAGTGATAATAACCTCAGAACAATTGAATGCATGTTTTAGCAAAGAGCTAGTGAAGCATTGCCAAAAGAGTTATTTAAGCATAGTATGAAGGAGTGAACCTATAATCTATTGGTAAAGAAGAGTAAATAGTGAAATAAGGTTAAGTGAGATAGTTTTGAAAACCTTTACATCATTTTTTGGTATCAAAGTGAGTAATATTATATGGAGAAGGCTAGGTACATATTTATTGTTAATTTTCATTTTATGCATTTGATGAGTTCAATGAAAGTATGATGAAATTTGTTTACAAAGATCACAAAGAAGATTGCAAGTAGTTGGTCAAGGTAGGTTAAAAGCCAAGAGAGGCTTGAGAAGAGAGAGAAAGAGTTAAACAAGCTCGTATATCCAAGGAGATAGCTTGGATGAAGATGGAACAAACTAAAAAAGACTTAAAGTGGATCAAGGTGAAACAAACTTGATTAGAAGAATACGACTGCCCAAGACAAAGGATTAGTAGAGAGAAGAAGAGAAAGGTGAGATAATTTTAGATGAGAAGGTAAACAGACTGTTTTCAAGTTTGTCAAATCACTTGTTATGTATATCAAACAAGGAGAATTTAGACTAGTTTGGTGAGAAAGTATGCATGTTGAGAGCATTGGTCGTGGAAAAGAAAGTCATTGATCATGTACACCAACAAGAAAAGGATAAAGAGGTTGTATAAGTTGAGAAGATTAAAGGAGAGGAGAGGACAAATACTAAAACACAACAAATAATAAATCCAAAAATTGACAAAACAAGTGTGCAAATATAAGAAAGTGGATGCTAAGAAGACAAGCAAGATAATGTTTTCATTAACTTATGTGTTTTATGTGTAGATTGGTTGCAAGAGCATTAGATGGAGCTAAATATGATAAAGAGGGAGATCAATATGAAATAAGATGACCTCAAAGGAAGAAGCAAGAGAAAGAAGAATAAAGGAGGAGCCATCATAAGATTCAACAAGCACCACAAAGGCCTATGTGTCTCAAATAGGCCATGGGATCCAGGAGGAGGTGTCCTTGAACAAAGAGTGTTGAACAAGAACATCAAAGTTAAAATAGTTATAAATTTTTGGGAAAGTTTTCATTCACTCCTTGGTAGTATGATGCAGGAGCATTAATACCTCCTTGTAAATATTAGTCTTCTTTCATGATTTGAGTCATTATAGCTTGTAGGAGTCATTTAGCATAGGTTAGGGTCCTTAGGTAGTCTTAAAATTAAAATTAGAGTCCATGTAATGTTTTCCCACCAATTTCCTTATTTGAAAATTCAAACTTCTTGGTCTTACTATGGAGTTGGTAACTATGTCTAAAGATATCTTGAGGTATTTTATTAGTTAGCACCCTCAACATACATGAGAAGTAGTTATCACAAGGTAGCTATAGGTTTTCTTTAAAAAGGTTGTAAATTCTAAGTTTTGGGGAAAGAGTTTTTGAAATGGAGATTGGGGGTTGGTTTTGAAAGAAAATGTACCTATAAACCCCAAAGGAAGATGAATAAAGAAGTTTAGGATTATTGAAACAATAGTTGTAGTCTTTTTTTTCTGTGTACATAAGTGGAGATGACTATATGTTGACTGGTGAATAAAATAAGATTCAAAATGAGAAGCTTACAATGTTTGATGTTGTATTGACCAAATAATATGCCATGTTTCATAATTATTCTATGTTTGTGAAGGACTACATAGGTGAATAGTTTAGTATAGATTGACAATGGTCATTTATCATAGAATGATAATATATTGAGATGGAGATGTGTGTTATTGTTTATAAAATGTAAAGATAGTCCTTTGGTATGATGAATAACCAACTTACCTTGTTTGACTATGTTTAATTGATCCAATAAGAAGTCTGTGTGTGAATATTGTAGAAGAACATTGCATGAAATGGATGTTAGTAACTTGTGGAAGGCTAGTAAGAGTTCATTTTCACGTTCCTACAAACTATTTCATGAATTCAATTTGTTTTGAACTGTACTCCTGAAGAAAAATATTCAACCCCTGTAGAAGTTGTTAAACACCTACACAGTCAATCAAAAAACTTGGTAGAAGTATTAAACAAAGCTATCAAGAATGGTAAAAATGGATTATTAAGGTTTAGACAATGAGAATAGGGGTCATATCACTTTCATAATGTTTTGAAACCTTTTCGAATGCTCAAAATCCCTCAAGAACCCTTCTCAGTTCAATATAGTCCTATAACTGTAAGCATAGTCCAACAAAGACCTTGTTGGTAAACATGAATAGTGAATGAGAAATGGATTTATAATGAATGGGAAAGATGTATATCCATTATAAAAACCCTAAACAATGTTTACAGAGTCATGAAAGCATTTAAAGTTTTTAGAAACAAATTTATATCCTACTCAGGCTTAATAGAGCCTACAAACCTTGTTTCTAAGGTTTTCATACAAAAATGAGTTTTCCAAATGAACTAATCAGTCAAAAATTCTATAAATGGGTCATTATCTATAATAGCATGTTATTGAATGGATTTTGGATATTTTAGAGTGTTTCTATACTTGTACGAATGATAGGAAAGTACTGTGTGCTAAAGTACCTATCCATGACCTAATAACCCTTAACAAAGAGCAAAAAGATGCTTGAAAGAGTGGCCTAGATTGAATCAAGCCTTGAAAATTGATGAAAAGTAAGAAAATGTTAAAGGGTGATGAAAAAAATATTTGGTTTTCCAAAGTGCCACTGTACTTTTCTATATTATGCAATTATGCCTTAAAAAGGACTTGTAGAACTGTGTTTTTGAATAGACAAAGTTGAGTATGAAGTGAATAGATGTTTAGAAAGGTATGTATAATGGATAAAGAGGACTATTGAGACCATGAATAGCATGTTTAAAGTGATAATAACCTTAGAACAATATAATGCATGTTGTAGCAAAGAGCTAGTGAAGCATTGTCAAAGGAGTGATTTAAACATAGTATGAAGGATTGAACCTATAATCTATTGGTAAAGAAGAGTAAATAGTGAAATAAGGTTAAGTGAGATAGTTTTGAAAACCTCTACATCAAAATAACTAAAAAACTTTCCTTGTATAACAAAAAACAAAATTTTGATGACGTTGTCAAGATAGATAACTAGAATAAATAGTACATAATGATTAATATACTACCTGGTTGTACTAGATCAAATACATAGTCAAATTCATGTGATGATGTCATATCTATAAGTTATAATTCTAGTAGAACTTGATATGTGTTGATTGAAATTATAGGTTTTTAAATCCATTTGTCCACCCACCCACTCTTTTGACTCACACTCATTCCAAATAGGGACCATACATGCAGAATAAAAATATGTCAAGTGTCTCATATGAATATTCCTAGAACTTACATTTGAGATACAAACTGAGTGGAGCTCACTTGATCCCATTACAATCATACAATACTCATACTTTACCAAGTTTTCTTCCTCCTTCAAACAAAAATATCTATGAGCGTTAGAATTTTGTTGAGCACCATAACCCATTTTCTTATTAACCATTCAACAATGGTTATTGCATTAGTCAAAACAACATCATCTTCAAACTTTAAATCCTCTCTTTCAAAAACTCTTTTTACACATGATCCAACATCATCATGCTCCTTGTTTCCATGGCTAGCCTCAATGAAACTCCAAATATATTCTATGTCAGTGGTAACGTGCATTTTGCTCAACTAGTGAAACATCTATGAATTCTTGAGTTATGATGTGCAACTGTCTTACTAAATGTAATGTTGATTGAAAGTAATGTTCCTACTAGTCAACTATCCATAGAACATATCAAAATAACCTTGCACATACTCTTTACAATGTGATCGATCATTATTGACATATAAATAGTGCTTCCTTAATATTTTTTGAACTTATTCTATGTTATCAGGTGCATGCATGAATGTTATATGCATGAATATGAAAGTTATATTGAGTTGTAATACTGTGACTGAACTTCCATTTGTGGGTTGAATGGTAATTATTATTAAAGTTGACTAAAAAAACAATAGAACTAAGTGGGAATGTGTCATTTCTTAGCTTGGAATGTTCAACCAACCATTTATCCCTGTGTGTGCACCTTGCATACTCAAACAATTTCCTCCCTAAATTTGACAATAAATTCTAAAATAGGTATCTATTTTGTAATAAGTTCACACCTTTTAGATTCTTTGCCATTTTTAATTTGATAAATCACAGATTTGTATTTGCTCAAACCAACTAATTCTTGTCCAATTGAACTTGTACTCTCCTCACGGATATAATTTTTTAATTTTGGCAATCCACCACAAATGCTATAATTTCTATCCATACATGCTTTGTTATAAAAAACTGTCTATTTGGTCTTTCACAAAAAATGGTTGGAATAAATTCCTTGGCTAATTTTGGCAAAACTTCTCTACCACACTCTTGAAAAATGTTGTCAGTATGCAAAGAACAATGTATATGGTGAAACACATCATAGTGCATTGAAAATTCAACATGTTGCCTACAAAAATAAGTGGTGAGTGTGTGATTTATTTTTACATAAAATAGTTTGGCCATCTCACAATATATTTGACTAATAGAAATTTGTGGATATTTTTCAAAAAAATTAAGAGTACAATAATGTTTGGGTGATATCCAAGAAATGTTTCAGATGAGGTTCATGGTTACAAGAACCAACTCTTTTTTTCACTACACCTCTTGTATTGGGTGAAACTCTTGTATTATCTTTCCAAAATTATGCAATTAAATATTTGAAATCACTGGATATAGCCTTGTCCTTTCTTGGAAGTCTACTAGAGAATTCCCATAGCTCAAGTGGTATTGGCATCATTAAGTCTTTGGCATCTTTCAATTGCTTTCATAAATGTTTTTCTATTTATGTCCAGTGCTCGACTAGTTTTTGAAATCAATCATTTTTTCCCTGTTTGATCACTTATTGCACAAGTTATAATTATATGTTGGGGAGAATTACAATCTTTGTTATATAATTTTGGGCCTACAATATGATATGCATCATGTAGATTTTCAACAATCTACATCATCCATGTTAGATGTTCTTAGTCTAGGGTGTACATTGTAGGTCTCATCTTAATCAATTCCATTAACAAAGCAAACACTTGACATTTTTTACTACCAAAATGTAATTTATCAAATAAATTATCCCAATTTTTCAGCTAATATTCTTGAATGGTGGTCAAAAAATTTATTATGTATTGGTTTTAAAATGTTTTCATCAACTTCAATTAATTACTTTCATTTTCTACGCACAATCCTCAGAGGTGTTGCTAATAGTGGAATTGGTTGAGAGGGTATTTCAAAGTCATTATGTTCACTACTAGTTTATTCATTGTTAGTTTCATTATTTATTTGTGGGATGACATTTTATTCATTGTTGCTTTCATCATTATGTGTTTCCATGAAATTGTCTTCATAGATAAGGGGTAAATCATCATGCATACATTCATCATCAACAAAATAAAAAACTTTATACTTTGAATATGGACTTATAACATAATTTAGACTTATAGGTATATATTCATCAGTGTTATTCAATTCATAATTTGGACTTCTACGTATATATTCATTATTATCTATGACATTTGGCTCATTAGGTATAGTGTTTGTACTTTGTCTCTAGAAAAATGATTGCATTCACACCTTTTCTCTTTCTCAACTCTTCTAATTACTTCAACATTTTTTTATTTAACTTCTTCCTCTTATTTGAACAAGCTCCATCACCCATGAATATACAAAGACCAATTTGAAACTCATTTTTATGGTGGGGAACCAAAGAATAATTTGATTCCTTTTGATGGTAGGGGACCCAAAGAATAATTTGATTCATCTTGCCTTCACCATGGAAAACATAAAATGATGCAAAGAATGTATGTGGCTTCATAATTATTAAATAACAGATAGAAATAAACACTGGAAAATGATTTCTTATCTAGAGATAATAACACATATGCATTATAGTATAATGTGTGCATGTTAATTTATAATATGTGCATACTATCAATAATGTGTATGCATTATAGTATAACGTGTATGCATTATTGATAATATCCTATGTGATTATATATCATATTTTTATGATATATGATTATACTACCTGATGAAAACCTATGTTATATTATTATTTTAGGGTTGATTTTTACCCATATATTTTATCCTATTACAATCGATTGATCCATAATTTAGATGTACAAGGCTCATTTTGGCCCAAATCACGTGTTTAATTGCACCAATTTGTTGGTTGAATATTTTGTCGATCAACGTACTGATAAACAAAATAGGTCTGATCAGCCAAAGTAGGAAGATTAGTCATCCAAATGTGTAGTTTTACCACATCAGAAAGACACTGATCTCTCCTCTCATCAAGGGGAGGTTCCCTGTAGGTATGCTATATATATATATAAATAGAAAATAATACTCATGGGTGGGACAAACCATCCATCTCTCTTCCTTCAGAGATGATGTGTACAAAACAAAGGAAAAACTCAAATGAATGACAAATAACACTCCTCTTCTTTCAGAAGAACTATTCAGCTAGCCACAAGAATACTCCTGGAAATAAAAGCAGAATGTAACTGAAGATATGGTAACCATCAAATCGAGACACAGCACAAATTCTGCACCTAAAACATTCAAGAGTAATATACAAAGGGCAATGAAAGCTTAAAGTCTTCTCAAAGTCCTTCACACAACAATGAAAAGAAAACAAACTAAAGGCAATTATGGGGGCATAAAGTCTCTCCATAGTCGACTCTTTAGGACACCTTTTTGACTACTTTTACTAATCCTGCTTGTTGAATTAAAGGAACAGAGGATATATTGAAGAAAAAGACATAAGAACAATTTCCTCAATAACAAAGATATTACAGCACAAAGTTTGAAAAACCACTTGCTTTCTTATTCCAGTAACAAAATATGATCAACAGATTGAGCACAAAGTCTCAATGATGCCTCTCAATTTGGGCAGAGTTTCATTCCCTATGTCAAAAAAGAGATCCTTATTACAATAGAAGAAAGTCCCTTATATAGCCTCTTCAAGAAGGACTTGGGAACAATCAATACATCATTTTGCATTGGAATCTGTTAAGGAAACACACCGAAACTTAGGGGTGCTTTACCCATTTAATTTTATCAATGCAAGGAAATAAGTCGCGCTTATTGAAAGTTACAACTTCCAATGTTCACCTGGCGATCTGATCTTATCTTCATCGTTCCTACTTGTCCGGTTAATTGAATCAGGTCCTAGATTTAATTTACTGTTTTGTTCCTTCTCCACTTTTTGCTAGTCTTGGCTTTGAGATCTGTGGATGTATTTTGGTCTGTATGTTTAAAGGATCAATGACTAATTCACTGTGTTGAATTTGACGTTTCTGGGCACGTCATTCCTTTGTCTTCTTTTGGCTTTTCTATTTGGCTCTTTTCCGGATTGCACTTGCCTTTTCAGGCCTTAAGAAATGACCCTTTGAGTCGAGAAGAGCCTCTCACAAGGGTATCTACCCTTCAAGCAGTCTTTAAATGGCCTTCGGGCTTCTTTGAACTTAGGCGATGAACCATTCCATTAAATCAAGACATTGAACCAAAAATGGTTCAAGCAGATGGTTCAATTTGAGTGAACCGAACTGATGAACTAAGCATTGAACCGAATGTTGAACTTGCCTTTGAACCAAGGCTTTGAACCTTTTTGTTGAACCAAAAGATGAACCAAACATTGAACCTGCTGCTGATTCTTACCGATGGAAATTTTTGTTCGAACCAAGGTGATGAACCAATTCTGAAAATGACCAACTGTTAGAAAACTGATTCTTTTGATTGAACACACCTGTAGAAGTCGTGAAGCCCATTAAACTTGTAGAAATGAGCTTGTTTGTAGTCCATATATTTTTGAAAAGCTTGAAAAATAAGGAATTTGAATGCTCAAAAAAAAATTTGGAAAAGGAAGAGATTATTTTGGTCTATAGGACCAAAATAATTCAAATGTTGTCCCAAAAATAGATAACATTTTTGGGGGAAAACAGCTGGCTCCAGTTGGGGAACTTCTGTCAATTTCAAAAAGAATTGACAGGAGTAGAATCCAGAATCTCTAGTGTCTTCATGTGTACCATTGGGTTATGGAGTCATGCTATCCAAAAATGAAAGGCTTCAAAAATGGAAACAAACAAAACAAAATAGAATTAAAAATTGTACAAATATACATATATATAGAAGCAATGATCTGATACTTCAAGAATTGAAGTGTTTCAGATGCTGCCCATTGTGGGGCAGAGAAAAGAGCATGCCATCTTGGTATTTCAATAGAAAGCTATTTTCACCAATTTGCTGATGAATTATAAATGGGCCTCTCCAAAGGGAGTCAAACTTTCCATGCATCCCCTTTGGTTCTCTTCTTTTGTCCCACATCAAGACTTGATCCCCAATCTGGAAATCATGATTTTTGGCCTTCTGATCAAAGAGTTTCTTTACCAGAGTTTGATGAGCAGCAATTTTATCCACCACCATGGTTCTCTGTTCTTCCAACTGAGTCAGGTACATGATTCTTTTGTCAAGAGAACTCTCATATGTCTGATCTTCAATGGCCTTCACCAATTTCAAGGCTGGTAACTCCAAGGTGATTGGTATCTCAACATTAATACCGTAAAGAAGTTGAAAAGGAGACATACCAATTGCCCTCTTTGGTGTGATCCTATCTACCCATAGAGCATCAACCAATGCTTTATGCCATGTCCTTTGATTATCATCTGCTAGATTTTTAATAATAGTTACCAAATTCTTATTGCTAGACTCAGCGTGTCCATTCCCTTGTGAAAAATAATCAGAAGAATGAGAGAGTGTAATTCCATAATGAAAATAGAATTGCGTAATCTCTTGAGAAGTGAAACAAGCTGCATTATCAGTAACAATTTTGAGTGGAACTCCAAACCTAGAAATGATATTTTCTTTGAGGAAGTTGCATACAACTTTTAAAGTAGCATGCTTAGTTGGGATTGCTTCTACACACTTGGTGAAATAATCAGTTGCTGTAAGGACATAATCATGTCTAGCACTTGAAGATGGGTTTATTGTCTCAATAAAATCAAGTCCCAATTGCTGGAAAGGTTCCTCTATGATTATTGGCTTGAGAGGCAGGGCAACCAACTTGGGTCTTCCAACAAATTGCTGATAGAGTTCACATTTTCTCACCCACTTATGTGCATCTTGGAAAAGAGTTGGCCAGTAATACCTGGCTTGCATAATCTTGTGAGTAGTCACAGAAGCTGAAAAATGTCCTCCGCAGGCCAGATTGTGGAAATATTTCAAAAGCTGGGTTTTCTGCTCCTTGTCTACACAATGAAGGAATACTCCATCTATGCTTCTCTTGTACAGGCCATTATCCCAAAGGATAAAATTGGCAACTTTCAACCTGATAGTCCTCCTTTCTTTGTAAGACAAATGAGTAGGACATTCACCATAAGTCAGAAAATAGGCAATACCTGAGTACCATTCATTAGTAGTGGAGACAAAAAGAATTGTTGGAGTATTTTCCACTTCAGCTTCTTCATGTTGTGTATCTTCTGGTTTATCGTCAGCCATTAATTGACAAAGGCCTTTACCTCTGACGAACTTTATCAGCTTGATATCCAGATCAAATTCTTGGATTTTTGCAATCCAATTACCTCTCTTTGTGCCAAACTCTTGCTGAGTTAATATAGACTTGACTATAGTGTCTATAACTAAGGTAGTAGTATGTGAATTCAGAATATAGAAGCAGAAATGTTTGACTGCTTTTACCAAGGCATAGGCATGCTTCTCTATATTTGAATACTTCATTTCATGGGTTTTGAGAGGGCAACTCATGAAAGAGATAGGAGATTCCATACCTTCTTTGTCCTATTGAACAAGAATCACTGAAAGAGTATGCTCAGATGCATAGCTGTATATGATGAAATCTTTATGGTAATCTAGACAAACCAAGGTAGGGGCGTGAGCAATGGCAGTCTTAATATCTTGAAACGCTATTTTACCTTCTTTAGTCTAGCTGAAGACAGTCTTCCCTTTCATCATGTTCACAATATGTCTAGTCTTCTCAGCAAATTCGGGGATGAATCTCCGTAAAAAATTCACCTTTCTGAAGAAAGAATGAACAACATTCTTATTTGTAGGTAGATTAAGCTCTTGAATAGACTTGACTATGTCTGGGTCAATCTTTATGCCTTCTTTGGATATAATGTGTCCAAGGAGTTTCCCCTCTGTTACTCCAAAAATAGACTTTTTAGGATTTAAAGAAATACCATTCTGGCGGCAGTGCTCCAGCACTTGTTGTAAGTGGCGTACATGATCAAATCGACGCTTTGAAAAGACTGTCAAATGTCAAGGTATATCACTATGAATTTACCAATTTCATCTTTGAAAGCCAGATTCATAGCTCTCTGAAGGCTTTCTCTTATATGCAAATGTACCCCAAGGTGTAGTGAATGTAGTTTTGTATTGGTCTGTTTCACCAACTTCAACCTAATTATAACCTGAGAAACCATCCAGCATTGATAACATCTCTACACCTATCACTATTTGAAGCACTTGATCCATAATTGGTAAAGGATAATTATCTTTCAAAGATGCTTGATTCAGATTTTTCAAATCTACACAAATGCGAATTTTGCCATTTTTCTTCCTTATAGGCACTATATTTGCAATCCATGTAGAATGATGGATTGGATAGATGATTCTAGAATTTAACATCTTTTATATCTCAGACCTTGTATGGCATTGAGTCGATCTTGAGAGGAATGTTATGGCAAATTTCATCTGGTTTGAGAGACTTCAAGTCTTCATAAGAATATGCTAAGACATCCATGTATTGATAGAGTAAATAAGTGAACTTGAATCTTTCTTCAGGGGTGCAACACTTACCAATATTGATCATCTTGGGATTTTCTTCAGTAGATAGATTCACTTGATCAAATCCTTGAGAGAAATTTGAGTCTATTTATTATTGTTTAATGAATCTATCATGTTTGTCAAACAGCTTTTCAAGAGAAACCAAGCCTTTGAGAATTTTGTTTCCTTTCAGCTACAATAATTCTTCATTTATATCTGAGCTGAATTCAGACACAGATTCATTCTTTTGAGGTTTGATGCCTTCAAAACAAAGCTGTTCAAAATTATCTTTTCATTCCAAGAAGGAAATGATTTGATGATCCTCATTAAACACTTGCCAATGATTAGCATTATCAGGAACACTTGGCCTATAAACCATCTCAATGCTATACCTGTCTTCTTTGAAATCTAAATTAGGAACTAAGAGAGTTCTTGAAACAGCAAATGCATCAGCTCTATCATTAGACTCTCTAGGTATGACAGAAATGTTGAAAGCATCAAAACTTTTAATTTGATCCCAAACCAAGTTATGGTAGTGGCGTAATCTTTCATTCTTAGTTTAGTATAAATTCCTCACTTGAAAAACTATTAATTCAGCATCCCCTTTGGCATGAAGAAATTTAATGCCTTTTTCTTGAGCAGCCTTCATGCCCAGCAACAAAGATTCGTATTCAGCTGTATTGTTAGTGTTGTTGAACTGTAATTTGTAAGATGAAGGGAACATATCTCTTTGAGGAGATACCAAAATAATCCTAGCTCCTGAATCGGTAGAAGAACATCTGCCATCAAATCCCAAAGTCCATATTGCATTTGATACTGACTTTTCTTCATCAAAAATGGAGAATCCTTCTTGGTCTGTACTGCGGCCTACCAATTTTTTTGTTGTTTTTGTTGAACTTATTTTTGAATTGATACTTTCAGGTGTTTCATGCACTTCATCTGTAGACAGAAAATAATTACCCATACCTATGGATTTAAAAAGAATTTGAGCTTCAAAAGCTGATGTCTGAGTGATGACAAATTTTGCTTCCTTTTCAGGGAGTAATTTCTTCATCATGCCTTGGACAGGGATCCTTGCCTCAGATAGATCCATGCTTAATTTGCCTCCCATGTCCTTGCAAAATTTTTGTCTAAGCAAAATGCCATAAGATGCTGGGACATCAACGACCAAAATAGTCATCTTGATTCTCTTGGCTGGGAAGGCTGCAAATGCAAATTGGGCATCTTTGATTTGTCCTGGCAATGGTACTTGCTTATTCTCCATGGAGAAACATCTACCAAATGTCTTGGTTAGTGTGAGACCAAGGGATTCGGCCACTTTAGCAGGTATGACATTGTCTGAAGCTCCGAAATCAATAATGCAATTATTCAACTTATATCCATTTATCAGCAATGTGACATAAAAAGATTCAGTCCTACCAGGAACAACAAGGGGAGTGGTGACAAGGTTGTTCCTAGTGGGTGCATTTTTAGCTGCATCATGTGTCACCTTGGGGATCATTCATTCAACAAGAATGTTTTGATTTTTAACACATTGAACCAATCTGTCTAACTGCTCAGGATGGGATTGTAGAAATTCAAATTCAGACATTTGGATTTTAGTTCTCTTTATATGGTCAATGATATCAAATGCCTAAAATGATTTAGGAGCAGAGGATGGGAGTTCATCCTTTTGATTTTTTAAAGGGGAAGGATTGGACTGCGAAATTGAAGTAGAAGGCATAGGGGTATTTACCTTTCTTGAAACCACTGGGTCCTTTGGCTGGAAAGGAAGAGTGGATCCCCACTTAGCAATTAAAACTGCTAATTGAGGTCACTCCTCTACTTTCTCTTTATCAGCTTGTTGAGCTGATTGATTTTTAGACTAGGTGAATATAGCATATGACCCCTCAACTACATGGCCTTCACTTCTGGGTTCATCCTGATAGTTCTAAAAACTAATATGGGAGTCGCTAGCTAATTCTTCTTCTTCCTCATTGAAGACATTAACATCATCTTTGGGATTTAACTCAGACTGAAATGAAAAATTTGTTTCAACTTCAAGATATCCAACTGCCGAGTTGTTTGGAGGTGCTTCAAGGGTAAGATTCCTCTGTGGAGGAGGAAAGCAATTTTGTTGTCCCTGATTCCTGGTAGCATTGCCTTGGTATGCTTGATTCTAGAAAGTCCTCCTGGGCATATCTTTGTATGCAAGAGCAGATGACATCCCTTGCACCACTTGCTTTCTTAGAGCTAGCATTTCATTTGCTAGCTTTTATACCATTGGGTCAGTAGTGACTGCAAAGGAGTACTCAGAAGATGAAGAGGATTTTCCTTTATTAGGGTCTCTCCTTATCTTTCCAGCCAAGATAAGATCATCTTCTACCTCAGTAGCCAAGTCTTGAGCAGCAACAAGGTTTACGTGTTTGGCTCGTCTTAGCAAAAAACTCACTTCAAGCAATTGTGAGTTGATGAAGAAGCATTTGAGGTTTTGAGCTGTTGGTTGGGTGGCCAAGGGAATCCTATGCCTCAACTTGTCAAACCTAGAAATAAACTCTCTCATAGGCTCATGAGGCTCCTTCTTCATCTGAGTGAACTGGGCCAGCAAGGCATGTACATCTTTTGTAGGCTTGAATCTTGCTTCGAATTTGTCTTTCAAAGTGTCCCAATCAGTCACTGACCCAGCCTATAGGTGATAAAACCAGTCAGCAACAGTGCCTTGTAGTGTCTCCACAAATAGCCTGACCGCTATATCTTCAAATTCCACCCCTATTACCCCGTAGGCTATGCTGAAAGCTGCAATGTGTTCATCAGGATGAACCTTCCCATCATTGAAGAATTTAGGTAAATTCTTCTTTGAACTACGTGGAAGCTCATGCAGAGGTGGAGTCAAATTCAGGGGACCAAAAGAATTACCCCAGGGTCCTTGAGCCATGATTTGATTATGCAAAAGTGGGATCACTAATCCAAGTGGAGTGTGTGTAGGCAAGGCTCGACTAGCAGTTCGTCCACGTTGAGATTGTGGAGGAAACAACTCAAAATTACTCTATCGCACCAACTCAAAAGTAGGGTCTACAACACCTTAGGATTTTGGCCTTTGGTATATCATGAAGTTGCCAGATTGTAGAACAAAAATTGGAAAAGAGCAGGATCTGCTTTAGCTTGAAGTTTGAGATTTCAAAAATGTGCACTCTTTCCCCAGTGGAGTCGCCAAAAACTATTGGTTGAATATTTTATCCATCAGTGTACTGATAAATAAAATAGGTATGATCAACCAAAGTAGGAAGATTAGTTGTCCGAATGTGTAGTTTTACCACATTAGAAAGACACTGATCTCTCCTCTCATCAAGGGGAGGTTCCCTGTAGGTATGCTATATATATATAAACAAAAAATAATACTCATGGGTGGTACAAACCATCCATCTCTCTTCCTTCAGAGATGATGTGTACAAAACAAAGGAAAATCTCAAATGAATGACAGACAACGCTCCTCTTCTTTCAGAAGAACTATTCAGCCAGCCACAAGAATACTCTTAGAAATAAAAGCAGAATGTAACTGAAGATATGGTAACCAGCAAATCGAGACACAACACAAAGTCTACACCTAAAATATTTAAGAGTAATATATGAAGGGCAATGAAAGCTCAAAGTCTTCTCAAAGTCTTTCACACAGCAATGAAAAGAAAACAAACTAAAGGCAATTATGGGGGCACAAAGTCTCTCCACAGTTGACTCTTTAGGACACCTTTTTGACTACTTTTACTAATCCTACTTTTTGAATTAAAGGAATAGAAGATATATTGAAGAAAAAGACATAAGAACAATTTCCTCAATAACAAAGATATTACAGCACAAAGTTTGAAAAACCACTTGCTTTCTTATTCCAGTAACAAAATATGATCAACAAATTGAGCACAAAGTCTCAATGATGCCTCTCAATTTGGGCAGAGTTTCATTCCCTATGTCAAAAAAGAGATCCTTATTACAATAAAAGAAAGTCCCTTATATAGCCTCTTCAAGAAGGACTTGGGAACAATCAATACATCATTTTGCATTGGAATCTATTAAGGAAACACGCCAAAACTTAGGGGCGCTTTACCCATTTGATTTTATCAATGCAAGGAAATAAGTCACACTTATTGAAAGTTGCAACTTCCAATGTTCACCTGGCGATCTGATCTTATCTTCATCATTCCTCCTTGTTCGATTAATTGAATCGGGTCTTGGATTTAATTTATTGTTCTGCTCCTTCTCTTCTTTCTACTAGTCTTGGCTTTGAGCTCTGTGGATGTATTCTGGTCTGTATGTTTAAAGGATCAATGACTAATTCACTGTGTTAAATTTGATGTTTCTGGGCACGTCATTCCTTTGTCTTCTTTTGGCTTTTCTGTTTGGCTCTTTTTTGGATTGCACTTGCCTTTTCGGGCCTTAAGAAATGACCCATTTTGAGTCGAGAAGAGCCTCTCACAAGGGTATCTACCCTTCGGGTAGTCTTTAAATGGCCTTCGGGCTTCTTTGAACTTAGGCGATGAACCATTTCGTTAAATCAAGACATTGAACCAAAAATGGTTCAAGCTGATGGTTCAATTTGAGTGAACCGAACCGATGAACTAAGCATTGAACTGAACATTGAACTTGTCTTTGAACTAAGGCTTTGAACCTTTTCGTTGAACCAAAAGATGAACCTACTGCTGATGCTTACCGATGGAAATTGTTGTTCGAACCAAGGCAATGAACCAATTTTGAAAATGACCAACTAATAGAAAACCAATTCTTTTGATTGAACACACCTGCAGAAGTCGTGAAGCCCATTGAACTTGTAGAAATGAGCCTGTTTGCAGTCCATAGATTTCTGAAAAGCTTGAAAAATGAGGAATTTGAATGCTCAAAACAAAATTCGGAAAAGGAACATATTATTTTGGTCTATAGGACCAAAATAATTCAAATGTTGTCCCAAAAATAGCTAACATTTTTGGGGGACAACACAATTGACTAATTGGAATAAATCATGACTAATTTAGGCATGAATCACATCTCTAATTGAACCAAAAGACTATTTGCATCAATTCATGACTAATTTAAGCCCAAATCACCTCTGGCTCTTGTCTAGTTAAGTTGAAGGGGCTCAAATTGGCCCGAATTTATTTCTTAATTGAATTGGTGGACTTTTTGCTTTATTTTGTTATTATATTAGGGTTAATTGAACTCCAAATTAATTCCATATAGTCAAAATTAGGTTCATGAGGTTTAGTCTCATCGAACTTGCATCAATCATTGTAACAATAGACTAATTGGGTAAATATGTCAGGAAATAAGAGGTAATTTATCCCCTAGAATCACATCGTAGACTCATATTTAGGTTCAAGTGGTTCATATAGGTCCCAATTAAATTCATGTTTATATTTTTAATAAAATTAGAGTCAATTAAGCCATATGTTGCATCCTAGAAGGGTCAACTGACCCATAAAATAGGTTTACATGGCTCAATTTTTCCCAAATAACATCCCTAATTACACTAATTGACTAATTGGATCAATTCATGATAGAATCAAACTTAATTCAACCTTAAATCATGTCCTATTATTGTAGTTAGGTTGAAGGGGCACAAATTGGCCCTAATTTCCTTCATGATTGAATTGGTGGACTATTTTATTTATTTTTTTATGATATTGGGGTAGATTGACCCCATAAATTACATCATGTATAGGCTAAATCAGATTCATAGGGTTCAATTTCATCCAACTTGCATTACTAATTCCAAAAATTGACTAATTAGCTCAATATATCAGGAATTATGGGCTAATTTAGCCCCAAATCACATTTTAGACTCACAGTTAGGTTAAATGGGTTCAGATTGGACCAAATTACCTTCATGTTTACATTTATGATAAAATTAGGGTTTAGGGTTGTAATAGTCAACTAATAGGGTCGAATGAAAACCAAGATGTTATCTCTAAATCAATCTCTTATATCATAACAAATATAACACTTTGATCTAAAAATAGTAATTAATAGAGAACATGTTTCCTGAATATCATCCTCATAACCACTTATGAAGAGAGACAGTCAAACCAATTAATCCCTTGGCAATAATAGTGTAGGTTTCCATTCATTCATGCTTATAACCCTTACCTGTATAAAAAATATTTATAATGATAATGTTTCTTTCCAAAACATGTCTAAACATGAATTGGATAAAATCCTATGGTTTTACCCATATTATGATTAATTTTCCACTACATGCTTTGTAAAGTATGTAAGAGTACCACCTGTAGACATCCAATTCCTAGCACTATTTGTGTTGAAATTGTCAATCTTGAATTGTACTCAAATACATAATTTAGGCCAAAATCACTAAAAATATGATAAATGGTTTTAACTTGTCATATACAAGTTCCAATTTAGGATAATGTATCCCTAAATAGGGCAATGCATTTTATGTGATTATTAACTTTTTCTAATTCATTTCGAGTCAAAATGATGATTTTGCCTTTTTGTGCTCTGGATCACTGTTTTCTTCTAATTCATTAGTACACATCACGTACCTTTATTATTTTATGTTAGTGATATTCTAAATGGGATAATGGTCCATACGCATCTAACATCACCTTCTAACTCCTCTCAAGTCAAATTATAACCCAATAATATGACTTTTTGACCATTTTGATTAATTGTGCAAGCAAGAAGGACCTATGGGTTGGGTGTCATTAGCCACACTCAAGGTACTTATTTTCACATTTTATATGACTACACCAATATCACCTTCTAATTCCTCTTGAGTCAAATTAGAACCCAGTAATATGACTTTTTGACCATTTTGATTAATTGTGCACCAATTTCTAAAGTATTGCATTAAAGTTGATTAATCTTGTTTAAATCTAATTAATTCAAATCAAGAGCTTAAGTGGATTTTCCATGGAGGTTATTTATTATTTCATTATTGGAAATTGATTCTCAATATATACATCACCTAGTGACATGATCTATGGGGTGGCATCCATAAGCCATAAATGCACTAAATATCAGGTTTATGGGCACGTATGCCTCATTAATGCCCCTTCTTCACAAATAATTATGAGGATATTTATGTATTTAATTACAAATGTTAGATTAATTCATGGCCACACATCTCAATCTTGAGACGGACGATCATGGTTGATCCTGATCCACTTAAAAAATTTATAAATATAAGGGCATAAAACATCATTTTAAAGCTAAATTATTGTAAACTTATAATGAAAAATTATCTCCACAACCTTTATTTATGTTGATCATCGTGTTTTATTTTCAAGCTTCATTTGATAGGCATAGATTAGATTTATTATCTTGAGCCTAAGTTATGCATAGTGATCTTAAGACAATGGAGGAGCTTGGCATCCAATATTGTCAAAGACAAGAACACTAGATCAAGGAAAAAAATGATTAGAGCCGCTCTTGGATGGTGGAATCATTTGGGAAGGTAATTGGTATTATTTTCTTTCAATTTTTTCTTCATTATCATTTGTAAACCCTGTTGAAATATGTTGGATTAGTTTGTTAAGTTTCTTTATGCATTTTCATGGACTTATTGACTAATGTTTGACTAACTAACTTTGTAATCCAATCCTATATCTTGGCACGCCCGATGGGATCAAAGAGTCCATTCAAGAAAGAAAGACACTATGGAAATTTTACATTTTCATTTTAGTCATTAAAAAGTCCTTAAACATCATTTTTAGCTCATTTTCACATGTTTCTAACATTGTTTTTGCATACACAGGTTACATAATGACTGACGATGGTTCTTAGTAACTGATGATGGTTAGGTCCAATCATGATCGGCTAGGTTTTAGGAGAAATACAGCTTAAAAAATTTGCATTTTGAGCTTTTAATCAAGTTTATTTCTGACAATTTGGATTTTGTATGTCTTTGGTCTTAACATAGTATTGATCCAAAAGCTTAACATCTAGATATTTTATCCTAACAAGCATTTTAAAGCCTTACATTTTTACCTTTAGGTTTAGAGGTGACCATTGGCAGTTGTTTTTGATTGGCCATGGTTGGGTTTTGATCGATGATGGTCTTAAAGGAATCGACACCGATCAATAATGACCATTGATGGTCTGTGTTTTCAAAAAAACATAGACTTGAGAGCATAAAAACCAAAGTTACTTGCCACAAAGCAAAAAGAGCTTCAAAGCTAAACAAGGTTATCTAACTTTTTATGTAGGTACAACATGAAAAGTGATCATTTTGAGCTTAATTAAGTCTTTTTAACCTCATTTTGGTGCTTAAAAAGAATTAGGAATCTTTCCATTTGATTTAAAAGGAAAAATTGCTTGGTTTATATTGAATGTTTTGTGATTATTTTTCAAAAGTTTTCGCAACTTAAGGCCAAAGGGCCAAAGAACATCACCAAACACTTCAATTCAGTGCTTAAAATGAAACTCACTTCAAATTTTTTGTTTTGTATAAGTCATCTATCATTTGTTTTGTTAAATTATTTGAGCAAAAAGGAATTTATGCGTGTATGCTATCCCCCATCCCCTATAGGGAACTTGTGGGATCAAAACCACCATTTTCATTGTAAATTGTGCCTTTATCGAAGGCATAAAAAGGAAGCTGTCTAGGCTCTCCCCAAATCTTGCATGATTTGGGTGATCTAAAATTAACTTATAAAGCCTTTTTACTTAGCTTTATTTCATGCATTTTGGCTTGTGAGGGGGAATTCATTACCTCCCACAGGTTCTATAGGGAAGCTTGGACCCAAGGCTTCATCTGCCAGCATCATCTTCAACCCCTCTTCATGAGGGGGTGGAGTAGGGGGGTTATATAAATTGGGATCGACCCACTAGGATAGTGGTTTGAGTGGTTTAACCATCTTTGTTAATGGCAAGCCAACCTAGAACGTATGATCATTTTGGACATCGCACTACACTAAGAAAGTGATGGATGTAGTGGTTTGTTTAGGTCAGCATACCTCCATTTTTGAAAAATGATGACCCTTGTTTACTTTTATAGATTATGTTAAATTGACATTCAAACTGATCAAAATTGCATTATTGAATATCATGTTTACTTTAGCTTTCATTAATATAACAACATATGATTTTCATTTGATGTGTTTATAAACACAACCAAAACCTTAGTCTAAAATCTTATTCTAAGTCCTTTATATCCCAAAATCCCACCAAGTCTATTTTATTATTCATTTAGACTAATTAAATGCAGGAACACTTTATTATATTTTAAACTTAGTCTAAAGTTTTATCCTAAAGTCCTAATAGTATTTATTAATATGACTAAGACCTTAGGATAAAACTTTATCCTAAGTTCTTTATATTCCTTGAGCCCTAACTTAGTTTATTTTTCATTTCCCATAAGAATGAATCAACATGACAATGCCACGTGGCAAGATATGAAGATCAAGTAAAATATCGACAGTACACGAGCACCCACCCAAGTCAAAATGTTAAATAACTTATAACAAGCATGAGAGTGACAAGTGTCACCATCTCAGAGGTAGCTTGAATATCTTATGATGAGTAAAGAGTCTATAAATTAAGCATCTTGTAAGGGAACACCGAAGTGACAAGTGTCACAATTTTGATAAAATGGAAGTGGAGCAACCAATCACTTTTGACCTCTTGGATCGAGATCAATAGAGTGCTAAAACATACAATAAAGATATAATAATGCGGGGCAAAGTCAATAGGTCAAGGCTCTATAGAGGAATCTGAGAGTATTAAGTGACATAATCTTGATGACTTAACCCAAAATCAATGGTCCACACTCAACTGGATAGAATCAAGTGGATCAAGATCGACAAAGGGCATTGATCCATGCAAAGGAGATCTAATGGTGCGAGATGAAGGTAGACTTTTCAAAGGGGACCAAATTGAACATGGTGGTGACACATGTCACAACCACAATAAATTAAATGAAGATCAACCAATGACATTTAAGCACTTGGATCAAGATCTACGATGAGTGGTGGGTCAATAATTTAATAGGTCCAAATCTAACGAAAGGATGCCACATGACAAAAGGGCATTAAGTGATGAAGTGTGTTTGTAATAAGTATAGATAGCTTGGGGAGATACCACATGGCACATTCTTGGGAGTTCAAATGGAAGATCAATGGTTCGTGATGAATTCAAGGTTGGGAAGACTTCCAATAGATCGATGCTGCAGATTGATTGAGACTCAAGATGGCACGCGAAGGTGACATGTGTCCAAAAATGAAAAATAATCACATTTTAGAAGTTAATGAATAGTTTGACATGATGATGCCACATAAGTGAGACAAGTCAGATTGAAAGATCTTATGGACCCACAGATAGGAAAGGTTTAAATACATGATCCAAGCAAAATCTAAGGCACATAACTCATAAGTTTGAACTTCGTTATTTCCATTGAAGCTTTGCATAAACCTCTAAAAAATACCTAAGCATAAAAATTTCCCTAATTACCTCTATATTAAATATAATTGAACCTAAAAGAGCTAGATTATTGTCTAGAATTACATAATTCAATCAAATGGAAACACACAAGCACATTTCAAAGGAAGATGTGGAGATTTACCTAATAACAAATGATAAACATTGTGTTTTCAAAGACATCAAGTTAGTTTCTGCTACCTTGAACACATGAGACAATAATTGGTTAAAATTGTTCTAAAGGATTGAGAACCAACCAACTATCACCCAGGTTGAGGAGAAGAATCTCTCAAGAAAGAGGTTATATGATGACATTGTTGCAATCTAGATGACTGGTCTACATCATGTAGCTGCAAAGCTCGAGGTACTCCACTACATTGACATTCTTGCTCCCATTTTTAAAGATGCTAAGATAGATAAAGGCATGTTAATAAATGAGCATAATCAGAGGAAGGTGGCTTACATTTTTGCTATTGAATTTGAGTCCTATTATAAGTTTCCCAAACCGCAAATTGACCTAGCCTCTATCAATTCTTGGGCTAAAGACATAATTTGATGGACACCCTTGCCATATGGTTAGATTTTGGAAACCAAGTCTTTTCAGACCTTAACAAGAACATTCTTATCAGCCAATTCAGACCTAGAATTAGGATAATGATGATAATGTTGAATAGGTTATGTGGGGATACAACCACAACTTATGTAAATCTAGTATGAGTGCCAATAGTTTACTTCATTATTGAAAAAATGATATTACCCCCACTAGGTGAGATAATCAACATCTCTTTAAGAAGACAAGTATATGCAATTAGGCATAAAAATAAGAATGATTTTTTCATGATGTCTTACCTCTTAGATGTCATATGTGCAACAACAAAGATTATAAATCAAAGGGAATGGTCCTCAAATGGAACACAAATAGTTTCCCAATATTAATCTAAGCTGCACATATATAAATATAGGGACCACATTCAATTTATTTGTGACTATATCTACCCATCCTTGACTAAAGCTATAGCTGCTATCCCCACGTCAAGAATTTATCCATTAATTAGAAAATTTATTGAAGATATGGGGAATACATGGTTATATCTAGATTATACAGTCCTCAAGATTGAAGGGACTCAAAATTCTCCTCTTAAGCTACCTATCCAGGTCCTTGATAAGTTAGTTGATCAATAAGTTGCATCCTAGTTGTTCCATGGCATTGATGGTCTATGCAAGACCAAGAGAAAGGGAATTCTTCATAGCTTCTCGATGACAATTGAAAAGACTATATTCAAATAGTGGGATAGTATAGAGGCAACATCAAAGCATAGATCATCTTTTAATCTATAGATATATGAACTCAAATAATGGGATCCTTATGGGAGGGTTAAAGAACATTTGAAAATCAAAGGGATTCTGAATGCACCCTATGAACATGAGCCTTGGGCATGTGACCCTATATACACCAAGGCTTCATATTATTTTGAAGTCACCGTAAGAATGAAGGGACACAACTTGAGGCCTGAATCAAGACTAGAAAGAAATCAAAAGGTGGATGATATATAGAAATTGGGCCCAAGATAGTAATATTTGATTAGTAGGGAACCTTCTAGACCTCCAATAGTCAGTGCATAGGTAGAAACACAAAAACAATAGGAAAGAAGCCCATATGATCTTGTTTCATCTTCATCAAAGGCAAAGGAACAAGAATTACATCAAGAATAATTTCATATGATAACATTAGATCCTAATGAAACTATTGAAGATGCACTTAAGATGCTATCAATGGATTATGATTCAGATGATGAGGAGACAAGGGTAGAAGAAGAGAAGGGAAAATAGAAAGTATTGGACTTAATTCCTATTGACACCCCTAAGAGGAATGTTGAGATAGCCATTGTTTATAAAACAAAAAGACCTGAAGTGACTTTCATTACTCCCCTAAGTGAAGTCAATCTATTCAGTGAATAAAACTTGTCGTATGGTCCACCCATTCCAAAATGGTTCTTGTATGAACCTAGATTATGTAAAATGCCTACTATGCATCATCCTTAGGCTATGATGAAATCCATTAACAATCATGTGCATCAATAGCTTAAACCATAGATCATTGCACTACAGGAAGAAGCAAAGAGACTAGCTATCGAAGATCGTAGGGTGTACATCCCTACCAAATCCATGTAACAACAAGGGCACATATCACCCCAACAACAACAATAGGGTCACATACTACCTGAACAACAACAATAGGGGAACCTACCACCCTAACATCAACAACAGGGGCACAACAACAATAACAGGGGCACACACCACCCCAACAACTTCATGTTCCACCCAAAAATACACCAAAAATGAAAGAGTGGAACTCCATGAAAGAGATTGTGACATGATTGGAGACAAATAATAGAGTTAAGAAATATAAGTTTGATGAGATATGTTCATATCTGTTTGATCTATCTATTATCCAAATTCCCTTTCTGTCTCATTTTTAGGAACCAAAATTTGATAAATACAAAGGAAAGGGGGACCCATGTGAACATATTCAGCCATTTTTTGTGTTATGCCAAGAGGTTGCTTATAGTAGCATGTATTTGCTCCAGTTGTTCTTGTGAAGTTTAGCAGGGAAAGCTTTAGATTGGATAATTAAGTTACCAAAGGGATCATTTATATATTGAAATGACTTATATTAAAAGTTTATAAACCATTTCTCATACAACATAGAGCATGAATTGATCATTATTGACTTGTGTAAAGCCAAACAATATGATGGAGAAAGCTTCGCTGCATACCTATAGATATGGAGAGCATTAGCTAGTCATTTTCAACATAATTTTCTAGACAAATGGTTGGCAAACATATTTTCATAGAACTTACATCTTGAGTTCACACACAATCTATGATTAACTTGTACTAACTCATTTGAGGAAATTATCGACAAAGGTGTATAGATTGAGAAGGTGCTTACTACAAAAGGCCTTGTTAATATTTTTGTGCAAGGTAAAAATTTGAATCCAACCCAATCTTCTAGTCTAATGGTTGTGAAAGATAAGCCTAAGGGATTTAACACTAACAATAACATAATTGGAAATGGGGTGACTGAACCAAGGCACATACAAATAGTGTAGGCTCCACCAACCCTAAATATACAATTAGCTCCTCCTAATCCACCACCTAATTTGTAGAGACAACCTATATGAAGGATAAACCATGGTAGTTTCAAGGTATTTATAAAATTTGGAGAACCAATTGAAACAATGTTTCAAAAGATCATTATATCTAACATGATTGTATGGCTAGTACCAAGGCCATTTCCTCAAGATCAATCAAAACTAGATTGGCACAAAGAGAATGAATGGTGTAAATTTTATCAAGTTGTTAGTCATGGTGCCTATCATTGCATCTAATTGTGAAATATTATTGAATATCTCATTGAGAGTGGTGAGGTTAAGATTAAAATAGCCGCTAATCAGGACATAAATTAGGATATGAGAATCTACACAGACCCCTTTCCTCAACATAATCAACTGCCACCAAGGAATAACCAAAACCAAGAACAAAATAAAGGATAGAGGCAGAATCAAAACTAGAATCAAGGTCAAAATCATAATCACAATGAGCATAATCAAGATCATAATACCCATACTAATAATTTAAGTCACAACAACATGCCTTACAAAACAACACTGTGGGACACATTTATGCAACCCACATTGCCACTATTACTATTAGACCAAGTGAACCATCTCGTGTTCCTCATAGTATGGATCTATTATTATATGGTTAGAACCCTCTCCATCTATTAATACCATGTTGAGTTCACACAATTTAGTTATGAATCCATTTGCATGGGTTACTATTTATAGACAACATCCTTCCTCTAATTATAATGGCTCCTTACTGACTTGAAATTGTAGTAATGCAACTAGAGTCCTACAGGTCACCCTTCAAGGTTGTTTGCCTTCATCTTCTAATTATATTATCTCCCCATCACCTCTAGGTTAAGTAGTCACAACTAGATTCTTGTGAGTTACTCTCCAGGGCCATTTGCCTACTTCTTCCATGGAACCTAATGTGAATATTATGCCAATAGATCCAGAGTTGACTACTATGCCAGCCAAAGCCAAGCTGTCTCATCCCGATGTTGAAAATATTTATATTCTATTGGAATAATTGAGCAAAACCCTACAGAGATTTCCATTTTGGATCTCTTGTAGACATCAAAATTCCATAGAACTATCTTTAACAATCTTTTGCGACAATCCACTATTCTCAATGATATAAATCTTGAATAGTTCCAAAACCTTGTAGGACATTTGTCTTCATTTTTTCAAGTCACATTTGATCAAAAAGACATGTCTACACTTGGATTGAGCCATAATAACTCATAGTAAATTGAGGTAATCATTGAAAATCGTAAGATCAAGCGGGTTGTTATAGATAATGGCTTGAGGTTGAACATCATATCTCTTAAGCTGGTACAAAGATTAGGCTACACTAAAAAAGACATTCAACTAGAAATAATCACCATCAAGGCTTACGATAATACCAAAAGGGAGTCTTTGGCACTATTTGGTTGCCAATCATTGTTGGGTCTATTTCACATCATACATTGCTTCAAATTATGGACATTGAATTTCCTTATAACATACTTCTTGGTCATCCTTGGATCTATGAATTATAGGATGTTCCATCCACCTTACATCAGTGCCTTAAGTTTCCCCATGATGGGATTGAGGTTACTATCCCTGCCGATCAACAACCTTATCAATATTGTAAACATCTTGAGGCTAAGTTCTACAATTATAACTATTGTCCAGGTTTTAAATTCATTGTGAAGAAGAACAAGGCTATAGTTTCACATCTACCTCCATCCAATTATAACAGCCCTAGTGATCTTGATTCCACTTTGGCTAATCCATTTCCCACAACTCTTGAAAATTAGGTTGTTATTAAAGACATGGGTATTTCCACATATAATATTAAGGACACTTTCCATGTTGTAAAGTTACCTAAAACTCCAAAAACATTTGGTAAGCCTAAACCTTCAAAGAATCCTAATGGACCCAACATGATTTAGCAACAAAAGAAGAAATAATGAAAACCATCTATGGTTTTTGTACTTTTTATTTTTCCAAAGAAAGATAGAGAGGCTTTTATCAAGGATACTGGTTATATTCTGAAGGTCTTGTTTTTTGATTTCAGAATCAAAAACATCATATTCTTAATCGGATCATGGATCATCTTAATCATATAATAAAAGGCCTTGGCCCATGAAGGCAAGGAATCCTAGAACCCTTATCAGTTGGAGGACCTAATTTGAATCATGGTCTTGGATTTATACCACCTGGGGCTGACTTCATAACTTTTGATAGTGACTTTTCTGAATTGACTAGTGACAAGACTCCTGGCAATGACACAATGTCCCATTATGCTATTTTTGATGAGCTTGATGATACATACCTATTTGATTCTAATGTCATTTTAACCTTAACTATTGGAGCTTCCTATCCTAAATCAAGATCCACCATTGAAGCTTCCCCTACTGAAGTAGAACCCTGTACCTTTATTAGATCTTCCCATCCTAAAGCAAACCCTCATTGTGCCTTATGCCTTTGCCATCTTGAAATCATTGATTGGGACCAATAAAATTTAATCATACATCTTGATGAGTTTCAAAATGAAGAATCAATTATATAATAGATGGGCCTACGAGATGGATTGTCCATTGGCAATCACAAAAAAGGCTTTGATTTTTCATTGGATCCTTTTGCCTACTTTGGAGAACAGACAAACTTTCTTGGTCACAATAAATTTAAAACATCTATATCTTTGGGTGAAAACCTCTTTGAGGTGCTCTTCGATTAGTGAAAAAGTAAAGAAAAAGACAGTCCTTTAAGTGAAAACCTATTTCAAGCACTCTCAGGTGGGAAAGTTTACTCATCCCCTTAGGATGCATCAAGTCTATTTAGCCCAAGTTCTATAGCTAGTATAATCATCTATTCAGAACAACAAAAAATGTTTGAGCATCTCGTCTTGAGTTTCTAGAGGTTTTTTCTACTTGGCCTTTACCTAAGATTGTAGATTTTGATTCATCACACTATCCAGAGCTTTGGGAGGAACAACAACAAGATGTAGCAGGAGAAGATGATTACAATCATACCTTGCCTATAATTTTAGAATATGGCATGGAGAACATAAAAAAAGTAAACTTGGGACCTATGAGGATCCCAAAATTATTTATCTTGGAGCTTTCCTTACTGAATTAAAACATGAACATATTATATCCCTCCTAAGGGATTATATTGACATCTTTACATGAGCATACTCAAACATGCTAGGATTAGACCCATATTGGGTTATGTGTCACCTTGTTGTCCATCCTGATGCCAAACCAATCAAGAAGAAATTGAGTAAGATGCATCCATGTATCGCCTTATTAGTTAAAGTAGAAGTGGAAAATTTTGTAAGAGAATTTTATTAGACTGCTAGATTATTTTGAATGGATTTCAAACATAATCCCAATGAGTAAAAATACCTTGAATATATGTATTTATACTGATTTCAAAGATACCAACAAAGCTTGCCCAAAAGATGATTTTCCTCTACCCAACATTAACATGATCGTTAACTCGACTAATAGGTATGAGATGATGTCCTTAATGGATGCATTTTTTGGATATAATCAGATCAAGATAGCCAAGAAGATCAACACAAGTCTGCATTCACCACTCTGTGGAGAACATTATGTTACCAAGTCATGTCATTTATCTTGAAGAATGTTGGAGCCACATATCAATGTGCTTTTAATTTCATCTTACATGACATGATGCATGATATTGTAAGGACTATGTTGATAACATACTAGTAAAATCAAGAACAAGAGCTGGACATCCTGCTGTTCTATAAATAATCTTTGAGAGGCTTCATGAATATAAAGTCCACCTAAATCCTAAGAAGTGTGTCTTTGGTGTCACTTAAAGGAAATTTTTAGGTTTTATTGTATCACAAAGAGGGATCGAAGTCGATCCCACCAAGGTCAAGGCCATTGTGGAAATGTCTCCACCAAACAATCTTCAATAGTTGTGAAGCCTACAAGGAAAGATCCAATCTATACATAGGTTCATTTCTCAATTTCTAGATAAGTGCCACCCATTTAGCCATCTCTTGAAGCAATGGATCGTGTTTTAATGGGACGAATATTGTCATATAGCATTTGTAATACTCAAGGCATACTTGGCTAATCCACCAGTCTTAAGACCACCAACACCTGAATGACCACTGCTTCTTTACATATCAGTAACAAAGCATGCACTGGGGGAAATTTTGGCACAACATGATGATCAAGGTAAAGAATACGTAGTATATTATTTAAGCTGCACTCTAGTGGATTTTGAACATTATTATATGATTATTAAGAAGGCATGTTTAGCTACGGTGTTTTCTACCAAAAAATTTTGAAATTATATGCTAAATAACAAAACTATTGTCATCACCAAGGTGGATCCTCTCAAATTTCTATTGTCTAAAGTAGCTCTTCAAGGATGCATGGCTAAGTGGGTCATGCTCCTAAGTGATTTTAACATTGAGTATCTGAATCAAAAAGTAATCAAAGGGCATGCTAGTGATGATTAACTTGAAGATGCCCCTATCAAAGACACTCAACCACTCAAATTCAAATTTTTAGATGATTTTATTATATCAATAGAATAAGTATCATAGGAACTTGAACAATGGAAGCTATATTTTAATGGCTCCTTTACATCCCATAGATTTAGAGCTGGCATATTATTGATTACACCCCAGGGGGATCTAATTCCAAAAGCATTTTATATACAATTTCATTATACAAATAATATGGCTAAGTATGAGGTATTGGTTGTAGGGCTTCAGCTTGCCATATAGTGGGATATTAAAAATTTAAAGGTTTATGATGATTCACAGTTGATAATTTATCAAACCATTGATTAATATCAAACTAGAGATGATAAACTTGTTCCTTACAAGAAAATTATTGATAATCGTAAAGGTCATTTGAAATATCTATAGTTTGAACAAGTTCTAAGGGCCAACAACATATATGCTAATGTAATGGCGATGATTGGATCCATGATACAGATTGGTAGTAGTGATAAAGTGTATCAATTTTTTATTAAGAATCTTCTTTAGCTTGCACATATTATACCATATTTAAAAAGGGTATATGCCATTGCTAGTTCCAATCCCCCACCTAAATTACCATGGTTCCAAGATTTTTATAACTACTTCCATGATCACCTTTTCCTAGCTGACCTATCCAATAATAGAGAAAAACTCTTCCTTCACCATTTATCATGCTATACCCTCCTTGGAAACATGCTTTATAATCAAGGTTATGATGGAATGCTTCTTCATTGTTTATCTTTGGGAGAATCCAAGCTAGCACTGAGGGAAGTTCATGAAGGAATGTGTGGGGCCCACACTAACAATGTAGTCTTAGCAAAGAAGCTCCTCAAAACAATTTATTATTGGCTAAAAATGGAGACTGATGCTTGCAATTATGTAAGGAAGTGTGTTACTTTATAGCAACATGGAAAATTGATACACACACCTTCTTTACCACTACAACCGATCACAACAACATGGTTGATCTCAACATGGGGCCTCGATCTCATCAAAAAAATAAACCCAACATCTTCAGATGGCCATAAAGACATTTTAACTACTATCGAGTATTTTACTAAGTGGATTGAAGCCATTCCTCTCATTTATGTCACTAGGAAGCAGATATCCAAATTCATCCATTACCATATCATTTGTTGATATGGCATCCCACCTTTCCTTATATCTGATAATGGTGGATCCTTTGTAAATAGAGATGTCAAAGACCTTTATGAAAAATTTAAGATCAAACATAATAAATCAAATCCATATAACCTGAAAGGTAATGGATAAGCTAAGGCATCAAACAAGACCATTGTAGCCATTTTAAATAAGATTGTTAATGATGCTAGCTGTAATTGGCACTTGTAAATATTTCTTACTTTTTAGGATTATAGAACCAATCATCGAATCTCAACAAGAGACACTCCACATTCTATTATTTATGGCATAAAAGTTATTATCTCAATCAAGATCGATCTTCCATCATTGTGAGTATCATTAGATCATATTGAAGATGATGAGGACTACAAAGTCTCAAGGTTAAGGGAGCTATAACTTCTCAATGGTAAGCGTTTGGTTGCCCTAGAAAACTTGTAAGCCTATCAAAATAGATTACAAAGAAGATACAATAAGTGTATTATCCCTTGAGAGTTTGATATTTGTGATTTGGTATTGAAAGATAACCAAAAGAACATAAACATTGAAGGCAAAAAAAAAGGTAAGTTTCTACCTAATTGGTTGGGACTATATGTTATCACAATAAACTATGGATTAGGAGCATATCGACTGGCTACTCTAAATGGTGAATAAATTATAGATCCCATGAAAATCATGTACCTTAAGAGGTTATATGCATGAAAAAATTTGAACCATTATCTGCAAGACCCCTTACTTGGGGGTAACTTATGCTGAAGTAATTTTATCCTACCATTTTATAATACCCTAGACTACTCTCACATGAGCCCTATTAATTTCATGACTCTGGATAGTGAAATATTTTGGGCCATTAGTACTCTAAACACATTTTATCCTACCCTATACTGTTCTCTTTGAGAACCATATTATTTGGACCATTCTCCTTGAGAACCTCATTTTTTATCCCACCTTGGATCGTCCATCTATTGGACCCTATTCTTTAGACCATTCTCTTTGAGAACCATATTATTTGTTATGTCTTGGGCTTGTTATAACCTGAACACTCTTGTCCCTCAAAAAATTATGATCTTGATTATGTCTCATGAGCATTATGAACACCTTCAATGCTATTTCTACAAAGCAGTTTAGCCAAAATAGTATTTTATAGCTTCTTATATAGACAAGTGAACAAGGACATCTTTTAAGCTTAGGATCTTTGCCTGCTGCATGGTTCTTCCGATTGATTTCATGTTGCACACTATTTTATGTTACATTTTATGTTCTTTGATGAACATTTTTGTCTTTTCAAGATGCTCACTCTCACTGATTTATGAGCATTGGCCGTTGTATCTGACTTAGCTATTTATTGGAACTTCTACTCTTAGACAAGCATCTCCTTGACGAGTTGGTCCTCTTTGTACATATTTTATCCCAAAAACACCAAAAACACTAGAAAATGATCAAAAAGAACAAAAACTTTGTCTTATGATTTTGTACATTCTTGTCCCACCATGCCACACACTTGATGTTTTTCAAGATCATTCTCCTTCATCTCACCAACTTACTTTTTTGCAAGACCAATCACATTTGTCAATTCTTCCATTTTCTTATACAAAATTAATCATATGTTCTGGTCATACTTTTTTCTTCTATCCCAATTCCTAAGAGAGCTACATTTGGCCTGAAGTTCATGTTAGAACATGCATCCATGGAACAATGTAGGTAGTGTCCACTTGTCTTGTACATCTGGAATCATCTCAGCCAACCCCTTCCTTTTTTGCTACCATTGTTCCTCTTTAATTAGAGAAAAAAATTGTCTCCTTGTTCTTTGTTACATTGTATTGGAAAGTAATGCCTTTACTACACATGTATGAAAAATTGTTTTTAAACTGCACTAACTCAAATTTTGTTTATATGTGTTTATTTGAGTTTTATTGGTGTTTTGTTATGCTTTTCTCTCTCTTCATTAATCTCTTTTCCTTTTCTCCTTTTATTACTTCTTGTCTTTCTTTGGTCTTGTGTTTCCCCGTTTGATTTTTCTCCTCTTTTGTTTTAAATAACATCTTGATGGTCCACATGGATCTTGATTATTTATGTCTTGATCTCATGTTATTAAGTTATTCTTGTTTTGTTTTTAAACATTCTTCTTCCTACTTGAATCCTGATTATTCATATATTGATTTTAAGTTAGGCTGATTTATGTTTTATCTTTTTCTTTGTCTTTGATTTTTTATTTAAATCTAATTAGATGTAACTCTGGTTTTGGTCATTGTTTTAACATTATCTTTAGTTATAGGTATTCACATTTGAACCAACTTCGTGCATTTGAAATACAATGTCATTATGAGTTCTTCATACTTATGATGCCTAATTTTTTTTGCTATAACAAGCACTTTGTGCTCTATATTCAAGTCTTAACATCAACATAGCTCCAATGAACATATCTCAAGATCACTATGCATAAACTAGGCTCAATAGGTTTAACACTTGAATTTATGCTTAAACGTGCATCTCTTAGCATACATCATGAGTCTAATCAAATATTTGGTCAGTTTTCACCATCCCTCATATCTATTTTCTCCCAATTTTGGGTGAACTACATTAGATTGAGGTCCATTTGGACTATGTAGGCAGTGCTCAATTTATAGTGAGGTCAACTTAGCCATATTTATTCTTCTTTTCATCTCTTTCATCACTTTCTGCATCCTTGTATGCTTGGTTTTTGGGGCTTTCATAGCCATTACACCATCACATCTATGTTTACACCCACTCACTTTAATCTATGTTTTAGGTTATATCTTTGAGCTAATTGATTATCAATTTTCCCATGCTAAGGCACAACATTTTCACCAATTAAAAAATATAAATCAGCCTGATAGGGGCAAGCCATTATTTATTCTTTATCAATGATCAAAATTAGCGTTGCTAGGGCACAATTATTTTATCATGATCAAATTTGCCATACTGGGGCACCTCTCATTATCATCTTTTTGAAGACCACATTTTTATTTTACTCTAATTCCAAGCTCTCCAAACTACTTCCCATGATGGCACTGTTTTAGTGTACAACTTGTCTTGGGATTGATTAATGCCATAAGCGTACAACTTGCACTCTCAAATTAGGTGTGCTCAAAGTGTGTCACTTATATGATTGGATTGAATCCTTCCCATCCCTCCCATCTTTGGGGCCCATTATACCTTTAATTATATTTTTATCATTGATGGTAGCCCTGTGTACAAGCATTAGCTCATCTGGATGTGATCTATTCCATGGGTTAATCTCTCACTTTCCCTCTCTTTTTGAGAGTCCATCCTTCTTTTTCCTCTTAGTATATCCTCTTAAAAGGGCATCATGGGTTATTTCCAAATTTATTCTTGATAACTTTTTTCTTTGAAAATATGTTATTTCACTTGAATGTCTTGTTACACCCTCTCAAACAAGGGCAAAATGTAAACATCCAATTCCTAGCACTGTTTGTGTTAAAATTTTAAATCTTACTCGAATTGCACTCAAATGCATAATTTAGGCCAAAATCACTAAAAACACATTAAATGGTTTGATATTGTCGTATACAAGTTCCAATTTAGGTTAATGTATCCCTAAATAGGGCAATGCATTTTATGTGATTCCTAACTTCTCCTAATTCATTTCGAGTCAAAATGATAATTTCACCTTTTTGTGCTATGGATTACTTTTTTCTTATAATTCACAACTACACATCATGTACCTTTATTATATTGTGTCAACAACATCCTAAATGGGATAACAATCTATATGCATCTAACTGATTTAACAATTTTTGGAATATTGGTGTATTATTCCTAATTTAGTTAAAGGGTTTGAGTAGTAAAATCAGTAAATAAATATGAAACAATTAAGCTACTAATTTATGTAATTTAATTGTATTTTTGATCTTTATAAAAATAGTAATAAGAGGTAGAAAATAAGACTTAGCTAGAAATTGACTGATACGGTTGAGACAGAGTCTAAAATTCACTGTGCAATATTGGAACACTATCACAAATCAGGATCTAACATTCAATTTATGTTTAGATAGGAGTGCTAAAAGTAGACAGGAATGGCACCGACACTGTAGTCCACCTTTTCCACTACTGTTCTAGAGATCTAAGCTTTCTAGGTTTTGTTTGCTAAGTTTGTGTGACCCTGTCTGTGAAGTTTTGGCAGCTAGAAGTTTGTAGAGCTCCATGTAGAGTAGATTTTATCTTCAAACCCTATGCTCCATTGTGCTTTGACAAATCTTGAGAAAGAGGGGGGGTTAGTGTTTGTAAGATTCACTGGACGTGTATCCATACCCCTTATGTGGGCACACTACCTACATATCTATACTCCAAAGAGGGATCAATCCATATGTAGTTCTCTCACTTGATGTGCTTTGTGCAATAGAGTGTATGAATATTCAAAATGCTAAACTAGATGTGCTTGAGGTGGTTAAGGATTGGTGTAAATATTTGAATAAGCTTGTAAGTTTTTTTTCTAGCTGTATGTAAAAAATAGGGAAGATTACTTGAGTAATATTGCTTGTATTCTTGTTTGCTTAGTGATAATTGACAACCCTTTCCAAATGATCTTTGAATGGGATTTTATAGGGATCTATTGGTCATAGGTTGAATGTGCTCATGTTAGGCTAATAAGGAGAGGGATGGGGAACCAAAAGGAAATGATGGTTGGGTCCAAAAATGCACTTGGATAGGAGCATTGAAAGTGGACAGTAGTAGCATCGGCGCTATAGTCCTAGTGTGGTGATATTGTCCTTAGCTGATGGGACCTAGGGGGATGGATTTGTCATGGAAAGAGTAGTCTAGTTGAGTTGGGATTAGGTCTAGAAGGCTACAAAAGACTTAGAATCAGTGAAAATAAGCTTATGAGGGTCATGAAAGAAAACATGACTGACCTATGGGTTGGATGTCATTAGCCATACTCAAGTTACCAATTTTCACATTTTATATGACTACATTTTCCCCCCTTTATTCTAGTGATGTAGCAAAGTAAAATACTAGGATAAATCAAAATAGAAAGTGTACCTAAACTTACCTGCAAAGGTGAAGCTCGTGAAGCTATGTGATACTGGATGTGCATAGAGAGAGCATACTATGAAGTGCAAATCTATAAGAGAAAATAGAGAGTAGATCAGTTCTTACTAGATACACTATATCTAAAAGAAGAATGTATAGAAGCTGGGTAAGAGATAGAGAAAGAGAAAGGAATGAATACACCTCACCGGGTACACAAACCAATATGAAACCTATTGTGCTACTAAGTAATGCTGAGTGATGTTGAGTGATGTTGGATGTGTGCTGAACCAAGAGTAATATCATGAATGGAGTTGAGTGCTCAGTTCCCTAGAAGTGGCTCAAGAATACAAAGGCTGGCCCTTTAGCTCCATTGTCACCCACTAAGTGAATCCAGTGGGTCATACGTGTGTTGATTGATGTTTGGACTATGTGTCCAATCCCTCTAGATAGGTAGCTTAAGAATACAAAGGATAGCTATTCCTTTGGCTTCATCATTGCCCCATGAAGTGAAGCTATAAATTGATATTAGTATGAAATGTGCATCATATGAGATGGCTTCTAAAGCCCATGAATGATCTATAATTTGACAATGATGGCATGGATAGCCAAATGTATACTATAAACTAGGCCACTCTTGGCCACTCCAAAATATGGAGATTAGGCTTGTATGAAATCCACTTTGAGACTGGTGCACTAAGCTTATATGAAAACCACTCCAAAATATGGAAGTTGGGCTTATATGAAATCCAACTCCAAAATGATGCTAAACATCTACAGATGGAATAAGGCATACAATTGCTGAGAATGCCTAGGTAATAATGAACTTGAAAAGAAAATAAAACAAATGTGTTGTGCACATTTCCCCCAATCACTAGTGTCTAAAATATGGATTCTGATCTAAAAGTTATACTAACTACCGTATCTGAAACTAGAAGTGAGATCCATCATGTCATGTATGATGCCCCTTATATCTAGATTTTTTGAGTCAAAAGTGTACTAAAAATTGTTGATTCTAAACTAATTTGACTGTGCAAAACTATAGATGAACTTACTTTTCTACCTACTTCTAAAAAGTTTGGCTTTTCTGATATTTGGATAAAAGCACCAAAAGTGGACACTAGTGATACTAGTGTTATATTCCAATATTGGCACTGTTGTCTTGGTCCAAATATAATAACTATTCTAATATTTTCATTATTTGCCTGGTCTATTCTAATTGGTTTGATGTCTGGTTCCTATTCTGATTGTTCTAAAAATTGCTTTTTTGACCATTAGGAGCTCTGGTCTCTATGATAAAACCCCTTCTTGTTGCCCCCTCTTTTGAGGGTAGGAATGAAGACCTTAAAATAACTACCCTCAGAAGAAAGAGCCTTATAATTGTGTTATGCTGCAAAGACATATGATATAACAATGATAATTGACAAGATATCTCAAGGTATAACATGGTTTGTAATGAGAGATTGTTAGATCAATAGGGGTATGCCTAGATAGATATAAATATGTCATGACATGTACAATGTACTAAATTGGAACTAAAAGTCTAGTTAGTTATTAGTTGTCAAGGAGGGATGGAGCATGTTGCCCATCATGGCATCCAAGAAAGTAAGATAATGCATGATGTGGATCATAGAATTGAAAACAATAAAAAATTAATCAAGAAATAAGCACACAAGGAAAGAAGCATACAAGAGTGGCCAAGGGGCCAAGCAAATAAGGGACATGGGCACATGTCACTAAACTAGAAAGTAAGCATACAAGGCATGTTCAAATGACACATACACATACAATTGGAAGAAGCAAGGTTGGCATGAAATCCACAATCACATAAAAGAGTACAAGCAAAGGATATTGACAAATATCCTAAGGCACACACAAGAATAGAAGCAAAGGACATTGACAAATGTCCTATGGCACATACAATAATAGAAGCAAAGGACATTGACAAATGTCCTAAGGCACATACAAGAGACAAACAAGAATTGATAAATGTAATCAAATCAAGCTATGTTAATCAAGAAAGAAAAGCATGTTAAAAAAAACTAGAAGTACAATCACATATAACTAATCAAAGTAAGAAGTGAAAGTATGCAAGACATGTTAGTACATGACTAGGTATATGCTAAGAAATACACAAATGATATATACTAGTGAGTGTCGATAGAGCAATCTGTGTAAGTTAGTGTTGTCAGTCAGACTAACACCCTTATGAAGGTAGTTTCAGGCCTTCACAGTCTACTGAAACATGGAAACAATCTTAAGTTGTGGGTAGCCTACTCAGTGGATTGAATCTCTAGATTGTAAGGGCTAGCTCCCTTTGGTGTATCAATTTGGATCTCTACTCTACACTAAAAATTGCCAGGGAAAAGGGAAGAGAGAAAATTGAAAGGAAATCCTATCTAATGATGGTGATACACTTGAACTTTGATTGATCCACATAATTTGAGCTTCTAAAAACACTAATCAGACAATAAACAAACTAAATTTTTAACCCTAATTGACCCCTATGCATCAATATTTCATTAAAAGGTTCTATCCCATGATCAAAGCTTGAGGGAAATGATGGAATAGGCATGATTCAAGGCACTAACTAGCCACTTATATCTACTGTAACTTCAGCCAAAAGACATTAAACATAGAACATGACCTACATAATCTAATAAGCTAGTAATTAGGTAAGAATCAGGACTTGACAAGGAAGAAAATTCTATCACATATGCAAATCACTGACATACATACACTATAATAATGCCTTAGAGTCTAAAAACTATCCTTATATTAATCTAAAAAGGTTACACAACATAGATTTTGGCAGAGTATGGTCTTGCTAAAAAGAAGATACAATTCAAGGCTGAAAAGCCAACTTATATAGAAAAAGATACCACAGCCAAGAGGTTGCTGCTACAAATAGAAGAATAAGTCAACTCTCACATTAACCAAGTCAAACTTGAGCTATCAAAATATAACACAATGTTTAAATAAAATCTATTTTTGTCTTATGCCTTGCATGAAAAGCTTTTCGGTGTTGGAAAAAGGATGGTGGATCAAGTTTGAGTCAAACCTTCATCATGCATAATGCTATGCCAATATTTAAATATAGACTCTTCTTGAACTGCTAGAACATTGAGAACAATTTATTTTGCATAAAATCAATGCCAAAACTGAATTTAGAACTACGCTTGAACTATTGGAACATTTCAAGCTTTCAACAAGCTAATCAAAAGTGCTTACAAGACTTGCCAACTAGTCAACCATAGTGCAAGGCTAGTCAACTCTAGAATTAGAGCATGCATGAAACTCCAAGTTGGCATTTTAATAGACCTCCAATGTTAAACACCTCAATCTATTAATGCATTTGAGTCTCCCTTTAATAACTAAGAGAGTCATGCCTAAAGGCAGTTGCATGTGAATGTGACTATAAAATGCATTGATCTGAGTCAAAAGGGGAAGTCCTCATTGTCTTCTGCTAATTGGCTGTCAAAATCCTTAGCCTTTTATTTTTGCATGTATTCCTTTCAGATTTATTTCCTTTGGCCTTCATTTCCTTCAAGATTTCCTTTCGAACCCTTGTCTTCATTTACTTTCCCATGAAATTTCTTTTGGATTTTATTTTTGTTTATTTCCATCATTTCCTTCATTTGACCTTAGGACTTTTTCTTGCTCATTTCCTTCGACTTTTATTTTTGTCTATTTCCTTTGGATAAAAAGTTTGAAGGAATTATTTCAGGCTTTTGTAAAGTCCTCTTCATTCACTTCCTTCGGACAAAAAGTCTGAAGGAATTCATTTTTTAGAACCTTTCTTTGAACCATTCCTTTGGACAAAAAGTCTGAAGGAATTCTATGTCTTCAAGATTTTCTCTCAAAGAATTCCTTTGGATAAATTATCCAAAGGGATTTAGTATTTAGGATTTTTGATAGATCCTTTCCTTCGAACAAAAAGTCTGAAAGAATTCACGTATTCAAACTTTATGAAAATTCCCCTTGGCACTTTTAAAAAATTATCCTTCAAATTTCTTCGAAGTGCCCTCTTGAGTTTCTTGTAAATGGCCACTTACCTTTTAGATTTTTTGAAAAGGCCCAATTGCCCTTCAGACTTTTGTGACACAAAATTTCGTGAAGGGAAAGATCCCTTCAAAAAAGTTTGAAGGTACCCTTTGGATCCTTTCAAATCATTTATTTTGAATTTCCCTTCAGGCTTTTGTCAATGCCCTTCAAACTTTTAAAAAAATCATTTTCTTAATGGCATGAACCCTTCAAACTTTTTCCAAGTGACCCTTCAAAAATTTAAAATGTCCCTCGGCATTCTCCAAGTAACCCTTTGGCAAAATGAAAGTGTCCTTTTGCTTCATTCATTTCCTTCAAAAAAAAAGTCTGAAGGAATTCTTTCCTTTGAGTTTCTTGATAATGACTTTCTCGAAGGGAAAGTGCTCTTTTCTTCTTGGAATCAATCCCTTAAGAAAATTATAAAGGTCCTTCAAAATTGTGAAGTGGACTTTCCCGAAGGGTAGATACCCTCTAGGAACCTGGAATGTACCCTTCAAATTTCTATTATGGTCCTTCGACATTTTTACCTGAAGAAAAATTGTCTCGCCTTTCGAGTTCTTCAAAAATGTCCCTTTTAAAAAAAATGTTTAGGTCATCGAAAAATTTGAAAAGCCTTTCGGGTTTTTTTCTAAGCCTTTTAGAAAAAATGAAAAGACCTTATCAAAAAACAATGTTTCCTTCATTCCCTTTGAAAATATTTGAAGTGACCTTTTTTGCATAGAAAGTGTCCCTTTAGAGAAATTGTAAGGGACCATTTGTCAAAATAAAATGACTTTCACTTAATGAAAATGCCCTTCAGCCTTCTGAAATGTGCCTTTCAGAGAACCTAGAATTTGACTTTTGGATTTATTGAAAAGGTCTTTTCCTTTGGATAATTTGTCTGAAGGAATTCACATCTTCTAACTTACTGAAAGGACCTTTTTCTGAAAGAATGTAGAACCCTTTGAACTTTATGAAAATGCCCCTTTTTGGACCCAAAAAATCCTCTGAAAACCAAAGTGAATGCCTCAAAAAGGCTTGTTAGTCATGGATATTTTGAAAAATTGGCCTGATATGCAAAGTTCTGAATGACAAGGGTGGAAATTTGACATGTGGGGAAAAATTGCCAACAATTAGTAAATAATGTACATCATCATGATAACTAGAGTGTGTGGTGTAGGAATGACATAATCTGGATAGTGTATTCATGTAGAAGATGCCCCTAGTGGGTATGTATATTGATGTGTGTCTTGAATGTAGAATTGGGATGCCCCCTCAATGGATAGAGTAAAGCAATCAAGGATCTAGAAGTCACTGCACACACTCAAAGAAGATCAAGTGAAGCATGGTACTGTAGATAAATTGATAAACAATAACATAGAATAACAAATGTAAGTCTAGCATGATAGTAGAAATGTAAAGCATGGATGATGCATATAATCAAAATATTTTTGTGGTTTTTGGATTATTTGCACATTTTTGTATTTTGAAATATTTGATAGAGCTTGTTGGTGAGGGAGATGGAGGAAGGGATCATGACCATCATCAAATGCCTCAAGATCATCATCATAAGTATCATCATATGGTGTAGATGTTGTGTACATGGTGTTATCTTACCGAAGTTGAACTGAAGGTTGCTCTCCTAGTGGAGATACTGAATCTCCTCTAGGATGTTTAACTCTAGTAGTAAATTATTATAGTAGAAGTGGTGAAGCTAGTGTTAATGGTGTTGTAATTTCTAATAATACCTTGAACCTTTAGTTTATCCAATTTCTATTGTAAATCTATACATGAATTTGTATCATGTCCAGTGATCCTATGAAAAAGACAAAATGGGTGACCATCTTGCCATGATAATATATTAATAGATCTGTGTCATACTGTAAGTAGTGTGATTAATTCATGATCAAGTAATATCTGGAGCATAGTCTATGGCTGATGCTATGTACTACCTGCTTGAATCTAAATGATTAGATCGATATCCATAGAGGTAACCATGTGAACTATATGTGCCAAGTGATCTATTTGTGGTCATAAATGTGGAGTATATCTTGAGGATGTAGTGCAAGATACTAAGAGTGATGTAGGATGTGTAATGAGATCTCTAGAATCATCTGAGTACTCTCTTGGGCCTACTAGTGTAAATCTCAATCCACATAAATAATCATCTATGAGTGTGGGTGTCATATCATCATCTAAAGAAGCTTGGGAATCCGTATCAACATCATGTATATATGGTAACTCAAAATTTACCATAAGGGGTAACTGTGATATGTGAATCTCATAAACTATAGTAGTAGAAGATGGTAATATGGTGTGAGTATATGTAACTGATGGAGTTGTATCTATAAAATTAATTAGTATTGCTAGAACTATTGTTGGTGATTGTGTAATTATATTAGGTGTTGAAACTGTGACTGATGGAGTAGTTGTAATGGCTAAAGCTACTATGACTAGAAAAATATCTAGAGCTGAGGACATAACTATAAGTGAAGGAGTAAGAGATGTGTTAGTCTCTCCTACCTCATATGTATGTATCTGAGCAAGAGAAATGCAATGAGGTGGTTATTGAATTTTGATATGAGGTGTCCCATCTGGTGAAATAGTTGAAGATGACTCTATAAGTCGACAATATCTGAATGGCTGGTTGTTTTTTGGGCATGTATATAGGTATCTTTCATGTAGAAACTTAACACATCGATAAAGAGTAGAAGGAACTGCCCCCATAATATGTATCCATGGTCGTTTGAGTAAAAGATTGTAATGAAGAAGCCTTGGCATGACCTGGAACTATGTAGAGAGGGTTTTGGGCCCTATCATGATATTCAAAGCAACGGTGCCCATGTTTGTTGTGGTATATCATCAAACCCTCTAATATTCTTATATGATTTTTGCATGGATGCCATATCTATGCCCATGTTCTGTAAGAGTGTAATATTACATATATTAAGTCTGGAACCACTATCAACTAGAACTCTCTTAACTGCATTGGTTTTGACTTGAGCTTGTATGAATAGTGGTAAATTTTGATTAATAACTATCTGAGAAGCCATGTCCTCACAATCAAAAGAAATAGCATCTTTTATAGTTTTTAATGTGTTGACCACTGATGAAAAATAAGAAGTCTCTAAATCAATGGCATAAAAGTTTGAGTAAGTTCTTGATAAAGAATATACTTTAATACATTAGCTTTTTGAAGTAGTTCTAACATGGAAATCTTGGCTGGTGTGTTCCTTAACTGATCAATAATATCATATGCCTTGTATGGATCAACCTATACGGGTGGGTTAGCCTAGGATGGGAAGGAATAGGAGGGTGACATGGCTCCTGACTAGTTGGAGGAGGCATCATAGCACATTGAGTAATAACTCTAATCTGATTATCTACTATACGTATAGGACTAGTAGTAGCTATGGGAGGAGAGTGAATATAATCGACATGTCGAGGTGGCAGAGGGACAAAGGGTGTTAATTGGGATCTTTGGCTATCGATAGTGACTTGGAGAAGATTAAAATGGACCATGCAACATAACTCAGCACATGTTAGAGGCTCCCAAGGAGGTGAGGCCAAAGGTATCTTAACATTTTTAACAATAAATCTCTTAATATCATCTCATATTATGAAAAGTAAGCATGAAATGCAAATAATGAAGCTTTGTATTAACATATGGTAGACTTCATTATTCATGTACATGATAGGACCAAGTATGGTTTCCTTATTATTTGCTAAAAATGCAAGAAATATTTGAAAATAAGTGAGATTCATTTTTGAAATCTAATTTTAGGTGTAAGGTGATACCTCAAAAAGCAATGGGACATAGTATATGCAGCTAGGGTTTGAAAGATGATATATTTGAAAATTACTATGAAAATTTGAAATTTAAAGTGTAATTTTGAGTTAGGTATGCAAGTAAAAAATAAAAAAATTATTAAAAATTTTGTGATTTAAAGAGACCTAGAAGATGCAACTAGGGTTTTGAAAAATAATATTTTTGAAAATTACTATTGAATTTTGAAATTTGAAGTGAATTTTTTATTTAAATATGGTAGTAAAATATCAAGAAATTATTGGAAAATTACTAAAAAAATATCGAGACCTATTATGGGCAACTAGCGTTTGAAAGAAAATTATTTTAAAATTATTACAAAATTTTAAAATTTAATGCTAATTTATGATTTTATAATGCAGGTGAAAGTTTAAAAAATATAGGGAAAAAATTAGTAGGAAATTTACCATGGATTTCTAGTGTTTTTATGCGCACACGAAGTAAGTCGAGTTTATCAAATGATTTAACAATTTTGGGAATATTAGTGTATTATTCCTAATTTAGTTAAAGGATCTGAGTAGTAAAATTAGTAAATAAATATGCATCAATTAAACTACTGATTTGTGTAATTTATTTTTATTTTTGATCTTTTTAAAAATAGTATAAGAGGTATAAAAGAAAACTTAGCTAGAAACTAACTAATACAACTAAGATAGGGTTTGAAATTCATTGTGTAGGACTAGAACACTATCATAAACTAGGATATAACATTCATTTTATGAGTGAATAGGAGCACCAAAAGTGGACAGGAGTGGCATCGACATTGTAGTCCACCTCTATCACTTTATCTTGGAGATTTGAGCTTTCTGGGTTTTGTTCACCAAGTGTGTGTGACGCTACCTATGAAGTTTTGATAGCTAGAAGTATGTAGAGCTCCCTATAGAGAAAATTTTGTCTTAAAACCCTATGATCCATTGTGCTTTGACCAATTTTGAGAAAGAGAATGGGGTTAATGTGTGTAAGATTCACTGGACATGTATCCACACCCCTTGTGTGGGCACACTGCCTACATACCAATACTCTAAAGAGGATCAAACCATATGTTGTTCTCCCGCTTGATGTGCTTTATGCAATAGAGTGTATGAATATGAAAAATGCTAAACTATATGTGTTTGAGGTGGTTAGGGAATGGTGTAAGGATTTAAATAAGCTTGTAAGTGTATTAGTTGGCTATATGTAGAAAATAAGGAAGATTGCTTGAGTATTCTTGCTTGCTTAGTGATAATTACTAACCCTTTTCAGATGATCTTTGAATGGGATTTTATAGGGATTTATTAGTCATGGATTGAATGTGCTCATGTTAATCTAACAAGGAAAAGGATGGGGAACTGAAAGGAAATGACTGTTAGGGCCAAAAATGCACTTGGACAGGAACATTGAAAGTGGATAGTATTGACACACCAACACTATAGTCATGGTGTGGTGCTATTGTCTTTAGCTAACAAGACCTGGGGGGTTGGATTTGACATGGAAAGAGTAGTTTAGCTGAGCTGAGATCAAGTTTGGAAGGCTATAGATGACTCAAAATTAGTGAAAAGAACCTATAAGGGTCATAAAAGCAAGCAAGAAGGACCTATGGTTTGGGTGTCATTAGCCACACTCAAGTTACCTATTTTCACATTTTATATAACTACACTAATATCGCCTTCCAATTCCTCTCGAGTCAAATTACAACCTAGTAATATGACTTTTTGACCATTTTGATTAATTGTGCACCAATTTCTAAAGTATTGCATTAAAGTTGATTAATCTTGTTTAAAGCTAATTGATTCAAATCAAGAGCTTAAGTGGATTTTCCATGGATGTTATTAATTATTTCATTATTGGAAATTTATTTTCAATATCTGCATTACCTAGTGACATGACCTATGCGGTGGCATCCATAAGCCATAAATGCATTAAATATCAAGTTTATGGGCACCCATGCCTCATTAATGCCCCTTCTATCCAAATAATTTATGAAGATATTTATGGATTTAATTACAAATATTATATTAATTCATGGCCACACATCTCAATCTTAAGATGGATGGTCTTGGTTGATCCTAACCCATTTGAAAAATCTATAAATAGAAGGGCATAGAACATCATTTTTAAGCTAAATTATTGTAAACTTATAATGCATAATTATCTCCACAAAATTTATTTGTGTTTATCATTATGCTTTATTTTCAAGCTTCATTTGATAGGCATAAATTAGATTTGTTATCTTGAGCCTAGGTTATGCATAGTGATCTTGAGACAATGGAGGAATTTGTCATCCATTGTTGGTAAAGACAAGAACACTAGATCAAGGGGGAAAATATGCTTGGAGCCACTCTTGGATTGTGGAATAATTTGGGAAGGTAATTGGTATTGATTTCTTTCAATTTGTTTTTCATTGTCATTTTAAAACCCCATTGTAATAGGTTAGCTTAGTTTGTTAATTTTCTTTATTAATTTTTCATGGATTTATTGACTAATGTTTGACTAACCAACTTTGTAATCTAATCCTACACCACCTATCATGGTTACCTCTTCCTTACATTAACATATACCCTTACAAGTACATATAGGTTATAAGCAAGTACATGATCCTCATGGGCCTATTCCTCACCATACCCATGCACTATTAGTTGTTGGTTGAGTATGTGCCCTTCACCTTCCAAAACATGGTTTTGAATAATTATTTTCCCACCTCCCATCTACGTCCACTTTATTCTTATTGGTGATTTATCACATGTGAATGCATTCCTCACCCAAGCACTATTAGCCTTTAGTCATTCATGTGCACTTCACCTTCCCAAGTAGGTTTTTGAATTTAGTCCCATTCTTTCCCATCTACAACCTCTTTATTCCTCTTGGTCATTAATCACATGGATCTATTCATCTCCATACCCCAAATACTATTATCCATTTATTTTCCATTTGTCCTTCACATTCCTTAATGAGGCTTTGAATTTAGTCTTCTCCCTCCCATCTACATCCTCTTTAGTACTTTATCACTTTGTACTTGCTTGTGCCTGTCATGTTCGTATTCACAAACAAATAATCCAATTGAGAAGGACAACCTTAAAACTAATTATATTTTTAATGTATACACTTAATTTTTTTATGGATGTATTTATTAGTTGTTAAAAATTGCATTATTCTAGAGTACTAGTATGTTTGTCAATCAACAATCTAGATTAGGTTCTTACTAAATCTTTTTCTGTGTTTTGGTCATCTCGTGTCATTTTACCCCTAATTACCTCTCTCTTTCCTCTCTTCTTTCCTCATGTTTCCTTGGATTTATAATATTTTCTCAAAAAAGTACACTATGTGGTTTTGGCCCCAGAAGTGTATCATGTATGATTATGGAGGTGGGCCCTTTAGTCCTTTGTTTTGGTCCTCTTGTGTTGTGTGATCTTGGTTTGTTGGCTTTCTTGCTTGTTGTGTGCTAATAGAGTCCTAATTTGAATTCAAGAATTTTATAAATATAAGAAATGTATAAGTATATAGGACATTGAAGATATATATAATAAATGTGTGAAAGCAATCAATTCAAGCATTTAGAGTAGTGATTCAAGAGTTTAAGGAAATAATATTATGGGGCTCTGTATTCTTTCATGTGAAAAAATCCACTTTAACCTCCTTACAATGGATTGGTGTTATGATGTCCTCATTCTATATTGTAAAAACTAGAGTTGGTTTCTACAAGGAAGCTCCTTTTCATGATCTAAGTTGTCATTTGTTAGGAAATTCAATATAGATTTGATTTGTAAATCGATGGACAACATATTAAATTACTAAATCTAAATGTTATAGTGAAATAAATTTGACGGAATGGATACCCCTCATGTCATGCCCAAAAATTTCGTCCATTAGACCCAAGTAAAAAATGATTTTTTATTAGTTTATTTATTTAGTTATTTATTATTATCCCACAACAAATGTCAGAAAATAAGTATGATGTGAAATTGAAGTATTAATGTATCTTACAACATTATGAAAATGTATTTGAGTTATTTAAGCACATGAGGTAATCGATCAATTTTTAAAGTAGTATAATGTTAATTCATGTGTAAAACATTTAATACTTGATTCAATTTAATTTATTTATGAAGTTCAACAAGAATGTGTTATGCATGATTTACAAGTGCACAGTTTAACACCAGTTATTTTTTATTAAATGACATACAAACATTTATAAGAGTACATTATGTCCTAAAAGGGTCTCCAAAATTGTCACACAACATGGATACTCAATTTAACAATCACCTATCAATATTTTAACATAAGAAAACATATAAGTAATAATATATACAAATAGGATGCCATAACAAAAATTGTCTCTTTTAATTATATCTTTTGTTCATTACTTCAAATGTGTGTAACAAGCTATCATTATCCTAAGGTCAATCACCTAGTAGTTTCATATATAAGTCAAACATTAATAAACTTAGGTTACAAGTCACATATTATAAGGTTGCCACACCATGGCAATCGTAGAAGGTTTTAGTTACAATTCGTAGTTAGGTATCATTTCAAGAGAACACAATAGTAAATGTCTTACTCAAATACAATCAACACATAAGTTAATAAACATCATTTCATTATTTTCATATTAGTAGAGTTGACGATACTTAGATAATAGAATAACCATATATGTTATATCTAATTCTAATACTATCGATCCTTGCAAAAGAGTCTTAGCATAACTCGAGGGCTGGTGATAAGATTAACATAACTTAGCCTCAAACCTAGAACCTGATGCCCCACTAAACTGGAATAATTTACATATTTACTCCTTAGAATCAGGGTTGGATGTAGTTCTCTACTTGTTTGAGTGAATTGCCTCCTCCTCAAGACACCATCTCCAAAGGATTTGATGATATAAGCCAATACAAGGGATAAGACTATTGTGATACTAAAAAAAATCTATAAGCTCTAGACATGTACCACTATAACCTTAAACCACTAGATTCCAAGATGCCTCGACATTTGTTCTCATCTCTTGATATATTGGCTTTCTTGCTTGTTGTGTGCTAATAGAGTCCTAATTTGAATTCAAGAAGTTTATAAATATAAAAAATGTATAAGTATATAGGACATTGAAGATATATATAATAAATGTGTGAAAGCAATCAATTCAAGCATTTAGAGTAGTGATTCAAGAGTTTAAGGAAATGTGAAGAATATATTAGTGAAACAAGCATTCATTCTAACATGAAAAGTCATGTAAAATACACTTTATCATCATTGGATTCTCTCGATGACATTATATATACTTGGTTTGTTGCCTGCTACATAAGAGGATTTGATCCCACATTGTGCTAACTACATAAGAGTATTTGAATGCTTGAGATAGGAAACTAAAGAAATCAACAAAACAGCTGGTCATTCATATAAACCTATGTATCATATTCATCATTTACATGATCACAATAATAATGAGTGGGTCAGTATCAAATTCATCAAGAATTTCATCTATAGGAACCAATCTTTTATGATAGAGATTCTTGTATAACATGGAGATAAACACTCTTTCAATTCCACTTCGATCAATTTTTCTACAATGAAGCCTCCACATTTCAGTTGAAGAGTAGGGGTAACAAATGAGTGGAAGAGGTGAATCTTTGTTTGGATATCTTTTTAAAATATAAAAGACTATCAATTTTGATCCTAAAATTTATATGGTCTGCCCAATTAATATTAGTGCATCAATTGACAAAAAATATATTCTTGTCATGTCTTATTTTCTATAAGTGGCACTCACTCTTTACAAAAAATTAGATGAAAATTCCTCAATAGTATTTGCTTATCAACTATTTCACTACAAATCAAATAGCCTTTTTACAATAATCAAAGTTATAATACACATTTATTATAGTACCTCCATTAATTCTAATGTGTTGGAAAGTCCTATTATGTAGCTAGCATAATGTGGGATCAAATTTGACCAGTATCTAAAGATTCATCTCTAAATATGACATGAATAAATTAAACTTAATTCATAATCATTTTATGATGCTATGATAATATAACACGTACATGTTATATAATGTATACACATTCCATAATGTGTATACATTATGTAACACATTCACATTATTATCAATTTGAATTCAAACCCAAGCCTTTTGATTGAGAAATGTCTTAGATTTTTGAGCCAAAGGCTTAGACCTATCAACATATAGCTGAATCTGAGAGTTTTGATGAAAAATAACAAAATTCAAATTCCATTACCAAATACACTACGAATTTTAATGAGAAAAGTCATAAATTTATTACCATGACAATGAGTACACTCTACTCTTTCCAAATTTTATGATTTTTATAAATTTTGGACTATTTTAAGGTTTCAATCTATGTTGATTTATAGCTATATCATTGTTAGGTCACTACATGCCACAAATATACATACCTAAATATGTTTATCTATCTTTTTTTTAATCCAAATGCAAATAAAAATTATATGGTTACAAACTAGGCCTAATTATACACACATTAAAAAAACTACTTTTCATTTTTTTTGAGGTATTTAGGGGGGCACATGGCCAACTATCTATTTTTTGTCAGTTTTCAAGATCTATTTACTTGTAAAATTAATAAAAAAATATATTCATAGAAAAATTATAAAAAAATATAGGTTATAAACTAGATGATCTTATCTAAATCTTCACTAAATGATTTTAAACAATATTGGATGATGCTAAAAAAATGAGGGGTTATACGGTCAGCTATCTACTTTGTTTTTTAAAAAAATCAAGAGTTTCTACTCAAATTTTAGATGTTTGAATTACTTATACTTAACCATTTTTGAAAAAAAACTTAATGTTTTGGAAACTAGACTCAAAATGCTACAATTTATGTTCTTACACCATCCTCGAATTTTGAGTGTAGCCACCTCAAATTATCTAAAAAAGTTTAGATTTAATAATTTTCAAGAAAAACATGTCCACGAGTAGGATCCTTTTTGTCTCCCAACTTTGTCCACTTACCCATTTATCAATATTTCCTTGCTAACTCATGGTATTTGCAAGTTTATTTATCTATCTGAAAGTTATCCTATAAAATACTCAACTCACTACCAACTACCCATCACAAGTGTAGGGAAATGTTTGTATAAGTACAAGACCCATATACTTACAATAATGCATCACAACCAACCCAACAACCCACTATAACCATTTAATATAAGATACAATCCCAAAGACTCATATTACATCACACTTATAACACATGACACAATTGCATTAAATGAGCTTACAACCACCTCATGTTATTCAAGGCATTAACTGAAATTTTTAATAAATTGCAATGACTCCTTTTCCCACCGATCACATTCACTATTAAAAAACTTGCTTTCCACAAAGAAACTGCACGAAGACCATAACTTCCAAGTATCAATTCACATTGGATTGCCTGCATGATAACTCCACATGCATGTATAAATGCTACACAAAACATTACAAAATAAATTATGCACAAACAAAGGCTTGAACACAACTGAAAATTACTTATTTTCTAAACTAAGCCTTTTTTTTTATGTAGGATTACTTGTAAACTCGGTTGCTCCTACATCACAAACCCTATATTTTACCCTGATATTATTTGATTTTCCTAATTAATACTTTACCTTTATTCACCAAACACTTGCCATTTATTCCTAAGTTTTTGATACATTAGGATGTCCCTTTAAAAGTATTCTCAAACAATGCCTTTTCTATGTTACACACCTTAAAAAAAAAGCTCCTAAAATAAGGTTAACAACATCTAATATATTATTCCATATAATTGAACCTTTGACAAAGTAAGTCATCATGAAGAACTAGCCTCAATTATCATGTCCCATGCATTTATAATGAATATGAACTTTAAAGGCTCTAGTCTTTATCCTACTCTTTAAAGAGTATTCATGTTAGATACCTAGAGTCAAATTACTCAGATGGTGATTCATGGCCCCAACTCCCCACTGAGGTAGGAAGACAAACTTATTCCATGCTATCATAGCAATTTACATCCATGCCCAATTCCTTGCCAAAGGAATATGACACTTAATCTTCTCCATTTCCTTAATAATTTTCTTTGGCACTTGTATAAAGGAATATTATTATAAATGGATTGATTATGATACTGAATTTAACTAGTTAAACTTCTAGTGTATGATATCCTCTTCCATTTGCATCCTACTAATCTAGGGTATTTTGTTGTGAATATTCCCCCTCTATGATATCCTCATCCATTTGCATCCTACTAATCTAAGGGATTTTTTCTGTGAATATTCCCCCTCTATTTTGATTTGTTATACAAATGAAAGAGGTATGTATATGGAAAAATACAAACATTCATGTAACTAACAAGATCCATGATTATTGGTTAAGTAGATTTGATGCTTAGTATTCTAGCTAGCCTTTTCACATTCTTGGATTGTAAATGTATATTAGTATCAACCTAAAGTAAAAGGGATGAGAGAATTCATTTGATAAAGTGTCTCAAATGCCTTGAAGAAGTCTTCTAGAGACCATTCATTAGTATAATTATTTTTTCAGATTAGATTACCACTTGACCCATTTCCCCCATTCCCTTTGAAAGCTAGTTTTTTAAACAACATTGTCCAAAACGTTAAGCACACTCTATCTTAATATTTAAAAATATCTAACTTTCCTAACATATCTTAATGTTAATCGATTGAAAAATGAATGACTTTGTGATCAAGATCTCCATCAAAAAAAATTCTTGCCTTTGAGGAATAACCATCCTAGAAAATAAATATTGAAGATCAAAATATTTAATTTGTTTTCCATCACTTTGATATCAATTTATAAACAATGTTAGATGGTGAAATGGGTTGAAAGCTATCAAGAGTTATAGCCTCCTAGTTTCTCAAAATCATTGCAATGAAATTCACATTAAAAGCCTTAATTTTTTTCCTTAATTTCCTCCACTTTTCTGGTATCCATATTAAATTTGAAATCAAGATATTCCATTAATGTTGGAAGAGGAGAGCATGAAAATAACAAGGTCATGAGGCTCTAAATGCTTTGATGTCAAATAAAGTGACTTTAACATCCTTATAATGGATTGGACCATTAAGTCCTAATCTTATTATAAAAAATCAAAGATGGGTTGTTTTCTAGAAGGAAGCTCCTCTTCATCATCTAAGTTTTCATTTGGTAAGAAATTTGTGTTGGATGGTAGAACCTGATCTTATTAGAATGCCTAGTTCTTGATTGGCGGGGGGGGGGGGGCACATATGCGGGGCATTGCCCCCTAACTATGGTGGCCATGGAAAAAAACCTTATTCCATAGTACCATAGGAATTTACATTCAACACAATTCCTTGATAAAGGAAGATGAAAAATAAGATTTGCCATTTCTTTAATAATCTTCTTTGGCGCTTGTATAAAGGAATAATGGTATACATGGATTGATTGCAATATTGACTTTAACAAGTTAATCTTCTAGTGTATGATATCATCCTACCAATATTATTAAGGAGTTTTGTTTTGCATATTCCTCCTATATGTCATTGTATCTTTACATTTTTAAATAAATAAATAGATATGTTTAAGGAAAAAGATAAACATTCATATAACAAGAAAAATTCAAAAAATATCCATGATTGTTGGCCAAGGAGGTTTGATGTTGGAATTTTAGCTCACATTTTCCCATTCCTGGTTTGTAATTGCATATTAATATCAACCTAAAGTTAAAGGGATGATATAAGTCCATTGATAAATTGACCTGGATTCCTTGAAGAAGTTTTTTGGAGACCACTCACTAATTTAATTTTTAAATTTGGAGTAGATTATCACTCCTTGATCCACTTCCACCATTCCCTTCGGAAGTGAAATATTTAAAGAACATTGTCCAAAAGTTTGAGCACACTCTATCTTAATATTTAGATTTTCAATATCTAACTTACCTAACATATCTCAATGTCAACTGGTTTCAAAATGAATGATTTTGTGATCAAGATCCCCATCAAGAATTTTCCTGCCTTTGAGAATTAGTCATCCTCGAAAATAAGTATTGAAGATCATAATGACCTTTAATTTATTTTCCATCACTTTGGATATCAATTTATAAACAATGTTACATTGTGAAATGGGTTAAAATATATCAAGAGTCTTAGCCTCCTTGTTTATCAAAATCATTGTAATGAAAGTCACATTAAAAGCTTTCAAATATTTCCTCAATTTACTCTACTTTTCTACTCTTCTAGTATTGTTATTGAATTGGAGCTCAAAGTAGTCCATTAATGTTGGAAGAGGAGAGCATGGAAATAATAATATGGGGATCTATATTCTTTCATGTCAAAAAATCTGCTTTAACTTCCTTACAATGGATTGGTGCCATGATGTCCTCATTCTATATTGCAAAAACTAGAGTTGATTTCTACAAGGAAGCTCCTTTTCATGATCTAAGTTGTCATTTGTTAGGAAATTCAATATAGATTTGATTTGTAAATTGATGGAAAACATATTAAGTTACTAAATCTAATGTGTTATAGTGAAATAAAATTGACAGAATGGATACCCCTCATGTCATGTCCAAAAATTTCATCCATTAGACCCAAGTAAAAAATGATTTTTTTAATTAGTTTATTTATTTAATTATTTATTATTATCCCACAACAAATGTCAGAAAATAAGTATGATGTGAAATTGAAATATTAATGTATCTTACAACATTATGAAAATGTATTTGAGTTAATTAAGCACATGAGGTAATCGATCACTTTTTAAAGTAGTATAATGTTAATTCATTTGTAAAACATTTAATACTTGATTCAATTTAATTTATTTATCAAGTTCAACAAGAATGTATTATGCATGATTTAGAAGTAGACAATTTAACACCAATTAATTTTTATTAAATGACATACAAACATTTATAAGAGTACATTATGCCCTAAAAGGAGTCTCCAAAATTGTCACACAACATGGATACTCAATTTAACAATCGCCTATCAATATTTTCACATAATAAAACATATAAGTAATAATATATACAAATAAGATGCCATAACAAAAATTGTTTCTTTTAATTATATCTTATGTTCATTACTTCAAATGTGTGTAACAAGCTACCATTATCCTAAGGTCAATCACCTAGTAGTTGCATATACAAGTCAAACATTAATAAACTTAGGTTACAAGTCACATATTATAAGGTTGCCACACCATGGCAATTGTAGAAGGTTTTAGTTACAATTCTTATTCAAGCATCATTTCAAGAGAACACATAACATGAAAGGTCTTACCCTAATATAATCAACACATAAGTTAATAAACATCATTTCATTACATCCATATTAGTAGGGTTGATGATACTTAGATATTAGAATAACCATATATGTTTTATCTAATTCTAATATTATCGATCCTTGCAAAAGATTCTTAGCATAACTCGAGGGCTGGTGATAAGATTACATAACTTAGCCTAAAACCCAGAGCTTGATGCCCCACTCAACTGGAATAATTTACATATATACTCCTTAGAATCAGGGTTGGATGCAGTTCTCTACTTGTTTGAATGAATTGCCTCCTCCTCGAGACACCATCTCCAAAGGATTTGATGATATAAGCCAATACAAGGGATAAGACTATTGTGATACTAAAAAAAATCTATAAACTCTAGACATGTACCACTATAACCTTAAACTGTTGGATTTCAAGATGCCTCGACATTTGTTCTCATCTCTTGATGTTAGTGAGAGCATAAAAAAAGACACTCCAACATCCTAAGTTCATTGCACTCTCTCAAACATATCCTCTCATAAAATTATAAATTAGTGTTATGATTATTGAGGAAGTCTATACTTTCCTTATCATAAAAAAAAGTGAAGTTCTCATAATATAAATCTCACATCAACTAGGAGTCATTCTATCTCTAGGAGATAGTTTCCATCAATGACAATGATTAATTAAATATCACCAAATTTCCAAGCTTTATTCAACTATTACAATAATTCAAGTCACCACTAGTTATTTTATTAGGGCCACATACTTATTAGCCTTATGTCCTATAAGGTTAACAAGGTAGGGAATAACATTTAGCATAAAAGGGAAGGTGCCCTAAGAGTTAGTCACTATTGCTTGCACTCACTCTCCAACCTGTCTATATATCAACTTATGCGCACTTGCATAAATGAAACTATAATTAGGTGTATTTTACTAGTTAGAATTAAGAGTGTTAATTCTACTTGCCAAGGCAACCAAACTTTGCCACACAACCTCATAAAGTTCACTTTGATAATTACCCATGCGGGTAACTTGTGACCACTAATTAGCCCACACACAGTTAGGCCTTATCAAGGGTTAAGAAGAGATACCCTTATACACAAAACTATGACTTGTTTAGATTTTGTAAGTCGAAGAAAGGTAGTATATGTTTTATTTCAAGACACCCACAACTCTATTGCTAACAACTATCTTTCCTAAGCCTAACATAGAGCTACTAAAACACTATCTAAATAAATTACATTTAAATAGAATAATTCAAACTGATGCTTTAAATGTATTTCCTAGTCTAGAAAGAATGTAAGATAGTCACCAAACTATTTTATTTATGACAATATGCTCTAAACAATTTGCCAAAGTAAACAGCAATTACAAGTAATATTATGTAAATCAGTTATAAAATAGTAAAATGCAAATAAAATATTGTCTAGTTAATTAAAATAAATAATCAATGAATTTATCCTACATTTTTGTTTCACTTTTTATACTAGATACAACATAAATAAGTCACACATATAGTTGCATAAATAAACAGCATTTTTCATACTAATTCTAAGCTAATAAAATATGTACAAAAATACAATTAAATAAATTCTTTGAATGAGCAATAAATTATTCTAAGAGTTTGATCATACTTTACAAACTAAGAAATTACAAATATAATTTTAGATAATTTGTTTGTAGAAGTATGCTATTAAAAAACCTAGCATTCCAAAATGACTTTTACAAGCTAAAAAAGTGTACTACAAATCGCTCCAAAAACTGATTTTGAAATCTATCTAATTTTTTAATTACAACATTTAGTAATAAAATTATTTGACTATTGAACTGAGAATTCTAAGTCATTTAAAAGTATTTCAATTCTCAGATTTGTTAATTTTTTATTTTGAGATATTTATTTTACATCAGTTTTAAGCTAACTTTTATGAGATAAAAAAATACTAATAAACTGTTTGTGAAATACTTTTTATCCAATCAATTTTAATTGTATTTATAATAATAAAATTATTTGAACATTAATTTAATAATTATAATCTATTTAAAATCCTAAATTTAATAAATTTGGACAAAGTGTATTTATTTTATTCAAATTTCAAATTATTTTTATTGACTTTAATAAAATTAAGATTACCAACTTATTTACTATATTGCATTGTGACTTAAAAACTTGTTTAAATAAGTATTCATTTTTACAGGGTAAGGAAGGAGTGGTAAACACTAAAACTCTAATTACTCCATTGTTGATGAGTTTAAAGCTCCACCTTTCCTTTAGTTTAGTGTTGATGTAATATGTATTTTTTTAATAAACAAGGGGTTTACATTTAAAGTAATTATTTTCAATTTAAAGCGTAGAATTTATGAAATGTATTTAAAATTCAATCAAAATTATACATGGATTTTGTTCATATCTAAAGTTATTTTCTAGGTTTTGCATACAAGTCTAATTTTATTTATAGGGTAATATTAATTTTTATGGAAGACCTCTTTTTTAAGTGAGGGTGTAGGGTAGTTTTGACTTGTGAATAGGTCCCTCTGACAAACAGCTAGCAAGTATTCGTTTTGGGTGTCATGTTATTTTGCTCCTTTTCTATGGGTTCTTTTGGTGACCCTTTTTTATTTATCCATATTGTTGTAGTTTCTACTATATGATTAGTAGATTTTGTTTACCCTTTCTACTATTATTCCTCTGCACTTTTGGTTCTCTTCGGACTTTGTGTCCACTTTCTTTTGATGTTTCTTGGAAGGCGGTGTCTTAGTGCTATTTGTCTTTCATCTTTCTCCCTTCTGTTTTGGGAAATGGGCTCTTGATTGTGTTCCATACCAATTCATAGCTCTGATTAAAAACGCTTTACCCAATCAAATAAATAATAATAACTTCGATGGCTAAATTTGGGGGTTTAATTTCTAGTGTAATTAAGTTATCAAAAGATGAACTCCTTAAATTGTTGTTCACAAAATAACAATATTTATTTTATACAAGGAGAATAATAAATTTCATTTGTTTTTAGAAACTCAAATATTATTTTTAATAAAATTGTTAAGGAACAATAGACTATAGAAGGGTTTAGGAGGATCACAAAGAAGGTAATTTTAATAATCCAAAATGAGGGTTGGCTAAAAAACTTACTTAGGGGCTAGAAAAGTAGAAATGTCTATTTTAATGTAAGCAACAAAAATCCACAATGAGTACTTATGAAGACCAGGTACCATATCAAGATCAAACTTTTATTCTACGTTAAGAACAAGCTCTTAACTCTAAAACTATGTTAAGAAAGAGGAAGAGAACTTTACATATAAAGATATTATCTACAAATAAATACTCAGAGATTTCACCAATAAACATAAATATATTAACCAAACAAAGATATATACAATGAAGAAGTATGAAACTAACAAAATGTTACAAATGAATACCATAGATTAAGGAGTTATCATTAGTTTTCTTAAATGACTATATCTCTTCTAACTTAATTAATCACCCATAAATGACAAAGGTTCTCTATATAAAAACGATAAAAGGTGAGTGAGAAATGAGTATTGATGAAGTAGAAAGTGGAAGCATTCCTTAAATAGACCTAACCCTTCTCACATATTTAAGGATAACTACTACATTAAATATGCATATTAACAATATTATATACACAATACATCACATTTAAATAATAAAATTACTTAATATAGACTTCACATTGAGCATGCATATGATACACATCTGCATTGAAATATTTGAATCTAATCTCATCTTATTTTAGTAATTTTAAAAATTTATACTTTAGAATGTTATAACAAACACAATTTATCAACAAATTTAATGAAGATAAAAATAAATTAGTACCATTGACAAAAAAAGCCATATTTTCCCAGTTATAATCCAAATACTTTGTTAGAACAAACAAGAAAACATTGTCTTGCCAACTCAAAATTTTCAATTAATCTTCTAATAAGCTTTGATTATCCCTTTTTTTTCATTGTTTGTTGTTGGGAATGCTATGAAATTAGCCACATATGAGGTGAGGTTAGAGCAGGGTTTTATGTTGGGGGTTATTGTTTTTATAAAAATGGAAAATGGGGTCCTATAGTTTTTATAAAAAAAATTAATCGTTTAAAAAAAAAAAAAATTGAAAAAAATCAGCAACTGCTTCAAGGGGACACAAAATTTCTTCCACCCACTCCACAAATTTTGATCTTTCTTTTGCCACATGACATTCCTGCATGTAATTACATCCAAAAATTGCTCAACTTCTGGACATAACATATACAAAAAATAATTTATAAAACCACATATATGAAAACCTGAATTTTAGCAAGAATTCCTATAATGAAACTTAAAAAAATGCAATAGAATCTTAAATAAAAATAAGTTTTTATAAATTTTCAGCGATTCTAAAATGGGTTAGATGGCCCCCTGATGGGATCAGTGCCTTCCTATTAAGGTGAGATCACTCACCAACTCAGTTGAATTCTCGTTCATTATTTTTGTATGATTAGCTATTATAGCACCTTATATTAATAATAAATAGAATTTTTTAAGTTAATGGCCATTTTATTTAGGAACATGTAAGATCATTTAAAATTATTATTTTTATTATTAAAATGTTTCAAATGATCTTATTATTAAAAATAATAAATCTAATTTTACACAGTAAAATGGTCACGTTCATAAACTCCTCAGTAATTGGACAAAGTCAAATAAGAGCAGAAAAAAATGAGCTCTCAGAACAACTATGCTGGTTAGGCAAGACAGATAAAATTACCATTTTTTATATAAATACAAAATCTATTTAAATATGCATGAAGGGTACTAGAAAATTTATGAGGCTTATTAAAGTGTAAAAGAATGACCATTTAGCTTGCAAAACACTAGTTCACAAAATTTTCAAAACTCTTCCATTGATTTTTCCTTGGAAAATTTATGAAATAATTTTGAATTTTTTTTGAATGGAGGGTGAAGAATTTAGAAATTCTATGAAATGCTGTTTTACAAACTAAATAACAACTTCAGTAATGGAATTGTGGACCCTAATAAACAGTCTCAAACATTAGAAACAGGCTACAGACAGTCAATTTGAGGCCTGATCTGTGATCATTCCATAGGTCAGGATCTGTGGCAGTTTTGGGCCGATTTTCTGCTCATCTCGTATGGAAACTTGCTAGTTTATCCCTCGTCTCTCCTGCTTTTCGTCTTCTGTGGCAGTTTGTTGCCTTTTCCGGAAGTTAACAGTTTTGCAAGGCAGTCCTCCCTGCAGTGTTTCTAATTGTTACCTATGTTTCTTTATTGGGCCTGGATTTGCACAGTTTATAAGCTGTAAGTCGAGTTCAGTTTGCTTCTAATTGTTAGCCTATAAATAATCTGGCTACCTACATATCTGAAAGGTCGATTAAAAAGTTTACACAGTTCTAAAAGCCATGTATATCGTCTTTCTGATACTACTACTACTAGCGTTAGTCAAGCTAATGGAGCCACTCTACAGGGAGGTCCGCTGCAACCCCATCTCTTACTCCTCTAAAGCGGAGAGTGTTAATGGGCCTGGTCGAGAGAGAGCTTTGTTCCGACAGAGACAATGGCTTCTGAGAAAGATGAGTAGAGTGAATAGCTTCCTCCGAAAAATGTACTTGAAGCAGGCCGATTACATCCCAATCTCCTGTTCGGAGAGTGTTACTGTGTATATGAGACAGAACTTTGCTTATTCAGAGACTCATGTTGATGAGCTAGACACAGATTACTTTCGTGACCTAGAGAAATACTATGCTCATGAGCTAGAGGAAGATTGGGGACCGCAGCAAGAGATGCTCGGGAAGGCTGCACATGATGATCAGGCTAAGGAGGATGTAGGGATCTGGACCTGTTAGGGAAGATTTAAAAGCAGCACGCAAGAGGGAAGATTTCTCTTTGCTCATCATTTACAAATGCAAAGCTCGTCACGAGTCTAAACACACTAGATGTGATGCAAATCGCTCAACAAGATTGAGTGAATGAGGATTTTAGAGTCATAGAAACAATTCAATTTCAAGATATAACATATCCGATTTGGGGAATGAAGCATATATTTATAGACATTTGAGGCGAACAGCTTCCTCCAAGAAATTTACTAGAGACAATTCTATGGCAAAGTGATGAAATAATCATGAAGATGGATGTCTGGTTTTCTCTTTGTTTAAGTTTCTATGTTCTATAGATTGGCAATAACACCATAATAAAGGCCTCAACACCTTTGGTTCTTTTCCCTGTAATCTCAATTTTTTTGGCAAATAAATCTATTAGGTAATGGGGGTGATTTGTAACTTGCACATTTATGCCAATGTTTAGTTTATCAACACGAATCTTACTTTTTTTTTTTTGATAGACATTCGTTTTCGATTGGAGCTACGAACCAGTTTGGGGGCCCAGATCTCCAAGTAATCATCTACCACATATACCAAATATACCAACTATGGCCACAACCATCTCAAGAATACCAACAATGACCACCACTGACCTCAAGAATAACCAACGGCCATTAACAACCCTTAAACACAAATCTTACTTTGTACACTTTTAATACTATTCATGTACATTTGTCCATATAGTGGCTTAGATGTCATCAAATTACCATTTCAACTTCCCTCCAAATCTCTATTTTATCCAAAGTATGCTCAAAGTTCCCCCCACACAACTCCAAACAACAAACCAACCCAATAGATGTCATACCAACCGATCCATCTTCCAAGCTAGATGCTTGGTTTCAACCTCTGCATTATTCAAGATGGATTCAGTCATGCACAAACCCTTTGTGAATTCATTAGGATAGGTTCAATCTATCGTGATCCCACTTTTGATATATGTTATGACCAAACATCTTTTTTTTAGGAAGCTTCCTTGAGCCTTCTTGCTTCTTCCCAAATGATTTATAGATCCTAACTTCATGGTTAAAAACGAATTACATGGGAAAATGATGCTTTAAGATTCATACATGCCTCTTAGAGTTTTATAGTTAGAAAATATTTCCCATGGGTCCACTCTAGCTTGGCCTTATTCTTTGTGCCCTGAATTTCACTTATCACTATTCCCCATGGTTGATTTGTTTGAAATGTTCCTTAGTCATTTAACCAGAGGAACATGTCTACACACATCAAGTGAAATATTGATCAAGTAACCTTCTTAAGTTTGAGTGGCACATTAATTCTATTTATTGTCACACTTGTCAACAACCTTGTACATTGAGCCTACATTGTATTTACATCAAACCCAAGTCTTGTGCCATCTTTACTTTGTTCCAAAAGAACTTTATAACAAAGCATCTAGTTGCATTCAATTATCTAGGGAGAGGAGGTGAAGTCTTATTTCTCATTAGGTTGTGATTTAATCACATGCACTAGAATTATATTGACTTTGATTTTAAGTTTGCAAGATATTTAGTTGTAACTCCTCAAGAGGTTTTTAAAATCAGCGAACTTGCACATACTTTTTTATGCAAACATTTTATATTAGGTCAAGATCGAAGGAGAAACATTTTAGTCATCCCACCCATCAAATCAGAAAAATAGAGCCATAGTTATGTTCATCATCGACATGTGTATTTATTAAGAAAGCTACAAAGCTAAAAAAATAATAGATGACATAATCAACACCCAAGTACAAAATTGGTAGGGAGAGAAGGATAAAATTAGCCATCTACCAACTCTGATCAACATAATCTCGACGGTCTACCGATTTTGACCTAAAAGTAAAAAATAGTTAGATTCTCAAGGTTGTAGCACAATCGATTCCAAAAGCTTGTTCTAATCCTAGAATTCAGAAATATTTCCTAGATGTATCTTTTTATATCACTCTTTGTCTATTTTCATTTATATTGTTTGTTCGGTCATTTAACTAGCACATCAAGGTATCTTTGAAATTTTAGCTTATTGTATATCTATAGGTCTCCATTGTGCACCATAGTTTTACTACTTTACATTAACATTAATCCCACTATTGTCCCAATTTGGTAAAACATTTTGGTGAACTATTTACGTCTCTAAACACCTCAACCTTTAGGGTTTCTTTGTTTTCATCCCTCTAGGGTTTGATTTTTTTTAATTTTTAAATTGTGATTAAATTATAATTATTTCATTTGTTCTAACCCTATCCTAGTGTGTGTGTGTGTGTGTGTGTGTGTGTGTGTGTGTGTGTGTGTGTGTGTGTGTGTGTGTGTGTGTGTGTTCATCTTCCACATATGTTCCTTGGATTTACACCCGCTTCCCAAATAATTAGTGAACCCGATCTTATGATCATCCAACCTAGGGTTTCACAACCCTCACCCCCTACTGCTTGATTTTTGAGTTTATACCTATAGAATCTATTTTTTCAAATTTGGATGTGTTTTCATATTGTTTCATCATTAGCCCTAGCTTCCTTCATATTCTTCATGCTTACATTTTATGTTAGCTAAGAAAGATATATCTAAACATCCTACCAGGCGAAGTGCTAAGTTGAATGGTGCTACTTGTGATGTGATTTAACTTTATTTGATTTCTATTTGTGCTTCTTTGAAATTAAAAATGACAAGTGCTTGTGAAATTCCTACTTCTATTGCTAATAATGTAAATACTAAAAATGATCCAAATGTGAACGATTATGCTAAGGATTAATTTTTTGTTGTTGATTATGAGGATAATACATTTATGAGTGTAATTGATGTCAATAGAGTTACTAGACTTGCTAAATTTAGAAGTTTAATTCAAAAAATATTGCATGTTTAGAATCTATGTTGCTTAAGTTAAAGGAAGTACAAAACAAAATTAGGGATAAGGAATCTACACTTGAGATTATTGCTAATGTTCCCTTGAATTTTCTAATCCACCTATTTGAGGCTCTACTTCGACATTAGATGGTGAGGCTAGTATTCCTAGTTCTCCTACTAATCCTTCTATGACTCTTCCTACGCATCATATTACATCTTGTTCACCTCTTATGGCTAATTTACCATCTTAGCCTACTCCTAATTATTTATCTCTTAGTCTTGGTCTTAGTCAAAATATCAATCAAGCTTGTATTCCTACCAATGTTAATCATATGATGACTCTTACACATAGTACAACATCGAAGGGTGTTCACATTCAATAATCTATCCAAAGCATGCAATCTCAAAATTATGTTACTTTCCTAAGGATCTAAAAAGAATCTCAAAAGTCTAATCATATGATTACTTCTCAGGATATATTACACAACCCATTGGCTCATGTGTTCCTTACTCACCCTTTCCTAATATTTTTCTAGTGCCTAAAATTGAACGCTACAATAACAATGGTGAATCTTTGCATCACATTCAATATCATTTTTCTTTGTGCTTTTTTTTTGCTCATTATGATTTATCAATGAGAAAGCTCTTTCCTAAAAGTCTCAATGACCATGCCTTGGATTAGTTTTATGACTTATCTATAGGCTTCGTGCATCGATTTAATGATTTGGCTAATATATTCTTAGCTAATTTTTCCATCAACATTAGCCAAAATATCACATTTTCTCAACTTCTTCAAATCAAACAAAGACCTAATGAGAATGTCATGAAATATGAGCCTCGAGTCAAGACAACACTTCAAAAAATGTCTTATCAAATACCTTATAGTGAGCTACAAATAATTTTATCTAATAGTTTGCTTCAACATCTAATTTGTACAAATTTATTCTCAATATTTATCAATATTTCAATGAGTTTTACAAAATGGTTTGTAACTTTGAGATTATCCTTTTAGAGGCTAACATGTTAAATTATAGGTGTAATGCCCCTACGTCTACTACCTCCAAATATTAGGTAAAATAAAATTTCAAATCTAAAGTTAATGATGCTCTAAATTTTCAAACTATAAATGGGGACAAAAATGTAAACATGGTTCCACAACCATCTAAAAAACTAGTTTTTCCTCATGCTCGAGAGCACATGAAATTTACAAGGTACCTAAACCTACTCACCAAGAGCTTGAAAGTTTGATTGAATGCAACATGATTTATTTACAATTACATCACGAGTTAGATACTTCTCGACCTTTGCCTAAAGGATATGATGTGAATCATTTTGACTACCATTGTGCTTTAGGACTTACTAACAATGGGTGTTATTATTGGAATCCTATATTGGAGGTTTTCAATTTGATGTAAAAAATGAATTAGGCATGCATGACAAAAAAAAGAATCCGAGATCCCATGTGTAAGGTTCATATTACTAATAAAAAAGTGATGTAGCATTGCAAGGACTATAACTCGTCTTTTCTAGTGGAAAATAAATGTAAGAATAGTTATCAACATTTTAGATTGCCATATCCTCACTAAACTAATTGTAGCAGGAATGTATACGAGATTGATAATAGGAACAATTATAAGAATAAAAACTGAAATGAGTAATGAAAAAAATAGGAGTGACAATGGGAAAGATAAAAAATAATTTCAACCTACATAGAAACATAAAAAGTTATACTTTTGTGAAGGATAATACCGGGATGAAAGTGAGAATGAGATAGGAAATGATGAAGCTTATGTGAATTAAAAGGCAAGTGGATGGAAAAGTTACAATAATTTGACCTTGAAATCAAGATGACAAAGATGGTACGAGGCCAAGGTCTCACTTAGCTAATAATAGAAGTAGATCACAAAATTATTGTGGTACAAGTTGATCAATCTAAAATATTAGGCAATGATTGGTATGAGCACATCATACATCATATATTGTATGGGAGTTATCCTTTAGAACTGAATAAGGAACACAAAAAATCTATCAAATTGAAAGCAATTCATTATATGTTGAAAAATGAAGTATTATACAAAAATAATTATGAAGCAATATATCTTAGGTGCATACCTAAATAAGAAGTTGAAGATGTTTTAAGACATTTTCATGAAATAAAGGGAAGTGGGCATCCCTCTAAAAATATGATGACATGCAACATTCTAAGAGTCGGTTACTACTAGCCCAAAATTTTTAAGGATACACATAATCATGTGAGAACATGTCATGATTTCCAAACATTTTCCAAAAGAGAGATATGCCACTTTAACTAGTAACTGAAGGTCACCCTTTTTCACAATGGGCACTAGATTTTTTTAGTGTCATAAATCCTAATTTATTTGAAAGGCATAAATTTGGATTAAGAACAACTGATTATTGCACAAGATAGATTGAATTTGTTGCTACTAAAAATTGTAGATCACCAGATGTTATCAAATTTCTTGAATAAAATATTGTTACAAGGTTTGGTACATCATTTTCAATGATATGTGATAATGGGTCTACTCTCCAATTAGCATAACTTATAGAATGGGCCTATGATAATAAGATCAAAATCAAATTTTCTTCTAAATATTACCCACAAGGAAATGGTGTATTAAAATCTATGAATAAAAAATTGATTGATGCAATAAATAAGTTTGCAGGTAACAAACCCAAAGAGGGGCACCCTTTACTAAAATCCATACTATGGGCAGATATAATTCGATACAAGCAAGCTCTAAAGGCCTCTCCATTTTTGTTAATATATGGACAAGAGCCAATTTTCTTAATCATTTTCATTTTCCACTTATCATTGGATGCGAGAATACATGGAGGATGATGACAAAGTTCAGTTTAGATTGTTGGACATTATTCAAATGAAGGATGCACAAGAATAATCCCTTTCCAACTTCAATAAGCATAAAGATGTGGTTAAAATATGGTTTGACAAGAAATCAAAGGTAAAAGCCTTCAGTAATTTAGCTTTGGTCTTGTTTTGAGATAAAGCACATGAGAAGAAAGGGCAGAATGACAAATTTTCAGCTCTATGGATGGTACATACCAAATTGCAAAAATATTCAAAAAATAATGCAAGTTCATATTGAAGGATATATAAGGCAATGATTTGGCCTTTCCTATGAATGGGAATTACTTAAAGCATTACTTCTCAATTGCACCTTCACAAACTACTTCAAAGTGATTGTAAGTCGTAGTTTAGGAGTACGGGTAAGTAGAAAGTTAAATTAGTTTATTTCAGTTTATTGCATTCTAATTTTCATAGTTGGATAGTTTTTCCACTTTCATAGTTAGATTTGTTTTCGGTTCATAGAATAATTTGCTTTTCTTAGATATAGTTGTTGAATAAGTTCTTCAACTCAATAGTTTAGTTAAATAAATAAGCTTGTGCCAATATCAAAATTCATGCGTATAATAAGCCAATAATTGGATGACCCAAGCTAGGAATACTGATGAAAATATGATCTTGAGAAAACTAAATGAGATTTGAATTAACATTGGTTGTTATTTTTGAAATTTTCATGTTTTATTATAATTGAAAATTCATTATATTGAGTTATTATCTGATATTAGAGCAATTTCTGCATTAGGAAAAAGAATCTTACTTACACCTAAAACATTCTAAAAAAAATATTGGGTAGAAGTTTATGCCAAAGGAAAGATCACTTCAACAAAATCATTTGACCAAACCCTAAATCTGACTATATTGGTTTCCAACCTTTGAGAGGAATTTAAAGCATAATCATAATAGGGATAAAAATACAATAATTTTAAATTGAAAATCAAATGCAATGTTTCTCCTTAGAAGGTGGTTTAGGTAATCTTCCTTGAGTCTATCGATGCTTGGTTGGCACTGGAACAAGGCCTAGAGGTTTATTTGGAGCCAAATGTATCTTTGTCAAGGCTATGGACACCTAACTAACAATAGAATAATGCCTAAGCCTTCCATAAAAAAATAAAATTAAAAATTAAAAATATTTAGAAATTTGTTAGGTCATTGATCTTCACTTGGAACAAGGCCTAGAGGTTTATTTGGAGCCAAATGTATCTTTGTCAAGGCTATGGAAACCTAACTGACAATAGAGTAATGCCTAAGCCTTCAATAAAAATATAAAATTAAAAATTAAAAATATTTAGAAATTCGTCAGGTCATTGATCTTCACTTACCTTCCTAAAACACACGACAATAGTAACTTAATCATTTCACATGTGTGGTTCTTTCTCTATTATTTAGACTTTCTTTCTCACTAGATAAATCTTTAGCTTGAAGTTCCAATTTTAATAGCAACATGGATTTTCCTGGTATGATGTTAATGTGTATTCTTATCTTAATAAGATATTCTAAGTTCCAACATTTTACAACATTTCCACATAGAAATTTGACATTTGTTTTCACCAACACACCCCCATTCCTTTTCTTGAAATGGACACCCCTTACTTTTGAATAGATTTATCTTGATAAGTTTATTAAAAACTTTCAAATTACAGTCAACATATTTTTCAATGGTTTATTTCTTTGATTTTTAATTTGGTGTTTAAGTGCTTTGATGCATGACATATCTTCACACATCAAGCCATTTCATGTTATTGAAATCAAAAGACAAAAAGACCTTACTCTAAATTTGTTATGAAAATTTTATTTTTTAAATGGCCTTTGAATTGTTTAATTTGGGTTTTATCTTTTTGATGTGTAGAATCACTCTCATTCACACTTAGTCATAGACATTCACACACAATCACATTGAACTTCACTTATTTTTGGATTTGGTTCATTCCACATGTCATATTTTCATGGAATTTCACCCTACACAGTATTATTTCAATATATTGAATATAAGATCATGCCACATGTCACATCCTCACATCTTCATGTTCATCTAGACTCTTCAAAACTTTTTCCAATTGTCAACTACATATCCCCCTACAACTTCATAACTTGATGCCTAAAACATTTCAATAAAGTTGCATTGTGGGTATGTGACTCAATAAAGGCATGCCACTACAAGTCAACATTATATTTACTCGCATCCTCTCAAGCTATTGATCAAAACATTTTACATCATAAAGTTACAATATGTGGGACTAAAACATAGTCTAAATATGCCACATGTCATGATCAAACAACTTCATAACATAGATCTTAAGTTTATAATAATTCAACCCTTCAGATCAACCCACGTTGTATCATGTCATAGCTTCACAACATTATACGGTCAAAGGGGAAATACATAATGAAATTACTATCCATATACTTATAGGTATTAAACTCAATTGGATCATGCCACTTGTCATCATCTCACTTGTTAGCATGAATAAGAGGATTTATATTCAAGCATCCACAGGGAGACTGTGACTATGTGAAATGATGCCACATAATATAGATATAAATAAAAGGACATAACAACATCTAGATGTCAAAGCCACAAACATTTAAATATATGACTTAGCTCAAAGCATAAATAAGTTCAAAACGGTCGTGTTCATCACAAAAGGTCGACTAAGCACTTCAATACCCCATTGTAGTGTGAAATGAAACCATATGTCCTAGTCGAATTTCCTCATGAAGTAAAGGAATTTTTAAAAAAAAATTCAAATGACATGACTAGAAAAAGAGCCATTTAATTAAATTAAGGGACACAAATGAGGTTTATTGTTAAAACTTCGAATCCATTGAGATGTGATTGCATAACTGAAAAAATCAAAGCATAAGCACAATTAGAGCTATGGATTCCTAAATTCTTGAATGACTATAAACGTCAAAAGAAGCTTAGATTAATTACTCAAGTGATCAAAAATAAAATTTACTCAACTATAAATCAATTCAAATTTGTCATGTAGGCCACCATGGAATACATATGCTCATTTGGAAATGATCACATCTTCATAGACACAACATTTGACTTTGAGGTATTGGGTACATGTCTAAAACACTATAGTGCCATGTTTGACGAAATTGAACACCATAAGGATGTAAGCGATTATGACAAACTTATTATAGACATAAGGGATTACTCTTTAGACATTGTATCCATCAAATCCATTGGAATACATCATGTGACAACTAAACTAGAGGTATACACCTGTGTAGACCTAGTATATAATGTTTTCTATGTCATTATTTGTAATAATGATATGGTAGAAACATTGAAAAAGAATAATATAGTGGCATACATAGTTGGTGTTACCTATGAAAGCTACTATGGATTTCCCTAGCCAGACACTATTTAAAATCAAGAGGTTACCCTGAAATGGATGGGAAAAAATGACATCAAAGAAGTACTCAAAGATTGGCTAAAGATTCCAATAGATTTTTATGAAAACAAAAAATCATATCAAATCCTATCAGGTAATTTAGATAAGGGGTTAGATATGTTATGGTTTTGATGAGAGTTTGTTTGAAGTCGAAGACATAACTACGGTGGATGAGAAATGGATACCTCTAATTGCTATGATCATAGATAACATGAAGACCCTTGATTTAAGGGAGATAATTTTCTACAACTTCACTCAATAGGTTCACAAGGTTAAGCGAGGTGGAAACTTTTACATGCTATCATATTTAATCGACAAAATTTTTTCCACCATGGATTATCTAGGTATTCCTGCATGGACCCTTGATTATGGAGTATTAGTCCATTCATCCTTTTCAATAATTTCCATCCGTAGATACAGATAGAGAATTAAGATGATAGTGGATTTATTTTGTCCACCAGTCTATGTTTCCATCAATGAGATACCTATGCCACGTTTATCTAAAGAAATAAGGAGAAAACTTGCTTAAATTGATGCTTACTGGTATTACCTAGACCATACCTTAATTAGAGTGGAGGGCATAATGGAAGCTCCATTAGCATTGCCCTAGTTTATTCTAGAGAATTTAGAAGAGTAACAAATTTCTTATCAAATTATGAAATTGATAGATTGTGTTTTTGTAAGAGATCCAAAAAAGCCATGGTGAATCCGCTACCTATCCAAGTTTGGAGAGCCAATTTTAAGGTATGGACATCATTGGCCAATATAACAACTCACATGTCTTCATTTGCATTACCTGCCAATGAACTTAGACATTGGGATCTCAATGAAGGGTTGCAACCCACTTGAGGCCACTAAGATTAAGATTTCAAGTTGTCTATCATCATGAGCCTCACTCTTTGGACATGATATTCATCAATGCTCAAGATGAAGAGGAGGACATAAAGAAGATGCAAGTTGTTGGGGTGACATTGGATAAAGCTAGGAAAATGCAATTTGGAGGAGGAAGAGAGGAATAAATATCTAGAGCCTGAAAAAGTTCCTTCCAATGATTAACACTTAAGAATAATTTAATATTGCAATGACTTCCACTTACACCTATTTCACAAAGGACCACCCCTCTACCTTGGGTAACTCTACCACCTTCTATTAGTCCTCTAATTTAATTTATTGTACCTGCATCTCAAGGACAAACTCCATAGGGTGCTTCACAAGAATAAGCCCACATGATCACAAGCCACAACACCTATTTCCCAGGTTCCCCATGTTTTTCAATAATAGTCCCTTCCAATGCATTATTTTTCTCCCACTAATTCTTCCACAGTCACAAAAAAAGAAACATTAAATGGAAAGGTCCTTCTATAAGGACATTTACCAACTAAGGACCCTCTCAAAATGAATTCTACCTCCAAGGTCATAATTATGTCAAGGTTTCAAGACATTAATGGCAAAACCATCTAAAATCCTAAGGACGATATTGGGAAAGGCAAGATGTATCTAGTTTAATTACATGTTGCTCTAGGGGAAAGGGAGGTAGTAGATCAAGTTGGGGACTATTTCCAACCTTCCTCACCATATTCATCACCACTCCACCTCTCTTCACCATGCCAACCTCTTTTGTCACTCCACCCAAGCATTCTCCTACCCCTCAAACCACTTCATCATCCACAAACATTGTCTTTGTCTTGGTTAATCCCTCTACTCCTACACAATTTCTAACTTCATATTCAACTCCATCACCTCCTACTATAGATTTCCTTTCCTTTCTTGTTGGAGGAAAATATTGGATACGACAATTGGAAATTATAAAGTCTCAAATACAAGACATAGTGATAGTGGATAGCCCAAAAGTTATAATATAATTTTAACCAGCTATAGGGTCCATGAAAAGAATTACCAAAATAAAGTGAAGCATGCTTCTCAAAGTGTTATCTCTAAGACTGAGGAATGTCTTTTTACCTTGAATAAAAAGAGAAAAAAATAATAGGTGAGAAAGATGAATTTGTAGAGAACCCTAAATCGAGTATTTTAGCCACGGGGAACATGAATAGGAAGGTGGCCCAGTGTTTAAAGAAGAAGGTGTAGAGGCTAAAAACACAAACAAAAGTTATACAATGCCAATGTCACTACTAATGTTGAAAAGGCCCTATAATATTTATATATTTTATTGGTTAATGTTGTTGAGGCCAAAAGTAAAAGTAATCCTTTAAAGCATATGGTCAAGTTGTATCAATACAACCTGTTACAACTAGAGAACATATAGGCCACCCTTACCAAGGTAGTAAAATAGGGTTGGTGTCCTCACATAGAGGTAATGCCTCTAATGGACATCAATTTGGTTCAAATATGAATACCAAAAGATAATTCAAAATGATAAAAGATTCAAAAATCAAAATTAGAGCAAGCAAAGTTACAAAAAGAAGAAGAAGAAGAAAACACAATTGTAAAAAGAACACTTACCAAAATAAAAGTTGTAAGAACAAATTCAAGATAATTAAAAAGGCCCATTTATGCAATATTTTGTCACATACATAAAGTAAAGAGATAAGGTCAAAGCTATAAAAGCTATTATTGCATTTCCAAGTCAAGAAGTCAAATCACCCATTGGTTTTCTTCCTTGTGATCATTTCTAATTTAGGATAATATGGAAGCTCTTAACAATGATATACATATTCAAAAAAACTCCAATCTATGGTGTCAAAAGTTTTTCATACACAGATACAGAAGATAATCAAAATGGCATATCACAATCTCAAGCACCACCTAAGAAGCTAAGTTTCTCCTATGATAATGATTACATCAATGGATATGATCCTAGTTCCACATAATATTGGAATGATCATAATTGTCTTGATTATGTAAAATATCAATATGGAAATGTAATTGAGAGTTACAATACATAGAATACAAAGCTTATACAAAGACATCTCCTTGATGAGCCCCTTTGCTTGTAGTCACATTTTGCTTGTACATAACTTATTTATTTTATTACTAATTATTTTATCCCTAATCCAACATTATTTTATCCCTTGGCTCTATTTTTCATTTTGGGTCACTTATTCCCTTTACCCTTTTTAACCCAATTCGAACAAGCCAAGACAATTATCTTACTAAGCTTTCAATACAAATCCTTCATGGTAACTCATTTTCTCTTTATTGCATATTTATACATGCTTTAGCTTTCATTTGTACTTTCATGCTCACATATATCTATTTTTACATAAGGTTACATGGCCATGCTTACCATTTATTCTACACACACACCTACATTGGGGGAATTTCCTTTTTACCTTCTTAATTGCTATGTTTTGCTTTAACATTTTGTTGAGGGTTTTTCAAATTCCCCCTACTTCTTGTAGTTTCGAAACCTTATTGATTCACTTTTTTTTCAAACCTTTTCCAACTTTTGCTTATGCATATTTCACTTTTTAAATATGGAAAAATACAAAAATGTTCATATATTCTAAAAAATACAAAAAAAAATGTAAGAATTCAAAAAATTAGGACATGTGAGCATGTTTTCATGTAATCTATTTTTTAATTCAGTATATAGCATATTTTATCACATTTTCAATACATAATGCTTTTCACAACATATCTATGTGTGCAATAGGACACATTTATACATAAAAAGAAATCATTCATACATAGAGTAAGTTGTTTCGATCAAAAAATATTGCATACAGTCAATCAAGATAGAGCTTCACTAGTTAGACAATAACACATTGCATTCCTATCTTATATTGTGGTCATGTCCCTGTACATTTTACATCTCTAATTTCAACTGCAACACAGTCATAGGGACTTCTTATATAATTTTTTGTTATAGAGGAGAGAATATATTCAGATATTAATTGAGTTTTAAGTTTAAGGCATACTTTCCCATGGTCTCAATGTTGTGTTACTCTTCTACCCAGAAACCTTGCTCAATTGGGGGTATCTAATTGTTCTATATGAACACTTTTACATGTTTTATTTATCCAAAACCTCTTTTTCATGTTGAACTATAATGAAAACATGTATCTATTTCACTCATAATTTACATTTATCATGATAAATATCTTGTTTTCTAAACAAATTATACATATACACATATGATCAAAATATGTTAATTTCAAATTTATATGCTTCTTTCATTACATAACATGATTTGAAACTTATTTATTTCTTTTATACGGCCCTTGGTCTTGTGTATGTTCAACATATAGCCTCTTTCTTGTATGGCATCATCATGCCTTGTGTGTGTGGCCCTTGGCCTTCTATGTTTGTATGACATTCAAATGTCCCTTGTATTAAGCCTTTGGGCCTTATATGTAACTCTATGCAAGTCATCTAACTCAATGTGACATCTTACATGTCCCTTGTATATAGCATTTATGCCTTCTTATGTGACATTATGTGACTTTGCTTACATGTTCGTTACTTGTTACTATGGTGTCATGATGTCTATCATGTGCTACTAAGTATCTATTACATATTTTTATGTGTCATGATACACATCATGCACGTACTACTTATGTGCTTCAAATACTTAATCTATTCAATACTATGCTTACAATACATATACAAGACTTGCAAGTTCTGTACATGCTTCATACACTACTTCAATGCAATAAAATATACAATATTTCTAACATACTTCAATGTTACATATGTATAATTCCAATGTAATTAAAATATTCAAATGTTATTACATGGTTACATTTTTCACAAATTTTGTCACTTTTTATTTTGAGACAAGTGATTTGCAGGGAAACTCCCTTATCTCAAAAGGATGGCATCACAATAGGCTTATCTCCATGCTCTCACAAGCAATATATTGCAGATTTAACAATTTACAATATACAAAAATCAGAATTTTCAGATTATGGGGTCATTCAACTTACTTATGCATTCCACCTTATAGCTATTCGAGCACAAATACACTTGTGCAAAGATAACTACAATATTTCAAATAGTTTTCAAAAGATCAAATTAGCACTCTATAAAGTACATGGGGCATGATATGCATTCATGTTCAAGCACTGCTTTACAAAATTCATACTTATCTTTTTCTAGTATTAAAGTTTGAAGAATTTACAGTTCGAATCTAGATTTCTCTGCAACAGTTTGATTTGTCTTTTGCAAGTGGACCACATTTGATCTTAGTGATGTCCCATGACTTGGTTTCACTTTAGCAAGCCATGCATTGCTTCCTAGCTCTTCTTTTCAATTTATCAAGTTATGTTTGAACTTAGTGACACTCCATGTCTTGGTTACACTTTAATGAACCACTCTTTTGGTTCCCACCTCTTTAAAAGCATTACAGAGTAATCTATGAGGATTGGAGCATACAATCTTTCCAATTCAAGCATTTTTATTGATTCTTAACATTTAAACTTGATCACTCTCAATTCACCACAAGTTCAACACTTTTCCACATGTCTCAATAAGGAGGCATGCACATCTCCATGACAAAGACAAAGTGTATATACACACTTAGACATCACATTTTATTTACTATAGTAATTTTATGCATCAATAAAATAAAAGAGGGAAATGTAGACCCTGAAATTTAATCAATAAATGCTTGACAATGCTTGTTCTTAACATTTCCCTTATTTGTCAATTTACTATTCTGATAACCCGCAATCTTTAAGAAAGCCTTCAGCATCTTTCAATTACTATGCAGTCCTCCTCGACTTCCCTATTTCATCTCTATTCATCCCTATTCAACACATACTCAACTGTTACTTTGGTTTCAGAAGCCTTTGGTCCTATTGGATAAGAGTGCACTAGGCAGACAAGGGTGCATTATGGCCCTATCCATAGTGCTTTAATGATCATGTTTTCAAAACGCCATGGTTCATAATGACTTTCCTGCACAAACCAATATTGGAGTGATCAACACTCTCAATCAAGATCAATCCAACATGCAATTACCATAGTAGAATCCATAAGCCATGAGACACGACATCAAGAGGAATACAAAATACATTATGCTCTTTAATTCTCATTACAAATGCAGTATTAAAGTGCTCAATATGTTGAAAAGAGAGAGTGGGGCAGACAACCCATAATGGGTATGTCAACATAATGTGCCCACACCTAAGTGGGTATGTTAACATTATGTGTGCATACCAAATTAGGAGTAAATACAAGTCCATAAATAGAGCTTAACTAACCTACTTCATAAATAAAGCTAACAAGACTAGGTGAACACTTTAGTAACCAATAGGTTGGTTATTTAGAATATTCAAAAGGTTATCAATAAAATCACATCAAGGGTCACACTTGACCCTAGCTAGCTCTCACTGATAAAAGATCTCTTTTATGATTTCAAAAGCATCTATCTTCTGAGTAAAGACTATTATTTTATTTTATTTTCAATACAATAGTCCTTTGTCAAGTCTAACATTATTTTATTGCAGGTTAAGGGCATCATTTGTCAAGTATTCTAATTAAAATATTGCTAGTTGCATTCACATGACCTTCCCTAAATGGATAACTACATCAACTTGAGGCCTTTGGGCTATGTAGGCAACACTCAGTCAATAAGGGGTTTTCTAAGGATAACTTGACTATTCTCACATCCCCCATTTTTTTTGCATTTAATCTTTTTTGTGTGCTTGTGTAGGACTAGGGCATTGATTTTAAAGGACTTCCACCCATCAAATCAATCTCTGCACAAACATAGGTCACCTACAAATAAAGGCGAATAAGTCCAAATTTTTAGATTTAATGCATGGTCTACTTAGAAAAAGTTGCAGTAGTAGACAAAATTGCATTGTGACCTTATTCGCCTTATGCGGTCGTGTCCCAGTATATAATGAAATACTATTTTCTCATGCATATGTGTTTGCAAGTTATTTATAGCAGTCACAACTCACATAAAGTTGTCATAACCTAAATTAATCTATTTACAAGGACAATTCTCTAACACTAACCCTAGTTTCTATTTTTAGGTAAATTCTTTAGATCTTTGTATTTAATGTATTCTTTCTTATTTAATTTCTTAGATCATATTTTCTATTTTTAAGTAAATTCTTTATATCTTTGTATTTAATGTATTATTTCTTATTTAACTTCTTAGATCATATTTTAATAGTTTACATTTATAATTAAAATTAATTGTGATTCATAATTAATTCTAGTGTAAACATACACATACCAATAATTACAAGGTTGGTATCATAAGATAGGCCCTAATCAATATAAATCCATACCAAGATACATGACATTGGCTTTACCTAAATCCCATGTACACCATGACATGTTAACTCATTGGACCCTTAAGCAATAACCCCAAGAATATCACAAGTTGATACCTCAATTAGATAAATGAGACATAACCTTGAACATATGAAGGCACATCCTCGATTGATTAACCAAAGGGTCTGACAAGGTGGGTTGATGCTAAACATGCAAATATGCACTAATAGCTTGTGTTCAATCATTACTTAAAAGCATATTTAATGCCCATAAATCATATTTTTATGTTTGTATATTCATAATGGTTCCTTGTGTGAATCTCATAAAATTTTATTTTGTATTAAGAGGAAAGCAACACGAGTGAATCTTAGGAATAAATGATGCAAACCATCTTGGGGCTCAACAATTATATATAGAGGAAGGAGAAACAAAGGACTTGACTAATAGATCTAGGCCATTCATTCCCCTCTCCTAACGCAAGAGGTAGAGTGGATGGAGGAATCGACTAAAAGGTATTTTACCCTTCCTAACAAAAGAGGGGGAGTGGGTTGAGGACTCGACTAACATATCATTTATGCCTTCTCCTAAAAAATTGTATTTGAGAAGAGGTACATGACAATACTCAATCAGTAAATTAAATTTTAAATACTTTAAACATTAATTTAAATATATATACATGTAAATATTGATTACTATGGTCCCATATCCCATATAAATGTTTATTTGAAATGATAACATAAAAATATATACATTTATATATTAATTAAAATTTAAAGGCTAGTTTATATATAAATACGATCACTATAGTCCCATATTATATGGGATCTAATTTACCATATATAAAATGTGTTTTAGAAAATATATAATATTAAAAGTACAACTTATCTTCCAAATCAGATTCTGAAAAGTATGCACTGAAATTGAAATGCAGTTGGAAAAATCTGTAAAAGAACAATAAAGTATTGACATTAAATAAAAACAATACATTTTAATCCTAGCTCATTCTCTCAGGTGGTTGGTTTTGCATTGATAACTAGCTATAAATGCACTAAACAATTGCTTTTTCATAGATACATAATGCTCGTTTCTCTCAAGTTTAAAAGGAACATGAATCAATTTAATTGTAAATGTAAATCCACATAAAAACAAAAACAAAAATAAAATCAAGAGTAAAATCTGTTATAACTATAATAATAAGAATTGTAATTATGTATTGGAAAAATAATTAATAAATATTGTATACATTAAATCTTAAGTTTATTCAATAAGATACCAATCAATTTGTTAATAAAGATTTTGGATAGAAAATTTTGTCTATCAAATATCAATTCCATCTAAGAAAACACTAATCACAGGTTTTGCTTTCCATGCTTTTAATATAAGCTGATGTGCTCCCTCCAATGCCACCATCTTTGATTAAAAAGAATTTACCGATTAAAAAATCAGCCCACCCATACTCTCTATATATAAGAGAGGTCATCTTAAACCTCTCAAATGGCTTATTGAATTAAGCCACCACCATATGTATTATTATATCACTGCACCACCAAAATAAATTGATATTCTGGATTAAAAAAATTGTCTCTTGGATCGAATATCAACTTCATTTAAGAAAACACCAGCCATAAGTCTTGCTTTCCATGTTTCTAATATAAACTGATGTGCTCCTTCCAATGATGCCCTCTTCGACTAAAAAGAATTCACCGATAAAAAAATCAACCCACCCATGCTCTCCATATATAACACGGGTCATCTTAAATCCCTCAAATGGCTTATCGAATTAAGCCACCACCATATGCATTGTCATATTAGTGCACTACCAAAATGAATTGATATTTTGAATAAAAAAATTTGTCTCTTAAATCGAAGGTCAACTCCATCTAAAAAAACACCAGCTATAGATCTTACTTTCTATACTTCCAATATAAACTAATGTAGTCCTTCCAATACCACTATCTTCAACTAAAAAGAATTTTTCAATAAAAAATCAGCTCACCCATACTCTCCATATATAACAAAGGTCATCTTAAATCCCTCAAATGACTTATCGAATTAGACTACCACCATATGCATTGTCATATCAATGCACCACCAAAATGAATTAATATTTAAGGATAATAAATTTGATTGCATCAACATTATTAGTATGTGCCCTAATTAAATGGTATTTATTTGACAGTAAACGCTTTAAACTATTGAAATGGTTTCAACTTTTAGCAACTATAGCCTTCATCAAAACATCATCTTCAAACTTGGGCCAGTTTTATCTATGCTATTAGCAAAAAAATAACAAAAATAAATATCAAATTATTTAAGAATTACAATTATTAAAAATGGTGATAGAATAAGATACTTGTATATAAATATATTATATCGATATCTTTTTTATAATTAAATCTTAATATTTTCAAAATATGATTTTTAATTTATTTTAAAACATAAATAAAAATTATTTAACTTGGATGAATTGTAGAATCACTGTTGTACATAAGAATAATATTAGAGTTAACTTGAGCCCGTGATTTAAAATTGTTATATTTTTTTTGTTGTATAAAATGAATCACATTTAAATTGTAATGAAGAATTTATTAACAAATTTTACTATAAAAAGGATGGTAGTTCAATGGTAGAGCACCCTTGTGTATAAATAGAAGGTTCTAGATTTGACTCTTAATTGATTCATAGAAAATAATAAATCATTGATTCGATTTTTAATTGGTCCATAGAAAACAATGATATTATAAATCAAACTAGAAACCATACACACCAAAATGTAAATTAAAGAGGAGTGTTGGCAAAAATAAGTTACACCTAAAGTGTAACAAAAAACCTACTAAAAATTTTCAATCATAAAAGAGTAGGTGGCTCAATAATAAAACACCCAACATGTAAATAGAAGGTCCTAAATTTGAGTCTTAATTGATCCATACAAAATAACATTACTCTTAATTGTGTTGATAGGCGTTCACCTACCGGAATGAACCTTCTATTTCATATATGATCAATGGTTCCTATTTGAAGTTGAAGGATAAATAAGATCATATTTTTCTATTATTGACATGTGGTATGGGTTGATTGGTCTACGTCACATGGCCAAAAGTATGCCGACTGAGGTACATTGGCCCACCAAAGATCAAATGGCAATTACAAAATGGTGAGTGGTCAATAAATCTAATGGTGCGAGTACCTTCTGTTAAGATGGCAAGTTTGTTTTGTGATATTTATCGGTTGTGTTCAATATCATTAATTTGTTTTTTTTAATTAGATTTGAATACATATGAAGGATGCAGAGATTTGTTTGATATGTTTTTATTAATGGTAAAAGTGGGTTTTGGAGGGATCCCTACCCAATACAAGAACATACAAACATGGTCTACAAAACCAAAAAGAACATTGATCCCAGCGAAAAACAACTAGCATAAGAAAAACCAACACTACAACAATAGCAAAAAGACTGCAAAACCGTAGCAGCTGTGCAAAACAAAGATGAGACTAGGACTCTTCAAAACTATTATTCTTTGATGATCTAAGGGTCATGTTTGGAGAAGCAAAGCCTTTCTTTCTATGAATTTTTTTGTTATCAACAATTGTCCATTCCCCTCCATCATCTGAAAGGATAGGAATGGACATTTCAAGTGAATCTTATGAATTCTTCAAAGGTAACCGCACCAAAGAATCCCTATTTGACCTCACCTCCAAATTGGTGATCTCTTTTTTCCTTCCCAAGGGGGGAAGGACTTTGGATGCTTGTTCAACTTTATTTTGGGCCAAAACTATTTCTTCATCTAGTTTATCTGAATCACACTCTGAATCAGTACTTTCACTATCATCACGAACCATGGAATGCTCAGGGAGAGCGTCCTTCCACCAAGAGATCATGGTCGTACTCTTAGAAAATTACATGAAGAAGCAAGATGGCCTATTTGAAAGCAGTTTCTACAACAAAAAGACAATGTCTCAAAATCGAGAGATTGCTTCCAAGTTCGATCTTGAACCTTCAAATCAATGGACTCAAGAAGATCTATCAAAACATCTAGATTAATTAAAATCCGAGCAATGGTAGTGTGGTGCATGGACTTGGGATCCGTATATAAGAATTTCCCCAATGAATCACCAATAGCTTTGAAACAAAAATGAGTCCAAAATTGTAAGGGTAAAAGGGCAACGTTACCCAAATTGGTCTGACATTGAAGGCATTAGAATGAGGGTCGAATGAAGGAAACCATGGCTTGCAGGCAAGAACATAATTGTTCCAAGCCCAGATAGGCCACTGAAACAGAAAAGTCTTATCCTCTTTTAAATCAAAGAGAACAACAAAATATCCTTTTGCACAAGGAAAAATGTGCAGGTTACCATCCATAAGTGGCAACAAGTTCTCCTTCATCCAACGATTCAGATCTGTAAGAGAAGGCCACAAGTTGGAAAAATAGTAGATCATCCCAAAATTTGATAGATCATGTTCTCTATTCAGAAGTGTTTGAAGTTGCTCTCATTCAAACGAGATAGAAGGGTTTGATTTAGAAAGCGCCAATGGCTTGTTCTGCTTCTCCTTCACCATATCTGCAGCATAATAGGGAAGTTTATCCCCTGTATTCCGTTTAAAAACCCCAGCCTCAGCATAAGAGGGATGCTTGTCCTTTACCCCCACATTAGACTTCTCCCCTATTTTTATTGGACCTTGTATTTCATTGGCCCCTATCACAAACTTAGATTTGTTTGATATGTTATTAACCCAAACTAATGTTATTAATGATATGCTGAAAAAACGTAATTTATATTTGAATTTGTTATCTATGAGAGCAAGTTGGAAAACTAATTTTTTTAATTGAATGGAACAGTGAAGCTTTTTATAGCTTGACGCGTATAAGCTAGAGATTAAGTATACAGTGATTGTCAGGGGAGCTAAGCTTAAATAAATGTCTCTGCATAAATAAAGTAAATATATTTTATTTGTCTCAATTTTATTAGTAACACTGATGTCAGTTTTTTTTAATCATAACATTTCTTCTCATAAATTTTTATACAAATTTATAGAGTTGTGATTTTGTTCTTACCAAAACCCTATTTTATCATTTTATCATTAGTAATTAAGATTTATCCTTTAAAAAAATTGTTATTAAATGCACACTCCAAATTGATATTTCATTGTTCTTTGAAATGTTATCCAAACACTTTAAAAAACTAAAATGATGAAAACTAGAGTTAAACACGATATGGGACAAATTTATCATAAAAAAGATGGTAGTTTCGTGATAGAGCATTATGGGTAAATAGAAGGTTTTAGATTTGAATTTTAATTGATTCGTGGAAAATAATATATCATAAATTCGAGTTTTAATTGATTCATAAAAAATGATGATATTAAAGTTAAATTAAAAATTATGTACATCGAAATAAAAATTAAAAAGGAGTGTTGGTGAATGTTGTAACAAGAAACTTACCAAAAAAAATCAATCATAATAATGTGGGTGGCTCAATAATAGAACACCTAACATGTAAATAGAAGGTTTTAAATTTGAGTCTTAATTGATCCATACAAAATAACATTTCTCTTAATTACATAGATAGGCCTTCACTTATTGGAATGAGCCCTTTATTTTGTTTTTGATCAATGGTTTTTATTTGAAGTTGGAGGAAGCATACAATCAAACTTTTTTATTTCTGACACTTGGTATGAGGTGGTTGCTCTATGTCGTACAACCAAAAGTATGTCGACCAAAGTATATTGGCCAGCCGAAGACCAAATGACAATTACAAAATTGTGATTAAATAAATCCAATGATGTGAGTACTTTTTACCAAGATGGCAAGTCTGTTTTGTCGATATTTATCCATTGTGTTCAATGTTATTTTTTTTTTTTAAATAGATTTTAATGTATATGTAAAGATGCATAAGTTTGTTTGATGTGTTATTAACCCAAATTAATGTTGTTATTAACTATATGTTGAAAAAAAAAATCTATATATGGACAATTGATTTTTATAATTCAGTGGGACAACTAAAACCTAGTTTTTTATAGCTTGGCATGTATAGACTAGAGATGGAGCATACAATCATTGTTAAGAGATTTAAGTTTGAATCCATGTCTCTGCATAAATACGATGAACATATTTCATTTGTCTCAGTTTTATTAGTGATACTGATATCAAATTTTTTTTAATCATAACATTTCTTTTTCTTATAAGTTTTTGTACAAATTTATAAGATCATGATTTTTCTTATCAAAACCCTGCTTTATTATTAAAAACTGAGACATATCCTTAAAAAAATGTTTGTGCCATAATTTTTTACAAAATAATATTATTTAATAACATGAAATTATTAGCTTCTTATAAACACAGTTTAGTTATTCCCAAGACAGTTTTTCTTCCTATTCCTTACAATTACAAATGTCTTCAATTACATGCAGTTTCAATTGAATGCCATAAACCCTGCCATTAACTAAAAAAAGATATCGAATCCTTTCTAATAGCTGCAGACTTAAAATCATAAATTGCCTTTCTGATTTGTTGTGCCTTGCACAGTGATTTTGGCCTCTGCTCTAAAGCAAACAAGTGTGATTTTGCATACCATTAATTTTTTATTTTTTTTTTAATTATACTGTATATATTGTAATATTCACACCCATCCATACATTTTATTCTGTATATTGACTGTTTCTTAACAAATACATATATCTTGTTTAGGTTGTATTATATAACTGTAGCATTTATTTCTCTATTGTGTAGAGGGGTTATGGTTTTTTTTGGTTGTGATTCTCATTCATAATTAATGTAGATTGATTTATTATTGGAACGTTTTAGGATATTATTAGTAGATTCTTTATTCATTGTAATTCTTCGTTTATTAATAAATTGACTTATATTTTTAGATGCTTTTGATTTAATGGGATCTTCGTAATATAATATAAAAATTATATTGCAGGGACTTCTAATTTATTTTTTGGTAGTGTCTGTGAATATCAAGTTTTCTCTAGATTGTGTTGAGAGCATACAAAAGCTATGGTGGTATAAAAATGAGTATGGTGCATACACAATGGATTGTTTATGACTTGGGTTAAGCGTACATCAAAAAATGATATCAGTAAATAGAATATAAAAGTTTTTGATCTTTACACTTTCCCAAAATTAATTTGTTTAATTAAAATAAGCTCTAAATTCGTCCATTTTTTTTCATGATCATAGTGATGCAGAAACCCAACCATTATAAGCATAAACAGTGATGGATGATAGGATTATAGTTGTGATTCCAAGTTTTACATATAATTGTGGTTGACTACCGTGTTCCTCCTTTTATTTGGCAAGGACTGGAACATTGTCAAGATCTTGGTCTTTTTGTAATTATTTTCTCTCTCAAGTATTTTAGTATTGTCTTTCCCCAAGTATTTGTAAAAAATTGTTTGATGCATTTTCTAAATTAGTTAAGTTACCTTTTGTATAGTTTCACATTTCATTTAGACATTTTGTCAAATATTTTGCATGCCTATCATCAAACACTTTTGCAATAGTCATATTCCGTGTGACAATTTAAAAAAACTCCTTAATTTTTTAGATCTTTACAACACGAGTGAGAAGTAAATGGGATTACAAAATAGTAAGAAATACATACTAAGTGAAATGGTTATATACCTTCTTTAAAATGGCATAGAGGAACATGCTCACAAATATGTCAGCAATCTATTATAAACACCTAAAAATGGTTCTTAGGCATTTATTATTTGTAAAATTACATTCTTTTGTTGCACTTGTGTACTTGTTGCTTATTAAGCCAAATTAAATTTTATTGGTACATTTTGGTTTATTTAAGATGAAAATCAAAGAACTATAAAGAAACCCTGACATTCACTTCCAAATCCTTTATACCTCATCAAGAACACAATACTCTTTGAGATAATTTATTAATAGGATTCACGTCTGAAATAGGTTGTGCTCTATTCTCTGTTCAAGAATTTTTTTTCTGGTCAAAGAGTTTTAGAACTTACTTTGAAATCCCTTTTTGTGCATGTCATGCAATCATTGTATTCCATAAAATCATGTTTCTTAAAGCATTTTGTTTTAAAAAAAGCTAATTTTTTTTTCAAAAAAATTCCTCGCAAAAAGTACTTTTGGAAAGAAAAACAATAGAAGAGTGTGGATGGAGATTATAACCTCTATGATTACATTTCTTTTACGAACTATTTTACCACCAAGAACTAGGTTTAAACATATGACCTCTATTATTAAATTTCTTTTACAAACTATTTTACATATTTCAAACTTTTTATATATCCCCTCATTTCAAGAATGAAATAGAACAAAAGAAGATGGATTTTGAATTTGTGGCATCTAGGATTGCATGTTTTTATGAAATGTGACCAACTCTTCTTTGATATTTTTTTTTTTGCAACACTTCTAAATAAATCCTTTTTAAATTAATCCAAGCAAGAAATACATTTTGATTAATGTATACTCAACAATAAAAAATTAAAACAGCAAACAATAATTTGTTTTGTCCCAGACCCCACACCCACATTCACTGCCATACTCCTTATGTTGCTGACAAAAAATCAGATTTCTCCTTTACACCCTCCAAAAAATATAACATCCACGTAATATGCTTTGCTATTTTGAAAAACATTGGCATAAATTCCTTATAAATCTTTAAATCTTCACCATTCACACTTCTAAAAATCTGAAATTTCTTTTAAATTAAAACATACAACCTACTTCCTCAATGTACCTAGAGAAACAAATAATTTCTTTATCAGCACTAACCCTTTTGTTTCACCACTTGTGCTCAGTTAACAAGAGAATCACGGTGAACAAATAAACAACAATTCAAGCCCTTCTTTGTCATGCCGCCTTCATTATTCTTCACATGAAATTTCAAACTAAAGTAATGATGATTTATCAAATGACACTTCAAAAATGTAAAACATATTAACTCTTTCATATAATTAATAATGTTTTATATAATTTACTTATAAAACAGATTTATATTATTCTTGTATCCATCTTATAAATTTTTCAAAAGAAAAAATATTTTTTCAACTTTCATTTTAGAAGTTTTATTTTGCTGTTTATTCATCATAATTTTGCTGTTTATTCATCATAAAAACTCCATTTTCTTTCATCTATCTAACTACTTACTAAACGTCATACCGATAATAACCTCAAAATGAGAGGATTTACTACCCATATTGTAACTAATTAAACCTCAAAAATATAACAATTAAAATTTTATTTATAAGATATATTAAAGAGACAATAAAGTGAAGACACTTAACTCATAAAAAAATGAGCTAAAACATACTAAAAACTGCTAACTTCCTAACCACCCAAAACACCCAACTTATTTTACTAAGCTTCTAAAATATATCATTTTCACTCAAAACACCCAACTTATTCACCGAAAGTGCTAACTTTCTAACCACCCAACTTATTCTACTAACCTTCTAACATAAATTATTTTCACAAAACATAAATGGAGTTACTTGTTAATTGAACAAAACATAAATGGAGTTACTTGTTAATTGAATGCATGCCCCTTACAACTATTTTAATTACTAACATTCTTTTCAATTGAGAAAATACTAGCAAGCTTTTGGAACAATAATCTTAACAAAAGTACTTTATATATTTAAATAATATAAAATATAAAATATTTTTTTATTTAAATAAAAAATATATAATTTTTAGTCTTAAAAATTGATTTTTTTTTGTTACAAATTATTATTTACAGATCAAATAATTGTTATTTTAGATATAGATAATGCAAAATTCAATGCAATGGTGGCTTTTGAACTTTCTAGCATTTAACATATAAAGTATATTGGAAAATTGGTTACAATAACCATGTTTCTTAACTAAGATTGGGACAAAGTTGATTGCAGATTAAAAGAATTAATATATGTATTTGTTAAATTAATAGGTTAAGATAAATTTGATTTCAATTTTAAAAAATTAGCATATATATTTGTTACATTAATAGGTTAAGACAAAATTGATAACAATAAGGAAAATTTAACATCAATAGTAAAAGAACTCTTTCTTCGGAAAAATGACTTTTTATAATACGTAATTAAGATATTGAATTCTATTCTAAATATTTTGACAAAAGAAACATGCAAAGATTGGCTTGCCAACTCAAATCATTAAAAAAAAAAATCATTAAATCTTCCAATATGCTTTGATGATCAGTTTCTTCTCATTAGTAAAAGTGATTGTGATCATTCCACCTTACACCCCACCCCCCGTTGTCTTGTGAAATCATTGCTACCTTTGTTTCTTTATACATTGTGTGTGCAACCTTATTATTGGCATGGTCACTAATGGAAATTTATTGTAAGGTTTTCCTTTCCTTTTCATGTGATAATTTCTTATAAAAGATAATCCACTTATAAAGCATAACATGAATAAATAGTATGTGTGTTAGAGAACTATTTTTCACATCTCATAAGATAGAGACGATAACTTGTAGAAAAAACTGTGCAGATTTTTAGTTGACATTTCAAATTGCATTATGTGATCCGTCATCAAAATCGTAAAAATCAATTAAAAATCAGTGTGATCCGAAACGTTGATTAAAAATCTATACACAATTTTCCGATATAGCTCTCATCTCTATAGTATGTAGTTACAAAAAACCTATAAATCCTCCATGGAATACAAAGTGACCAGGAATTTTCTCAATGATCCCCTTCATAACCTATCAACTTTTTGTAGCAGTTCTTGATCACTGTCTGACAGGGACCCAAGGAATAAGACTAGGCAATTTTTGAAAATGAAGTGGATGAATATACCATTTTAGAAAGACTAAAATGAACAATAAAATAATAGGCGCAAATAATACTTGAATTTGCCACTAACGTAATACTTTTTTCTTCTTTTTTTGTTTTTTGGTATGATTCAACCCTACAGTTGTTACGACATAAGACTGAATTTGTTTTTGGATATTAACTTTGAAACAAGAAAAGTGAATGAATTAATACCAAACATGAATCTTAACATGCAATAATGAAAACAGGGGAAAATATATACCTTTAATATTAGGAATTGAATAATCTATATATTTATATTTGACTAGCCAATGGGGAATGAGGCTAGCAGGTGAGAAGCACAAAACAGTGGACAACATTTAACATCCCTCCTCTACTAACAAATATGTACAATGCAAATATTTCCTGTGCTTATGTTCTAAGTGGGTCCCCTTGCCTTATGATTATTACCAAAAACACATGACGAAAAAAGCCATTAAGGTAATGGCAACTCATGGAGGTCATCTTGGGATGACTTTGAACACACAACAAAATCTCACAAATCTAAATCTGAATTTTGAAAGATTAACTCAAATTTCTTATTTATCGTTAAATGTTGTTCAATGTGAGATTAAAATACTTTACAAAGACCTAGGAAGCTCCACCCCATATAGGGTACATTGATTAGGTCTTAAACACGGCACTAATGGTAGTGCTATCACTGCCTATACAACAGTCACAATCAAACTCAAAATTACAGAGATTAATCTAAAGCAAAGCATAACAACTTGAGCACTTACTTGGCTTATGGATTCAACATCCATTGATTATCAAAATAGATAATTTAACAAAATATACTAAGTAAAATTTTACCTTCTCTTCTATAGACTCGCTAAATATACATATTTCAAACTTTTTATATATCCCCATCTTCCAAAAATGAGTTAGAGAATTTGTGACTTCTAAAATTGCATGTTTTTATGAAATGCGACCAACTCTTCTTTGAAATAATATTTTTTGCAACACTTCTAAATAAATCCTTTTGAAATAATCCAAGCAAGAAATACATTTTGATTAATGTATACTCAACAATAAAAAATTAAAACAACAAACAATAATTTGTTTTGTCCTAGACTCCACACCCACATTCACTGCCAGACTCCTTATGCAGCTGACAAAAAATCAGATTTCTCCTTCACACCCTCCAAAAATTATAACATCCTCATACTAGACTTTGCTATTTCAAAAAACATTGGCGTAAATTCCTTATAGATCTTTACATCCTCACCATTCACACTTTTAAAAATCTAAAATTTCTTGTAAAATAAAACATAGAACCTCCTTCCTCAATGTACCCAGAGAAACAAATAATTTCTTTATCAGCACTAACCCTTTTGTTTCACCACTTGTGCTCAGTTAATAAGAGAATCATGGTGAGCAAATAAACGCCACCTTCATTATTCTTCACATGAAATTTCAAAAAAAAGTAATCATGGTTTAACAAATGACACTCCAAAAACGTAAAACATATTAACTCTTTCATATAATTAATAATGTTTTATATAATTTATTTACAACGCAGATCTATATTATCCCTGCACTTCATCCCTTAAATTTTTCAAAAGAAAAAATATTTTTTCAGCTCACTTTAGAAGTTATATTTTCGTGTTTATTCATCATAAAAACTCTATTTTCTTTCACCTATCTAACTACTTCTAAGTTGCCATACCAATATTAGCCTCAAGACGGAAGGATCTACTACCCCATATTGTAACAAGTTGGACCACAAAAATATAACAATTAAAATTTTATTCATAAAATATATTGAAGAGAAAACAAAGTGAGGACACTTAACTCGTAGAGAAGGTGAACCTAAACATACTTAAAAACCGCCAACTTCTTAACCACCCAAAACACCCAACTCATTTTACTGAGCTTCTAAAATATATCATTTTCACCCAAAACACCCAAATTATTCACCCAAAGCACTAACTTTCTAACCACCCAACTTAGTCTACTAACTTTCTAACATAAATTATTTTCACACAAACATGAATGGAGTTACTTGTTAATTGAATGCATGCCCCTTACAACTAACTTAATACTAACTTTAATTACCAACAAACTTTTCTTTTTAATTGAAAAAACACTAGCAAGCTTTTTGGATCAATATTTTTAACAAAAGTACTTTATATATTTAAATAATATAAAATATAAAATATTTTTAATTTAAATAAAAAGAATATGATTCTTGGTCTTAAAAACTGAAATTTTTTCTTTGTTACAAATTATTGTTTACAGATCAATTAATTGTTATTTTAGATAAAAATAATGTAAAATTCAGTGCAATGGTTGCTTTTGCAATTTTGAGCATTTAACATATAAAGTATATAGAAATTTAGTTACAATAGCCATGTTTCTTAACCAAGATTGGGACAAAGTTGATTGCAATTTTAAAAAATAATATTATATAGAGAGAGAGAGAGAGTTAGTTACATTAATAAATTATGACAAATTTGATTTCAATTTTTAAAAATTACATATATATTTGTTACATCAACAGGTTAAGACAAAATTGATAACAATAAGAAAAATTTAGCATCAACAGCAAAAGAACGATCTCTTAAAAAAAAATGACTGTTTATAACTACATAATTAAGATATTGAGTTCTATTCCAAATATTTTGTCAAAAGAAACATGCAAAGGTTGGCTTGCCAACTCAAATCATAAAATTAAAAAAAAATTAAAAAAAAAATCATTAAATCTTCCAATATGCTTTGATGATCAGTTTCTTCCCATTGTTAGAAGTGATTGTGATCATTCCACCTTACACCCCACCCGCCTGTTGCCCTGTGAAATCATTGCCACCTTTGTTTCTTTATACATTGTGTGTACAACCTTATTATTGGCATGGTCACTAATGGACATTTATCATAAGGTTTCCCTTTCCTTTTCATGTGATAATTTCTTATAAAAGATAATTCACTTATAAAGCATAACATGAATAAATAGTATGTGCATTAGAGAACTATATTTTCACATCTCATAAGATAGAGAGGAGAACTCGTAGAAAAAACTGTACAGATTTTTAGTTGACATTTCAGATTGCACTCTATGATCCATCGTCAAAATAAGAAAAATCAATTAAAAATCACTGAATGTGATCCGAAACGTCAATTGAATGTCCGTACACAATTTTCTCAATAATCCCCTTCATAACCTATCAACTTTTTGTAGCAGCTCTTGATAACCATCTGACAGGGACCCAAGGAATAAAACTGGGCAATGTTTGAGACTGAAGTGGATGAATACACTGTTTTAGAAAGACTAAAATGAACAATAAAATAACGGGCGCAAATAATACTTGAATTTGCCACTAATATAATACTTTTTTTTGTTTTTTTAAGTATGATTCAACCCTACAGTTGTTACATCGTCATAAGACTGAAATTTGTTTCTGGATATTAACTTTGAAACAAGAAAAGTGAATGAATTAATGCAAAACATGAATCTTAACATGCAATAACAAAAACAGGGGAAAATATATACCCTTAATATCAGGAATTAAATAATCTATATATTTATATTTGACTAGCTAATGGGAAAAGAGGCTAGAGGGTGAGAAGCACAAAACAGTGGACAACATTTAACATCCCTCATCTACTAACAAATACGTACAATGCAAATACTTTCAGTGCTTGTGTTCTAAGTGGATCCCCTTGCCTTATGTGTGCCAAGTGGATCCCTTTGTCTTAAAATTATTATCAAAAACACATGACGAAAAAAGCCATCAAGGTAATGGCAACTCATGGAGGTCATCTTGGGATGACTTTGAACACACAAGAAAATCCCACAAAAACAATCTAAATCTGAATTTTCAAAGATTAACTCAAATTTCTTATTTGTCGTTAAATGCTGTTCAATGTGAGATTAAAATACTTTACAAAGACCTAGGAAGCTCCACCCCATCTAGGGTACATTGATTAGGTCTTAAGCATGGCACTAATGGTAGTGCTGTCACTGCCTATACAACAGTCACAATCGAACTCAAAATTACAGAGATTAATCTAAAGCATAATAACTTGAGTACTTCCTTGGCCTATGGATTCAACATCCATTGATTATTAAAATAGATAATTTAACAAAATATACTATGTAAAATTTCTTAGACTTCGTTTTTCAGTAACTGCTCAGCATGATGTTGATGATTAATGAGAACTCTACTGCTGCATTTTGCCCCGTATATACTCGAAATATGGTTAGGAATCTCCTAACCTTGCCTCATGAAAATGGTCTGGTCCCAAAACACCAAATTGTATCTTGTAACATTGCTAATACATAAGTTTGGTGATAAGTTGATTCAAAGCATCTGCATATAAACGCTTTGGAATTTAGGATACACTACTGCTTGGAGGAGTATGAGGACAAGAACCCTCGTCAATGCCAAAGTCTGTTGAATTGAGTTCAACCATCTCATCCCATGTCGATTTAGCTTTGTAGAGTGAAGGAATTCATATGAAAGGCATCCATCATTTACCCATACGGCAGATAATATCAAAAAGATAAAAAGGATACATTCAGTTCTCCACATGTCTGTAATGCCAACCCCGGAATCAGATAGAAGCCAATAGTCAGCATCAATCTGCATTGTAGATGCAGGATTACTAAATATGTTGCAGATTTGAATTGTTACTAAAATAGCCAAATTCGTTCCAAGAAATTACTCACATTAACATCCGATGGAACGATTCTCATAATTCCACCTCCAAAATCCTGGGGGCTATTTAATTCTGAACACAGTTTCTGGGTTTCATGACCTTGCCGCTCCATATCAACTGAAATAGGATCTCCAGGCAGAATGGCTATAGGTAAATCTTCTGTTGGGCCAGTCCTTGAGGGTACAGGCCCCATTGGTATGTCAACTGGATTCATTTCTTCAACGTTCTCCTCGAATTGGCTATGCATTCAATTCAATATAAAAAAATGTTATTTAAGTGGTTAGAATTTTTTAGCCAACTATGACCTACAGCCTTCTTTCTGACAGGGAAAGATGCCTGTATCAGTAGCTGCCCTTCATTAATCGACATGATTCAATAAATAATCACATGATAGAAACACTCTACCCTTAGCTGACATGTGACAACTTTTATAAATGCTGTTTCAAACAGGGAAAAGATGAGCATTTTCTGTCCATAAATTATTGATGACATGGTAAGTTTCAAATTTGTTATGATCTAACAGTCAAGTACATGAAAGTAAGTAGCTCTATGCACTGCTATTTAAATATGTACAATAGTACGTTTGCTAGGTATGATGATGCTCCGCAATGTAGAGGATCAAAAAGCCTATTTTAGTAATGGTTGTTTTCAGGGTCGCAGGGATTGCCTTCTAAATTAACTTTCATAGTTAAATTAAGGTTCCATTCTCCAATTATCACATTTCAACAAATAATATTAAAATTTTATAATTGCAGTCGCATTTAAGCTTGTTTTGATATTTAATATTCTGCACCTTTTGTTTTTGCATGCACACGCTGATGTTAGGAATTACCACACATAGTTAGTTTGCTTATAGATTAGTAGGATAGGTTTAATGAATTAAATCTATTTGAAGTTAGTTGGTCGAGTGAATAGGCAATAATTGGGTGGTTACACTACCTACCGTAGAATAGAGGTTGTTAAAGAGGTTTGAGTGCTAAGAGATGAGATGTGTATCCTAATCAATAGGATCAATAATTTTGTATAAATATTTCACTGTGTTTCAATAATAATATCTTGATATGAGCATAATTTTACCATAACTGATGCTCACTGCCAATAGACCAATTCCAATTATACTAAGGACACTTTACATCTGGTTACTACGTAGGAACATTTGGTTAAAGATCAAGTGCTACAAGTACAATCCAAAGCTACATGTAAGTGTGGTTGCAGGAACAGGTGCAGTATAACAGCCCCCTCCTGCATCCCTCTCTCTAGCTATCGCTATTACTATCAGGGGTGAAGTTTCAGAATGCGGTGAAATCTTAGAATGTTAATAAGCTAGGCATGAATGAAGTGAACATTGTTCTGTTTTTCTATCTCCTCGATGAAACGGAAGACATCATAAAATAGTTCTGCAGAAAATTATTGAAGTTGACAAGAAGTTTTAACTTCCCATGTCTGCATACGAAAATCAACAAGTTTCACAATCAGTATTGTTTCTCGATTCTGGACTTACTAAGAACATAACACATACAAAGGAGGTATATCTAAAGTTGCCACTAGCAACAATGAAAGCACAGTACTTGTAAATGTGATCCAACTCACTATGTCGAAGGCAGAGATTCCTAAGAAAGTTTCAAGAGGAAAATTAAAAACAATTTGAAACGCACTGAATCTTAAGGATAATTTATTCTCGAAAAAAATTGTTTGTTGTTTCTTTATTAATAAACATGTTTGATGACATCCACTGATTAGAGAAGAAGAGAGAGTCACTCTGCTAGGGTTTGCTAGCATGCCTTAGGTCACACTGCCATTAATCTCTGGCAAGATATCTTTATTATTTTTCCTTAAACAAGACTCCAATTATTGCGATGCAACTAACCCGTAGCCACCCGTAGGGCGGCGATTGTTTTCCTTTAAATGTCTTCCTCCTTGTGTCCTATAGTATTTGCTGCAGGGATCTCCAACAAACTGTGAAGAACAATGGCACGGAAGCATGTGCAGAAATTTGTTTCCAAAGTCTTTTACAATGTATAGACACTACCCCTGACAACCCCTCCTGATGTATTAGAATGTCTTGAGTTGGGCAAAGCTTGTAGTTTCTTTGAGCAGTTTACTCTTGTAACTTATTTTGTCGGTCAAGTCCCTACCGAAAGCCATTTGAAATCCTAGGTTCACAGTGCTTGGATGGCCCCTCATGGTGTTAAGCTTGAGGGCATTCAAAACCTAACGAAAGTTTTTTTTTTTGTTTAAGTTTGATAACCCAGACCATTTGCGTGTTATTGTGGCCCATGGGCCTTGGTTCATTCGAAACACATTGGTTGTGTTCTCCCATTGGACCCGATATTTCATCGTCTTTAAGCATGTCATGTTCAAAATCCCGGTTTGGGTTGAATTCCTCATCCTTCCCTTGCCTTTATGGGGTTTTTTTTCATCAGCTGATTAAGCCATCAAGGCATTTAATTGGGCTGGAACCTGAAAAGTTCTATGCAGCCCAGCCACAGAAATGCATCTGTGTAGAAATTGACTTCTCAAAAGATCTTAAGGAAAGTATCAACATCAAATTTAGTTACAAAAGGATCTCACAATGTGTGCTCTATATTAATTTAAAGAACACTTGCTTCCACAGTTAGGCAACGGACCATAAAATCCATGAATGCCTACTTATAGCTAGTTCCAAGCTCACTCCTCCCAAAACCTCTTCTAAGGCGAACAAAAATGCCCAAACATCCACAAGCGAATGGAATACAGTTTCTAACAAGAAAACCATGTAACAATCATGTTCAACAGAGAAAGCCCTAGACACTGCGAACAAACCCGCAAGAAGTTCTTCGAAAGCAACTGATTCCCACCACTCAGTTGGCAATGCCACTGCTAGTCCACACCCTCAATTTGCAGCCATGCTTTCAATCACACCAAGCCATCTAGTGGCCTCCCAACCATCACAACCTCATCTAGAGGCAATTAACTCAAGTACAGTCGGTAACCCAATGGTGCTTGAATGTAAACCATTGTACTGTGGCGAGCACAACGCCTCACCACCTCCAAAAGGTGGCAAATGATTGTGTACTCTTGGAATGTACATGGCCTCACTGACATGATCCATAAGTATATTTTTTGGGATACATGTTATTTTTTTGCAAACATGAAATTTCTTTATCTGTAAGAAGTTAAAATCTCAATTTTTTCTCTAACCTCCGTTGTCAGAACAACATGGTCAGGGGTTGTCTCCCACATGTTTGAGTGTGAGATGGGAGGCGGGGGAGTTGTCAATTTAATTGCTCTCTTTCACCTCAAATCACCAGTTGGGGATCGAATCCTACTCATCCGGTTGTGTGGACCCTTTTCAATTTCAACGACCAACTTCTTGGTATTGCAAACATTTATGTGTTGAATGATGCAGTGGAATGGGCAACTTGCAAGCGATGGTTAGCCGATTTCCTCCCTGATGCCAACTGGATCATATGTGGCGACTTCAACAAGGAGGGGTTAATCCCCATGCGTTGGTGTGCTTGCGAAAGAGAGGCATGGTTTGCATGCGCAATAAACTCGCGCTCTTTCACCCCAACCACCATCTCCCCTTCATTGCCACCTCACTGTGGTACACATGGTTTAATCTCTAGTAGAGCGATGATTGGGTTGGCAAATGGCTTGACAGAGCCATGTTGATTGAGCAAAGCACTTTTGCCTCTGCCAATAATTTTGACTGCCTTATGGCTATCATTTTGGATGTGTTGCTTTCTGATAACCTTTCCTGTCAAGTTTGAAGTTGAATGCCTCTCCCCCCAAGGGCCTCCAAGACACAGTTTTATCTTAATACTACCCATCTTTCTCATTCCTAGACTAAGAGATGCATTGTGAGATGCATTAAGATGGATTGAGTAGTTGGAAAATGCCGTAAGTCACACAGCTGCTTTTCTTTGCATCTATGGTAGACAAGTAGATTTTTTTCGTCATAATGCTCACGAGGCCTCACATTGTGAATTCATCTAAATTTCACAAGAATTGGAGCTTTCTCCTTTTAATGAGTTACAATTGCAAGCTACCACATGTGGAGACACAAGCATGAAATTGATGAGCATCATCAACCTAAGGGAGCTCAAATTTGTGCAAAGATGCATTGGTTGAAGATTGGAGATAGAGCTTCAAAAGAATTCTTTGATCTTCTCCGCTCCATCCAAATAGGCATCTGATCGCATTAAAGTTATCAACTCATCTTCTTGACATCTTGAAATCCATTGTCTCTCATTATCACAAGGTCTTCAATGCTCAACCCTCATCCCTAGAGAGTGAGCATGCTAGGTATCCATACCTTCAAGGGGTGCCTTGCAGGCTTACTGAAGCTCAAAAGGTGGCATGTGACAGACCCCTTTCCATCGACGAGCTTCAATAGGATGCTATGTGAATGGCTGTTGACAAAGATCCTAGAATTGGGATTTCCCTGTGAGTTATATCAAAAGTTATTGGACATTGTTGGCCCTGATCTTCATCAAGCGTATCAGGAAGCCATACAAATGAATTCTCTCGATAAGTTGATTAACCAAGGAAACATCAAGTTCATTCCCAAAGCAGGAGATCTTGAGCTCATTACCAATTGGCGACCCATTACCCTTCTGAATGTATCCTACAAGATCATTGCCAAGGCTCTTGCTCTTTGGGTCAGGTATTTGATACCTCTCATCAATCAACCCGCACAAGCTGGATTTATTCATAACATATTACATATTGACAACATCATTGTTGTCTAGGAGGGGAATGGAATGGGCTTAAAAATCTCAACAAAAGGGTTTATTTGTTAAAATTGAATTAAAAAAAGCCCATTACAGAAATAAGTGGCCTTTTATTCTAGCCATGCTTTAGGGTTTAGGCTTTGGCTTTAATTTTGTTAGCACTGTTATAATGCTTTTTCAGATGTCGGAGCATGTATTGCCATCAATGCTGCTCAATCTGAACAATTTGGCCTTTTTTGTTCAATTCGTCAAGGATGTCCTCTTGCCCCTTCCCTATATGTGCTGGCTGCCAAAGGGTTCATTTATCTTCTAGCTAACTATACTCCCAGAGGTTTGGTTAAGTGTTTCTCTCTTTCCCACTTTTCTAAGCAAGTGGTTAATGGGCACTTCGTTGATGAATCTTTACTCACTCTTGTTGAAGAAGAAAATTTTGTCTCCAATGCTATGGAATGTTTAGATATCTTTTGTCTAGCTTCAAGCTCTTCCATTCAATGGAATAAAACCCAATGCTATAGCCAATCTATCTCCCCCATACCTCAATGGCTTCTACAATATAAATGGCTCTGAATTCAACCAAGAGGCCAATTCAAGTTTTTGGAAATCCCATTTGCTTTCCAAGCCACTCCCTTTGACCTATGGAGATATGTGGTTCAACGGGTCAAGAAAAAAGTTGACTTTTGGATTTCACAACCCCTCTTGCTAGAAAGTTTCAAATATGCTCTAAAGCGCTGGCTGCTACACATGTCTATTACTCTTCTTGTTGGCCTCCCTCCAAATTTGCTTATACCAAGCAAGATGGAATTTTGAGGGGTTTTTTGTAAGCCAGTTCTGAAGCCACCAAAGGTTTTTGACGGGTTGCATGGAATATTTGTTGCAAACTTTGAGCCCTTGGTGGTCTTGGTCTTCTTGACACCAAAATTGAAGGCCATTCCTCGTGTGCAAAGTGGATCATTCGAGCCTTCGAACGAGATGAAACACGAAAAATCTTGTTGTGTAACTGCATCACTCAAGGAAAGCCTATGGGAAAGGAAGCCTAGAAGGGGTTAAATCTTCAAATTCTTTTAATCACTCAAGTATCGGTGGCTATTGAGAGCACGTGTGTTGCTAAAGATTATTTGGAAGGCCTGGGATCTGCTCAAAAACATTTAAGATAGGACGAAGATGGTTTCAGGTTTGGGCTCTCTCGAAATTGCCACTCGCTATGGTGGTCTCTTGTGCTTAACTTTATGAAGTGTCATTTGCTCGTGTTGTGGATCAAGAGCGCCCACTTTTCAGAAAAGTCGTCAAGGTCATCTTTGACCTCTTTTGTAAACAAGCAAGGGACTAAATTCCTTGGCATGCTCTTAGAGCTCAATTCAACTTGATGGCCTCTGACCAAGAGTTCATTTTGAAAATTCAGCACTCTATATCTAATGTGCATGGTGGATTGATTAGAAATGCCCTGTTGAGACACCTTTCCTCCTGTAACAACCCCAACTAGGTTATCAGCTTCTTTCCCCTTGGCACATCCAAACTGATGCTCTCAATGTCAAGTGGAGAGTCAATTCCACTGAACACGTCTGGAAAAGAAGATTTGAGCAGTGTGGGTGGCCAACATTGAGCCCAAAGAGGGGCACATCCTCTGGTGTATTCTTCACCATGGACTTCCTATTGGCACCCGATTAGTTCACACGGGCTTGGCACTTGATAGATGCCAATGAACATAGAAGAATTGTACACCAAAAAACCGTATAATTTCCCTTATGCCCTGAGCCTCTCATTCAAGCGCCTTGGCCTCAATCCAAACATGATCAATATTCATAGGCCAATTTGCTTGACTTCCCCTGCTCACGTCGAAACCCCATGTCCCTCCTCGCACCCCTCGGCTTGTGATGCATTTGTCAAAACCCAACTCCCTTGCAATTTGATAGTTGAACCATCCTTCAAACTTGTGCAATCTGATAGTTGAATCATCCCTCAAACATGTCCTATCCTAGAAAATATACACAAGCATCCCATGCAGTGACTAAATTTGAGCTCCTCTCATTAATCATGCCTACCCAGACGAGTCAAATCTACTAGAGTATTGGTTTACTCCGGATCATACCTTCCTTGTGGTAAGGCTCTTGGTCCCACAAAATCTTAGCAATTTAGAAGGGGACACAATTACTTCACTCTCTTTTGGGTAACTATTTAGTCTTGTTTGGTAGCTTTGCCTTAAGACAAACCTACCAATTATCTTTCTTTCATGTATGATCTATACCTTCTTTTGCATTACCATGCCTTCTTCCAACTCCGCCAATGTGCTGGGGTAAAAAATCTTCAACAAAAGGCAATATTTATCCTTCCTCTTCTTCAACCAACATGGATGACTCGAAGAGGCACACGTTTTCCACATTAACTGAATAATTGCTCATATAGGAGGGCAAACTCAACTTAAAGCTTTATCGCTGGCTTGTTTTATTATTGCAAGGGGATCATACCTCAAATGGCATCAATAGTTTATTTGGCCTTGGATTCTATCCTTGTTTTAGTAAAACCCTATGTGTTCAAAAGGATGGACCAACTAGGACTCAAACCTATGTCCTCCAATCAGCATGCTGGAGTGCTCTACCTTTAAGATACTCTTACAATGCAATTTACAGGTTCTATTTTCCCTGGGGTGTAGATTAACCTTCCATCATCCCTCCCTCAGGCCGTAGACTAGCTTCAACTGAGCTAGGCTTTGATACCATGTTCGAAAGCATGGATCAACGATAAATCAAACTTAGAACCTCCCATCAGCATATTGGGGCACTCTTACCATTGAGCTACCGCCCACTTACAAAATTTATTTTTCCCAGTGTGTGTATTGACCTTTCAACAATACTATGAGATTAATCTGAAAAATGAAGTCCGTTCCTAAGTTAATCATGGTGTACCTTGTACTAGCTTGAGACCCCTTTAGTTGCTCTTGCACCTTGAGGTGTATTTTATTTATTCTTTCAATGAATCTTTCCGCCTTGGTTGCCTTTGAATGTTTTCTTATTGTTATTCATAGACAACATCATAACACCATTAGGAGTGGGAGGTAATCAAATGGATATTTTTTAACTGAAGAGTGTACCACCTTATTGTGCCAAGTTTTATTAAACATTTCAATTTGACCCTTCCTTTGTGAATAGAATGAAGTGGATCTCTTCATCTTTTTATCCATCTCCCCCAACAACATGGTCTAAACTTTCCCAGGAACCATAAATCTCTATCTGAAATGATGGTCTAGGCAATCCAACATGTACCACACATTTGTGAAGAACAAGTTTTTTGCCTTGTGTCCTTTGATTTTCTTCTTGCATGGAATAGGTTTGCACATTTTGCTAAACCAATCTACTACCACAAATAAGTAGTCACGCCCTTGCCTTAGCATGGGTAATCCACCAACAAAATCTATGAAATGTTTACTTGTATTTCGCTTGGAATCGGCAATAGGATGAAAAACTCCAACTTTCAATTGTGTAACAACCATGTTGGGTTTAACACAAATAACGTGATTTTTTTTTAATAATCAAACATACAAACTATAAATAGATTATACCACGAGAATCTAAGCAGTGATCATACAAAATACACTAAGTGTGATAGCTGTATATAAGTACATGACATCTAAACAGTCACTTATCACTATCAACATATGGAACACATCATAATACAAGATAAAAAGTAATTACAAATAACCAGCCACTACTGGTACAATACACAGCGACTGTTGTCAATTCACAGTAAATAGGTAATTACAATTCTTCATGATAATGTTCCCAATAATAAATACAATATAATACAATGTACATAAATAAGATACATGGCTCCTAAAAGCATGAGTTCCCCGGACTCTCTAGTATCTGTAACAATCTCAAGTGCCATCTCAAAAAGTAGTATTGTTATGGAGAGGGAGAGCATCATCCTAGCACTTTTCCACACGAACCACGAACTAACGATCCCCCGCACTAATCCCATCAAGACATGGCCCTCCTTTTGCGGATAAGTAGATAGTGACGGCGTGGGAATCCAAAGATACAAGTACCCGTGTATTGTATGATTTCTAAAAATAAACATGCCGTGTATCATAAAAAATCTGTTATATTGCAAGATATCGCACAAACATGTAAATCATACTCATGAAATGATAATGTCTCACTAAACATACTTTAGCTGAAGTTCTACGAATAATAAATAGTAACTATCTATAGATCAATCAAACTCATACACACCACTTGATCAGATTGCCTTCATCTAGCATTGTGATGCTAATAAGCCAGTGAAGTCCGTGTCACTCTTTACTCAGTATCAACAATGTGAGATTGGTCAAACATAATTTAACTACAAGATTCATACAATTTACATCCTACTAGCAGTCATATCACATTACATGCTAAACATAGGAGTAATCAAAGCATACATTTATTCCGTCAAACGTATGAATGAATATTACATTATTATCTATCCCATTCTAGAAATAATGTAATATCCCTAATCGAAATATTATTTGATAATTTGAATTCCTCAAAATTCATTTTAAAATAATATTTTATAAATGTAACTTGTACTAAGAATAATATTTAAAATAAAAAATATAATTGTATTAATAATAAAATATAAATCCTCAAGGGATTTCGTTCATGCGATATAATGATTATAAGCGTTTTCGTCCTTGCAATCAATTTACACGATCAAGGGATTGTCTTTAAAAATGGTTGTAAAGCATAATGCTTGTACATGTTTATATATTTTTAATACATGATTGAATGAATTCCTTCCATACCAACGAATGACTATAAATACTTCATCACCTTCCATCAAAAGACGTGTCTCTTCCAAATGTCTTTTCCCAAGGGAGGCAATGTCCCAAAAGGTGGTATCCCTTGGTGTTTAGGTGGGTCGACCTGCATATATAAGTTTTATTTTTTATTAAATGTGGCGCTCCCCTCAAGAGGGGCGATTCCAATTGTTGCACACTCTCTAATGGCTATGCCCTTGTCTTATGTTTGGAAAGGGATATTACAATCCTCCCTTCCAAAAATTGCTTGTCCTCAAGCAATTGCAAGCCCTCATTCCCAAGTACCATGTCCAAGAGATAAAACATGATGTAGTTCTCCCAAAGCCTTGATCCGGTCCTTGTCAAATGAGAGATTTCTTGCCAACACAAGCTCAAGCTTCTAATGTACTTTCGCTGATACAAAATTCCTGCATCTATCTTCATGTCATGGACTTTCAAGGGTCCACTCTTGCTGTCCCAATCATATGTATTATTGTACCTTTGTCTTTCCTTTTTGACTTTATCTGTCTAATGCATGCACAGAACCCTTTCATCATCTACTTGCTTCATGTAGTTGGCTATTCTGAAATTTTCATCACGCTGAACATTAGTAAAATCATTTAAAAATTTGGCTTGCAACACCAATTTCTCTTCACAATCTTGCACCTCAAATTTTTCTTCATTCTTTAGTTCATTCTCCATGATTTCTTTTTCTTTTTTTGGAGATTTTGTTGCATCTAAAACTTTTCGTGGTTCATCTAGCAACATATCTTTGTGCCCCTCAATTGTCACAAATAGTTTCAGTTTCTCTGAACATTGAGCAACAAAACTTTTAGTTAGTGTATGTGCCACTGGTGATGATTCCTATTCAATACCAACCATTAGTATGGATAACAAATCTTGTGAAATATCATCACTCTCGATCAAAACCAAAGTCATAATGGACTGCATTGACTCTATTACATTTTTCGTATGATTTTTATGGATAGTAGCAAAGAAATATTCAAACATGTGAAGAATCAGAGCATCACATCCTAGATCTAACATTAGCACACAAGATTTGATTTTTGCCATAATGTCAAGAATTGTGACCCTCTTAGCAAAAGAACTTGTGATGTCATCTAGACCCTCAAAACATTCCACCATTAGCTGAAATATTTCCTTCATGGTGTTGTCAATGTATGGCGATTCTGGTGTTGTTGTCTTTGTAATTTCACTAATACAAGTGATAACCACAAGTCTCGCATCTGAATCTGGATATTTCAACAACTTGGACTCGACCAAATAAGTTACCAAAGAATTCATTGCCCAAAACATAGACTTAGAATCTGATTGCCTTACCGAGGACAAACAATTAGCCACTTCCTCCAAAACGTTGAGCAAAACATTTTTTGAATAATGTGGATGCTCAAGTTCCTTTCCCAATCTGCAAAGCTTTGTTTTCAAATCATATTTTCTTATTAACTCCATGATTCACAGACTATGCATCAAATCCAAAATCCATTTTCACAAGTTGGCAAGGACAAATGCTCTGATACCACTGTAATATCTTTAATCAGAAAATTATTTGATAATTTGGATTCCTCGAAATTCTTTTTAAAATAATATTTTATAAATGTAACTTGTACTAAGAATAATATTTAAAATAAAAAATATAATTGTATTAATAATAAAATATAAATCCTCAAGGGATTTCGTCCTTGGGATATAATGATTATAAAGGTTTTCGTCCTTGCAATCAAATTACACGATTAAAGGATTCCGTCCTTAAAAGTGGTTGTAAAGCATAATGCTTGTACATGGTTATCTATTTTTAACACATGATTGAATGAATTCTTTCCATACCAACAAATGCCTATAAATACTTCATCACCTTCCATTGAAGACGTCTCTTCCAAATATCTTTTCTCAAGGGAGGCAATGTCCCAAAGGGTGACGTCCCTTGGTGTTTAGATGGGTCGGCCTGCCTATATAAGTTATATTTTTTATTAAATGTGGCACTCCCCTTAAAAGGGGCGATTCTAATTGTTGCACCCTCCTTAATGGCTATGCCCTTGTCTTATGCTTGGAAAATGATATTACAAATAATGACTACAGTTTATACCACCCGGGTAAAATACACATTTTAATTGTAGATTCCAACTACCACATTTAGTTTCCAACCATACTACACCCTATGATAACCCATATTACCAGAGTATAGTATTCTAAGACATAACTATTAGTTTTCCATAAACCAATGATATAAAATGGTCTTAAATACATGGAAACATAAGCTTCTATTCAAGCAACTAGATATAACAAAAGCAAATCACAATTTTCACGAAACATATGTTATTATATCCTATCATACATTACACTCTTAAAGGTTGTATGCACATATACATAAAGCCCTACTAACTGTCTCAAAACAAGCTATTCATGGAAATAACCAACACGCATACATATAATCAGTCGAACGTAGGTATGTTTGGCATAACAATAACAATATGTACCCCCCGAATATAATATACATTTATACTGTAGTTCCCTATGACATCCCATAATATCATAGTTTTTGTTTATGAACACAATGCAATTACAGAAAACGAATCTTAAAATTTCAAGAAATAACCGACCCATAATCATAAATAATAATCAAGCACGTACGAGATTATACCACCCGAGTATACTCTATGTTTAAACTAAATAATCCAAACTCTGTAAGTAGATTTAATATAGGACATTCTATGTTATTATCACGTTTCATCGTTACACTGCTAAATTTAATCAGCCAATCATAATTTTCACAAAATCATAGACCTTAGTTTAAACGACTTATTATATTTTAAAAGTTGTAGGTATTAGTAAATAGTTTTTCCTTCGTAAAACTTGGTCTTTACCAATCCACACACACCACGATGTACTAGTATATGCTATATAAGTCTACCCATTGTGCTAGTATATACTATATTGGTTAGCCTACACTAGCAAATCATGGCAACAACTGTTTAATGCAAGTAAAAATAATCACATGTGCAAACCATTTATTATGTATTCTAACATGTGCTAACTACTGTGGTGTGTGCAGGGTTCTAGTCGATTCCTCTACCGCCCTCCAACATCTCGATCTACATCACCCTCTTTGATGATGCTCCCTCTGTCATGCTCTGAGAGATGAGTTCTCCTGCGTCAACCTCACAAGCAGGGAGTTAGATCATTACATCATGATATACATGCATCATAAATTGTAGCTGAAATAATAAATCAACATGTTCATAATGTAAACACATACACTACAATTAGCTCATAGCAATGTACACATGTAACCTAAACAATATCCTACTACCCCATAACAGTATATATCTCAAAACTTAGTAGAAAATAGTCAAATCCAGATTTGTCAACTATAAATATCCATAAATAATCAATTAGTTTGCTTAGCGAGGAATCGGGATATAACAAATTGCTAGCCTTGTTTGTGCTACATGTCCACAACCTTGAATAAATTTTGACATATCTTCTTGCATCTTTTTCCAATAAACATATTGGTACAAATTTGCCACTATTTTCCACTCCAAAATGTCTTGCTAATTTAGAAGTTCATACCTTCCTCACGGGCCTTTTTTTCTCCAAACACAAATAAATTTTCCAACATTTAGCAGCCCATCCTAGAGGTAGTAACTATTATAGATATTAATTAACTATTAGTTGTCTAATAACTATTGTTCAGTTATCAACCTCTTCAACTAAATGTAACTTTTTTTATTAATAAAACACAAGCCACACGAGTATGTCTATATGTCTTCCATTTATCTTCATTCTTTTTCTTAATCTTACCAATCATTGGTATCAGAGAAAATGTTCAGGGAAGCCCTATGAGAAGGGTATGAATGATGGCAAAGAAGAAGGGGTTCAGGGAATCCCTAGTTGGGTTTGAACAGAGGCACTGAGGAAGACATGAAGATTGATTCATGAAGACTAATTTCCAAAAAATGCGATGGTAAATAAAATCGTGAATTGCAAACAAATCGTAGTTTCCACTTGACATGAAGCACAACAAGTGGCAGAGGAAGAACAATTTTTGCAAGCACAACTGAAGGAAAACATGATTTGCAGAGAAGTTTGCAGGAGTTACAAACGTCATGAAATGTTTTGGCTAGGGCACGAGAATGTGAAAGGAGAAAGTGCAACCCTAAATGAAAACGATGTTGCAAGCAGGTCAAGGCACTAAAAAGTGCAAATCAAGAGGGCATCAATGCAGGTAAAAGGACACAAGTTGATTCACTATTTTCATGGCATTTTCATGATTATACCAAAAGGAGGAACAATTCCCAAGTGTAGTAATTGTGCTAGGGCAAAGGAAGATTGTGCTGGAGAAGGAGAAAAACAACCTATACAGTCAAATCAAGGTTTCCAGGCAATTCCCAAATTGTGCAAACAAAATAGTCACAATTTACAGCATTTGCATATTTTAAATTAATAGGGTTCTCATTTATACCAGGACAAAATTATTGTGATTATTATGTAGAGTAAAAAATAATGGCCGATATTCAAAGTCTAGGCCTAAAGGAAGCACATAAACTTATTGGCCAGAACTATAATGTCTAGAGTCACAACATACCCACTATTGTGGAGTATCAGAATTGCAATCAAATTATCATCAAAAAGGAATGAACACCTACGAATCCTGCCGACTACGACAAACATCATAAGGAGGCTTTTTTACTGTTGAAATTGTTTGTTTTAGATGATTTAATCCTTGAGGTCCATAATGCCACTGTGGCAAGTGATCTTTGGAACAGTTCAAGGCAAATATCAAACTTCAAAAAATAGTTGAGTCACATACATGAAGTATCAATTGTTTTCTACAAAAATGCATGAGGTTGGGTCCCTATCAGAACATCTTACGATGTGTATTGCATTTTGGAGAAACCGGCGAAATCAAGTACCATTCACACCTCAAGTGTGCAACTCTTCCATTTTGTTAGATCTTCCACAACCGAATTCTGTGCAACTCTTCCATTTTGTTAGATCTTCCACAACCGAACTCCGTTTTGGTTCTCATTTGATGTGTTGGAAAGATATTGTCTCAAAGATCATCTTTGCTTCATATATTAGAGGCTCAAACTTCATACATTTTTCATATCGCAGATCCGAAACTTCGGAACACAGCGAGTACACTGAGTGCACTAAGAGCAAATCTTCTATTTTGTCATATTTTTCACATATGAACTTTGTTTTCGTTTTCATTTGATGCATTGAAAATATATTGTCTCAAGGATCATCTCTGCTTCATATATTAGAGGCCCAAACTTCATACATTTTTCATATCGTAGATTCAAAACTTTGGAGCATAGCAAGTACATTGAGCACACTAGGAGCAAATCTTTTGTTTTGTCATATCTTTCACATCCAAACTTCGTTTTCGTTTTCATTTTCGTTTGATGCATTGAAAATATATTGTCTCATGGATCATCTTTGCTTCAAAAATCAAAGTCCCAAACTTACCAGATTTTGTGTAAAATCCAACTGGAGAAATCAGGGACCATTCACACAAAGGGTGAGCCAAGTGCAAATCTTCCGTTTTGTCATATCTTTCACATCTAAACTCCGTTTTGGTTCTCATTTGATGTGTTGGAAAGATATTGTCCCAACAAACATCTCTATCCAAAAGCTCAAAGTATTAAACTTCATAGTTTTTTCATGTCGGAGATCCAGAACTTTGAAAGCGGGTCAACCCAGGGTCATGGGCGCACCGAACATGCTGAGGCATGTTGACCCAACCTCATGGCGCATCGAAGACGTTGACCCATGCTGGCCCAACCTTATGGGCAGGCCAGACACACCAAAATGCAAAGAAAAAAATCAGATTCTTGTTTTGGCCATATATTTTGCATTTGGACTCCATTTTGGCGCTAGTTTTAAGCATTAGAAAGGTCTTGAAATGAGCTATCCAATGATTTAAAATATTTAATCCTTGGAAAAAAATGGCTAGAAAACAAAGAGGGAGAAATGGTGTTCTTACAGTACTTGATGGGCGCACTAGGCACGAATTCTCCATTTGGCCATATCTTTTGCATCTGAACTCCATTTTGGCTCCCCATTTGAAGCGTTGGAAAGGTCTTGAAACAAGCAATCCAATGAAGTGAAATATTTGGTCCTCAAATATTTTTCAATCGATTCAATTCTCAACTTTTTTTCAAATATCCCTTTGTGGGACTCAATTTCATATGTTAGTGTGTGGTGCATACTATTTCCAGACTCTACCACCCAATGGATAAGGCTAGGTGGGCCCGCTTGATGCTTTATTTAAGTCACTTTATGAAAAATTGAAATATAAATATAAAATACAAAAGGACAAAAATGAGAGTACGAAAAGTCAAAAATGAGGATATGAAAGGTTGTTTCATCCTCCTATGTGTTATAAATAAGAGACATGGCAATGCTAAAAGGGTTCTTTATTTCAGCTCTTGGGGATGGGCTAGCTACAACTTTGTGTGTTTCATGTACTTTTCCAGATTTTTTAATGGAGTAGAAGCAAACTGATTGTATCATTATTTGGCTTTGTTAGTTTCGATGTTCTTTGTTTGCCAATTATGTATTTCTATTCATAGATAGAGAAGCCATTAAAATCCTACACTTTTCTTGGTTATGTGCAACTCATAGTGTTTCTGGACTTTGTGTTGTAAATCCCATGTATGGGCTTTGTAATAAGTGTACCCAATCTGAATTTTGAAGAGACTTTGTGCTTCCTTGTAAACCATGTTGATCTCATATATCTATTACTCTTAATTCCATTTTCATGTGAGAAGAAAAATTCCCAGCCACTTCATTCAAATATAAGTTATTCCAATGGTTCTCTGAGTTTATTTTGGTAAGAGTTTCTCACCTTCACCTCCATTCTTCCCCCATTTTCAACTTCTACCATTGCCCAATTGTATTTCATTTTTGTGCTTTATGGTTAAAGGTACACAAAACCCCCAAAAAACCAATAAACATACGAAGGAGTTGCCCCTCTCAATTGCAGAGGAAAATCACCATCTCAACAATGATTTATCCAATTGTTGGCAATTTTTTGTCGTTTCTCATTTGGGCAAGTCATAAAACTAAGAAATACAAAAGCAACCTAAATTTCTGCAAACGGGATGAAAGATATCTGAGACTAACACTTTGCCATAAACAAAAAGGTGGATGATGAAAACTTGGTTGCTCTTATTCAGCACAACTTGATGCCCTCCTATGAATCATTTGTGGAGAATTTAAACTTGATGGCATAAATTCAGACCCTAACCTTTGATTTGGGCAGTTCCTATTTGTTACAAAACAAACGTAGGCAAGCATAGACAAATAAGTCCACTTCTAGACAAAGTGTGTGCTTGTTGCTTAGTCAAAGAGGAAGTGGAAATGTATCCATGGTATATCATCTTCTAAATATCAGGTGAAATGCTATTACTATCATGAAATCGGTATGTCAAAAATATCGTCGTATTGGCATGCAAAATTTACTGCAATGACAAAAAAAATCGATTCCATTTTATTAGTTGATGGGTAGTCACATGCAATAGAGGGCATATAAGATATCAACATGGTGTTGAATAATTCTTAAAAAATCATGGTAAAGAATGCTAGGTATGTTCCCACCATGAATAAAAATCTTTCGTTTATTAATCAATTACATGATCCCGACATTATTGTGTGTTTCTCTAGGAAGAAGTGTGTTGTGTCTAATGTGAAATAGTACAAAGTAGTTGCCCTAGGCATTGGGCAAGGTGACTTGTATAGGCTTGTTGACCCTACCACGTTCAACTTATATGCATTAGCTATGGAGGGAGATTCCACTATACAAGATGGGCAAGAGGCTGAAATGTCTCAATTGAATGCACAATTAGTTGTGGAGACTCCACTATCAAGTATGTGCAAGAGGGTGAAATTCCCCAATCAAAGGCACTCGCTCAATGGACTACAAACAAGGTTGTTAATTCAATAGAGCGTGTTCATTTTGCTCTCACTTTTGACCTTTCTATGGTACCTAAACCATAACGATATTCTGAAAAAACTGCAAACTTGAATAGCAGACTGCCATGCAAACTGAATATGATGCCTTGATGAAGAACCATACATAGAAGTTGGTGGATTTACCTCACAATAAACAACCTACTGAATGCAAATGGATGTACAAAGTCAAAGGCAAAGTTGATGGTACTTTGGACAAGTACAAGGCTCGTCTTGTTGCAAAAGGCTTTTCACAACAAAAGGGTATAGACTATGAGAAGACTTTTGCTCCTACCACGAAGATGGTCACATTTTGATTGCTTCTCTCCTTAGCAGCTCCATTTGTTTGAAAGGTTATTCATATGGAGATGTAAAAAGCACCTTCCTCGACAGAGATTTGGAAGAGGAGATCTACATAATGCAACCTAAAGGTTTTGGGGTGCCTGGTCATAATCATCTAGTTTACAGGTTGATTAAGTCTTTGTACGGACTTAAGCAAACCCATGAGCTTGGTATATTAAGATTGATCAATATCTACAAGATTCTAGATTCTGATAGAATCTCTATGATCCGAATCTTTATGTCAAAAGCGATGGTGATCACATTGTCACATTGTGAAACTTATTGTCTATGTTGGCAATCTTGTCATCACAGACAATGGGCCTATTGCAATTCAAAAATTAAAATCAAATGTATGTGTTGCTTTTAACATGACCGATCTAGGCCTCTTACACTATTGCTTAGGTGTAGAAATCTAGCAACCTAGCCATTTCACTTTCATGGCTCAAGTCAAGTATGCCATAAGTCTCTAGGATAAGTTTAGGATGATAGAATGTCATCCCTCTTTTATGCCTATGGAGGTCAAGTTGAAGTTGTCAGCGAATAATGATCCATAGGCAGTGGATAAATAACTCTATAGACAATTGGTGAGCAGCTTGATATCTCCTATTTCCACACGACTAGATCTATGTTTTGTTGTTAGCTATATTTCTAGGTTTTTGTCTCAACCAAAGCTCGTAGATTTGACAACAAAATGAGTTTTACAATATATCAAAGGAACTCTTAACTTGGGCATCCTATATCAAAGGATTGTGAATTTCAAATTGATATCTAAGGAGCAACTTACAGATCAAATGACTAAATCCCTTGGCTCCATTTTGTTTGTAAAATTTTGGGGCAAACTTGAAGTAGTCTCCAGTTTAGTCATTAAAGGTGATATTAAAGATAATAATTAACTATTACTTATCTATTAATCATAGTTACCAGGACTCTAGTGTAGGGACAAGGACCGCATACTCGTCTCTAAACCCACATTTTCTCCAAACTACATTTGTACATAATATAGCCGCAGCCTTATTAATTTAATCACATACCCTAATTTGAATGGCATCCCCATTCCCGCACCTCCATGTCTCTAGGTAACTATGCTATTAACTGATACTCAGTTATCAAGCTCCTCAACTATATGTAACCTATTTTTTTTTAACAAAACACAAGGCACACGAGTATGTCTAGTGCCTTCCATTTCTCTTCGTTCTTTCTTTTATTCTTACCAACAGCAATCAATTGTTCCTTCCAAGTCTTGTTGTTTGGAACCTTTCAATTACTGATATACATACTCAAAATAAACATCTTCAACATACTCCGTATACACCTCATGGGTGAATAATTCGAGTTTCAAAAGCATGCCCATAGCTGAAATCTTTGATGGCATTGTCAACCTGGAGAGCATATCAAACAAGGTGTTTGTAAATCCCTTCTTGTAATTAATTGCATAATGGCATTGTTAAGGGATCCATTTGAAGTGCTTTGTTTGCTGCTATTTTCTGTGTTTGCAAGTGCTGAAGTTGTTTAAAGTTGTTGGGGATCGGTGTGTCCCACAATTCTCTTACCCAACAGATAGTGCTTTTATTGTTGTCCGCTTAGAAAAGTCCATGCAACTCCCTGTCATACATAGATAAATTGAGGATGACAACATTGAACAATTCTGAATGATAACACAATGATCTTCCTCCTTGCATCAAGACTGCCCCCACCACATATACACTTGCATTCATTTCAATCTTAAAAATGTTTGTGTGGTAGGTAAAGCCAAATCTGAAGCACTAATAACCTTTTGACTCAAACCACTAAATGCAATTGTATGATTATGACATCCAAATATGGTAGGTAAAGTCAAAATCGAAGCATCAATAACCTTTTGCTCATCATTGGGCAATAATATTTCCATTTATTGCCTTTGCTCCCTAGTGCAACTTACCTGTGAATTTTTACTTTAACCAGTCCATCGCCTTACTCAAATAATAGAAACATAAATTTCTTGCTTGCATGTATGGATGGTGGTAGCATTCCACATGCCTTTTCCTTTCAACTTTCACTTGTCCTCCTTGGAAGTATCATGTTGATTAAAGTTAGATGAACTACATTGTTGCCCCTTCTTCCTATCCATTTGGCAGTATTGGGCTTACACATAAGCATATTCTATGCTCTTCACTTTGAAGGGTAGAACTTTCCTCATGTGATTATTGTAACGTTCCTTTTCTTGACAAATTAGAACAATCTGGATTTTACAGAAAGCCCTTATACTAAAAATATTAAATTCTGATTATTATATTAAAACCCTTGTAGATGAAATTACATAATTCTAGAAATTTCTCATTTTTATAACAAATTCTGATTTTTGCAACAAACCCTTAAATCTAAAAATATATCTCTAATTTTTTTTTATAAATCGCTGAAAATAGAGATTTTATTGGAATAACGACAAAGTTCAATTACAACAAAATGCAGAAATTATTTATGACACAGCTGAACATGAAAGTGGAGAATTTACCCTGGAAACAACTCCTAATGGTGACATTAGCCCCCACAATAATGACATCAACCCTAGACATATGATGTCAGCTCTAAAATGCTCCCTGGAGTGTGATGTCAGTCCTAATATTGATGTCTAGAGTAGATCTAGGACTTCCACGTGCCCTGATTATTTAATTTAGTTGATTTCTGATATAGACCAGATCTGAAACGCAAATGTAGTCCTTGGAGAGAACCACCACACAAAACCAGAGAGTTTTCATCCCCGAGTCTTTTCCACTAGAGGGTTTTCATGCTCTAATGCTCTACAAGAGTGTTTCATCCTCTGAGGCTGAAAGTTGAAGCGGAATGCTCAAACTCATAAAAAAGTTGGAACTATTGATTGATAAAAGATACTCTGCAAAGGAACCCAATGCCCCTTTTATAATTTTGTTTTCGCCTTTTACCAAGTCAACACCCATAAAGCAACGTTTCACTTCTATTTTGTTGTTAACTAGCTTTATTAAAAATACATAATAATTTTAATAATATAACATAAGTTGCCTTTTTATAACATAAAATTGCTTTTGGCCAACTTAAGTCAAATTATTAATTTACTTCCCTTGCATCAATCATTTAGCCTTCAGGGAATGGAGAATAGGCTAAGGGTCTTCTAACTTATTCAATTCGAAAAAGGGGACATGACAGTCCACCCTTCCCAAAATTGCTTGACCTCAAGTAATTTAAAACTTAAATGCTCGAGCTCTCCCCAAATGGTTCTCTATTATACTTGGGAATTCATCATTGGGATTTTGCAATCCCATTTTCCGAATAAACTTTGCTTCATTAGATTGTTTGACTAAGAACTAGAATGAAATTGTTCCTTTTGCACTTCTAAAACATTCAGTTTTTGCTACATGTTACCCATAATGGCCTTTTTTGATATTGAACTCTCATTATCTACATAAAGTGCCTTTTGTTTCCAATTTTTGTATGCCTTAGAGAATCTGAAATTGAACTATAAATCAGCACTCATGAAGTTAGAATGACTGCCAAATTCATCTAATTGTACATGGAATTTACATCTAGTATTGGATCTTAGCGGTTCTGTAGAGCTTGAGCTCTTTATTTTTCTGCTATGGGCACAAATGCCTGCTGCAAACTCACTTACAGCCATATCAACTATCTCTTCTTCTAGGCTTGAATTCCATTTTCCTTGAGAATGTGACAATACCTGTATAATTTTCTCATAAGCAATCACACTCATAGGAACTCCTTTCTTTTGCATTTCTTGGAAGATCTCCAAAGAATTCATGGGCTGTCCAGCTTTAGCATAAACTTCCATGAAATATACAAAAGGATGAGAAGTTAGTTTATCTCCAGTGTCATATAGCTTTTCCCAATTTTCACATTCATTGGCATCTTTCTCATATGCATTGCCACATTGTTTCTAATCATGTTTCAACTCAGCAATTTGGCATACTAAAGCTTTGAAATGTCTCAATACACCATCCCAAGAACCATGTTGCAGAATGTAACCAATCGCTGAATTTGTGAAATCAACGCCTACCTCTACTAAAATTCTCTTTTCAAGTGCATGTTTATCAATAGAATCATTCTGAAAGTCAATCTGATATGTTTCTTGGATCAGAACAGTGCTTTCATTATTTGAACTGACATCATTTGAAACCTCAATAAAATGTCTCTTATCCATGGATTTTAGCTTCTCACCTAAACCCATGATGTAGGAATCATTGCATACCTTGTGTCCACTCCAAGTGCAAAATTATATATTTTGAATGTTGAATTCTAAATCATGATGCACAGAATGGTCAAGCCATTTTGTAGTATTCCAACCTTTGTAAATTCTCCTTTACACAACCAAGGGTGGCCAACCTATATGTAGCTTGGGTTGTAATCAAAGTGTTTACCTTCCTTTGTTGCATTAGAAATTGTCGAGATATCCTCAACACCTTCATCCAAACAATGGGCTGCCCACGATCTGTGAAAAGCTCTCTTCAAGGTAAGGTTAAGTTGTTGAATCCTCTTGGTACATGGGATGGTGAAGCCATCAGCTACAGTCACATTAAAGCCTTTATTCTTTTTGTACCTCAAAAAATCATCCGGATCCCATATGCAAAAACAATTTTGAGCTTGAATCGAAGAATCTATATGCCTTATGTTTTTCTAGTATAAATTCAAATATGCATTTGGATTCTTCTTCCAAATGTGTATAGTGCTATAATAAAAGATCTCACATGGAGCTATGATGTTCCCATCAATGTGATTATCATTTTCTTGAGATTCTCTTTATGTGTATCTTGGAAAGGTGATCATGCTTGGAACTTGATTCCAAACATGCGATGTGTTGATCTTCTATGTCCTCCCGCGATCCTAGGAACAAATGTCTAAACACCACAATACACTTATTCTGAAAAATCTTAATATCAACCTCATGTTTACCTTGCTCATGTCTAGAAACATCTCTAGGATTCCATATTAAGATGCGTAAGCCGCTTTCTGACTTATCTTCTTGACCTTTGACTACAACTATCGAATCATAATGGTGCAAACACAACTAGTTACACAAATACAACTCATTATATATGGAGAATATCATGTCAATGTTGAATGGTATATTAGCAACGGAATCAAAACCAAATAAGAAGAGAAAATTTTAGCTGCCCTATCTAGCATACCATGGACCTTGTATCGAAAGACAGTGTTTGCCAACTTATCACTAATCTCCATGTCAAATATTATGACACATTCATTTGCAAATATGACTATTGTTTGGGCAATTGCACTCTCTATCCAAACATCAAATCTGAATCCAAAAAAATGGTATTGGTGTGAATCTGCTTACCTTGTAATTGAGCTACTCCATTGTCACTTACCTTGAGAGCAATATCGGATGTGAGGTGACATGCATTTGAATCTTGCATTTGACTTGTGAATCTTAAGGGCTCTTCATTATAATAATTCTGAGCATATCTTGTAATCCATGATACTTCCTCTTTACAAGTAGATAACTTGAATGCTCCATTTGGTTCCTCAAAAAAGGCATACACATGTATTTGTGGACCAATTAGAAATCTGAATTCCAATTAGTCTTACTAACACAATTTTATCTAGTCCTTTGGGATAAGGATAGAGTAGAGGCTCAATCAACCAAACTTGCAAAACAACAATTGATTGTTCAGGGATACCTGTCTATGTTTCCCATTCATGAACCATACCTTGTTGATACTGAATGTTTTGTTGTTGTAGCTAATGATCTGTGGCTTGTAGCTGAGATATCTGACCCTTGTGCTTTAACCACTGAATCCTATTGTCATTCATAATATTTTCCTTATGCTCATTTGAGGTCAATTCTGATTTTTTCCTTATCCATTTGTATGGGATAATGAAATTATCAACAACAATGATATCGAAATCAGAAATTCTATCATTTATAGATCTGAAAATATCCCCTGGATTCCATGCCATTATGCAAAATGCATTTTGAGCCAAAGGATCTATCTTCATTATTTTACCCTTCTTAGAACAATGGCAAAACTAAAATAGATTTGTGCTATCATTCCCATATCTTGAACTGAAATTATAAGAGTGCTTACCCTCTTTGGCTGAAGTAGGAGCTTTTGAGAGATTATTCTAAAATTCTGAAATTCAGTCTTATATGGTAGTGGTTCACTCTTTGGAAGATTGTTGGATAACTCATGGATTGGTACATCTATTTCCATCTTTTGCTTTTTGCATTCAGTTAATGATGCATTTTCTTCCTTGACTTCATTGACATACATGCAATCATTAAAAGTCAATAAAACATCTACTATGAAAGGATCTTTAGTTTGCATGTGGATCCCTCGTGTTCTTGCTCAATGATGTCTTGTGAATCTGAATTTGACAGTTCTTCTTGCTTCCTGATTTCTTCCTTAGCAATATTTTGAAAGTTTGATTTTTTCCCTCTTTCTTCTTCAACCTTCTATTTTCTTCGTATATCTCGAAGAATTCTCTAAAGGTATTATAAGATTTGTAGATGTCAAACTTTTTATCATATGCATTAAAGGCAAGAAGTTTACATTCATCTCTATCACACTACTCTTTTAACCATGTCCCCTAAATAAGATCTTTCTTTCGTGCTCTTCTAAATGAAGCTAAAGCTTTGAAGTTAATAGAAAACTGCTCCAATATCTAATCCATAAAACTGAGGTTCTTCATGCGTGTTTCTTCTCTTTGTAGGAATGTTGCTCAAAAAGTTTTGTTAGGGGGTTGACTAAGATCCTCTCATTCGCTAAAGAGCTTCCTTCCCTTTGAGTCACCTTATTCTGATTAATACCTTGCAAGGCTCAAACTTACTCTGACATGGATTCTTTCACTGTCCTCTGGATTGTTCTTTCTAGATCTCTCTAACCCCAACAGATCATTTTCTGCAAAAAAACTCATCTCATTTGTAGGAACCCTCTTTTCTGTATTCTCCATGATTTTTCGTTTGATCCACATGCTGATCCACAAAATACCAAGATCAATGCTCTAATACCACTCTAATGTCCATTTTTTGGGCAAATTAGAACAATTTGGATTTTGCAACAAACGCTTATACTGAAAATATTAAATTTTGATTTTTACATTAAAACCCTTGTAGATGAAATTACAAAATTCTGAAAATTTCTCATTTTTACAACAAATTCTGATTTTTGCAACAAACTCTAAATCTAAAAATATATAACTCTGATTTTTTTGATAAACAATTGAAAATAGATATTTTATTGGAATAACGACAAAGTCCAATTATAACAAAATGTAGAAATTATTTGTAACACAATGGAACATGAAAGTGGAGAATTTAACCCGAAAACAACTCCTAATAGTAACATCAGCCCCCACAATTGTGACATCAGCCCTAGACATATGACGTCAACCTTAGAAATGCTTCTAGAAGTGTGACGTCAGTCCTAATATTATTGCCCTAGCATAGATTTGGAACTTTCAAGCTGCCCTGATTATTTAAATTAGCTGATTTTTTATATAGACCAAATCTGAAATGCAAATGTAGTCCTTGGGTTGAACCACCACACAAAACCTAAAGGTTTTCATCCCCAAGTCTTTTCCAACGAAGGGTTTTTGTTCTCTTATGCTCCACAGGGTTTTCATCCTTTCAGGGTAAAAGCTGAAATGGAATGCTCAAACTCACAAATAAGTTGGAAAGGTTGATTGATAAAAAATACTCTCCAAAGGAACCCAACGTCCCTTTTATAATTTTACTTTCACCTTTTACCAAGGCAACACCCATAAAGCAACGTTCCACTTCTATTTTGTCGTTATCTTGCTTTATTAAAAATATATAACATTTTTAATAAAATAACATAAGTTGCATTTTTATAACATAAAATTACTTTTGGCCAACTTAAATTATTATTTATTTTCCGTTGCATCACCCCTTTAGCCTTTCGGAAATGGAGAATAGACTAAGGGTCTTCTAACTTGTTCAATTCGAAAAAGACAACATGACAATTATGGAATTTTCCCACGTGCTTGATGACCACGTGAAACTTTTGTAGACATGCCCTAAACAATAGGGCACCTTCAAAATTAAAAAGGGTAATTTCACTTCATTGTTTTTTCAGAAATATTGCCACATCATGAAATGCTCATCATGGTGTATAGATTATATTTTTTTCTTCAAATCCTTGAAAAGATACCATTTTGTGACCACTGGCTCATTGTTTGATAATCAAGTCACCTACATAACTTTCCCCCCGTATTAGAGCATGATAGAACATCTTCAACCATGCAAAAGAGATTGTTTTCTCATCTCTAACATCATATGGTTGCTGAAGTAGAATGCTAACTGCTTAAGCCAATTGTTCAACTTTGAATGGAGATTGTGATGTTGTAGAATTGAAATCTCTCCTTTAGAAAGTACCTTTGGTGCTCTAGAGAAGCCCAAACTTCCTAATAAGAGTCGCCACCAAACTGTCAATGGACTTCACAAGACCTAAAAAAAAATTGTACTCATGACGCTTGGTTTGTTTTGAATTTTGCTATTATGCTTCAAATCCTTGAGATTAATTTGTGAAGGGAAATTTGGAAATAAATGGTGAGATCCTAAATTATAAATATTTTACTAACCCTTAACCTTTCAGTGGATAGAAAGATAAACTAAAAATATCTCGAAGCTTAAAAGACTAAATGATTTTCATGCCTTTGTTGTGTTGTGCTTCAAGCTCAAATTTTGCTTTGTGTCAAATCTTGTGTGCTAAGAAATGCCAAAAGGTCTATAAAGTTATTTTCCTCTTTATATGTGTGGATGTCTTCTTGGATAGATGTCAAAAGAGAGACTACTTGGGAGATTTAAATGACGAGAGTAAAACAAATTTAATTTTTGGTCTTCTCTGCTTCCACTCCTCAACCCTAGCCCTACGCATGTTTTCTCACACCTTTTAACTAATCAACTAATTCACATTCTATCCCGTCTGTTCTAATTTCATATTCATAAAAACCTACTATCAAAAACAAGTTTCATAAGTCGACTATTTTCCAAGACCTCTTAGTATACAAGAACTAAAACAACTTACTACCCTCATTTTTACTATTTCCAAATATAGAAATGATATCATGAAAACATTTAGCTTCATTTCTATTTCATTCATATGTTTGTGAATGGCTACTACCTTATTTATTATTTTATTTTGTAGGGCATTCATGAAGATTTGTTTGGAGAGAGTGCACAATTGCAATGTTAGCAACAACTCCAAGGATGGCACTTTATAAACATAATTGAGGAGTTAAAGGACAATGGTCAAACATGAAAAGCTCAAATGACATATAACATTTGCTCACCAGCTGAAATTCTTTTGTATTCTTTCCCTTTCCAATCATGTGATTACACTCGTCACCACAGAAATAAATGTATTTGAGGAAGGCAAAAAAAATTTAAAAATCACAATGTTAAAAGCCAACTATCCCAATATTTTATCCTCTATCATTTAAATCATTTTATATCCATCAAAGCAGTTGTCTTGAAAATAAAATCAAACGCTTGAAGACAGCCTTCCCACACTCCTCTTTTCAATTTCTTCCAACCATTTGTCAATCAACAGAACCAATGAAGTTAAAGCCATAAAATCAGAGATGGGCCAAACGACGTTATTTTCAACTGCTCCAAATGATAAGATGTCACCATTTGTCCTGATGGGAAGAAGGTATAGTTAAAAGTGTTAATGTTTGTAAACCTATCAAAAGCCTAAACACCAAACAACTCCTTCCAAAGTGCCTCACCTTTACTATTTGGACACATAAATTAATTACATATTGCCTTTCTAATGCATATTCTCCTACATTGAACCACACTTCGCCACACGTCAAGTAGGGCGGAGCCAAAAATGATAAAAGTGCCATGGCATCTATTAAAGCACAAATATCATTAGCTCATAAGCACTTTGATTTCAATTGCTTGTAGCCATTATTGGTGGTGCTGGTTTCAAGTCAACTAGAGTTGGATGATTTTAAAGAGAGAAGGAAGAGCTTAAGAGATAAAGATACTATCGATAAGCTTCATATGTAGACTACAACTCCTTAATATGGCTAAAAGTCAATAACATGGTTATACTTATAATGTTGCGAAAATTTTACAAAATAACCAACCAAGGGGGTTTTGTCATGTTATGTAAACATTAAATTTTATTGATTTTTTCAAAATGGATTAATAGTGAAGGGCACCGGTGGAAAAAGTATGGAAGGTCAAGAATCACCTTAAAGTTTTATCTATAATGCTCCAAGAAAATTGTGGAGGGGGAGGTTTTTCAAAGAATTTTTTCTCAATGTAATCTCATTTCCGGAAGAGACTATTCAATTTATGTAATCAATAAAATTCATTTGTTGAAGATTTTGCTCTCCAAGTGGCTTTGTTAAATTTTTAAGTGTATGGATGAGTGATTACCCTTATACAATTTCACTAATCACTAGATGAAGCGTTTGCTTGCTTCTAATTTGTGCACATGGGTATGGTTGTGAAGTTTTTCTTTTCATTCAAAAAATTTGACACACGTAAGGAAGCCCATATCCTGGAATAAATTCCGCTGTAAATTTCTTTGGAAATCCTTAGTTCTACAATTTTTGGTTTTCATCATTTTCATACAACACTAAGTTTTAGATTTTAGAATTTACATTTCAGCATTAAACTGCGACACTTTAATTTCAGTGTTTTTATTGCTTTCAAATTGATTGTTCTTGCAAATTTTATATAAATTTTCAAATAAGGCAGCTGCTACCATAAAATTGGAGGGTAAAAATCATAGACTCAGAAAAAACCTGGCAGCCCAAAATTTTGACTTAGACCCGGCCTCAACATAAAACTTGGCAAATAAAATAAGTACATAAATTCACAAAATTAAATTAAAATAGCATGTAAAATATTTGTAGAAAGAATTAGAAATGAAATTAGAGAACACATTAACTTATTTTCCATAGTTACTGAAGTCTCCGCGATAGGGGTATGGGCTTTCTAAGATGGAAAAACAAATCCCAGATTTTGGAGACGGAGGGGGTACAGCTATCAAAATAATGTATAAAAATTAATATTTAAATATTTTAACTATATTCAATGAAATTTATGGGTTTAAACTCTATTTAAAGTTTTCAAGGTACTTTCGCAATTAGGGTTAAATGTTTTCGTAAAAATAACAATTTTTTTATTCTGGGGGTTGGGGGGAAGGGGGAAGGGGGGATTTGGGGGCTTTCTGTTTTAAAGGGAAAGATCAGAAAAAAAAAAAAAAAAAAAAAAAAAAATTTAAAAAAAGTTGGGAACATCCACTCCAAGTCCCCAAGTCTCTGAAACGTTTGACTTTGGGACATCACCAAAATCTTTGGGACGTGTCCCAACGTAACACTGTTGTTTTCTATTAGATTTATACCAGATAAGAGTACAATATGCATCATAATATCATGGTAGTTGAAAACCTCTTCAAATCTGATGATGATCACTTCATGGCAGCTAAAAATTTGTTGAAAGTGTGTTCGCAAGCTTCTACAGAGCTGAACAAAGCTAAAATGTCAAAAAACAAAGGTTTTTCCCTATGGGTTCTATATTAGCAATAAATCCCTAGGAGTTTACCAATCTTGGCACATATTTGATTCAAAGACATGACTCCCCAATAGTGGCATCCCCTCCTAGTTCCCATAGCAAGGGAAAAAAATAACTTTTGCTTGTTGAATTTATTGTATGGGATCGCTACTTTTTGGTGAGCACTCGCCGAAAACTCAACAAGTGAGTCACTCGTCAAGATTAGAAACTGATGATTATATATAAGCCAAAAAAGTACTTGTCAAGTTTCGATCTATGATCAAAACCTCTACTGTTGCCAAGGATTATATGTGTCAACATTGCCTACAGTTGCCCCCAGTTGCACAAAACTTGCCTCTTGCGCATTCCCTACATATGCAAAGCTTGGGCTTGTGCTCTAATTTGTGCTTTTCACATCATTGACTATATCTCAGGCTTGTATGGCTCCAATCCACCTTCACCTCTAGCTTTTCTTTGGCAAGTTAGGACATAAAACCTAGAATTATCCACAAAACCAAACGAAACCTACTAAGATACAAAAATGATATCTAGTTTGTACAATCTATAATTATTGAGAAGCACCAAAAATAAAACCTCTCCCCCATTTAGTGTTGATTCTAATGCATGCTACTAATATCAACTCAAACTAACTAGTAATGTTTCTACAAGTGCTCAATTTAACATTACTACCATTTTAGCAGCATGAATAGAAAAGGAATCGCAGAAAAAATGAATAGAACAACAAACCACATAATGATTGAAAGCCAACTAGGGGTTTAAGAACTCTGCCACAAAAAGGGAGATGCTTTATTTTCTCTCCCAAATGTGTTTACGCAATGGGATGGCTCTCTTGGAGCTTGGAACTTTGTTCCTCTCTACTTTGCACTATAACCTCGTCTTCTCCCCAATCTTGCTTGGATGTTTCCAAAGAACCCCTTACAAGTAATTTGCTAGAACATATATATGAAGGATGCCCTTTTTGAATGTTGGATGTTGTCTTCTCAATACTTCCATGTCTCCTTCCTACAACCTCTTCTTGTGATGTTCTAACCACCACAACAATTTCAAGGAATATTTCCTTCCAAAAAAGGAAACCTTGTGTCAGGGGATTGTACATATGACAGAGTTGTCAAAACCAAATCCACATGCAATCTGACAATTGGTCACTTGTCCCTAAATTCCATACACATAAATAGCCATTATCTCTAGGATCTAGTGACTAACTTTGAACTCCTTTGATTAATGATGCCTACTCAAATGAGTGGCACCTAGTAAAGGTTGTTTCTCCTATGCACTTAAGAATGTTTGTCATGATCCTTACGTTGAAATAGCATTGATCCATTTAGAATCAAGACATAATGGATGCTAAAATTTGCAAGCACCTATGAATGTAGTAGAATCCATGTACTCCAAAGTTATGGAAGGGTTGTGATGGACAATCATGTTCCTTAAGGGACGTGTGTATTATCCATACACATAGAAGCAAGCTACAACAATGAAGGCAACCTGCATTCCGAAGAACCCATTACAAGTGAATTTGTGAAATATTCCGAGCCAAATTTTTCAACTTTTTTTATGATTTTGGATTACAACATCACAAGCAAGTTCCGTCAAGATTAAAAGTTAATCTCAAATAAACTGAAATAACTTTGCCACTAGAATGCAAGAAATGGAACTCAACGTCCAGTATGTGCTACCCAGTCCAAGGCGGAGTAGGGGCGACCATAAGACGGAGTAATTACAAATAAAGAACTCTACGTCAAGTATGTGCTACCCATAAAGGGGCTACCATATGACGGAGTGAGCTTAATAACAATGCTTTAATGGAAATACTGAAAAGGAAACTACTCCACACCCAGCATGTGCTTGCTAACCCAGAAGGGAAAGTAGCGACCATAGGGCAGATGCTCTACACCTAGAATGTGCTTGCTAACCCAATACGGAAAGTAGCTACCATAAAGCGGAGCTGTAAACTATTACAATATTTTAAAGGAAAATTGAACAAATAGAGAAGGGCTGCCAGTACTACTGTCAGCTTACAAAATTAAGAGAAATTTGCTCTAGAAAAAAGAAAAACCAGCCACCTATTAATTTCTTCAGATGTTCATAACTCACACAAGATTTGCCCAATCTTCCTGATTTCTGTTGCAAAGTCTCTTCTTAAAGATGGCGCCCAAGCTAGCACCCAAGATCTGATCCAATCTGCATTCAATAATTAATACACGGATTCCAATGCAAACCCCAATGGGCGTCCTAACTGAAAGGGGCGATTTGCTCTAGGAAATAAATGCAAGCTTTAAAAATTCTGAAATTATGAGAAAAGGGGCGCCTAGGCCTAACCAAGACAATGAGATGATGCCCAGAACTATTTTTTTTGTATTTTTTGATTTATGAATGAAAACCTAGGTCTGTCTTATACAAAATACAATATCTGAAACTCTAATAACATCAAAGGAACTGACAATGAAATAACTGAAAGCAATACGTAAGCAAATACAAATATCAATGACTAATTCACCCCTAGATGCTGTCTTGCAAGCATGAAGAGATGCCCTTGCTAGGAGGCCTTCATTCCCCGAAGCAGTTCCAGAGCCAAAGCTGCAACATAACAATGCATTAAAACCAAGATGAAGATATGATAACCCAATGCCTTCTTTTATAGGCTTCAATTGGCTTTCCTTTGAAGCTTATCCCCAAAAGTGGCGCCCCTTTCCATGTCATGATGGCGCCCCCCCTTCAAGTCCCTCTTTTAAAACAACATTAAGTTGTTTTGGTCTAGGCCAAGGTCAACGTTAAAATATAACGTTATTATTATTTTTTAAGTGAAATTCACTTATTCCACCAAGACCGAATTCTGAAGCCCAAAACTGAATGAGTCAACTTAAACGGGAAGATTAACTCCTTGTGACAATCCTGCTAGCTGCCAAAAATAGAATTTACTAAAAATAGTAAATTCCTGAAAATACTCGGAAAAATGAAACACACATACCTCCGCGAAGCTCTCGAAAAACCCAGAAAGAATTTGCCATCAAAACTTCGAACAAAGACATCCTAAAAAATAGGAAACCCTCATTTGCACCTTCCGAATAGCCTACGGATTTCCAGGAATAAGCCAACGGTCATTATGAGATCAGATTCGAGAAGGGGTCATTACAGTCCGCCCTTCCCAAAATTGCTTGTCCTCAAGCAATTGTAAACTAGGATGGTGCAAGATCTCATCATTTTCCCAAGTTGCATCCTCCATAAGTAGGTCCTTCCACTTTACCAGGTACTCTTTGATGGTTCTTTTCCTCAAAGAACGTTCTCGAACATCAAGTATCTCTTCAGGAATTAATGCCAACTGTCCCTCTTCATCCAAAGGTGGTAGCTGTGATGAAGCAATCACATTATGTCCAAGTGCCTTCTTGAGGCGAGACACATGGAAGACGTTGTGCACTCTGCTATCAGAAGGTAGCTCTAATTCATAAGCTACAGCTCCAACTTTTCTGATGACCCTAAAGGGCCCATAGAAGCGAGGTTTGAGCTTCTCAGCTCCACTCTTCTTGAGAGTAGATTGTCTATATGATTGTAATCTCAGATATACCATATCTCCAACCTCGAAGGAACGCTCAACACGTTTCTGATCCGCATACAACTTTTGCTGATTTTGTGCCATCTGCAAATTATCCTTCAAGGATTTCATTATATCCTGACTATTCTGCAACAAATCCTTGGCTTGGGGTGCTTTGCTGTCACCAAACACTAAATCTGCAAAACTAGGTGCCTCATACCCATAAAGTGCCAAGAAAGGAGACATCTTAATTGACATGAAAAGTAGAATTGTAGCAATACTCACCAATATGCAGCCACTTGACCCAGGTTCTTTGCTGTTCTGACACATAATTTCTCAAGTAGCCCTCCAACCACTTGTTCACCACTTCAGTTTGTCCATCAGTTTGCGGATGGTAGCTAGTGCTTGGGGTGAGCACAGTGCCACTCATTCTGAAGACTTCTTGCCAAAACTTACTTAGGAACTTGATGTCCCTATCACTCACAATGTTCTTTGGCAATCCATGCAGCTTAAACACTTCTCGAAAAAAGAGATCTGCAACTTGGGCTGCAGAAAAAGTGCTGGTGATGGCGAAGAAGTGAGCAAATTTAGTTAACCGATCCACCACTACATAGATGCAATCTTTCCCTTGGGCTTTGGGTAACCCTGTGATGAAGTCCATCGAAATACTTTCCCATTTTTTATTGGGAATAGGGAGTGGTTGTAGTAAACCAGCTGGTAAAGTATGCTCATTTTTATTCGCTTGACAAACAGGACACCCCTGAATGTAGCGTTGAATCTCTCCTTTCAATCCCTTCCAAGAAAACCTTTCTCGGATCTGTCGATATGTTTTGAAGAAACCTTGGTGGCCCGCAACTGGAATATCATGAAAAGTCAAAAGAATTTTCTTCTTCAACTTAGAATCATTCACCAGAAAGATTCTTCCCTTATAGTGTATCAATCCTTCAACCACCTTGTACCTTTCATCATGAAAAGTACCCTCAAGAATGCTGGTTGCAAACTGATTTTTAGCATACTCAGCAAGCAACATGTCTCTCCAATCTGAAGTACGCTCACTCAATGAGCTAAGATGAGGTCTCCTGGAGAGAGCATCGGCCACTATATTATTTTTTCCTTTGACATATTCAATATCAAAGTCGTAAGCTTGAAGCTTACTCACCCATTTCTGTTGTCTCTCATTTAGATCCTTTTGATGCATGAAATGCTTGAGGCTATTGTGGTCAGTCTTAACCACGAACTTATTCCCCACCAAGTATTGTCTGAACTTGGCTAATGCATGCATAATAGCAAGCATTTCTTTGTCATAGATTGAATATGTTCTTTCAACTCCACGTAATTTTCTGCTCTCAAACACGATAGGGTGTTTGTCTTGCATCAAGACAGCCCCCACTCCTTCACCTGATGCATCACATTGCAGCTCGAATGGCTTGGAGAAATCCGGTATTGCCAAAACCGGGCATGAACTCATGATCTTCTTGAACTTGTCAAAAACACTTTGAGCCTTTTCTGACCAAACAAAGGCTCCCTTTTTGGTAAGATCGGTAAGGGGAGCAGCATTCTGTGAATACCCCTTTACGAATCTCCGATAAAACCCACATAGACCCAAAAAACCTTTCAACTGAGTTAAGCTCTCAGGAGGTGGCCAATCAACTACTGCCTTGATCTTTTCTGGGTCCACCTTCACTCCCTCAGCACTGATTATGTGGCCAAGGTATAGTAACTCGGTCATCCCAAATTCACATTTGGAAGCTTTTGCAAACAAACTCTCAGATTCCATAATACTAAGCACTTCCTCCAAATGCTTAAGATGATCTCCCCAAGTCTTGCTGTAAATCAGAATGTCATCAAAAAATACTAACACAAACCTCCTTAAATGATTCTGAAAAATACGATTCATGCAAGACTGAAAGGTAGCCGGGGCGTTAGTCAATCCAAATGGCATGACTAAGAATTCGAAATGGCCATAGTGGCATCTGAAGGCTGTCTTCTCAACATCCGATCCCCTCATTCGAATCTGATGGTAACCCGATCTTAGATCAATTTTTGAGAAGAACTTGGCACCATGTAGCTCATCAATGAGCTCATCTATCCTGGGTATCGGATATCTGTTTTTGATGGTGCTTTGATTCAAAGCACGATAATCCACGCACATGTGCATGGTACCATCCTTCTTCTTCACAAGAACCACTGCAGAAGCAAAGGGGCTCTTGCTTGGACGAATGAAACCCATCTTCAAGAGTTCTTGAATATTCTTCTCGATCTCGTCCTTTTGCCGCTTCGGATACCGGTATGGAGTTATGATCACCGGTTTTGCTCCCTCTTTGAGCTCAATGATGTGTTCTGATCCTCTATCAGGAGGTGGTCCGGGAGGTAAATCAGTAAACACTTTACTCTTCTTGGTGAGTAAAGATTGAATATCTGGAAGATGCTTTATTTTTGTTTCAACAGGACTAGTCGGAAGAACCATGAATTATGCGGCCCAATCCACTTGATCATGTCGTATCAATCTTGCCATCCTTTTGAATGATACAATTCGAGGGCCACCATTTGACATCCCTCTCAACACCACCTTCTTTCCATCGGATTGAAACCTGAGTTCCATGGTTTGCAGCATAGTCACAGGGTTCGCCGAATTTTTACCTAAAAATTCGGAATTCGGCGAACTTAATGCCCTTCACTAAAAATTCGCTTAAGTTCGCCCTGTTCGGCGAATTTCATGTTTGGACCCAACAGTATATATATAAAATAAACATTTAAGTATAAGTTTACATTTATATGGACATCTAGTTTCTTATACTTTAAGTTATATTTTATTTATATACTTTCAGGGTGTTTGAGAGGGGTTTCGGACCGCTAGGAGCTATAATGCAAATTCTAGGTTTTGGAGGATCCTATCATATTTCAGAGTTAGTCAGATTCCAGGGTTTCAAGGTTTCAAACTTAGCCATATTTCAGGGTTTCAAGATTTCAAGGAGACATCATAGGAGGTATGAAGGCTGCATGAAGGGATGTATGCGTGATAGAATAGTATGAGAATATCTCTCGCAAAGTGCCACAAGCCAATCCCACCCCATTCCCAGTGCACCCCTTAAGGCATGCACTCTGCGAGATTCAATGTGTCGATGAGCCCTTGTGAGAGAAAGTGCCAGTAAATGAGATTGTGCTTGCGAGTGGTCTCAACACTGGGGGAGAGTAGCCGAGTGGTTTAAAGCGGCACAAGAAGACATTGTTAGCATGGATCCCCATTTATGGCGGCAGACGTATGGTTCTTCTACTCCAGAGTTACAAAAGCTTGCCATGCATGTCCACAGTCAATGTGCCAGTGCTTTTGCATGCGAAAGAAATTGGAGCACGCATGATTTGATCCATACTAATACGAGAAACCGACTAGGGGCCAAAAAGTTGTCAGATCTTGTGTTTGTTCATAGCAATTTAAGATTGCTTGAGCACAATCTTGCAAAAGAAAATGACAATCTTCATCTTGAAGAACCATCCTTTGAAGGAGTTGAGAAAAATATAGATAGTGTTGATGAGCTGGATGGAGGATTCGTTGATGGTGCTAGTGCTAGTGCTAGTTTTGATTTTGAAGTTGGGTTTGATGTTGCAAATGTTTGAAACTTAAGTTCTATATCAATTTTGAGCTTAGGCTCTAAACTATGAATATTTTGATATCTTTTAATGTAATTCAAGTTTGAAATTCTTATGTTTATTTTTATTTTATTTATTAAATTAATTTTATTTTTTATTTTATTTACAATTATTTTTAATTTTTATTGGATTTCTTTTCGACTTTTTTTTTAAAATATTTTTTTATGTTTTTATATAAGTCGAACTTAATGGCGAATTTTTTTTCGAACTTTATCTACTGGCGAACTTGAATCGAATTTTATCCTTGTCGAACTCGAACTCGAATCCGAACCTTGTGACTATGGTTTGCAGATTTAAAGAGATGTCTCCAAGAGATCGCAGCCATTGAATGCCAAGGACAGCATCCGTATCTCCAATATTCACCACATAGAAGTCATCTTTGACTTCGTAATTGCCCAATTGCATTGACAAGTTGGGAACCCTTTTGGTACAAGAAATGTGGAATCCATCCGCCACCATAACTTTGAACCCTTCAAAATCTTCTGTTTGCAACTCCTTTGCCACCACAGCTTCATCAATGAAGTTATGGGTTGCTCCAGTATCAATTAGAGCAACGATACGCTGCCCTTTGATCGTCCCACGTATTTTGAAAGACTCATTCTTTTGGAAGCTTGAAAGTTGAGCCAACATACCACCACTTTCTTTTTCGCTTTCGGGCTCTTCAGGGACTCTTTCAACTTCACTATCTTCGGAATCAGATTGCTGGTCCGAAAAATCAGAATTACTCTCCCCAGCGGAGTAATACTCAATCTGGTGGAATTTGACTCCTTTTGGGCAAACATGGTCTGGAGACCATTTATCTTTGCATCTGAAACATAGCCCCTTTCTTCGGAGTTCATTGATAGTTTCCGGATCCAATCTTTTGCCAAGAGGTTTCTGCTGGTTAAACTCCTTTTGGAAAGGCTTTTGTTGAAACCTTCTCCCTCTATCCTTCTTGTGGAAGGATGGTTTAGGATGGAACTTAGTTTTGGGAGCAGCCCACTCCATGTTTCTAGCTTTTTTCATTGCTTCTTGCAAAGACGGTGGATCAAAAGCTTTGATCCATCCCTTGAGTGGCTCCATCAAACCTTCGCTGAATAAGATCACTAATCTTCTTTCTGTGATTCCAGTGACCATAACTGAAAGTCTTTGAAACTCAGCTATGTAGGCATCAACAGTGTCATACTGCTTCAACTGCGCCAACTCCCTAAAATGCACTTCTGGGTCCTTCTCGAACCTCTCAATGAGTCTAGTGGTGAATTCATCATAGCTAGTGATTGATCCATGACCCAAGGTGACTAGGCCATGGTACCACCACTCATGCGCTACACCATCTAGGTGTAGCGTAGCGAATTTAATCGCATCTTCTTCAACCATTGGCCTAAGAGCCAAATAGTTGTCAAGTTTCTGAATCCAGGCTCGAGCAGAGCTATTATCACTTCCATCAAAGTGAGAAAGCATTATCTTGTTGATAGCTTGATACAAGTCTCCTTGTGCTGGAGTTCTTCTTTGGTCATAATTTCTCCCTTGTCCCTTACTCTTCCTCTTATGATCAATAAACTCATTATAGGACATGTCCATTTTGATGTCTTCAGGGAGAGAGTCATACTCCGCATGACCACGTCTCAATTGTTCCACAAATGAAGAATTCTCTTCAGGATCAGGTTGGGTATTTACTGGTGCTAAAAAGGTGGGTTTGAAGGGCCTTGACGAAATGTAAGTGTTGTTTGAAACAGGTTGAGCAACACTTCCATCAAATTGATTTGAGGCACTAGGCTCTCCTCTATAGCCGGAATTGGTCTGGAGATTTGGGTTCTGACCCACTTTTCCCAACATGAGGGATACCATATCCATTAAGGCATCCATTTTCTTTTCAAATCTCTTTTCCGGACTTATGGATCTTTCTCTACCCTTCCCACTATCATTTCTAGGATTGGTAAACCTCTCGTTACCCCCTACTGATCTCTCACCTTCTGCCATATTTGTTTCTTGAGAAGACTCCCAATGAGCCCTCAAGAACTCTGAAGCAGTCTGACCTTCGGGAACTCGATACCACTGGAACTGTTTTGCAATTTTCTTATCTTCTCTTGCAATATATCTCTTTTCGCGGTCACTCATAGATGGTTTGTCCACAGGATGGCAGGATACGTGGCTCTGATACCACTGAAATATTCCGAGCCAAATTTTTCAACTTTTTTTATGATTTTGGATTACAACATCACAAGCAAGTTCCGTCAAGATTAAAAGTAGATCTCAAATAAACTGAAATAACTTTGCCACTAGAATGCAAGAAATGGAACTCAACGTCCAGTATGTGCTACCCAGTCCAAGGCGGAGTAGGGGCGACCATAAGACGGAGTAATTACAAATAAGGAACTCTACGTCAAGTATGTGCTACCCATAAAGGGGCTACCATATGACGGAGTGAGCTTAATAACAATGCTTTAATGGAAATACTGAAAAGGAAACTACTCCACACCCAGCATGTACTTGCTAACCCAGAAGGGAAAGTAGCGACCATAGGGCGGATGCTCTACACCTAGAATGTGCTTGCTAACCCAATAGGGAAAGTAGCTACCATAAGGCGGAGTTGTAAACTATTACAATATTTTAAAGGAAAATTGAACAAATAGAAAAGGGCTGCCAGTACTACTGTCAGCTTACAAAATTAAGAGAAATTTGCTCTAGAAAGAAGAAAAACCAGCCACCTATTAATTTCTTCAGATGTTCATAACTCACACAAGATTTGCCCAATCTTCCTAATTTCTGTTGCAAAGTCTCTTCTTAAAGATGGCGCCCAAGCTAGCACCCAAGATCTGATCCAATCTGCATCCAATAATTAATACACGGATTCCAATGCAAATCCCAAGGGGCGTCCTAACTGAAAGGGGCGATTTGCTCTAGGAAATAAATGCAAGCTTTAAAAATTCTGAAATTATGAGAAAAGGGGCGCCTAGGCCTAACCAAGACAATGAGATGATGCCCAGAACTATTTTTTTTTTGTATTTTTTGATTTATGAATGAAAACCTAGGTCTGTCTTATACAGAATACAATATCTGAAACTCTAATAACATCAAAGGAACTGACAATGAAATAACTGAAAGCAATACGTAAGCAAATACAAATATCAATGACTAATTCACCCCTAGATGCTGTCTTGCAAGCATGAAGAGATGCCCTTGCTAGGAGGCCTTCATTCCCCGAAGCAGTTCCAGAGCCAAAGCTGCAGCATAACAATGCATTAAAACCAAGATGAAGATATGATAACCCAATGCCTTCTTTTATAGGCTTCAATTGGCTTTCCCTTGAAGCTTATCCCCAAAAGTGGCGCCCCTTTCCATGTCATGATGGCGCCCCCCTTCAAGTCCCTCTTTTAAAACAACATTAAGTTGTTTTGGTCTAGGCCAAGGTCAACGTTAAAATATAACGTTATTATTATTTTTTAAGTGAAATTCACTTATTCCACCAAGACCGAATTCTGAAGCCCAAAACTGAATGAGTCAACTTAAACGGGAAGGTTAACTCCTTGTGACAATCCTGCTAGCTGCCAAAAATAGAATTTACTAAAAATAGTAAATTCCTGGAAATGCTCAGAAAACTAAAACAGACATACCTCCGCGAAGCTCTCGAAAAACCCAGAAAGAATTTGCCATCAAAACTTCGAACAAAGACATCCTAAAAAATAGGAAACCCTCATTTGCACCTTCCGAATAGCCTACGGATTTCCAGGAATAGGCAACCGGTCATTATGAGATCAGATTCGAGAAGGGGTCATTACAATTTGCTAGAACACATATATATGAAGGATGCCCTTTTCGAATGTTGATGTTGTCTTCTCAAAACTTTCGTGTCTCCTTCCTACAACCTCTTCTTGTAAAGTTCTAACCACCCCAACAATTTCAAGGAATATTTCCTTCAGAAAAAGGAAACCTTGTGTCAGGGGATTGTACATATGACAGAGTTGTCCAAACTAAATCCACATGCAATCTGACAGTTGGTCACTTGTCCCTAAATGCCATACGCATACTTAGCCATGTTCTCTAGGATCTAGTGACTAACTTTCAACTCCTCTGATTAATAATGCCTACTCAAATGAGTAGCACCTTGTAAAGGTTGTCTCTCCTATGCACTTAAGAATGTTTGTCATGATCCTTACGTTGAAATAGTATTGATCCATTTAGAATTAAGACATAATGGATGCTAAAATTTGCAAGCACCTATGAACGTAGTAGAATCCATGTACTCCAAATTTGCGATGGGCAATCGTGTTCCTTAAGGGACATGTGTATTATCCATACACATAGAAGCAAGCTACAACAATGAAGGCGACCTGCAAAATTGTTGTCTATAACTCTTTTCTCTAGCAAGATGGAGGCTAGGAGAAAGGGGGGAAGTTATAGAATCCCTTCTCTACTTTGCTTTAATATCCACAATTGTAAATGATGTATATATAGCTGTGTAAACTTAACAAGAAGATACTCGTAGGATTAAAGGAAGTGATCGAACATGGGTCCAATTCAATAATGACAGTTACTTATATTGGTGTGGCATGTGGATCAAAGTTGTTCACGTGAACTAGAATTTTGTCAATTAAGCCGATATCTTTGATTTTTCTGTCTTCATTAAATTTTGGGGACAAGTTGCACAAGCGCACAAGGGAAAATAATAGTTGATTCTGTTGGTGTGGTTGTTTGCTGTATGACAGTGGTGTGTACATCCTCCCAAATGCTATAACTCTTTGCTCTAGTAGGGTGGGGTGTGGGGGAGATGGGGACGGCGGAGTTGTTAAATCATTTCTCTGCTTTGCTCTGCTTTATGCAATTTTAGATGACCTATGTATAGTTGTGTGTATCTAATAGGAAGAGACTCTTAAGAGTAAAGGAAATAATTTGTGACAAGAATCTGAAAATCCATCAAACATGGGTCCAATTCAATCATGAGAGTTACTTTTATTGATGTGACACGTGGAGCAAAGATGTTGATGCCAACTATAATTTTGTTAGTTATGCCGAAACCTTTAATAAAACTGTCTTCATTTATTTTAGGGGTGAGGAGCATGAGAGAGAAAGGGAAAATAATAGTTGACTCTGTTGGTGTGGTTTTGTGTTGCATGACAGCGGCGTGTAAATCCTCCCAAAATGTTCAACCCCCCATATCAATTAAAGTATTGCGTGCTGATTGGGGAATTGAGAATGCAAATCCAAATAATCTCTTGTTTTTTTGTCAAAAGGCATCAAAAGGAAAAAGCAATTGCTTACGCACACTACCAAAATGGGGTCACCTCGAATATCAATTTTCAGCAGAAGCTATTCATACAACAGCCCTCTTGCTCAATCAAAGCCCTACCATAGCAGTTCATGGTATGACTACAGGGGTAGATTTTGTCTGACAAAAAACAAGAAGTAAAATTGGATATATTGCTTTGTTCATATACTTGATCTAAAAACACACAAATTTGAAGAATAGAATAAACAGTGTATATTTCTTGGCTGTACTATAGAAGCAAATGATAAAAAGTTGTACAATGATGTTGATAAAATGATTAGAATGGGTGAAAATGTAACTTTTGATGAAAAACTAAAACCAGAAGTGCAGCCATGTTCTTTTGAAGATGAAAATTAGAAGGAAGAATAAATTAACAAAGCACAAAAAATTTCCAAAATCATCCCAAATAAAAACTCCTTTATCTTACACGAAGAGGTAAAGACAAGATGGAGAAAAGAAAGCAAAAGTGGACCAAGATCATCAGCAACAGGACTTGAAAGCAACAGAATTTGGAGGACGTTGATTGATTGAAAGATGATCAAAAAATTGATAACATAAAGTAAAACCAAGATTGTGTATTATTGAACTATTCAAGATGTAAAGAAAGATGAGTTGCAGGACAAATAAGGTAGATCAAGGTCTAAGAAACAGCAACATGTAAATCTTGCCTTAGAGAGCGAAGTTATCAATATAAAACCTTGTTATCAATATGCTATAAGTAGAATATGATGCATTGATGGAAAACAAGACCTAAGAATAGGAAGAGTTGCCTTCTGATAAAAAGCTGATTGGTTGCAAATAGATCTATCACACAAAGTTCAAAGTTGGTTGTTCAATTCACCAGTACAAGGCAAGGGTGATTCAATTTACATATGCAGATTGGGCTCGAGAAGTTATGACAAAAGATCACTATCAAAATATGCTTACAATCTTGGATTTGGTATAATTTAGAGGAAGAAACAAACTTATCTTGTTCTTTCATCGACATTAGCAGAGTAGAAAGCGACAATAGGTGCAACTTGTGAAACGGTTTGGCTTCATAACATTTTAGGTAACTTGATGATTCTACAAAAACAGTCTAACATTGACAGTCAGATTACAATAGAATGACTAAGAATCTAGTTTTTCATCTTCAAACAAAACACATTGAAGAGCACCACCATTACATTAGAGAAAAGGTGCGAAAAGAAGAAGTTAATTTGATTTTTTTAGCACATAGGATCAGGCAATAGACATTTTCACCAAGGCACTCGACAAAGACAAATATGAGAAGTTTGTTTGGTGTTTAACATCTCACAATATACATGATGAGGGAGTGTTGAAAAATACATATTGGAATTGTACAAGTCATAGGAGATCATAGAGTCACCACGTCTTATCATAGCATTTTCAACTACTCATTGAAACGTTATTAAAAACAATTATGATATCTATAAGACATGGGTTGTTATGACAAGATTCGGCAGAACTGTCCAACACAAGAATACCATAGCAAGACTTTGGTTTACAATATTGCCCTTAACATTGGAAAGGTATGAATGACAAGAATAACCTTTTGGGAAATTTTAGGCTGTGACCTCTTGTTGTATGGCCTGAGTTGGCTCTCATGGGACCAGACAAACGTTGCAATGGTTATAACTTATGGGTACGTTGGTACTATTTTTGTATCTTTTGACTGGAGTTACAAGTAATTAATGTTAAATCTGATTAAGAAGCTTTCTAATGTGGAAATCATTTGGGATTTTGCTCATTTTGATTTAAAAACTTTTTAAAAGAATAGTCAATGTATAATAATCTATGATATCTGAATTGAAATTTCACTTCTTGGTAATAATTGCACTATTTTCTACGTCATGAAATTTCCCGTATTTCATTTAAATATCACTTTCGGGCAAATATGCGATGTTAGGCAAAAATGCCTAAGATTTTGTTTACTAGGCACACCCATTTAAACATAGCATGCCCATGTATTAAAATGAGGTAGTACCTCATATCTTAATAATGGATGAATAGAATTAAAAGAGCCCCTTTTAATATAAAAGGTCAATCTTACGGGAATAAATGTAAAAGAGGTCTAGCCTCTTAAAAACGGGAAGGCCGGAATTAAAAGCTTTCACCTTTTATTTAATTCATATTTGGATGCTCACTGGATGATATTTGCAGTAAATGCCGATTTTTATGGGAATATCATTTTGAATGAGGTTGAAGATACCTTGGAGGAGGTAGTGGTCATTCAAATACATATATGGGACTCCTAGGAAATTTTGTACGCATTCATTGAGCAGTTTTTGCATAGAATGGAGGCTGAAATCAAGGCATGATGACACATTGAAAGCTGACTTCTTTGTAAATAAATATAGTCTCTTTATTTTCCAGTTAGATCTAGGAGATCTTTTTTATTCTTGTTCCTTGGCCGATGGGATTTTTCTAGCTCTCTATGAGAACTTTCATCGTGATTCCCTAAGTCTCAACATTTGCTTGCAGTTTAATATTAGCTCATTTCACGTTGTATGCACCAGTGTGATATTTGCAGCAATAATATAAAAAATTGTAGCTAGTCTCTGCCCTTAGTCTGGACTTTGTGTGAATGTTTAATCTGATTGCAGAACTAGATTAGTTACTTCTTGTATTTGGTTCTGGAATGATTAATATTAGGTGGGCATTTGTTTTATGATTTTATTTCTTTGAATGGGACATTGGATCAATCTATTTTGGCATATCACCTTTTATTTAATTTGCTGGTTTTATTTCCTCTCACAAGTTTTAGTTTAACAGTAGAATAGAAGGAAGCCAACCTACTCTTTAGGTTGCCTAGGCACAAAACTGTAGTTACCATATCTGGCTGGATCCTTTTTTTTTGGGCCAGTCCGGAAAAAGTTAATGTACATGTCAGTCCCTATTTTTTCTTTTTCTTTTTACAGGTTTTCACCAAAGAAAGACACCCAGCAACCTTATATTAACATTTTACATTGCGTTATTAATTTTTTCATTGTATTTGTCACCTTTGCATATTTATAAAATTATGTTCATATATATGTATATATTCCAAACCAGATTTTTCCAAACTTTTTCAGAAATTCTGGAATTTTTGGAATTTTTTGCCTTCCGAACAAATCCGTATTTCCAGACTTGGTAACTATGCACAAAACTACCAAGGCTTCCCATTGCGATGCTTCCGACTGCAGCTGCAGCAAATTTGGACATTCGGAAGCATCAACAATATTGTTATATCAGTTTATGCATTTATATAAGTAATGCACATCAAGGATAAAATTCAATTGTTGTATGATAAAACTTAAATTCATAATGGGTGGGTGCATTATCTAAAATTTGAAAATTCACATGAATAAACAAATGAAATGGATTCAACTGCAGGTGAAATTGGTTAAGAATTCATGTGTCCCTGTACTCAAGATGAAGTGGGTCCAGGTTGGACGTGTAGAACTAGGGAGTCAGACCTGATAATATCGATATAAACCATGTCTGATGCCTTTCAATGTTTACTGGTTATGTAGTAATGTTTCTTCCAATGTAGAAAAAGAAGTCCTCTAAAGGTTAATCAGAGAGAAACTTGATAAAAATCATAAATTCTCCTCCACTATGATTAGAATTAGAGCTTAAGGACAATTGCACATACTTAAAGATGACAGCACTAAAGAATTTAATTAGCAGCTACATAAAATGAAAGCAATTGAATGTGTGTCAGCTTATGCAAAAGACCGTCATTGCTTATGTTATCTTGTTATCCAAAAAATCAAAAAAATATATATGAAAAGCATTTCATGTCATTGGTTTAATGCATTGCTCACCTTAAAAAAAAAAAATCAATTGTTATAATACATGAAAAAGAAAATCTCCATGCAAGATAACCAACCTAATAGAGACATAACTGCCTAGAATTTTGCCAAATAAACAGTGATTTGAAAACATCTTTATACCTTACAAGATAAACGTCAATAGGACCCATATTGCTTCGTAAAAGAATTTGATAACGCCTTTGTGGATATTCTACAACCTGTAGATAGTATTGGCAGAAAGGTCAACCTACAAATCCTAAGGATATGATTTTAAATATAAGCAATACTATATCATGCAAATTTAACAACATGAACCTAACCTCATCAGGATCTGGAACTTCAAGTGTGGTTCCATGAGGAGCCTTAATTGCTATAAGTGTCTCATTCTGTGAATCACAGCAAGTAGTAAGTGTCCAACTTTTTGCAAAAGCATACAGTTAAAAGGCAAAGACACATAGAAACTGACCTTAAAGCAAGGTAGGTTCTTAATGTCTTCATCAGTAACATAAAGCCATCTACAGAGGAAACTCATGACTAAGTTTCAATAAAGAAGCAAACATACTACAAATAAGATAATAATTGTTATTACTATTCACATGTTTTTCTAATAAAGACTACAGAGACTAGATGAAAGGCTTCATATTTAAAGCTACAAACTTGCATATAAACAGACTTAATAATGGAAGTAACAAATAGATGAGGCGGCCTTGATTTTCCCTTGGTACATACCTTCTATTACTCTCATTCTCACTCAAACTCCTTAATCTCTCCTGCATTTCTCTGCAAACAATAATTTAAATACATATTATGCATCTGGAGAGCTTCAACTAGTGGCTGCATGATTATTGTGGAGATAATTTGTGCAAGAGAACTTAGGTGTTTCACAGACAATTGTGTGCACAATAAAACTTCTATTTTCATCATAAACATGACAAATATACCTGATGCGTTCATTTAACTTGCATTCCTCAAGATAGAGATTGTCAACTTCAGCCTGCAAGACAATTAAAGAAATAATAGAATTCACCAAAACTTTCAAACAATCACTCTGCATAAAATAATTCCTTACTTTATTCGTTTCTATCTCTTTGTCAATAAAATGAAATTGTAAGAGGCAAGACAAAAGACTACCATAAAGGAATTTCATCATTGAACTCTTATGGCCTATTTGCATGGGGGAAACCCCCGGGAAATGGCATTTGGGAAGAAAAGAGCAAAATGATTCATGTTTCATCTGTTGATATACCTTGAATGTCAGAAACAAGACCATAGACCTTATCACCTGCATGCATGACTTGCCATGCATAAATGCCCAAGTTTTGGCTTCCTTTGATGCATTAGTCGAGAGCATGCTATTACAAGGAGTATGTACCTCCATTAGTTGATCCATAAAAAGCATCTACACCTTTGTAAGAGCACTCATTGAATTATAATTAAATGTTTGTGGTTCCAAATTATTCCGATTTCTATATTTCCGCAAATGTGTAGATGTGATATTGTTACTAGCATGATTGTAAAGACAGGTTGTAACTTGGGGATCGCAGCCTTGTATTCATTCATTTGATGGGGTGTATTCCTAACATTCTACTTATTGAACAGGTTAGATATCAGTGTTGTAGCACAAGAATATTTTGAGGGTGGCCCTATAACAACTCTTTTGATGCCTACCAATTGATTGCCCGTAGTATTTGAATGAGAACATTGCGTATATAGCAGTTTATTATATTCCTCTGTGTGCATACAGGTTACGAGAGGCAATCTATAACATGAACAGTTAACCATAATTACAATAATCCACTCTTACCATCAATTCCAAGTGAAGTTTTTTGAGTTCTGCCCAAACAGAGTCATAAATTTTTTCAGACATGCATAAACTGGGCCAGACCTGACAATCCGAGTCAGACCAGACTGGGCTGACTCTATCCCAGTCCCGCTGACTTTTTACATAGGTTGCAAGCACTCCAATGGCATAAGTCCCAAAGCCAACCCAGAAAGAACTGTTATGCCTTCTTTCTGCTGTTGATACAGGTTTTTTAATGAGGAAGGGCAGAACAGCTTTCATTCATCAAAACTCTGACTTTTACATTAAATCTTGAAATTCTTCATGACGGTAGAAGCTTCTTATTATAGCAGCTCCATTTTCTTCAAAAATTTAGTGGTGGATGCTTTGTCGAGGATTTTCTTGACCAACGTTGTCTGCATTAGCATTAGTAAGCTTGGCAAAGTTTAGACCAACCACTCAAGCATTTTTAAGTTATATTTTTTATTTGATGACTGGCATTTTATAATTTGTCCTTTATGTTTTTTAGGACCATGCACATGCACACGTGCATAAATATTTATATATTTTCATATGTTCTAATCAGCCGCATCATATACAAGGTTTTCCAAAATATTGTCATATTCAGATTAAATACCACACGTGCATTGCCATCAGCCACCTCTAATGCACCTCCGGTCCTCCACTAATCTCTTCCTTTTTTATCACCTGCTAACCCTTCTCCCTGTACTATTAGCAGTGTCAGTAGTAGTTAGGGTCTTCATTCTAGTTTGCTTCCCATACCACTACTGGTGCTCAAACTAGATTTAAGGGCATCCAGTCCAGCAGGTGAGAAAATCCAGAAGTGAGTTTTGGTATCATTTAATAATTAGCCTTCAATGTTACAAGATATCCATATTGGAAAACTATGGTTAAAGCAAAGCCACTTGCGGTGAGGATTTTAGAAGCCTTGGTTTCAATGACATTAGGGTGCAGATGTTCAAAGTTGTACACAATGTCAATGGTTCACTTAATGAGCATCATGCCTCTTGGATACGTACTGTGCAAAAATGTCTAACAGGTGATCCCATGGGAGAACAGAACAATAGTTCATGTCCTTGTGTATTCTCCCTTGAGTACCACATTCCTCATATCCGTTGATGTATCAGATGATAAACATGCCCTATTGCTTTGTGACATGGAGTCAATTCTTTTGGAGGTGGAAGTGGATAATTTGTGTGGTTTGTGACTGATAATGTTACCAATTATGTAGCTCTTGAAGACGTACTCAAGAACAAACACCTCACGATTTTTTGGACACCTTGTGCAGTGCATTGCGTTGCATTGACCTTGTGCAGTGCATTGTATAGACCTTATGCTAGAGGATATTGGAAAACTCGATAAGGTGAAGTTGATTATGGACAAACTTTTTAAAGCATTATTTTAATAAAAGAAAAAATATATATTAAAAGAAAGAAATAAGTTACATGTTCGAATCAGACCTCACCCATAGACCATCTAGGGGGGTGATAAGAAGCAGCTGAAGAGGGAATACATTTATTTTCGATAAGGTGAGGTTGATTATGGACAAACTTTTAAAGCATTGTTTTAATAAAAGAAAAAATATATATTAAAAGAAAGAAATAAGTTACATGTTCGAATCAGACCTCACCCATAGACCGTCTAGGGGGCTGATAAGAAGCAGCTGAGGAGGAAATACATTTTCCGATTAGTAACACTCGGCCATAATTAAAAAAAGAAACATTTAGTTCATTAGAGCTACTTTCAAGACGTAGCCTGCTGTTTCTTGATAGAACTAAGTTGCAATAGTTAGCTATGGGGCTAGGTATATATATGGTATTAATCATGTCTTTTCATTCAGCCTTTATAAACATTTTTAAGCTTTGTATACAAAGTTCTGTTTATAGATTCAGATTTCTAACAGCAAATAAGTAATCGTGTCAGCTTTTAGCACATACGAATCAGATTTCAGTCAGGTCAATGAATGTGTATTTATTGCTGTTGATAACCAGGGCAAAATTATGTCTTTAACAACTTTATAGTGATATTTGCTGGTTTACTGGCTTAAAACCCACAATTCCTCAAAATTTATTATTGCAATTGTTCTCAGTGCTAAATAGATGGTTATTCCACAACAAATGGTGATACTTCTTATCTTGTAATGGTGTAAGCAGTCATCTAAAGATGCTCTGATACCAAATATTAGCACAAAAAACAAAATTTATGTGCTTAATTTCACATTAGACTGGTAGGTTTATTTATAAATAGAATAGACTAGCTTTAGCCCCTAAACTTTAGGTAGACTAATCTATCTAAACACTAAATCAATACTAACAAATTCTTATTCTACATACGCTTATTTTTATGATTAGCTTAGCATCCCAACTAAACCAATCTAGTTTACAACAGCGTTGCATTAATATGTATCAACACCACTTACATTTTTTCATAGATTATGAATTAATTATTCTAACAATAAAAAGAGCTATAACTTTCACGAAAGTAATCCCCTAAGATCCTCAAGAATAAAAGAAAATCCTCAACTTGCTATACAAAGTTATGGCAGGTTTTTCTTCCAAAATGATGATGACGATAAATGCTAAGTAGCAGTCATGTTTATATAGTAATTAGTTCCAAAAATAATGGTATAGGTTGACCAGAATCAGTATTTCAGCACTAACTTGTAAATAATGCTATTTCAATACAGGGGTTCCAAATGTATGTGTGTTATGTATTGCCAGAAAGATCTCAAATACTCTATCTGATGGTATAGCTCTCACCCTATAATTCGTCCTTAGATTTTAGTTCTATTCTAGTTTTGTCAAGAAGAAACTTGAAATCCATTGCAGCATACAAGGTGGCTTCACTGGTTCGTCCAATGAGTTTAATGTTTGTGTCTTATGTTTTATAATGTCAAGGACCTTAGACCATAACATCTATAGTTCTGCCTTGCATTTTACTTTTTCTTAGAGTATTCTCAAGAAGACCCATTAAATCTTTTGTGTAATACATGTTGGCTTCACAAGGCAATCCAATGACTTCGATCTTTGTATCTTACCTTTTATGATGTCAAGGAGCTTGAGCCATAACATCTCTTCCCCTAGGGAAACTCATTGCACCTAAAAAATTTGAGTATTCCATGAATTGCATATTCAGTAAGTAATTATTTTAGGTCCATATTTAGGGTCTTATGCTAGCTAGCTCACCTCCTAGGTGTATGAGACCCTCCGTGTGAGAACAAGGGAGTCTTTTCAATTTACCATATATATTGTTCAAATATTGTACTCTATTATTTCAAACTCATAACCAAGCTCAAGAGTAAGCCATGCCTTGCCAATTTATTTGTTTTTTAGCCCATGATTTACAGGACACATCACATCCGCACATATATGATGTAAATTTGCAGCATGTTTGGGTATATTGCAAGAATTCATCATAAATAGCGAAGTGTTTATGCATTTTTCATATGATGGAGTGAATATTGAGTCTATCTTGGTAAGTTTGTTGTTAAACTTTGAAATATGCTTTCCTGGTCTTTTTATTTTTGGTTTGATATTTATATATGTCGATTATTACAGCCCCGAGTACACCATCATTTCAAGGAGTAGTAGTTAATTGTATATTCCAAAAGTGGAGAACAGCCTAAGACAAGAAAAGAGCAAAAATTGTAATTATGCCAAAGAAATGTCAAACAACATCATGTTACGCATCTAATATTTTATCTTCTTGAACGTACTAAGGTTATGGTGTGGCCAGCTTTTGGGGGGCATAATCTTTATCTTTTCATTTATTAGTAATAGATGTTTCTTTAGGCTGACCTAATTAAGACAAAGCGATGTGACACCCCTAACTATGTCTATAAATAAGGACAGCAAGGCTCCACTAAATAATCATAAGTTGTATTCTACAATTTCTTTCATTATTCCTCTGCATTATGGAGGTTGCCCCCTTGAAGAGGCCAATATGCTTGATTTTGTCATGTCATGTCATTTAACATTTGCCATCCAAATCTTGGATCTGTTCTTATTTTCTGTATTCAAGAAGATTTGTTATTGCTGCCTGAGTTTATTTTAAAGAAATATCCTAGCAAGTGGTATCAAATCTGTAATTTGGGCAAAGTGGGCGCATTGTTTTTGGGGCAGGTTGTTTAATATTGCATTTTTTTTCGAGAAAACATCTTATCTTGCAAAGGCTCTTTCTCCTTACACAAGTGGTTGATTGAGGTGACTACTTCATTGTTGGAAAGATATTTTCAAGAGCTTTCATAAAATTGGTCACAATAGAGATTATGAGAAATATCAAAAGAGATATGGTCATGTAAAATTGACCCTGCAAATTTTCTATCTGACCAAAAATAATCAGTCGAAACTAGGGCATAGCTCTCCAAACCTCGACATTGCTCGTGTTTGTCAACAAAGCATAATTTTTTTATGGTTACCACTTGGATTGGGTAGTTTTCTGTCATACATGATCACAAATATAGAGATAAGAAAACAACCACATCAACACCCATGTCATCCTCCCAGCCTTTTCGCCAAATGAGTTTTCTACAACCACTGACCCCAATCACTCTCTTTATTGTCTGCCACCCAAAGTGGAGGCAAACAATTGGCGCGATGCAAAAAAAGTTGTAACTTTCATCACGGATAATTTGTTTGCCCCTTTTGCAACAACATCAAAATTGAAGCCCCAAAATAATCAACCTCGAGGATTTGTGCTTTTGGTTCAACCGTTCATACACAACTGAACATCCTTGGAGGGTACAACATGAACTTACCAAACCAAGGGAAAAGGCAGCCTTTCCAACAACCAAAATTGAGCCTACCAAAGATAGACATATGCAAATTTGATGGTATAGATGTAACTTTGTCAATAAGTCTCATGGAGCAATATATTAAGCTTCATAATATACAAGAGAACATTGCAGCAGTCAAATATTTACGACTACCTAGAAACATCAAGGGTTTGAGAGGATTCTTAGGGTTGACAAGGTAGTACAAAAGATTTGTACACAACTATGCTCGTGTAGTTGCACCCTTAACAACATTATTGAATAAGGATTCCTTTTCATGGTCGAAGGCAGCCACACAAGCATTTCAGTAACTAAAAGAATCTCTTACGACCACACTTGAATTAGTTGCCCCTGATTTCTCTCATATTTTTCTAGTAGAATGTGATGCTTGAAGAGAAAATGAACCGATAACTACTACAAGAGAAGCAATGCTGATAGAATCAAAGATATAACCAAAAAGATTAAATGTCATAAACACATGATACATGAGTTTCACCTGGGTAAACACTTCTGGGGAAAAAACCAGCACAACAACTTCTTCCTTATTGCATTAAATCAACCATTTATAATACAATAACATACTTCCAAGTTCTGCTTTACCCTAATGCATGTGCAAGTATGTGTAGGCACATCAATAGAAAACTGTCAAAGCGGTACAAAACCATGGGCTATATGAAAAACGGTATAAAATCACCCAAAAACACACCCATTCTGCATGTCCAGTCTACAAGAGTGTAAATCATGTAGAGTGTAAATCATGTAGAATATAAAACACATTTCCAACAATGCTTCTGGACATGGCATATGCGTAGTATTGATGCTACAAGGGCATCCCTTAACATTTGAGAGTCAAAAATTAAGAGGCAATAATTTGGTATGACCCACATATGAAAAGGAAATGTTATCTATCATTCATGCAGTCAAACAATGGGACCAATATCTTATGCGCCGGCATTTCAAAGTCAAAATGGACCATGAGAGCCTTAAGTATTTCTTGGAACAACAATTATCATCAAAGGAGCAGCAAAACTACACCAAGATGTTGGACTATGACTTCAAACTTATTTACAAAAAAGCAAAGGAGAATATAACAATTGGCGTTCTATCTCAGCAAGGGTTGGGAAAGCGACAATATGTGTCTTCTCATTAGTGCAGCTAGAATGGGTAGAAAGCAACAAGGATAGAATGGCAACATGATACTACAACAAGGAAGCTCATTCATCAACTTAAGCTGGATCCCTCTTATTCAGATACATATGCTTGGAAGGGAGATTCCTTGTGGCATAAAGATATGCACTTTCTTTGCAAAAACTATCAATTGAAATCTAGTATTTTAGCTCAAATGCATTACATGCCAATTGGAGGACATTCAGGATTCTTAAAGACCTACCATCACACAAAGAAGGATTTCGTTTGGAAAGGTCTTAAGGAAGATGTACAAAACATTTGTGGCCGAATGTTTGATATGTCAACATCATGAAGGGGAACCAATCAAAACCCCAGGCCTCTTACAACCATTAGCCGTTCCAGTGCAGTGTTGGGAGGAAATATCAATGGATTTTATTACGAGGTTGCCAAAATCACACCAACTGGATGTGATATTGGTAGTAGTGGATCGACTCACTAAGTATGCATATTTTCATGGACTAAAACCCCATGCCTCTTGCAACCATTAGCCATTCCAATGCAGTGTTGGGAGGAAATATCAATGGATTTTATTACGAGGTTGCCAAAATCACACCAATTGGATGTGATATTGGTAGTAGTGGATCGACTCACTAAGTATGCATATTTTCATGGACTCTCTATTTTTTGGTGGCAAAAGTCTTCAAGGACAAGGTGTAGAAAGCCCATAGCTTGCCAAAATCGTTGGGAGTGAACATGACCCAATCTTCACTACCATAATTTGGACTAACCTATTTGCAGCATGGAACACAACTAGCACATAGTTCATCTTATCGTTCGCAATCAGATGGTTAAACAAAAGTTGTGAATAAATTTTTGGAAGGGTGTTTGAGTTGTTTTGGCTCAAAAAAGCAAGCACAATGGTCCAAATGGCTTTGGCAAGCAAAACAGTGGTATAACATCTCATTTCACACAGGCCCCAAATATGACTCCACTTGAGGCTCTTTATGGTTACTCCCCACCATCTACTACTTATTTGCAAGGTCATCCCAAAGATTGTGTGGTGGAGGATTATATTTAAAAACTGTTGGAAAGACTCCAAATTCTTGAGGAGAATTTGGTTGTGGCTTAAAACAGGAAAAAAGAGCATGCAGATCAGCACCAAAGTATGAGGCATTTTGAGGATGGATATTGGGCATTCTTTCGATTGCAACCCTACAAACAAATGTCACTTAAGCAACACAAGAACCTCAAGCTCACATCAAAATTCTATGGGCCCTATAAATTTCTTCAAAGGATCAACAGTGTAGCTTACAAGTTAAAGCTTCCACCCACTTCCAAAATCCATCTAGAGTTTCATGTCCCATGCTTAAAGACATTCATTGATAACAAGCTTCTAGTATAGTTAGAATGGCCTAAGTTAGATAAAGAAGGGAAGTTCAACATGGAACCCAAGGTAGTCATCAAGAAACAAGTTGAGTAGTTGCAAACTGAGTCATTCCTAAATTTAAAATAATCAAATGACAGAAATTAACAGCTGAAGATGCCACATGGGAAGATGACCAATTCATGCAAAAACATCCTAGGTTGTTGAGCGTTGACGGCAATGCTTTACTAAAGGGAAAGGGCACGTTACACCTCCACTCTTTGATCTTCTTAAGTGCACTAAGGTTAGGGTGTGACCAACTTGTGGCATGCATAACCTTTATCTTTTCATTCATTAGTTCTAGATTTTTCTTTAGGCCAACCTAAATAGGATGAACAAGTTCACCCTACCTAATTATGTCTAAAAATAAGGTAAGCAGAGCTCTTCCAAATCATCATAATTTGTATTCTAAAATTCCTTTCATTATTACTCTGCATTTTGGAGGTTGCCCCATTGAAGCCCCCAATATATCTGATTCTATCATATCAGTAATTTTGTCATTTTTGCATCAATATCTTGGATCTGGCCTTATTTTCCACATTCAAGTGGATCTGCTATTGCTGCCTAAGTTTATTTTAAATAAATGTCCTAACACATCACCATTTCCACTAATAACATTGTACATATGCCATCATCCAATTTCCTGTGATTTTCTCACAATAAACTTCCCTATTTTCTCTCCTACACAGATTTACATTTAATGCCAACATTAAACATGATGAATTGCTGACTAGGCTGACCAGTGCCACACAAATCCTACAAATTTGAAATAAATGACTTTCACTAACACATCAATAGCTAAATCATTTTTCCATGTGCTAATTTTGAGGAGAAAGAAGACTCGAGAGACAATCCAATGATGTCAATGCTGACATCTTCAAGGATTAGAGCATTGACTAAAGTGCTTGTGGACTTTTAGCTCCTCAATTGAGTTGATGACAGTTATAGTTGACCAACAGACTGTTTTCTAACTGAATCTTGCTGCATCAAAAAGAATTTGTTGTGCTCGTGTTGTAATTGTGATAATTTAAGGCAGTTTCTTCCCTCCGTTGAAAGATGCAATATGCTCATTAACATTGATCAAAAATTAAGGTTACATATAGGCTTCATGACCCATAGTCCATCACACCTAATACATCATAGTGGAGAAAATTATTAAATGTCTATAACAACCTATAACTACCCTTATTTACTAATGCACCAATTATTTAACATTGGGTGCATGTACATCTTCCAAGACTATGAGCTAGTAAGCTATTATTCTACCATTTCCCCTTAATAGATCATAGTCTTAAGGGTACAAGAGAGAGAATTTATGAATGCCTCAAACTTGTCACGTGCAAGTGACTTTGTGAAGACAGTTGCACATTGATCTTGAGTGGGGCAATACTGGAGCTTTATGTTGTGTTGTTGAACATGTTCACATAGGAAATATATATTAACTTCAATGTGCTTCATGCGCTCATGAAACACCAGATTACGAAAAAGTTGCAAAACACCTTATCACAGTACAGAACTATAGATTGAGCATGTGGTACTCCCAATCCTACAAAAATGTGACATATCCATATCGCTTCACAAATAGCTCTTGCAGCAGCGTGATACTCTGCTTTTGTGGAAGAATATGAAACACAATTCTACTTCTTGCTCCCCCGTGAGATTGGACCAAATCCCAAAAAGAATACAAACCCAGAAGGGGATTTTTTGTCATCAATATGTGATCTACTTTCGTGTATCCCGTCAAGAAGAATTTGCCATTCTTCTTGTATACTAGACCATATTCCATTGTTTCTCAAATATATCTCAATATCCGCTTAGTAGCTTTCCAGTGGCTTACTTTGGGTTCCTGCATGAAGACCAAAAGATAGTTAACAACATAGCTGATATCTAGCCTAGTGTAGGTGAGATAAATGAGACTCCCAATCAACTGTCAATAAAGAGTGGCATCTACGAGTGGTGATGGATCTGCACGAGGCAATTGAAGTCCTGTCTTCATAGGGCCATTGGTTTACAATACATCATCTAAAACTTCCCAATCAATGTCTTGGTATATGTCACGTGACACAAAGATATTGTGCCCTTTTTGCCAAACTTCCAATCCAAGACAGTAGTGTAGTAGCCTGAGATCTGTAGCATCGATCATCTTCACTAAACTGCCAGTGATGACTAGATCATCGACATAGACAATGATTACAACAATCTCCCCCCTTGTTGTTTGAGGTAGAGATTGCAATCATATGGACTCCTTTGGAATTCATTTTTTTACGAGATACTCATCTATTTTTATATACCATGCTTTGGGAACCTATTTAAGACCATATAATGATAAGTCCGCATACTTTTTGTTCTTGACACTGTTTGGCATATCCTGTTAGTTGGGTCATGTATACTTATTCCTGTAGATCCCCATTCAAGAAAACACTTTTGAAGTCCATCTAATGAATGTTCTGTTGATGGGTCATTCGGCACACCAATTCAAGTTGGGTCAGTCGCCCATCCAACCTCTTCTGAAAGGAGACCCACAAGATCTCCCCAATGTTTGTTATTGTCGGGTCACCGTGTACTAGGTGACCTAGTTGGTCTATCGGGAATTGTTCCAATTCAAGGGACCTACTGGTCTGGAATATTTAACTTAGTTTTATTGTTGTTATGATCTTGTGACAGATTTAGAGTGAATGCAAGTGTCATTGTTTCAGTCGTGTGGGTTTTCAATGGGTTTCAAAAAACAAAACAAGCATGCATTTTCAAATTTGCCCATATGATTAAAATCAGAGTTTACGGGGTTTTGATTAAATGTTAATACGATTAATTTATTTGTTCGTTCATTCTATTACATAAACATTCAACAATGTATTTATAATAATGGAAAATATTTTGCAATCATGATATAATGATAACAACAGATTGCATTCAAATCCTAGCTAACAAATAAATTAAAAATGTTAAAAGAAAAGGGGAAAAGAGAAAAATCCTATCAAAACACAGCCAAATCGAAGTCATTCGAATGAATGCAAGCAACAAACTAATCCCATGTCTGGTCAGCATTCGCACAACCACAACGGGAATCAATGCTAGAGTCTAAGGATCACGCTATGAAGGGGAAGTCCATCACCACCATATTACACGCACAAACAATGAAAATAAATCTCCACGGCTTGTATTAATAAAATATATTTTCTTGAGGCATAAATAAGGTTCACAATCATTCATTCAGTTACAATTTCACTACCATAATAACAAGGGAACAAAGGAGGAGAGAAAAATTACACTACAAATAAATTAAAATGTGACTCGTCCACCATATCTCCAATGGAGAAAAAAGGAGCCAGCCCTTGGTCAATCAACAATGAGAGTATATATAGAAAATGCAACCCCAAGAGGAAGGTGGTTTCCCTCCAAAATGCCGCTGAAGCCATTAACTGCACCTCACCAACCAACTTTCCCTCCAAAATCATACGCCTCACTTCACCTTTTTAGCCTACAAAAAGGCAAACGAATTAAAATTTGACAATTAAAAGCTCTTTTAGCAAGCATAGACAAAAATATGAACAACTTTTACTACGCAGAATATATCCCAAAATCTAAAACACCAAAACGACCAAGCCAAAACGAGGTTTATGGCGACGTGAACGGTTCGAAAAACCGACAAACGAGGCCCAAGATATTCATAAAAAACCAACTCGGTCTCAAAAATGGCCTCCCAGACCTAATCGGGCTTCTGGGAGGCATAGGGAAGTTTTAAAATTCGTTTTTTGAAAATTCAATTTCCTTTACTAATTGGGCATTCAAACCCTAATTGGCATTGGAATGCACTAGGATAGCTTAAAGACCTAATTGGGTGATCGATTCCCTATTAGAATTGAGTTTTAACATTGAGGGGATCCCAAGACCTAATCAAGCTTGGTACCCCCAATTAGCACTATGTTTCAAAGACCTAAGGCTCTACGTTGCAATCGCAATTAGATTCCTACATAGCATTGGATTCATTTGAGTTTGGAGGGTCTAGACCCCGATGGAGGGTCTAGACCCTCGATTACAACTATCGGGACAGGCAAGGGGAAGCCACGACGTATGCAAGGCTTAAAACCCACATAGAACGACGAGATGCTCGGAGATGGGACTTAGACCCAGTCAAAGAATAAACCCCGACGAACACTATAGTGAAAACACTTGGGGTCCCTCAAACCTAATTAGGTCTGCGAGCCCAATTACAACTACAAAAGCCCATTTTAGAGTAGGGGATAATTATTTTCCCATATTTATTTACATTGGGCTTTTTTCCATCACTTGGAGCTTTCCTACTTTCATGGAGAAACTTGTTTAGGTGTACAAGTTGACCGAATGACTAGGAAGTAATTCCCTTGACCAACTATTATGGATATGGGAGTTACTCATTTATTCTAGACACTGTTGACCACCTTTTGTAGAGTTACTATTCTATTATGCAGGTTTGTTATCACCTTTTGTGGAGTTACTCAGAACTCTCCCATTTGTACTTCTCAAATTTGTGAGTTTTGTTAGTGCAAGCTTGGTTTTGGATCTAATCTCTTTGTGCAATATTATTGCATACTAGTTTCATTTGCTTTTAGTTGCATGTGTGGTGTGCACCTACTTGGTTCATGTGGTCACTCTACTTGTGCATTCGACTTATCCAGACCCTGGACTCAACCCCAATATGGTATCAAATCCACCACGGTAATCATGTGTCTGGTAAGCTTTATTTTGAAATTTTCAGATTTTTTGTAGTGTATTGTGATGCAGTTTTTGCAAAGAAAATCAAGTTTTTTTTACTAAAATATCAAGTTTTATTGGTTTTATCTTGGACTGTTTGGGGTTCTTGTGTGGACTTTGTTATTGGCTTGGTCTCTCATGTGTTTGCAGGCAGGTTTTGTTGATTCGGTTCCAAACCGTGGGCGCAACTATTTGTTCAGTCAAAGCAACCCAATTTGATGTCAATCTTCAATACTATTACCATAGGTCTTAAACTTGATGACAATCATTAATGAACTGATCTGATTTATCATCCATATAATTTATTCTTAACCAACTTTAGGTCCCTTATATAATCATTCATTCTTGCTTATGACCTCTCTGTGTTGTTTTCTAACTTCTAACACCCTTATGTCTTCTTAAACAAATTACTCTATTAGGTTTGTCCTCAATCTGATTGCCTCCAATAAGTTTATCTTTTACTCTCCTCCGTGTTTTCTAATCCCTTGAGACTCTGACTTCTGACCTCTCTTTTTCCCTTACTACTTTCAGTCTCAATTCTTTTACAACATGTCTGATTTTTCTACATAAGAAAGCTTTCTTATTGCCTTTAGTGGACGCTTTCTAGTTCACTAGTAACAATGTTAACTCAGAATTCAAGGAAATACAAATGTGTTATAGTTTCATCCTGAGGCATCATATGCATTTGGATCCACATTTGTTATAGCACTAACAGGGTTTTACACCTTTCTATCATCTCTCAAGGCTTTCAACAGGTTTAATCACAAGTGAAAACTCTACTTCAATTTATCAAGCCTATTTACACCCGAGAAGAACAAACTAATAATCTTTTCATTCACAGGGACCTTTCAAGACATGAATAAGTTTTAATACGGTTTTATAGTCTTGCGTTCACCTATTCCAACCGCTTGTCCAAAGACCATACTAACTAAAAGACATTCAATAATTAACTTTTTTTTTCTGACTATCGTGTTTAACACTATAATATAGGCCGAAGTGTAAACAAAAGGCAAATTTCTATCTCTGATGATCAACAATAATTAATTCCGATTCACATAGGACTTTTCTATCATTATTTTATCATTCCAAGCATCCAACAAACCTCTAAAATGTATTAAATATCATTTTGATTGTCATAGTAACTCATTTGTCATACCCGAGAGCATCAAATTGACTATTCATATTATCTACGAACTTCTCTAATATTTGTTCCATGTGGGTCAACTGATATATACTTCATATCATCTTTCTTGTAGACTGATCAACTCAGAAATACAATGCTGCTACTACACAAGCACTTTCTTATCATAAAACCCACTTAATATAAAATGTGTTCACTTCTCGACGGATAATATTTCATTTTTACTATCACTCTAATTAAACATCTACAAGCAGAATTCCACACAATCTTCTATAAAAGACTTTACAAGATTCTTTTGCACAATATAATACCTGAATCACATCAGACATTGTTGAATGAAGTATATCTCAACATATTTACAAAAGAAACAACGCCACATAACTCAAAGGTTCTATGAATAGAATCTTCATTAGAATCATACGAAAAACTACCAATATATACTGAATTTATCATCAATCATTGTCCTCTTGATACATCTAATGCTTTACCACATATACACATACAATTTTCTAATTGTTATACGAGCCTAAAGGCCTTCTTTATTCCTCCTCCATTCGCATTCCTCTACTATTTTATTTATACATATGGTAACCTTCTTTTTGAATGGTTCGAGCCCTATCTTGTCTGAACTAATTTACAGACATAGGATGCATGATAGATGAGAAACCATGTTTTCCTCAACTTCCTAACCTTACTTGGCATATGCTTTTATTGTCTCCTCCAGCGTAGGCTAAGACTTGACTTAATATTATATTTCCATTTACAATGGATGAAATGCCTTAACATATAATTAGACCTATTAGGACTAGGTTCCAAGGTTCAAATCCTTGCACATCTTCATAATTGATTCAAAATTTCAAATTCTTCAATTTGGAGGAAAATTCCAATTGACTCCTAGAGCACACTTAGGACTAGACAACACTTGTTATTGACTCCTAAAAGACTTTCAAGACTTATTACATCACAAATTGACTTATTTACAGATTTATAATTTTGTTTTCCTGATGCTCCTACATCAGACTCCCCTAGTGGAAAATTATTTGAGCTCCTACTCAAATGAGATCTTGTCTTCTTTTTCTTCTTTTCCAATTGCTCAGCTTCTTTTTTGCTTCATTATGAGTTTGTTCTCTTTCTTTCTTCACTTGCCATTCTTTGTTGAAGCCCATGAGAAAGGACTCCATTTCCTCATTTACATGATCCTCCACACCTGCACATACAAAACTAAAAACAAAATCAGTTTCAAAAACTTGGGCCACTATTGCCTTTTCTCCTGCTATTATCTCCTTTGGAGATTGCTCTTCAACTACTGATTCATATACATCTTGTTTTAAAAAAATTGACAGTTCTAACTCAGCTTTTCTGATAGTTCCCTCATCTCCTATGAGGTCCAAATTGTTTGGTCCTTGCATAATCAGCTGCCACATCCTTTCTTCTTCTTCTGTATACTCTGTCAATTCCTCTTTTCTAGCTTCATTACAAGATACTGTCATTGGTACCATATCAGATTCTTGAACTTCAATTGTATTAAGTGTCAAATTTGACACATTTTCAAGCTGTACTTCAGGTGCTTCAAAAACTTCTATCTGTATTTCATCTTTGTTTTTCAAGAGATCACTATCTTAATCAATCAATACATCAGTATCAAAAACAAAATATTCAGTCTCATGTTGTACCTCCTTTACAAATGAAGCTAAAAATGTTTCTATCACTTCTTCAACTCCATCATCTTCCTGCAATTCTGTATCAGCAAAAACAATATTAGAAGCAAACAATTTAGGCCATATAGCCTCATCAAGTGCTCCTTCATTCACAATGTCTTCCTCCTCTTCACCAAGAATTTCACCTCTTTCGGGGTAACAAATCTCTGCATCTCTATACATTGTTGTCCAATCAATTTCTTCTTTAACATACGCATGTTGTTCATGCTTGCTTTCTTTAGGCTATTCTGACTTTGAACCCTCAATTTGGGCTTTTCCTTCATCCACTTCTATACCTGCATTCATACATGACAAGAAAATATCAGAGTGAAAATCAGGAGGCTTGGTTGCCTCTTTCTTATCCTTAAGTTGCTTTGCCAATATCCTTAACTTTCTTCTCCAATTGCTAATTGCTTGCTGCCTTTTCTTTCTTTCTAGGATTTCCTTGAGAGGCCATTCCAATTTCCTTTTCAATCTCCATCCATACTCTTGGTATTCTTTTGTTCCTATGCACTCCATTAAGAACATTAACATTGCTAATATTTCTTTCATCTCATTCATTTCTTTTTCCATATCTAATTATCTTTTCTTAACCTCTTCTATCTCCATCTCCTTGTGGCAATTTTCTTGAACTAAGCCCTTCATCTTTTCTCCCTTATCACTTCTCATTTTCCTTTAGGCCTCACTACACCTATCTCCTCTTAGCAAGTCTATCTTACTTGCTTTTCAACACTAGAACCTCACCTAGGTCTTTTTCACCCTAGTTTTTTGGTAACTTACGAGTCCTTACCTTGGACCTCTTCACTTTTCTATAAGCTATTCTTGAGCTTTTTCCTGAGCTTATATTAGCTCTTTTTCACTCTTCTAAGCCTTAATGGCTATAGGGCTTTGCCACTTACCTCTTCACTTGAGGTTTAATACCTTTCACTTGCCTCTCACCTTTTTCAAACCCCTACAACTTTTCACTGTCACATAACTGAAAACTTCTTCACTGCTGCAATAATAATACTTCATACCTTTTTCAAGAATTTTCTTCTTCACTTTATCTCTGTCCACTGCAACCTACAACCTTTTCTTATCAACCTGCAATCTTTGACCAACACCTGTAACTTACCATGCATTTCCCAAGAGCTTATTGCTCTGATACCAAAATTGATGTCAATCTTCAATACTGTTACCAAAGGTCTTAAACTTCATGACAATCATAAATGAACTGATTTGATTTATCATCCATACAATTTATTCTTAACCGACTTTAGGTCCCTTAAATAATCATTCATTCTTGCTTACGACCTCTCTGTGTTTTTTTTTACTTCTAACACCCTTATGTCTTCTTAAACAAATTAATCTATTAGGTCTGTCCTCAATCTGATTGCCTCCAATAAGTTTATCTTTTATTCTCCTCCGTGTTTTCTAATCCCTTGAGACTCTGACTTCTGATTACTAGTTTTGGTCTCAATTCTTTTACAACATGTCTGATTTCTGTAAATAAGAGAGCTTTCTTATTGCCTTTAGTAGACGCTTTCTAGTACACTAGTAACAATGTTAACTCAGGATTCAAGGAATACAAATGTGTTATAGTTTCATCCCTAGGCATCATATGCATTTGGATCCACCTTTGTTATAGCACTAACACATTTTTACACCTTTCTATTATCTCTCTAAGGCTTTCAACTGGTTTAATCACAAGTGAAAACTCTGCCTCAATTTATCAGGCCTATCTACACCCGAGAAGAACAAACTAATTATCTTTTCATTCACAGGGACCTTTCAAGACTTGAAAAAGTTTTAATACAGTTTTACAGTCTTGTGTTCACCTATTCCAACCGCTCGCCCAAGACCATACTAACTAAAAGGCGTTCAATAAATACTGTTCGGTTTAAGACTGTAATATAGGCCGAAGTGTAAACAAAAGGCAAACTTCTATCTCTGATGATCAACTAGAATTAATTCCAATTCACATAGGACTTTTATATCATTATTTTATCATTCCAAGCATCCGACAGACCTCTAAAATGTATAAAATATCGTTTTGACTGTCATAGTGACTCATTTGTCATACCCGAGAGCATCAAATTGACTATTCAAATTATCTACGGACTTTTCTAATATTTGTTCTACGTGGATCGACTGATATATACTTCGTATCATCTTTCTTTTAAACTGATCAACTCAAAAATACAACGCAAACAGAGACTGCTAATACACAGGCGCTTTCTTATCATAAAACCCACTTAATATAAAATGTGTTCGCTTCTCGACGGATAATATTTCATTTTTACTATCACTCTAATTAAACATCTACAGGCAGAATTCCACACAATCTTCTATAAAAGACTTTAAAGGATTCTTCTACACAATATAATACCTGAATCACATCGAACATTGTTGGATGATAAAGTATATCTGAACATATTTACAAAAGTAACAACGCCACATACCTCAAAGGTTCTATGAACAGAATCTTCATTAGAATCATACGGAAAACCGCCAACATACACTGAATTTATCTTCAACCATCATCCTCTTGATACATCTAATGCTTTACCACATATACACTTACAATTTTCTGATTGTTATACAGGCCTAAAGGCCTTCTTTATTCCTCCTCCATTCGCACTCCTTTTCCCCCGCTCACTCTCTACTATTTTATTTATACATATGGTAGCCTTCTTTTTGATAGGTTCCAGCCCTATCTTGTCTCAACTAATATACAGACATAGGATGCATGATATATGAGAAACCATGTTTTTCTCAACTTCCTAACCTCACTTGGCATATGCTTTTATTATCTCCTACAACGTAGGCTTAGACTTGACTTAATATTATATTTCCATTTACAATGGATGAAATGCCTTAGCATATAATTAGACCTATTAGGACTAGGTTCCGAAGTTCAAATCCTTGCACATCTTCATAATTGATTCAAAATTTCAAATTCTTCAATTTGGAGGAAAATTCCAATTGACTCCTAGAGCACACTTAGGACTAGACAACACTTGTTATTAACTCCTGAAAGACTCTCAAGACTTATTACATCACAAATTGATTTATTTACAGATTTATAATTTTGTTTTCCTAATGCTCCTACGTCAGACTCCCCTGGTGGGAAATTATTTGAGCTCCTACTCAAATGAGATCTGTCTTCTTTTTCTTCTTTTCCAATTGCTCAGCTTCTTTTTTGCTTCATTATGAGTTTGTTCTCTTTCTTTCTTCACTTGCCATTCTTTGTTGAAGCCCATGAGAAAGGACTCCATTTCCTCATTTACATGATCCTCCACACCTGCACATACAAAACTAAAAACAAAATCAGTTTCAAAAACTTGGGCCACTATTGCCTTTTCTCCTGCTATTATCTCCTCTGGAGATTGCTCTTCAACTACTGATTCATATACATCTTGTTTTAAAAATTTTGACAGTTCTAACTCAGCTTTTCTGATAGTTCCCTCATCTCCTATGAGGTCCAAATTGTTTGGTCCTTGCATAATCAGCTGCCACATCCTTTCTTCTTCTTCTGTATACTCTGTCAATTCCTCTTTTCTAGCTTCATTACAAGATACTGTCATTGGTACCATATCAGATTCTTGAACTTCAATTGTATTAAGTGTCAAATTTGACACACTTTCAAGCTGTATTTCAGGTCCTTCAAAAACTTCTATCTGTATTTCATCTTTGTTTTTCAAGAGATCACGATTGTATGCCCTAGTCTTCTTGTCTTGCAACATGGTACAGATCTGGGCATAGCGCCTCAACGTTTGACCTCAATTGTTTGCATTCAACATTCAGACCCATATTTTAACCACGACTTGCACATCAACTCAGTGTCGCATCCTCTGTCTGTTGTTTGACCTGCATCAACGACTTTCTTCTAACCCTCAAGGCAACCCTTCCACCCCTGGTTCGGCACTCCAGTACGCAATCCTCACGGCCTGGTTTTTTTCATTGTGCCTAAGCTCACAGCTTGGTTTCTTTTCCATCCGTGCCTAAGTTCACAGAAACATCTTTCTCTATTTGTGCCTGCTTAAGAATTTCTACTCACATCCTACATCGTAAATCTCCATGCAAAATCAGGTTGGCAACAAAACTATTTTGAAACAAGTGGTTTCACAAACCACTTTTTCAGCCAATCGTGGTTTCCTCTTTTATTTAGCGAGAAAGTTTGTTTTTCAATCTTAAATCACTTTTTCAAACTTAAAACGCACTATAATGTTTCAAAAAGGCCAATACATTTTAATTGACTTTATAGTGTTTTTTTGCAAGGTGGTTGTTGAAAAAAAGGAGGGGGAAGATTATTATAATCTAGGAAGGTACTTTTTATTGTTTTTTCTACATAAAAAAATAAATATTGTGAGGGGTTAATATTATCATGGGACTTTTTTTTTATTGTTTTTTTATATAAACAATATATTGTGGGCCTTTGTTAAAAAGGGGAAATTATTAATTGTTTTTTGAACAACTCTTCATTTTTTCGCTAGACGAAAACCGAAGGGTAAGGTCTGGTTTGGTAGGTGACCAAACCCCCTCCCATTCAAAACATCTATTTCTCCTTCTCTCTTGTGCTCACTTTGTGTACTTGTCTTGGACACACTATTCGCTGAGCCCGACGTCTTATTTTTTTGCTTTGCAAATCTCGTCTTTCTCAACTCATACACTAATTGCTTTAGACGCATTCTCAATTGTGTCCAACGCCTTTTCAAACATGCATTGTATTTGCTACATTGGGGAGATTCACCACTGATAGTTTGGGCGGGGGGGACGGAGGAGACGTGTATACTATGTTTCTAAGTCACATTCCATTATGTTTTGCACTTCTATTTCTATAACAAACAACAACTTCAACTACAACCACTACACTTTATTTCTGAACAAAATGGATACAAGTTCAATTAACCCTATAACGCCATCTAATTATCATGAATGGAAAATTAAAATGCAAATTATTCTTTAAAAAAAAAGCAAAAGAAAAACCATATTATATAGAAATCAATTTGTACAAAGTCTATGCCAGGTGTAATAACTATTAGTCCAAGCCTAGGCATTAGAAACAAGTTTAATCATACCAACAACCATCATTAACTCATATCAATATCTAAAATTTGTCTAAGATCTTGTTGAAACTTTGTCGACCATCAAATCAGTGGAGGACCATAACAAAGAAGATCGTCATTGTCCAAAGCCCAATTAGCTAACACATCCGCAACTTTGATCATCCCACAAGGAACATGGTGGAAGCTAATCTATTGGAATTGTTCTTTCAACTTGTGAATTTTTTCTTGCTCTAGCTATTTGCCAATTCCTGGCCTTACTCAAAGAGGAATGGGATAAGAGGGTAATAATTATAAGTGAATCAGATTCTACCTGAACCCTTGACCAACCAACTTTCACTGCTTCTTGCATTCCTCTGAAAATAGCTCTAATCTTAGCTAAATTATTCATTGCATATCCCAATTTTCTTGAAAATAAAAATGTGACTGAATCATCCGAACATCTACCTATTCCTCCCATGCTAGCAATACCTGGATTTCCTCTAGAAGCACCATTTGTGTTCAGCTTTCCGACTCCATTCGGAGGAGCTGACCTCTTTTTATTAGTCTGATTTTTTCCTTCTAGACTGAGAATCAACCATGACCCTACTAGACAAATTTAAAGATAAGGCTTTTATAAGATTATTCCGTTGCTCTGGAATTATCTGAGGGAGATGTAACTTATATTTAATGGATTCAGCTACATTCATCTTTATCTTATCCCATACGATTAATATATCTATGCATTCCTGCTATAAAAATTTTCTATTTATTTCCTTCCAAACATTCCATAACAAAAGGGTTATTCCACTCCATATTGCTTGAAAAAGGTTTTGACCAGTCTTTATATGTTTTCCCCTTTCTCTGAACATTGGTTCAAGAGCCTAAATTCCCAGCCAAGCAATATCAAATAAAGTAGCCAATAACCGCCATAATTGGAGAACGAAAGGGCATTCTATAAAAAAATGAATAAGAGTTTCTTCCTTCTCCAAGGGCATAACACACCTATAAGGACCATTAAATCTTTTTTTCATAAGCTTATCCCCTATAATGTCCTTTTCCAAATGCTCAGAGACCTGGCTGGCCTATTCTGCCCTTTTTCCTTATTTATTCCCTTGGGAACTGGGGCATGGGAGAAATAAAGGGAATATTTGGACCCTTATGTGCATTCAACGTTATATTTTTACATTGAAGATGCCATTTAATGCACTTTATATTATATTTTCACGTTGAATTGCTTCAAGTCATGACTTATGACTAAGAAAAGTGTTATTCCCCCCGATGGGCATTGGAGCCTTAATGAACGTTTATTACTTATTAATCATTTTTTTTAAAAGGGGGCATTGGAAAAGGTGAAAGTTTTTAGGGTTCAGAGGAGTTATAAGAAGAATATGAGGATTAAAATCATTATTGTGTTCATTGTTATTTTCCTCCGGAGTTTTGGTGAGCCTACATATTCATCTGCTATTGCTCAAGGAGTAAAATCCCTTGAGATCCCTGGTTTCAATGCAAAGAACACTTTGGACCCTAGCTAAAAAGGCTTTTTCGATGAGAGGTTTCATCATGAATCCCTAGTAGTTGTCTTTACAGGGGTTGAAGACCATTCCCTGCATACTGGAGATTTATTTTGGTGTTGGTTGTACAAATTGGAGGGATTATTTACCAACATTGGTTTTTTGATAGATGGCGCCAGATTTGAGATCCATTTATGGCCCTTTGGGGTTGATACCACTCCCTGTGGCTGGAGTTTAATTGTGAAGGCAACTTGGGCATTCCAAGGAAAATCGTAGGGGTCTAATATCCATCTATTGTTGGGCACTGCGACTTCAGAGGTATTAATGCAATTTTAAATAAAAAATAAGACTGTTATTACTGTTGTACAAACAGTCATTCTCAACTGTTGCAAGTATAATAATTTCTAAATCTTATATATTCCGTATGGAGTTGTTTTGAGTATTCATATTCAGTTTTATATTCGTTAATTCATTGCAAAGGATTGATATTCCTACTGTACAACTTAGTCATACTCAACTGTTCAAAAGAATAATAATTTATGAGTTTAATATCGAATGCATGCCAACTGTTTGATGTAATGCCCCAATCAATTTATGCAAGTTAAAGTGAATTTGTAATGTCAGTAGAATCAAAGAACCCTTAGACAAATTATTCCAAAAGAATACAATCAGAAACCTTTAATAATCGATTGCATACCAACTGTTTGAAAAAATGCCTACAAGTTAAGAGTCAAGAATTTTGCAAGTTTGGAACAATATCTCCAAGTTGGGGACACTTAAGTGGTATCAGAGCTGGTTCTCTGCCAGCCTATGAGGTTTGAATAACTTTATGCAAAGCAGATCTTTCATATGCAACTAAGTACAAGTGTGAACAAGTATTATCTAAGAAGAAGACCATTAAATCTGATAGGTAGTACAGAGGGATTTCCTATTGATTTTCCAGTTGGGAACATGATTGAAGAAATCATTGAGGATACAGGTAAAGAGGCAGCTGTAGATGATCTTGAAGATATATTCAGGAAAAAGGTGCTCATAAATATGGTCAAGCAACAGGAGCAAACAAATTTATATTTGACTTAGCTTACACATCATTCAGGGGTATGCAACAATGATGGTAGGGGAGTTGCAAATGCGGAGACAAGCCATACTGGCCCTCACACGACTAGTTCACCTAGTGTGTCATCGAGACCATTTATGCCTACCTTTTTGTAGGAGGCAGCACCATATAGACCAGAGCAGCCAAAGGAACCAGAGGAGGTTGTGTTATGAAGAGCTTACTAGCAGTTGAGAGCTGACTTTTAGACAGTTATGCCTTTTCTAGATTACTACAAGTGGAAGTCTAGCACTAGACCATGACAGGGTAGAGGTGATCCTAATCAAGGCATGTAGAGATGTTTGGAAATATTTACCCTCCCAAACTTTGATGGTTTGCGGAAGTGCAAAGCAAGGGCATGCGTCCAGAAGCTAGACACATATTTGGAGTTGAATCCCATGCATGAGATAGAGGCGATTAAATTTGCTACCCTTCATCTGGAAGAAGAGGCACATGATTGGTGGTACCATGGTTTGTTAACCCAAGGGCACAGGTTCATTGATACGTATGGAGACTTCGCACAAACGTTGATAGACAAGTTCGATAAGAAGGATCTTGAGATGTTTTTTAGAGAGCTAACACATTTGAAACAAGTTGGCACGCTTGATGCTGACATTGCAAAATTTTAGAGGTTATCAATCATTGTTACGGATGCTTCTGAAAGACGATTGACCTCCTTATTTATCGAGGGATTGATAGAGCCTTTGCGGGGTTGGGTGAAGGCATTTGATCCACCTTCACTATAGGATGCTCTCAGGAGAGCACGTGACTTGGAGTTCTCTACTCCCAAGTGAAAATTTCCATCAAAGTTTGGTGAGATGCCTCCTGGGAGACCACATGATAGAGGGTTTGACCATGTGATAGAGCTCGAGAAGGGGGCCAAGCCAGTTATCACTACTCCTTATCGTCATCCTCAACATTTTAAGGAAGAGATCGAGAAGACTATCAAAGAGCTTCTCAACATGGGACATATCAAGCCCAGATCTAGTCCATTTGCTTCTTCAATGGTGTTGGTAAGAAGAAACATGGGACTTTGAGGATGTGTATTGATTACCGTGCACTCAACAAGAAGACAATCAATAACTGGTATCCCCATTCCTACAATCGATGAGTCACTTGATGAGCTACATGGAGCGGAGTACTCCAAAATCGATCTATGTTCAGGATACCATCAGATTAGAGTGCGGGAGCAAGATGTACACAAGACAACCTTCAGGTGCCATTATGGACACTATGAATTCTTGGTGATGTTCGAGTTGACTAATGCTCCGGCTACATTCCAGTCTTGTATGAACCATGTGTTCAACCGCCACCTACATAAATTTGTCCTAGTGTTCTTTGATGACATCCTAATATACAACAAAACATGAGAGGATCATCTTAGACACCTTGATGAGGTCTTGTCTATTATGGGAGTACAATCGCTTTATGCGAAGGCTTCCAAGTGTGAGTTTGGGATGTAGTAGATCCTCTATTTGGGATATGTGATTGGAGCAGGTGGAGTCAAAGTGGATCAAACAAAGATACAGGCGATTATTGATAGGCCACCATCGAAGAATCTAACTCATTTGAGAGGCTTCCTAGGACTTTGTTGTTATTACAAGAGGTTCGTGAAGGGGTACTCGCAGTTGACAGCACCATTGACAGATTTGACCAAGAAGGGTGCATTTGCTTGGTCAAAATCTTCACAACAGGTATTTAATCACCATAAGGAGGTGATGAGCACATGCCCAATGTTAGCATTACTGGATTTTTCACAGCCATTTATTCTTGAATGTCATGCTTCAAGTGTGGGTATCGGTGCAATACTAATGCAGAATAGGCATCCCATTGCCTATGAGAGTCGGAAGTTGAGTATGGTAGAGCATGGGTACTCTACTTATGACTAGGAGATGTTGGCTATTTTGCATGCCTTGGTCAAATTACCACAGTATTTGGTGGGCAACAAGTTTGTGGTTCAGAGGGATCACAATAGCTTGAGGTATTTCATGGAGCAGAAAGAACTCAATGATCGTCAACAAAAATGGGTAATCAAAATACAGGTTTGCGATTTTGATATAGTGTATGGGAAGGGGAAGAACAATGTAGTAGCTCATGCATTATCCAAGCAGCCATCCCTTGGCTCTATGTCAGAGATTTCAGCTGACTAGAAGGCTCATACCTTGGTTGTGTATTCCAAGAACCAATCTAGTTGTGAGATTATGGATGGGTTGATACAAGATGACATGTATAAGGTTGTGGACAATGTGATATACTACAAGGGTAGGGGATCCCTTGTGCCTGAGTCGAGAATGAAGAAGATCTTGAGTATCGTACATGACACACCATTGGCAGGTCATCCAGGGTACTTCAAGACTTATAGATATATACTAGGGAGATTTGCATGAAGAGGGTTGAAGGATGATGTCCTTAACCATATTAGAGAACGTGTGATTTGTCAGCAAAGCAAATCCAAACAATCATTCCTTGTAGGATTACTTCAGCCATTACCCATTCCGGACCAGAAATGGGAGAGTATATCCATGGTTTTCAATACAGGCTTACCCAAGGTTCAATGTAAGAATTGTATTTATGTGATGGTCGACAGATTGACCAAGTATACTTCTTTGCAATGTCATTTGAGTACAATGCACCACAGGTAGCAGCATTATTCTTTGAGGAGGTTTTTAAGTTACATGGATTGCCTAAGAACATAGTCAGTGATCAGGACAGCAAATTCATGAGTACATTTTGGCAAGAGTTGTTCAGGGTATCCGGTACAAAGTTGATGCCAAGTACCAATTATCATTTGCAGACCGATGGTCAAATCGAGATCGTGAATAAATGGATAGAGGGTTATTTGTTGAGTTATGTGGTAGGGCATCAGAAGGCATGGGTTAAGAGGTTGTACTTGGGTGAGCATTGCTACAATACAACCTATCATATGAGCATTGGCATGACCCCATTCCGAGCACTTTATGGGTATGATACTTCATTTGTTGATTTGGTGATATCAGATAGTCGAGCTCCCAAAGCTCGTGACTAGATTCAAGAAAATCAGGGCATCATGAAAACTCTCAAGGAGAATATGTAGCGGGTACAAAATCAGCAGAAGATGTATGCTGATAGGCACAGGGTGGAGAGATCATTTGATGTGGTAGATTTGGTGTTCCTTCGCTTACAGCCTTATAAGCAATCCTCCTCGAAGAAGAGTGGCGCAAAAAAATTGAAGCCACAATTCTATGGGCCTTATAGGATATTGAGACGTATTGGAGAAGTTGCCTATGAGTTGGAATTACCTAAGCATAGTAGGATCCACAATATTTTCCATGTGTCTTGCCTCAAAAGGGCACTTGGACAACAAATTGAACCATCTACTAAGTTGCCACCTTTGGACAAGGAGGTCAAGTTGATTCTAGTTCCAAAATCAATTATTGAGTTGCGAGAGAAGAAGCTCATGAACTGAGTCATAACCAAGTATTTGGTGCACTGGAAGGAATTGCCATTCGAGGATGCCACATGAGAAGGTGAACAAATTTTGCAACATCTTAATCTACAGTTGCTTGGGGATAAGCAATTTTGGAAAGGGAGGACTGTAATGTCCTTTTTCAAATGCTCAGAGACATAACGGGCCTATTATGCCCTTTTTCCTTATTCCCTTGGGAATTGGGGCATGGGAGAAATAAAGGAAATATTTGGACCCTTATGTGTATTTAACATTATATTTTTACATTGAAGATGCCATTTAATGCACTTTATGTTATATTTTCACATTAAGGTGCTTTTAAGTCATAACTTATGACTAGGAAAAGTGTTATTTCCCCTCTATGAGTGTTGGACCCTTAATGAGTATTTATTACTTATTAATCGTTATTTTTTAAAATGGGGCATTGGAAAAGGTGAAAGTTTTTAAGGTTCGGAGGAATTATAAGGAGAATATGATGATTAAAATCATTATTATGCTCATTGTTATTTTCCTCTGGAGTTTTGGTGAGCATGCGTGTCCATCTGCTATTGCTCAAGGAGTAAAATCCCTTGAGATCCCTGGTTTCAGTGCAAAGAAGACTTTGGACCCTAGCTGGAAGGGCTATTTCGGTGAGAGAATTCATCCTCAATCCCTAGTAGTTGTATTTATAGGTCTTAAGACCATTTCTTGCATATTGGAGATTTATTTTGGTGTTGGTCGTACAAAATGGAGGGATTACTTACCAACATTGGTTTTTTGATAGATGGAGCCAGATTTGACACCCATTTAGGGCCCTTTGGGGGTTGATGCCACTTCTTGGTGGCTGGAGTTTAATTGTAAAGGCAACATGGGCATTCTAGACAAAATTGTAGGGGTCTAATATCCATCTATTGTTGGGCGCTGCTACTCAGAGGTATTAATGCAGTTGCAAATAGAAAATAAAATTGTTAGTACTATTGTACAAACATTCATTCTCAACTGTTGCAAGTATAATAATTTATAAATCTTATATATTCTGTATGGAGTTGTTCTGAGTATTTATATTCAGTTTTATATTCATTAATTCATTGCAAAGGACTGATATCTCTTCTATACAACTCAGTCATACTCAGTTGTTCAAAAGAATAATAATTTCTAAGTTTAATATCGAATGCATGCCAACTATTTGATGTAATACCCCAATCAATTTATGCAATTTAATGTGATTTTGTAATGTCAGTAGGATCAAAGAACCTTTAGACAAATTATTCCCAATGATTACAATCGGAAACCTTTAATAATTGATTGCATACAAACTGTTTGACAAAATGCCTACAAGTTAAAAGTCAGGAATTTTGCAAGTTTGGAACAATATCTCCTGGTTGGGGATACTTCATCCCCTATTAAGACTTTTCTTCTCAATAACAACCAGACAAAGAAACTTACTTTTAGCTAAAGATTTTCCTACCATAACTATCTAAAAGTGTCCCTTAAAAGATGAGGATTCACTTTACATAGAGAATCATATCTAGCTGAAACAAAATATATTCCTGTTGATTTATTTCCCCATGCTATAGAATCCAGCTTTTCAGAACTTGAAAGAGTTCTTGACTTTAAAATCCGATCAATCATCTTTTTTTTTATCCTCCATAAGCTGAATTGGCCATTCACGAGTAGGAATCCATCGCTTACTGATCTCCCATTGGTAGAGATTATGCTCGCAATATTTCACAACTTTTACCCATCCCTTGTCATAAAGAGTTTCCATTACTGGCTGCAAATCTAGAAATTGACTAATAATTGGTCGATAACCATCCCAAGAGTCTATCTAAAAATTGGTTGTTTGACCATTATTAATTAGCCAAAAGAAATACCTCTTTATAATTGCTTCTCCTAATCTCGGAACTGCTTGAATAGGAGAAACTCTAGAAGGAAGGGACAATCTTATTATCCGTTGTGGAGGATTGTTTTCTACATAGTTAGCTCTAATATTAACAACCCATAAATGATTTGGACCATCCAATAGTCTCCAATAAAGCTTAGTTGCTAAAGCTCTATGATGCTTAATACTAGAGCAGAACCCTAACCCACCTTTTTTTGGCTAACAAAGAATCACCCACTTACCCAGAGAAGATTTCCTTTTCTCCTGAACTCCACTCCAAATAAATTTTTGACACAAAGACTCCAATTGTTTTAAAAATGCAATAGGAACATTCAAAATAGAAGAGACATATACCAGCATTGCTTGAAGAACTGCCTTAACCAAAGTCATTCTTCCACCTGAAGCCAACCATTTATTCGTCCATTTCTCTAATTTTATCTTTACTCTATTTATTATCTAATTCCAATATTTTAATTGTTTTGCTGCCAATGGAACCCCAAAATAAGTGATTGGAAGAGAACCCTTTCTAAATTTGAACAAATCAAGAATCAAACTTCTTGCCTCCAAGAGCAATGAAAAAAAAGATTCTAGATTTGTCTTGATTAATCAACTATGTTGTAGCTCTGGCAAAAAGCTGAAGAACTTTCTGCATATTGGAAGCCTCTAATCAAGAAGCCTTACCTAGAAGCATAGAATCATCAACAAATTGCAAATGAATGAGAGGACCTGCCCCTTGAGCCAAATTAATCCCTCTTATTTTCTTATCCATACAGGCTTTAGTAAACACTCTACCCAAACATTCAGCCAAAATAATAAATAATAAGGGAGATAACGGATGACCTTGCCAAATACCTCTGGTGGTTGTAAAAATATGAGATGGGCTTCCATTAACTCTAACTGAATAAGAGATTGAAGATAAGCATGCTTGAACCCACCCAATCCATTCCCTAGAGAAGCCAAACTGAACCAAAACCTTAGCTAGAAACCTCCAATCAACTCTATCATAGGCTTTGGAAAGGTCAAGCCTAATAAACCTTGACAGGGAATTTTGCGTCTCCATAGAATGCAAAGCTTCTTGGGCTAAAACTTTCTCATTGTGAATTTGCCTTCCTTGAACAAATCCACCTTGTTCAGGAGAGATGATCTTATGCATTGGAGGTTTCAACCGATCTACCATGATTTTTGTTATAATTTTATACAAAACATTGCACAAAGCTATACGTCTGAATCCTGAAATTTCCTCCACTTTTGAAGCTTTTGAAATCAAGGCAATAAAAGTTTTATTAAGTTCTCTTAACATAGTTTTGGCTGTTTGCACCTCTTCCACAACTTGAAGAAGATCATCTTTAATGATGTCCCAAAAAACTTGATAAATATCTATAGGGAACCCATCAAATCCAGGGGTTTTAACTTTTTGCATACAAAAGACAACCCTCTTCAGTTCACATTCAGTTACTTGATCATAAGTCTTCCATTGTCCTGTTCTAAAATAATCCTTGGAATATTTGCTAGGACCTCCTTTTGTGTTGCTTCATCTAAAGATTCAGCAGTAAATAAATGAGAAAGTAAGCCTTGGCTATATTCTCCAATCCTTCCAAGGCATATTCTTGCTTGCCATCCGCTTTTTTTTTTAAATTAATATAATTATGAGATCTTGCCAACAAAGATTTATGAAAATAAACAGCATTTTTGTCCCCCTCCTTGAGCCACTAAATTCTTGTTTTTTGCTTCCAAAGAATCTCTTCTCTCTTCTCCCATTCTTGAAGGTCAGCCTTTAAGAAAATTTTCTCCTTTGCTATATCTTCATTAACCCCTATATTTCGTATTTTTGCATTAAGAATCTGTGCCTTTTTTTCTATTATATCTCCAAACTCCTTCCAGTTCCACGTTTTCAATTTGGTTTTGATGTAAATCAATCTTTGAACAAAAGTATACATATGTGTACCAAATCTAGGCTTACCTTCCACCCGCCACTATTGAATAAGGTGTGCAATGTTCTCATGTCGAAGCCACATCAATTGAAATCTAAAAGGGGTATGACAAGGAAATGTTCTCCCAATCTCCAAACACACTGGCCAATGATCAGAACCAATATTATTAATAATCTTAACCTTTGGAATATATTCTTTCATCCACCATATCTCTGAAAGCAAAAATCTGTCCAATCGTTCAAGAAAACACTCCTCTCCTTGCCTTTTATTGGACCAAGTCATCATTCCATTACCAGGTTTAACATCCACTAAACGAAGGTTTTGAATACATCTTGCCATATTATTTGAACTTGCATCTAATATAGCAGTACCTCCTTTCTTTTACTCAAGAGTTAAAATAGTATTAAAATCCCCTCTTACCACCAAAGGAATTGCTGGAAAAGAGTTGATCATATATTCAATAATCTGCCATTGTAATGATATTTCCTCAATTGAAGTTGGAGCGTAAACATTAATAAAAAGGATCTGTTTAGAGTCCTCTCTTGAAAACACACGCAAAAACAAAACACCTTTACTTCCACAAGATCTTATGATTGTAATCTTCTTCGGATCCCATATACACATCACCCCTCCAAAAGCTTCTTGAGAGCTTAGAGAGCTGACTTGTGTCTGAGGCTAGATCCTGTCTGATAAAAGATCCATTAACTCATTCAAAGTCTTAGTTTCCTGTATAAAAAGCATCTGAGGATTATTATTCTGAATCATTCTTCTAATTTCACTAATCTTAGAAGGGCTTCTGTCCTCCGATATTCCATGTAATAACCTTCATTGGGAGGATTGTATAAGCATATGGGACACATCCCTAACTTTTCTTGAGGAGCTCAATTTTTTACCTTCCTTCTGTAGTTATGTCTGATTAGTTTTTATGCCCACCTTTACATTTGTATCCATTCTCATTTTCTTATTTGTATCGTGAGAAACCCCTAAGGGCAAATCTGTACTCTGCAAATCAGAAACAGCAAGTATAATCATCAAGGTTTTATCCATCCCATCTTTATCAACATCCTGTGTATTACTTGGATCAAATAGCTCTTGGAATTTAGTTTTTCTATGATAGCTTTTCATGTCTTACTATTGTCATCCATCTGATTTTTAACAGGAATTAAATCTAGCTGATTACCCTCCCTTTTATCTTTCATCATCTCCGGAGGATCAGCCTCATGCATTGGAGTCTCTGGTATTTGTGATTCTATAGTATCATCATTGTCTATTTCCTCATTTTCAGGTTGAAGACTAGCAAATCGGTTACCATTGTTTCCATTAGGATTTGATATAACATTTTTGTTTACTCTCTTTTTTTTCTTCAGAACAATGAAATCTTCCAAAAGGACAATCTTCCACTAAATGACCATATTCATGGCAGATCCTGCATCTACACAGGATATTCACATAGTCTACCACTTGTTCGCATTTATGTTCTCCCACATCCAACGTGAATTTACTTCGTAACAGTTTATCAAGATCCATCAAAACACAGTGGGGCATAAATCATCTGCTTCAAGTGCATCAAGCTATCAACTGTCATCATGTATGTGCCCAAAATATTACCAATTGTTGTAAAAACAAAATTATTCCAATACTCCACTGGTAAACCAAACAACCTAACCCAGACAGGAGCCACTGAGGGTAATTCTTTTTCCGCTTTGAACATAGGGTGCTAGGGTTTCATAAATAGACCAACTCTGCCATAAAACCATGGCCCGCCTTGGAAGATGTGCTCTCTATCCTCTGCATTAGCAAAGAAGACAAGAAAATAACCATTAGGGTAGATAGAAATGAAGAACTCACCTTCGGTATGCCAAAATCTCTTTGTCCATTCTTTGAAAGCTTGTGTCTTTCTATGTCACTTGGTCTCCTCTTTCATATAGAAACTACAAAATCACCCAATGAAGTGTGAACCATTTTGAAAAAGCTCTTTGGGAAGCAAGATGTGATGAGAGGTCACAAACTAGAAACTGAACTTATCAGCCTACGTCCTAATAACTTTGACACCCTTCACAATTTCATCACCAAGTTCGAGTCTTGAGATTGCAGTTGAAAGAATGTGGAATAGCGAATAAAGATGACCCACTTATTATTTCTATACTCTCTAAGTTAGGTCATGATTATTCAGTCTTTATCTTTACTTTCCATGCCACTAAAAGTGTTTTAGGCACTACATAGAAAACACTCTCTTTAGATGCTTTCATTGCCGACTTGAATAGGGAGCAAGACAAGTTGATACAGTGGGCACATTGAAGTCCTCAAAACCTCAATCTCTAACTGCTAAGAATAGGAAATAGAGGGCTTCAAACAAAGATAAGAAGAAAAAAAACAAGGATCAAGAGAAGAAGAAAGAATCAACCTCTACCAAAACAACCACTAAACTTCCTCTTTCAATGATAAACCTCAAAAAAAGAAGGTTAAGTGTGTCTATTGCAAGAAAAATGGGCATGATGAACACAAGTGCATGAAGAAACAAATTGACAACCTGACTCATCTTCTAGAAAAGAACAACATAAGTGTTCCTGAATCTATCAAGCAGAATTCATCAACTCATGATTCTTCTAAGGCAAAAAGCAAAGGTAAAGAGAAAGAAAAGGGCAAGGCTCTTGTAGCAGTTGCAGCTCCAACATCTTCATGGGTTATTGACTCAGGTGCTTCCCACCACATGGGTTCTTCACAAGTTGAGTTTTCTTCCTTACACGCTTCTAGCATGTCTTCTATCACTTTGGGTGATGACACTTCGGTAGAAGTTGCAGAGAGAGGGTTTGTTGAAATGGATGAAGGAACATTCAATAATGTTCTAAGTGTTCCATCACTTTCAACTAATCTCCTATCAGTATACCAAATCACTCACATAAGGGCATGAGGGTAGAGTCTTCACCAAATTCAATCATAATCAAAGAGTTGCATAATGATTCTACAGTGGGAGTGGGTAGGGCAGATCACCAAACTAGGTTATATACCATCTCACATTTTGAACTACATTCAGTTATCAAACTACATTGCTGACTCACTCATTCACTGATTCTTCAACTACATTGCTGACTCACTCAGATGGAGTTATCAAACTTTGACATTAGTGGTTTGGCCACCTCAACTACCGCTACCTTAAACAACTCAACAAGAATGATATGGTCATAGGCTTACCTCATGTCCACTTCTCTAAGGGTATTTGTGAGCGTTGCACCCTTGGGAAACCTCCCGAAGAGAAATTTGACAAAGACAAAGTTTGGAGGGCTTCACAGACATTGGATTTAGTACTCAGTGATGTATTTAGACCTTTTCCCAGTCTATCTTTCACAAGGGCTACGTATGTCCATACCTTCATTGATGATTTCTCAAGATACACATGAGTTCACTTCCTTAGGCATAAATCATTAAGCTTTTAACAAGTTTCGAGACTTCAAGGTTTTTGCAAAAAAACAATCAGAGAAATCCATCAAGGTTCATCAAACTGATAATGGGGGTGAGTATGTCAACAACAGGTTTGAAAAGTCTTGTACAACAGAGGGGATTGATTTGCAGTGAATAGCTCCTTATAGTCCTCAACAAAACGGAGTTGCAGAATGCAAGAACAGGTCCTTAAAAGAGATGGCTAATTGTATGATTCACTCTAAGTCACTTGCACCACAGTATTGGGCCGAAGCAATCAATTGTGCTTGCTACATTCAAAATAGGGTTCCCAAAAAAGCTTTAAAAGGCATAACTCCCTTTGAAGCTTGGTACAATAAGAAACCCGCAGTTGAGCATTTCAAAGTCTTTGAATCTCTAGCTATGGTATGTATACCTAAGAAGAAACGGAAGGCTATGGAACCTCAAAGTAAGCCTTGAATCTTCGTAGGTTATCTAGATAGTGTCAAGGGGTAACTCCTTCATCCGACCACACATGAAGAAGGTGTTAAAAACAAATTTGACAAAGACAAAGCTTGGAGGGCTTCACAGACATTGGAGTTAGTACTCAGTCATGTATTTAGACCTTTTCCCAGTCTATCTTTCACAAGGGCTAAGTATGTCCATACCTTCATTGATGATTTCTCGAGATACACATGAGTTCACTTCCTTAGGCATAAATCATTAAGCTTTGAACAAGTTTCAAGAGTTCAAGGTTTTTGCAAAAAAACAATCAGAGAAATCCATCAAGGTTCTTCAAACTGAGAATGGGGGTATGTCAACAACAGGTTTGAAAAGTTTTGTACAACAGAGGGGATTGATTTGCAGTGGACAGCTCCTTATAGTCCTCAACAAAACGGAGTTGCAGAATGCAAGAACAGGTCCTTAACAGAGATGGTTAATTGTATGATTCACTCTAAGTCACTTGCACCACAGTATTGGGCCAAAGCAATCAATTGTGCTTGCTACATTCAAAATAGGGTTCCCAAGAAAGCTTTAAAAGGCATAACTCCCTTTGAAGCTTGGTACAGTAAGAAACCCGCAATTGAGCATTTCAAAGTCTTTGAATCTCTAGCTATGGTATGTATACCTAAGAAGAAACGAAAGACTATGGAACCTCAAAGTAAGCCTTGAATCTTCGTAGGTTATCTAGATAGTGTCAAGGGGTAACACCTTCATCCGACCACACATGACCTCTTCATTGACAGAAGTGTTCACTTTGAGGAGAGTCCCACAAACTCAACACTTAGAAACCCGCAGTTGAGCATTTCAAAGTCTTCCAATCTCTAGCTATGTCCGTATACCTAAGAATAAATTGAAGGCTATGGAACCTAAAAGTAAGCCTTGCATCTTCATAGGTTATCCAGATAGTGTCAAGGGGTACCACCTTCATCCGACCACACATGTCTTGTTCATCAACAGAAGTGTTCACTTTCAAGAGAGTCCTGCAAACTCAACACTTGACACTTTTCCCACTTCATTGGACTCAAATGAATTCAATTTAGACAATTCAAATCAAACTAAGCACATTCCAGAGGTTGAAGACACTTCTTCCAATTCCGATAGCAAGAGGAGTGATGGGGACTCATCTCCATCCATATTTGGCCACGCTTCAGAGGATGATGATTCTCTAACTGACTCATCCATTTTTGGTCGTCTTTGGGCTAGGCATACATTGCAAAGTGCAAGTACATGGGTTTGGGATTCTTCAAATGACAGGCAAACACGTTCAAAGTTTCAGAGAGGACCACATGCTTTTTATGCCTGTCTCAAATCTACAAACTTTTCAAGAGGCATCAGGTATTCCTGAGTGGGATTCTGCCATGCATGAGGAGTATAACTCCTTAATCAAAAATCACACATGGGAATTACACTTCTTAAGGGAAGAAAGATGGTTTGATGTAGATGGATGTATTGGACCAAGTATCCAGCAGATGGGTCCATTGACAAGTTCAAGGTATAATTGGTAGCAAAGGGTTTCTCATAAGTGCTTGGCATCAACTACATAAACCTTTGCAACAATCGCCAAAATGAACTCCATCAGGCTCACAATTAAAGCTATTGCCGCAACCAATCATTGGGATGTTCATCAGAGATGGATATGAAGAGTGCCTTTCTTCACGGAAATCTTAAAGAAGAGATTTACATGGAGCAGCCTCCAAACTTTGTTGCAGATTCTTCCCTTGTATGTAGACTCTGTAAATCTATCTATGGCCTCAAACAAGCCACTCAGGGTTGGTATGCCAAGATGGATTCCTTCCTTACAACAGAATTCACCAAATGCCATTCAAATCCGAACGTCTATCTCTTGCAGTAGGACAATTCACTAGCTCTTCTTCATCCATTGCAACGATGAAAAGAGATCTTCAAGATAGATTTTTCATGTGAGACTTGGGCTTGTTACACTACTTCGTTGGGATCCAGATTTCTCAGTCCAACTTAGGGATTACTTTTGTACAACCTAAGTATGATCTCGATCTACTTGCTCGATTTCACATGGTTGATTATAAGCCAAATTTTAACTCCCTTTCTATCTAGAGTCAAGCTTGAGGTAGATTGTACTTGGCATTTGGTCAATGTTGCCTTGTATCAACAACTTGTGGGCAATGTTATCTATTTGACACATTCCAGACTTGGCATATCATATGCAGTGGGCCTAGTCCCTAGATTCATGTAAGAACCCCATAAGTTGCACTATAAAGTAGCTAAGAGGATCTTGCACTACATTCAGAGCACACAGATTAAAGATTCACTACAGAGTTGACACTAACATGGAATTGATTGACTATACTGACTCAGATTGCTTTGACGATATTCAAAATCGCAAGTCCACTTTAGGTTGCAGTTTCTTCATTGGTTTAGGTCTGATTAATTGGTCAACCAAGAAGCATAATGTTATTGCTTTATCATATACTAAGGCAGATTATAGAGGGGATGCCAATGTTTCCATTGAGGCCATTTGGTTTTAAGAGATTCTCACAGAGTTCGATATGCAGTTCAAACGACCTACCATCATCTATTGTGACAAACAAAGTACTATTCAGATTTTCAAGAATCGATTTTAACATCAACAAACTAAACACAGAGATTCACATGCACTTCATCAAAGAGCTCATTCATGAGGGCATCATTGATCTAATCTATTTCTAGAAAATAGAGTAAATTGCAGACATCTTGACCAAACATTTCATGGAGAGCAAATATCTTCACTTGCAGGCTCTTTTTGAGGTTCGGGACACTGCAGCATCATCTTCTAAGGGGGTCTTCTAGCCTCTTTTTTATGTCTCTCTTCTGCGGGGAGTTTTTCCTATGGGTTTTCTCTTCTCTAATTTATGAGAGATTACTTTCTACATAGGTACCTCATCTGGCCTAGTTATTGGGACCCATTTTTTTACACTGCTCACCTAAGTTATGCTTATAGGGAGGTGTTAAAGTAGAGATTTTCTTTTTTTCCATATTTTTTTATTATGGGTTTTTCCCTCATTTAATATTTTTCTTACTTTCATAGATGAGCTTACTTAGGTGTACTTAGAGTTACATTTTGACCGAATGAATAAAAAGTAACTCCCTTGACCGACTATTTCAGGTATGGGAGTTACTCTTTTATTCTCGGCTCTATTAATCATCTTTTGTGGATGAATTACTATTCTATTTTGTTAACCATATTTTGTTGACCACCTTTGTGGAGTTACTCAACACTCTCATATTTGTACTTCTCACATTTGTGAGCTTTGCTAATACAAGTTTGGTTTTGGCTTCAATCTCTTTGTGCAGTATTCTCACATATTGGTTTCATTTGCTTTTAGTTGCATGTGTGGTGTGCACCTACTTGGTTCGTGTGATCATTCTACTTGTGCATTCAACTTATTTGGAACCTGGACACAACCCCAATAGCCCCAACGACCCAAGCTAGTCCTAAACGACAAAACCAACCCAATTGGCAAAGCAAAAAAAAACCAGAAGCCCACAGACTTATGCGGAGAAATAGGCCCGATTAACACTAGACAAAGCCAATGAAGAATGCCCTAAACCTAATCAAACCTTGAAGTCTGATTAGGTCTACGAGACTTAGAGAAAACCATCCAAGACCAAATCAGCAAGAAAACCCTGGTTACTACTAGGAAGTGCAATTTTTTACCTTGAAGACCTAATCAAGGGTTGAAAGCCCGATTAGGTCTGCAAACTTGAAATCTTTTCGTGAGCTATAACAAACCTAATCGGGTATCTGAACAAAATTTTGAAGAATTCGTCCAAGGGTCATAAGTGCATCAAAAACCCATTTTTTAACCTGCAAACTTGAAATCTTTTGGTGAGCTATAACAGACCTAATCGGGTATCTGGACAAAATTTTGAAGAATTCGTCCAAGGGTCATAACTGCATCAAAAACTCATTTTTTGACCAAGTGTAAAATGTGAAATTTTCTCGCATGAGCTTGGTCGTCGCAATGGGATAGGTTTCGGAGGCCGAAGTAGCACGCAAACCAAAATGACCCTCTAAAGCAGCTCAAGAGAGCTAAGCAAGCCAAATTTTCAAAGGCAAACTGGGAGATCAAAACTCTACTTTCATGCTAGGTGTAAAATATGAAGTTTTCTTGCATAGACATGGTCCATCCAATGGCGATGGTTTCAAGACCTAGTTCGGCATGCAAACCAAGACAACCCACCAAGGTAAGTTGAAAGTGTCGAGACCAACTAGCCTACAAGTGCAAGCAGGAGTGGATCAAAACACAAAAAAAGAGGTTCCATGATTTTGGAGGAATTAGGGCATGTTGTACAAGCAACAACACATTCCATCCAAACTATGCAGCCATAATAAATATCATTCTAGTTGTTTTAATATTGGTTGTGGGAGCAAAAGTCTCATCATAGTCAATGCCTTCTTTATGAGAGTAGCCCTTTGTTAGAAGTCTTGCCTTGTACTTATATATGCTACCATCTGCCTTGTAGTTGGTCTTAAACATTTATCTGCATCCAATGGTCTTCTTCCCTAGTGGAAGATCAACAAGTTGTCAAGTGTTATTATTCATCAATGACTGATATTTTGCATCCATGGCATCTTTCCAAGGTTTTGACTGTTGGGTTTCTCTTATTGTAGAGGGCTCAAATGTTTCTGCAACTATGCTCATAAGGGCCATGTTTACCTCTGCGTGAATCATGTTGCAAGTCCTCAGTCTTGAGCTAGATGTGTTAGGGACTCCATCTAATTTAATATCTTGTATTGTACTAGTATAGCACTTCACATGCATTGAGCAATTGGTGGTGGTGGAGGTCTTGCTTGACAATCATTAATGTCGCTACCCCTATCACCATCTAAAAAAGTTACAAGTATGATGCTTGTATCATGTGCTTGTGTGGAAGGTGGATTGTTTCCACTCTTCTCATCAAACACAACATCCCTGCTAATGAGTACCTTCTTACTTTGTAAGTCAAGGAGTCAATATGTCTTCGACTCTTTACTATATCCCACAAAAATGCATTCTTTGGTTTTCTTATCCAATTTCTTTCTTTTCTTTTTCGGGACATGCATGTATGCATTGCAACCAAAAAATCGAAGACAAGAAACTTTCGGTTTGTTCCCAGTCCAAGCTTCTTGTGGTGTGATCCCATCAAGAGCTTTGGTAAGTGACCTATTCAATAGGTAGACTATTGTGTGACATGCTTCTGCCCAAAATGAACAAGATAGTTGTGCATCCTCAACCATGCTGCGATACATCTCTATAATTACATGATTACGTTGTTCTACAACCCCATTTTGTTGTGGTGTATATGGAGCAGTCAATTGACGATGTATTTCATTCACTTTGAGATATGCTAAGAACTTTGTAATGGTGTATCCCCCCCCACGATCTAAGCGAAGGGCCTTAATTTTGTGACCATTTTCATTTACCACAATGGCCTTAAATTCTTTGAAGACTTGGACTGCCTAATTTTTTATCTTCAAAAGGTATACCCACATCTTTCATGAGTAGTCATCAACAAAGAGCAGAAAATACTTGCATCCTTTGTGGCAAGGAGTCATGTGTTTGTACAGATCGGTATGCACCAGATCCAATGGCCCAATTTTCAGAAGCCCGATATTCACTTTTGCCAAATGCAGCCCTCCGTTGTTCTCCAACAAGGCAACTAGAAAAAATATCAAAAGATTGCTTGAGTAAGGTAAGGCCTCTGACCATGTTATGTTTGCTCAATGCGAGTAGATATCCATAACTCAAGTGTTCGTATCTTTTGTGCCATAGATTTGTTGTGTATGTGTCCTTTACTAGAAGTGTTTGATGGTCGTCATTAAAATCATCAAGTTGAAGTATTTTGCTAATATTTGAAACTCTTGCAAATTACAGTGGAGCCTCTAGACTTGTTTTTTATTAGGCAAAACCTTTGACCATCTTCATGATCAAATTCAACCTTGAGGTTTTGATCTAACAATTGGTTGACAAACAACAGAGTTTTAGTGAGTCCTGAAACATACAAGACGCCTTGGATTGTGCACTTTTTCTATCCAAGCTATAAAGAAATATCACCACAACCTTGAACAGTGTAGGATGTATCATCATTGAGAGGGAAATCACCCCATGACGTTGTTTGGTTCAATGTGAACTATTCCTTCCTACCCGTCATGTGCCATGTAGCACCAAAATCCACATACCAGACTGAATTTAGAGAAGTGTTCTCATATGTCTGAGTGGCAAATACATGATCCTCATCTAAAGAATCATTTTCTGCTACAACATTCCCATATTGTTTTGATTTGGAAGGTTTATGTTTCCATAAGTGTTTTGATGATGGTTGTTTCTTCTTTGCATGTGATGAATTCTTTGAAGTGGACATCTAACTAGATGATCCCTGTCTGAATGCATTGTACTAGCAATGTTCAAATCATGCCCTGTTTTTCCAAAAATCTGATAAATTTTTTGAAACGAGGTTTCTTCCCTTGCTGCTTTTGTTGATTGTTCTACTTAGGGGTTGTTTTGAACCTTTCATGGGCTTCTTCCCCTTTTGATGTGATGCAAACACATATTCTTCATCTGCTTCCTCTAAAGTTTGCATGGCTTCCTCTTGTTGCAATATGTTCACCAACTCTTCAAATGTTGGTTTATGTTCCATGACTTTCAATGTCGTCATGAAAATTTTGTATGTGTCGGGCGGCGCTCTTAGGACAATGGGTGCCAAAGAGTCATCTGTCACAATTTCACCCAATGCATGGAGCGAGGTCCGCAAAGTTGCAACTCTACATAGGAAAGCTTCCACTTTTTATTTTGGTTTCAATTTGAGAAAATGTAGGTGGCTTTGCCGATGCAGAATCTGATTTTGATTTTTCACCTCATTGATAGTCTTGTGCTTGTCCCAATCGTCTTTTGTTGTAGTGGCATTTCGAATATGAGATTATACCTCATCTAAGACTATGAACATGATCAACTTTGTCTTTTGATTGGCTTTGTTGAATTTGCGTTGTTGATCAACGTCAGTTGCATGTCGGGTCAATGAGCCATCAACAACTGACCATGTGTCTTCAAATTTCAGATGTGTTTGTACCTTGATCTTCCATGCTCCATAGTTATCACCTCAAAGAAGCTGAGTGTCTAGCATAACAAATCTTGGTTCAAATCTAACCATTGTGAACAATCTAACAAAAAGAGATGGATTGGTTCCTTATCACTCGAAATAGATTCGTTTTTCTATACACCATCAATCTGATATACCAAGCCTCTTGATATATGCACCCTTCCTATATACCTATCGATACGTGGAAGAAGTTTGTCCTTTTATATACACATCGATACGTTAAAGAGACATTAACGCATATGAGAGCAGAGTAGTACGTGGTATAAAGTCTAAAGACAGTACATGAAAAGGATTCATCCGATCAATGGCATATGCTCAATGAAAATCCTTATACATGGGTGCGAGTTCCCTAGATACTCAAATATTTCACACGTCAAAATTTATGCCTAACAATCGTGACGAATGGATAACGGAGGGAAAGTTCAATGAAATTGTTTGCCTTATTTCTCCCCAATGATTTATAGGGATGATGTCATAGACATCATTGTTGCAACTATATTAAGTTATGGATGTAGTAGTTCAAACGTGACAACATGACCCGTAAACGTGAACCTGAAGCACCGCTGACACCAAATGTTGTGAATGAGATTTGAGAATTTTATTCTGACTTTTAAAAATTACTTGATTTTCTTGTTTTATGCCACAGATCTGAAAATAAAAATATGTAGCAAAATATTTATTTTATTTTATTTTCAACTACATTAAATAGCCCCTAATTTTCTCACCTGCGATCAAAGATTTTATTTTTTTGATTTTTCTCATTAAGTCATGAATAAAAAAGTCATCAAAAATCTGATTCACAAGGTCAACTTCAAAGCATGATATCTCCCTAGATATTGCTAAGAATCCTTATTGTAACCACTTTTCGGAAAGCTCTCAAAGTCTTCTTTCTAGTCGTGAAAGAACTATCTAAATCGGAAACCTATGTGAGGAAGAAAAAACCTTCTGCAAGATGGTAGCGATTTTTTGAAAATAAATTTCTGCAATATCTCCAAATAAAATCCCCACTTTGTTAGGAAAAAAATAGAATTTCTTTGTGTATTTTTTAAATTGTCTCCAAAAAGAAAGGAAAAGGAAAACAATAAAATTATTGTGGAAATAATTCAAATGCAATGGTGCTCCTTTTTTTTTCCTTCTCACTCTTTCTTTGATCTATTTCCCAATCAATTTAGATCTAAAGATTTCTATAAGAAATCCTATGCTCCTTGCAATGAGAATGAATCTCTTTCCTCCATTGTATATCTCTTATGACTTTTCTATCCTATGAAGTAATTTTTGGAATGCTCTGGAGCTCTTCCGAAAACATAAACAAAGCAAATATGGATCTAGAAAAAAAATATGAAGAAAGCAATGACATGTTTCTCTTTTCAATTGTTAAGAAATATGAGTGCATGAGGCTCCTCAATAAAATTCTCGCTTCTCCTTGATCTTCTTGCTCTTGCTATGCTCCCACAGTAAAAGATGCAATATGTTAATTAACATTGATCAAACATGAAGGTTACATATATACGTTTCATAAGCCATAGTTCATCACACCTAACACAGCATGGTGGAGGAAATTATTAAATGTCTACAACAACTTACAACTACCTACAACTACCCTTATTTACTAATGCACAAGTTATTTAATATCGGGTGCATGTACAACTTCCTAGACTATGAGCTAGTAAGCTATTTTTCTAACATCCATAATCAAAAGAAAGAAATGTGTACCAGCCACAATAAATAAGATCATAATGTTTGGAGAAGGTTATCTCAAATATTTCTTAATTGCCTATATCCCAGATTATTTTACCAATGCTTATATAATGAGATCCCCTATAAGTTTATATGAATTTAATATGTATGTCAAGGGACAATGTATAATGTAACATTGTGTGTTACTAGCACACATACATTTCAAGTTTTCCCCACATCCTATGATAAGTTCTCATACTTAGCGACTTTGTCACAAGCACTTCTTGAGTCCTGGAGTTCTCCCTTCCTAGCAGCAGCATCTCTCTACTTCTTACTGATTAAGTCCCTTTCTGAACAACTCCAAGAAACAAGTGTGTTAGTCAAGGTGTTGCAAAGCGACTCAACCAGAAAGGATGGGGAAGACATTGGTTATAGGACCTCAAGGGAAAACTCCGGAACACAAGCGATATTTGCAACAAATTGCCAAAAATCAGGACTCATTATAAGGTGCTATATATCTCATTGTTTCAACATCAAAAGTAAGGTATGTGACATTTTTTGTTGAATAGATGGGAAAAAGGGACATCTTGGCATATATATGTTTTAGAAAATAATTTTTGCAAGGATTATTGGGATCTTACATACACACGGGTTAGAGGTGGGAAATTTAGTAGTCGATCTTACAATAATGTCGAACTTATCTAGAATTTATTTGGGTAAAGATTAGTGGCATCCTTAAACCTCTAAAGGACATAAAGGGGGTTCCAAATATCACAAATTCAAGGACTATTGAGTTATCTATTATATCCACTTTCAATGGAGAATTTCTTAATTTATTTGATGACTCTATGATATCATGTTTCCTAGCGTACCAACAGCTTAGAAATAAAGGTGGTGGAAATATTGCAAGAATCCAAATACTTAGAGGGCCTTTTATGGCATTTTTTATAATAAGTTAAAAGGTCATCAAAAAGAAATAATACAAATCTCTTAAAAAAAAGCCAAAATCGAAATTTCAGATAATAAATATTTGCATAAATTCGACAGATTTCAGAACATAATTAGAATGTGTGACCACATACTTACCAAGTAATGCAACAGTGGCACAAAAGAGGATGAATTATGTAGTGTTTGTGCATGATGATCATTGGCTCAACAATAATTAGTTGTGAGACATTGAATGTGGAGGTGACCTGGCTGAAATCAATCAAACATAAGAGTAGACCATTAACCTTCAGATTTTCCCCTGAATGAAGACCTGAGTTGGCTAAATTAGGATGCGACGACAAAGACAAAGCCAAAGCCAAAGCCACAGCAGGAGAGAAGGTGGACACCAATGCCATCACATGTGGGACCAGCTACAATATAGTAAAGAAGTTGCATTGGGCACAGAATTTTCTTTTACAATGAGCACACTTCCGTCTTGTATAAATTTGTGATTTGTATTTCAAGCTGGCTGCTGGAGATCATCATCTATAGAATTCAGACTGTGTATACAGAATGCACAGATGAATAGGACATAAATATTATAATTTGATTTGTAGGCAGCTTGGTGGGTACTTTGGTAGATTAGTTATCACCAAGTAACTTGATTATGTTGAAGCTGTCTCAAAGACATAATTTAATTAAGTATTGTTTTGGTTATCACCTTTGATGGTCACCTTAGACTCGTTTATATTCACTTGTTTTCATATTGAAATATCATCGATCTATTGCAGTTCATATTTGCTAATTGCATGCATGTGTACTTGTGCATTACTGTTATATTATGCTATCTGTTTCTACCGTTATACTGCTTGTTCTACTTTCCATATTAGCTGTAAAGAACAACCTAGGCTAAATACATGTTATCTTGATTATTTACTACTTAATTGTCGATGACTATATGTTTAATTTCATGTAGAGGAAAATTTGTCATCAACAGCAAAATCCCGAGTTTTTTTTTTTATTTCAAACACTTTGTGCACTTTTAATTTCCTAAATCGTGGGAGAAGTATTTAACTAGAGTCCAAGTCTAAACCACACTCTTTTGCTTCCGGAGTCCAAGTCTTGTAAGTATGCATCTAACCATAATGATATTTGTTATTTACTTTTCTCGAAAAATAAATAGCAAATAAATTACATCAATAACATGGATGAGATATAGATTGACATTACAAAATATCATAAAGTGAATGAGATTGCATTATAAAGAGCAGAAAACAAGACAACAAATAAGTGTGTTTTCCTTTCTTAGCTTTATATATTTTTCCAAAGAGTAGTAGGAATACAGTTTACCTTAATGTAAACAGGGAGGAATACCTACATATTGGATCATTTAATAACTTGCACGTCAAAAAGTACCTGAAGAACTGCCATGTCATGTTCAACATCTCCAGGTCCTGATGCACGAAGGCCCCTGTCACGGGCACAAGATATCATACTGTCAGGCGTCATAATTTGAAAATACATTCCAACAAAGAGAATATTTACTGCACAAGGAAATAAAACCAAAGAGGCTGAACTGAAAATTACTTCCAGCAAATTCTGTTTTTCAGCTTTTTCTCTATAAGACCAATGCCTTCGAGCACATTTGTTATGTCATATATTCTGCGTTTTTGGACCTGGAAACCAATAAATAACCAGCTTCAAAGATGGAGGAGAAAACAGAACTTAGCTAAAAATGAAAATCCTTGGAGATAAGAACAATCGTCAAAAGAAAGAGACAACTAAACATCCATCAATGAGCAAATTGGGAAAGAACATATCTCATACTTCCAAAGTATCTGCAGCTTTGTTGAGATCAAGAATGCCATCATCAGCTTGCTTGACCAGATTAATAAACTTCTTTGTTAGTAAACCTGGTTCAGCAAAATGACCATTTATGTCAAATCATTTGACAGAATCAGATCTCCTTTGGAGACATATAAGCAACTACACACCCAACCTCATATATGAATGAAATTACCAAGTGAACTATCATAACGACAACTGCTGATGGAAGTAGGAGCTTTGCCCACAGGATAATCTGAAAGAAAAATAATAATAAGTGCTTGAGAGAAAATGATTCAAATCGTACCATAGAAAAATCTACTGTGAACAAATTTTGAGGTTGAAGCTTGACAATAATATACTTGAAACCATAACAGAAGCATCAAGGAGCATAAAAGTCACAGATACAGAAAAATAATTCTTACTGCATATGTTAGATCCAGGTGTCTGAGGAACACCTTTCATACGCTTTGCAGGCTTAGGCCGGCTATAACGCCTACCATCTATGCCTGAGAAGGGTACAATCATGGTACTTGTGTCTTCTGTGCATCCATTCTCTAACAGAAAATCATTGGACTCCATCTCATGGTCCTTTGTTTCACCTTTCCTCTTCACCTGACCAGTAATTTTAAGATAATGAGTAGTGATGCTATAGGAATTCAAGTAGCAAACTTTTCTCAAGCATATACACACCATGTGATAAGCTGCAATTTCAAAAACAAAGTTGAAGGTTTGCATCCATATCAGAAAATCCCTCGTCTAGATTCCATCTAAAACTCAGTATTCCGACATTGTTGTCCGCAATAATTACATCTAAAACCAATAAAGTGAATGTGTTGTATCTGAATTTTTATATATTTATAATTTAAACAATTTTGAGATTACCTAAGCAAATATAATATTTTCTCATAAGCAGCTATGCACTGAATGGAAGGTTCACATTCTATACAATATCAAGGGTTTTGAGACATACGAGGGTTTTGGGTTTCAGGCAGATCCAGAGGGCTGGGGGATTGAGTGTCACCTTCCTCACTGACATGCTTCTTACCAAAATGTGGTTTCTGCCAGTACTGTAGTCATATTGACTATCGATGGAAGAAGTGAAGAACCTCTTTCCAATTGGAACTGCATAAAAGTCTAAGAATCTTGAAATCAACTCTAACAGTTATCATTTGAATTCTGCAATTACACTAAAAGTTATCATTAACATCTAGCTGGTGGACAACTATTTGTGGTATTTTATGCAGTATGCTAAAATCTATCAATTTATGGGTTTGTGCCTGGTCGGATAAAATTATGAACGATTAGGATTGGTAATTGACAGTATGAGGAAATATTGAAATCGTGATAGGATCTCGGGATTACTTCTGTCTTCATTGTGAACATAGGTGATAAGGAGATTGTTTTTCCATAAGGGGTTGTCGTCTTTTCCTAGAGTGGTTCTTTTTATAAATATCGGAATTCAGGCTTTAATCCAAAAAAAAGAATTGCTATCAGCTGCAGCAGTTTGGGTTTGTCTTTTTTTTTCTTAAACTCAACTTTTCAAATGAGCCATTTTCATGGCCATATGCTTGATGATATGTAAAGGCCTTTGACCTTCAAGTTACACTCAGTCCTAAATTACTTATGCGCATATTTGTATAAACTTGGAAGTTAGACCTTCAGAAGCCATTATTGTAGACCATAGACTTTGGCTTATGAATTATACTTTAGAGTGTCCATACAAGAAAAATCTTTTGAATTGTTGAAATTTTCATAGTTCAATATTTTCTTAGAGATTCTCCTTTCCTATTACAGCCAGCCCCAAAAGCAATTCTTGTAGTTTGTCAGGTTTGAGATTTGGCAGTGTCAATAATGAAGATAGGCTCAAACACACCAGAAAAAATCTATTCAGTTAAATTCAATAAATATGGTAATGCCACCTAAATAATCACCATGCATATGCCTAAAAAGGGGTCTCTAATAAGTGAACCTCGGCTGACACTCAAAGGGACAAAATGCAAGGCAACGAGTGAATGTGGAAATAAGCAAGAGTTATAAGCCTATAGGTATGGCAATATGCAAGGCAATAAAAGTAAATACAAGGTATTATACAAGAGCTATATGTATGACAATATGCAAGGCGATAAAAGTAAATACAAGGCATTATGCAAGAGCTATAGGCATGGCAATATGCAAGGCAATAACAGTAAATACAAGACATTATACAAGAGCAGGATATCAAAGTATGTAAAATAAATTATCATACCTACATAAATGAAAGGCATAGGGCAAAGGAATTCTTTTTGGGGTTGAATTGTTAGTGCCTTAACCTCCCCCTTGGCTTGAACACCTTTGTGAAGAAAGGAATTATAAGTAGAACATAGTTTGTCCAGGTCGGCCCTGTTTTTCTTCAAAATATATATATATATATATATATATATATATATATATATATTCAGGTTTTCTGTGCAGAAAAAACCCAAAAACCATAAATATCATATAATATTAACATGTTATATTATTTTACTAATGTTTTTCATTGTATTTGTTAGTTTTGCATGTTTATAAATCTATGCTCGCAAATGTGTATATATTCCGGATTAGATTTTTCTAAAAAATTTCAAGCATTCCAGATTTTGGAGATGGAGTCAAGAAGGATCCAGATTTCCAAACTTGGTAAATATGAGATGGAGTCAAGAAGGATAGAGAAAACACTAGTAGACCATGTGTAATGTCCCCTTTACATATAATTTTAATAATTAATAAAATTGCCCAAATAGTGATTTTAATCATTCGAAAATATAAAGCAATTAATTAATTATTAAAATAGAATTATTTTGGATAATTATTCAAATTACCGGAAAAGTGGTTTTAACCATTTGAAAAATTAAAGTAATTTTAATGATTATTCTAAGGAGCTTTATAATTAATAAATTGTTTAAAGATTGATTTTTATCACTTTAATTATTAGAGTGATTTAATTAATTATTTTAAGTGAAGACCAAATTATTTAATTTGCCAAAACGTAATTTTAATTACTAATTTATTAAGGCAAGTTATTTAATTAATTCAAAAAAGCCAAAAGTAAAATTAAAAGAAATGTTGGCTTGGGAGCTAAAGCAAAAGAAATGAAAAGATATTCTAAAAAGGACAAGTGAGGCTTATGACGTATTTTACCTCCCCAAAGTGATTCACCCCCCCTTTGGAAGGTATAGATATAAGGTAAAAATCACAATTGAAGACATGTTGAATTTGATAATTGTTTTTCATGTTTGAAAAAACTATTGGGATGCATGCCCAACAAAGGTTTGTAGTTTTTGCTGTTGATCATTCTACAAAAAAAGTGTCTTTTGACGCCATATTTGCTGAGATCTTGTTATTTGCCCTAGAAGTGGGACAATTTACTTTGAGTTCTTGTGAAGTTTTCGTGAGGGTTTTGAGGTTCATTTCTTGAAAATTCACTTTGATTAATATTTGTCCTATTTTTGCAAGTGGAGCGAATTACTTTACAAGTTTGGTTGAGGATTTGGAAGCCTCTTTTTGGTCCATTTATGCAAATTAAATATTTTGAATTTATTTGCTAATTTTCTGCGTGTTGGCATGAGGTTTTGGAAAAGTTTTGTGAAATGTTTGAAGTCCAAAGTTGATAAAAAATTAAAAAATAATTTTCATATTATTATTTAATTAATTTTGACAGGTTTGGAGGTCATTTTCACTTACGAAGGACAAGATCTTGCTCTCCTATTTTTCTGCTATTTTACCTGCACTTGGCGACTTGAGCAATTGGCTTGGAGGACACTTTTTGGCCATTTTTATGCCCTATAAAGTTCGCTGGATTATTTTGAGATTTTTTTGGGAACTTGTGACAAATTTTGGTGAGGTTTTGCAATGAAAAAATATCCAGAACAAAAGCTGTATTTTTAGGATTAAATCAGATTTTTCTAGCCATCATAAAGTGGCATTTTAGCAACAATAAATTGGCAAAAAGGTACTTATTTCGTGTATTTAATTTTCTAATTATTTTTGCAATTATTCAAATAATCTTGGGATAAGTTATTGGCTGAAAATTATCTACAAAACATATTGTGGTGCCTAGGGTTTCTAGGGCTTTGACAAGGGTTTTTGGAGCATTAATTGCAAAATAGGGTTTGTTGATTTCATTTTCAGAATTTCACAATTCTAGGATTTAGGGGAAAAACCCTTTTGTGTGAAATCGTGGACATTACACCATGGTAGGGAACTGCTAAGACTTGGAGTGATTCATTCGATGTGAGTCCTCTAATCTTGAATCTCCAAGACATGTGATTGCAACTTATCTTCCTTTAGTGAAGCTCCTTTACTCTAGAATCCCATAAGTTTTCATGGAGGAATCTACTGATTTACAAGCATAGAAGAGAGCATAATTCAATTGTTGTTTTGGAAAAAGACTAAGGTTAAGCCTATTTATATTGAAATCAAACCTTAAGTCTTGATTCCTAATAGCCAACGCCATTGTCATGGACAGGTGTAGTCAACTATGGCTCATACAAAAATCAGCATTGTTGAACCGCACCAACTATGGATGGTGGCATTGACTTAATGCAGTTCAAAAACCTAAATGGACCTACAGGGGATCTATGATCTATAAACTCCTAAGAACGATTCTTGCTAGAAATTATAGAATCACAAAGTGTTGTTCCACTACCAATTTGCTCCAAAATGACAATTAGAATTGCTCAAATGAGCTTATAATTGATGTGACGTGTTGTTGGAAAAGCAATTGAAACTTTAGACTGAAACATGAATATAAGGGAACATGAACAAAACATAAACCATGAGAGAAACAAGGACACAGAATTTTGGTCAATAAAATCCCAAGATGGGGAAAAAACATTCAAAAGTGGCAATTGTCCAATTTCCTACCTTCTTATGGCCAAAGACAGATTACAAAAAGTTAGTAGAACAAGTAAAACAAACTTCTTGTTATATTACTCACTCAACTTCTCTCTTTGTTCCTTTGTCCAATCTTTCCTACAACCCAGTTGAACACCAACTTTGACCACCGATGCCTTCTCTAAATTTGTGTTTCCTCTTATCATGCTTAGGAATGTCCTTTTGTCACCCAAAGGATCCCCAATCATCTCAAGAACACACTATATAGTTACCACAAGAAAACACTCAGTTAATGCAGACCGGCGGTTATAAAACCACCCTTGCAATTTCGTAACTGCCACTCTAAAAATACTAGCAGTTATGTAACCGCTCTTCTACATTTAGTGGTTGTTTTGTCACCATACATAGAATACTTCAATTAAAGCTCTATTGCTGAATAAAACCAAGTTTGTTCTAGTTGATTGATAGAATGGATTCTTTTCATGATCCTTATGGAATAAACCTCCCTTCTTAGAGGCTTTTGGTCCCACAAAAGCTTAGTGATGGAGATGTAGGAACAATTCTCCCATCTTCTCCTTGGAGTACAATCATGCTTGCATTGGCATCTTCCCCTTGAGGCCAGCCTACCAAGCTTCTTGTGGTTACCTACAAGGGTCTTTGACTTTCCACTTCAACACTACATCCTCCTCCAACTCTCCATATGCGTCCACTACTAAGTCATCCATCGAGAGTAGTAATTTCATTCTCCTTCCTCATCTATCATGGTTGGTTCATACAAATGCAAATTCTCACAATTCACTCCTCAATGCATCCTCATGAATGAAGGTAGATCAAGCCTAAAATAATTCTCTTCAATCTTCTCTAAGATGGAAAATGGCCCATACCTTAGAGATTTGAGCTTCCTAGCTTATCCTTGGAGCCTTTCCTTGCTTAAAAACAGCCAACCCTTATCACTCCCTTTGAGTGTATGCTTTTTTCAATGCTAGTCATGCCTATCCTTGTGCTTGGCATGACAACTTTCAATATTTGCTATCACAAAATATTGTCTCAACATACAAACCTTGTTTTCTCTTGAAAGTTGTCTCCCATACATCCTCCTTCATACGAACTTGATGGTATCCAAATTCGAGATCCAAAATTGTAAAGTACTTAGCATTTTTAAGTTGGTCCAAGAAGTCATCAATTCATGGAAGTGGATGTCTATTATTTATGGTGATCTTGTTCAAGGCTCTATAGTCTACACACATTCTCAAAGAATAGTCCTCCTTTTGTACCATCACAATGGGTGATTCACAAAGTATTTGGTCATATGACCCCTTGTTCAAACAACTCTTGAAGTTGTTTCTTAACTTCATTACTCTCCAAAACCGATTCACGATACAAACCCATGTTAGCTAAAGGAGATTCGGACAACAATTGAAACTCATGTTCTACTTCCCTTTTTTGAAGCAAACTTTAAAGAGTTTGAAACACTTCTTGAAAAGAATGCAGTAGCTCATCCAACCATTTTCAATCCCTTATTAGCACAATTAATTTTAATTTTTTCTAACACATCCTCTTGCTTATCCTTTAAAAGAAGTAAACAAAACTACTTATTTGCTTGAATATGTATCTTTGCTTGGTTGGCACTTACCAAGGCAAGTTTGGGCTTGCTTTGATGTGCCTTGATGCTATAGTTCATCCCATGCTTGACCCATCAATATTTGTTAGCCCTCCTCGTGAATATAGCATCCCTAAGATATAAGTACAGACTTCCAAACACCACATCAAATGCATCAAGAGGAATCACATTTGTTTCTATCTCATCAATATATTTTGGTTTAATACCAAATCTGAATTTACATTTCTTAGTAACTTGATCTCTACACCCTTCTTCGCCAAACTCAAAGGATGAGGATGATCATAAGTTTGTAAACCAAGCTTCTTAACAACTTCATTTGAAATCAAACTAGATTGAGAACAAGTATCAACAAGTGAATTTACCTTTGTTTCCTGGATCTAAATCTTGACTTGGAATAGTCTGCTCATCTCTTATCTTTCTTGTTCCTTGTGGTTCTTGTTGGTAGCGGTGCAACCTAACTTCATATCAACATCAAGATTGTCCTTTGATCTCAACCTCTAATTGCTCTTTCAAATATGCCATGGACCTCTGAGAGTCCTCGAACAATTCTTTGGATGAAATTCTAGGTGTAACTTCCAACACTTAATGTCAGTGTGTCCATCTATAATACAACGGCTACAATCATAGTTTAAAAATTCGTACTCCACAATTAATCGACGGCCCAAAATTGAGACATACTAAGGACTCAAAAGTTTCTCGGCATTACTCATCAACTTTATCACTACTTTAAAAACATAAATTCATAAAATAAACTTAAATATAATGTATTTCTTGCAAGCTTGCACCATAATCGGCGATTTGCAATTTTTCTCAAAAAAAAAAAAAAGTGGGAATAAGAATAAAATCGATTTTTTTTATTATGGGCCTTTTATCCCTTCATTAGAGATTCATGGCAATTAATGGCCGCTTTTTGCTGAGTAATCACCAATATTTCTCATCAAAAATCAGCGGAAATCACCGCTCATTTTATCACAATTTTATAGAAGATATATCGTTCCACGGTCGAATCGCGATTTATCACAATTAATCGCCGATATTTGGCCATTTTTAAATCTATGGCTACAATGGTTCTTTGGATCCTTACAACTATGCAAAGTTGTGGCATTCCTCTTACCTTTTCACGTACTCTTCTTGAAGGCTTTGCAAGGCTGGTTTTACTCTTTCTTAAACCGACTTATGAACTTATTTTGCTTTGAGGACTCCCCTTCTCCTTGCCTTGACTCTTCCTCAATGCAGTATGCTTGCACACACACCTTATCAAGGTCTTTTGGATTACTTGAAATGACATGTCTCCTTAAGCGTGTATGGAGACCTCCCAAGTATTTGACCAAGTTGTTTCCATCCTTCAAGTCCAAGCCAATGAGCATGGCTTGCTAACAAAATCCCTGTACACTTTGACCCACTCCTTGCCTGTAATACTGCAACTTAATTTTCTGATTAGTTTTATGCCTAGTTGGATAAATATACTTACGCAATAATTCCTTGAATTCATCCCACATTATTTAAAACATTCTTCCTTTTTTTAGAAGATGCTAGATGACTCCCACCAAATTAGAGCATGGCTTTCCATCTTGAGACGTGCAAAAGCAATATTTTGGGCCTTAGTAATTTTATGCACACTATAATAAACCTCAATTTGTTTCAATGTTTGTCTAACAATTCAACATCTACTTGGCCTTCAAAGGATTTAATCTCAACCTTGGTCTCAACTTTGAAAGTAGTATGTTCAGATTTTACCTTAGCTTTACCTTTGTCTTTTGGAGGATGTTCATCCTCATTCATGAATTCATCTTCTTCATCACGGGGTTCTTTATCTAAGATGCCAAACTTCCTAGCTAAGGCACGAACAACCATGTCCATGGATTAGTGATTCCTAGTTATGAGCTCTTGCTATTTGGTGATAGTGTCTATTGACTTCAACGCTTTCCATGCATGATTCTCTTCACCTTCTTGAGCCATTTCTCTCACCTACTCAATCCTCCTTGTAGAAATCTCAAGATTGCAAAGCAGCAATTCCTCTCTCGTTCTTCTCGTTGTCATACATATCATCTCAAAACCTTGCACAATACCCCAAAGCTTAATCAAGCTCTAATACCAAAATGATCTATAAACTCCGAAGAACAATTCTTACTAGAATTTACTAAATCAGAAAGTGTTGTTCTACTTTGAATTTACAGCAAAATGATAGTAAGAATTACACAAATGAACTTAAGAATTGATGTGATGTGTTGTTGAAAAAGTAACTAGAAATCTACAACTGAAACATGAACAAAACACATAAACCATGAGAGAAACAAGGACACAAGAATTTTAGTCTAGAAAACCCTGAGAATGGGCAAAACCAATCGGAAGTAGCAATTGCCCAACTTCCTACCTTCTTATGGCCAAAGACGGCTTAAAAAGAGTATAGTAGAACAAGTACAACAAATGTCCTGCTATCTTGCTCACTCAACTTTTCTCTTTCCTTTCTCCAATCCTTACTACAACCAACTGAACACTAACTATGATCACCAATGCCTTCTCTAAATCCATGCCTCCTCTTATCATGCTCAAGTATGTCCATTTGTGCACCAAAAGGATCTCCAATCATCTCAATAACTGAAGAGCCAACTTCCCTTGCCATTATTGTACCTATACAATTATTGCAAGAAAAATTGTCGAATAATGCAAACTGGCTATTTCAAAATCACCTCTGTACAATACTTCAAATGAAGTCATGTTGTTGACTAAATCCAGGTTTGTTTTGGTTGACTAATGGAACGGATTTTTTTCCTAGTCCTTATGGATCAATCTATTAGAGGTAAGGCAAGAGCTAAAGGAAGTTAGGCAAAATGTGGGCAAATAGAAGGCATCGTGAGGGCAATCTAATGGCAAATAGAAAGGAATGTAAGACATGATACAAGGACCCCCAACACATTTCTCGACAAGAGTACTCAAACACGCCCACCCCAATCCCGAATTTGGGAGGTTAATGTGCAAACATGTCCTTGACAAAATAAGACTCGATAAAGAAAATTTAGAGTGTATGCACACCATATGGATAAATATGCAATGGAATTCTATTATAATCAATGTTGGAAGTTTATGAAAAATGGTCACCGAATGTAGCTTAGTGTCCAGCTTGGCTGAGTCCTCTGGATGTTCGCTTCTAAGATAGTCTAGATTTTTCATGAAATTGGTGTTATTAGTTACTCTAGATTTTTCCACATTGGTCGATCCTCTGCCTGCTTTGAATATAGCATAGATGCATCCAAAATGCATTACTTGGAGATATTTTCCACTAATAAGAAGCTCAAAATATGATAAGATCTTAAAGACTTGCAATAGTTGTGTTTAGGCTTGTGAAGCTTACTCAAGTTTGCACAGCACACATGTGCTTGTGAATTTCGCATGCTTGGGAAGCTTGCCTAGGCTTGCAAAGCTCAACCATATTTTGTGGAGCTTCATTAGGCTTTCAAAGCTGTGAAGTACCAAAATGAATTGCGAAGTTTGCAAAGCAAAAAAAAGACATGCAAATCTCAAAATAAGTCTGATGTAGGATAAATTCTTCCATTAGCAATTGTATTCTTCACCCAAAAACGCTAACTCTTCTAAAAGATAATCATTTCAGCCTAAAGGTAATTAAAAGATCTAGGGATGCTCCTACATCACTCTTTCAACTTCAAAGTGCAACTCTTTACCAACTGTTCGCCAAAATATACACATTAGATGTTGCTCACTAATTCTACAAAACATCTTAACAAAGCTTTAAACCAATTTACTATCACTATGTCGATATCCTACATAAACATCTTCTCAACAAACTTCCCACTTCAACATCTATCATTGATTGGATATTTTAATACTTTTTATAGCTTTGACCCTCTTGAACATGTAGGTTTTATTCATACATATGGTCTTTTTAGGGAATTTGGCTTTTCCAATCAAATCGTCTTAGTCTAGATATCTTATACTTTTGTCTATTTCTGGTGAAAACTAAGGTATTCCATGAAACTCTTGACTATTTTTAAAGCGTGTCCTTATGGAATATCTGAAACCACCTAGAACATCCTAGATGGGCATGCCACCCTCCTCCAAATGGATGTCCTAAAAGGATGACCACTCTTCCATTACTACATGTCTCACTCAATATCCAAAACCTTCTTCATGAACTTGATATGACATATATAAAAATACGAATATATGCAACACTTAGTAATCAAGCTTCTATTGCATTGGGGACACCACAAATGAAGACATAGAAAATGAGTAAGGGAGAGGGGCCTGCCATGGGAATCGATCTGGGAAAGACATTCGTGCATCGGGGATGGGCAACATGACAAGTTGGAGATCAAATAAGGTAATCGAAACACACCCTCCTCTGTGGCCTTCATTGAATCAGAGCATGTCTTCGACACTGTCGCCAAGTATCAAGTCGCCAAGAACCCTACTAATACCACTTTTGACTTCATTCCGACTCTAGGAAAAGGTGCATCTGTGCTAGGTTTTGTTTTATTCTGTAGAAACTATTCGACTTTTCTGCCAAAGTCAAGGTATTATTTTGAGGAGTTTTCTGTGAGGGAGCCCTACAGGCAAAGGGGGCTAGTCACCTTTTTGTTCAAGGCGGTGGCTAGGAAGGCCATGGAATTAGAGTTTGGAAGGATGGAATGGAATATGGGAGCTCAAGTATCGTCGGATTGGAGATTGTGCAGGTTTACTGGCATGAATGTCAAGCTGCCCAATGAAGGCCAAGTGTTTGACAAAATGGCTCAGCAAATAACTACACCAAGGAATGCTATTTTTATATCTAAAGCGCTTGAAGATGGTATTGTTAGAAGTGGGGGAGCATCCAAAGATCAGAAGGATGCAAAGGAGGACAATCCAAGGTTTCAAATCTTGGTTAAATCTCTCTCTAGTAAAAAAATTTGTTGCTGGGCAAAAGGGCCAGATTTGGTGAAATATTTTAAACTGACTTTGGGGGCATCTTTAGGTGTCCCGACTGAGTTTCAATGTATGGTGCAACAGGGTAAAAAAATGTAGGATCCTCTATCATTATCTTACTATCATTTGAGAAAAGATTCGCTCATCTTCATGGCTTCAAGACTCAAGGGAGGTGTGGAAGGATTCAATCAAGCATCCTCTTCCAAACCTTCAACTTTCAAATAAGCCGTCAAAAATACCGCTTCCAAGCCAAATTTTGTGAAAAACCATTTTCCGCCTCAAGCCCACATTGTAGAACAAGCTAAAGAGGTACCTTCCATGGAGATTTCAAACAAGAAAGTGGATGAGTATTATAATACCTTGAAAAAAGATGCAGTTATCTGCAAATTTAATGGCTTGTGGCCTTCTTCCACTACCTGATATCAATGGGTCTATGCAACTTGGTCAACCCAATGTGAGATCTCTTTATGCTCTAAAAGTTTTTTCATTGTTCATTTTAGTGAGGATAAAGATTATCATAAATGCCTCTTGGAGGGCCCCTGGATTTGGAGTAATGCAAGTTTGTTTATCACTCCTTGGTTTTCAGAGTTTGATCCAAATACACTCTCAGTAACGAAGATGCCAGTATGGGTTCGTCTCCCTAACCTACCTTTGCATTTTTGGCATGCTTATAAGGAAATAGGTAATGCATTGGGGTCTTTTTTAAAGAATGATCATGAGAGGGTTGCCACAGGTCTGTGCACCTTTGCCAGATTTTGCGTAGAGATTGATCTGAGCAAAGGAGTTCCGGAGAAAATTTTATTGAAAGATGAGAAAGTTCTTCATGTTCAAGCTTTAGATTATGAGAATACCACATTCAGATGCCATAATTGCAAATTACCTAGTCATCTTTATGATTCTTGTCCCATGGAGCGTTCTCAAGCAGGGAAGAAAAAAGGGGAGAAGTCAACTTCAAGCAGATGGATCGCTCCAGATCCAGCAGTAGTCACTGAAGAGTGTTTCCAAGAGCCAGAAATTCAGGAAAATGCAGAATTTGAAGAAAAAGAGAAAGAAGAAAAAGTTGTTTCTGATAAAGCAAATGAGTCAATTGTGGGGGCAATTGAAAAATTATATAATCTTCCTTTAAAGAAGACAGTAGGGAGATTAAAAAGAGGACATGAATCTGAAAGTTTAGATTCAGACAGAGATGCAAACAAAGATAGATTCAGAAATTCAGAATTATGATAAGCAATTAGTTGTGGTGAGCTCTGAACAAGGAGTGTGGCAAGAGGTAAAAAAGAAAAAAGGTAAAAGGGCAAGACGGTCAATCTTTTAGACTATTTTCCCACTAACTGATGGCTTTGTTGTTGCGGTTGGTATTCAGATGTTTGAAAGTAATGTTGTCTTATCTTTTTGTGGCTTTATGGCCGTTTGGTGTGATTGGTTCTTGTTAGGCCATGGCATTTCCGCTTTGCTGTGTTCTGGGTTTTTTGTAAAAACTTTTTTAATATAGGGCAAGGGACCCATAGAACACTGGTATTGATCTAAAAAAATAATCAAGCTTCTATTACATCTCATCAATTTTGTTTAGAATTATTGACCTTAAACTATCGAAACTATTGATATTATTAGGCTTCTCTTATTTTAATGCATTAGCAACCTTAACAGTTGTGGATATACACCACTATATATATTCGACAGGTAGCATTTATTTGATAATTATTTGTTTTTATTTTATTTATTAATCTGCAACCCTCCTTTTATAACAACTTTTGTTTGTATGTTGTCTTTACTTCTTCCCCCGTCTTATATGTTTTCCCTTTAACAGAAAACATCTCTTCTATACGAATGTTCCATTAATCAAGTTTGTGATTATTTACTTAGGGCAATTGTGGTTGCAGAAAAAACTAATTATGGTGGTTGCGGTAATCCTTGTGGCTGTTCAGAAAAAATTAGGCCAATATTTTTTTCCTTTTGCATTATCAACTTTCGGCCAGCAAAAATTGCAAAATATAGGCAAAAAATTATATTTCCATCATTACAAAAATGGTTTGAAATGACCAACAGCTGATAATTATCTCTTGTTTTAGAATTTTTTGGATTATTTATGACAATTTTGAATCTATGAAAGTACATAATTGCAGACAGTAGTTTCCTTTATAGTAACTGCAAAAATATTTTTCTATTGTTTTACTCAAATAGAACCTTGACAAATAGTGCCCCTCTCTATTGTACATTTCTTCCTCTATTCTTTTCTTTGTTTATGCAAAAACTATGTCAGCAAGAATGATCTTGTTAACACAAATGGATGAAATAGCACAAAAATTAATGGTCTTGGCCAAATAAGCTCTAATACCTCTTTTAGCATGAAAACACAACATACCGTGAACTATCCATATTAGATAAAGTATAAAATATAATATGTGCAATAGATTAATAATGGATGGCATAAAAGATATCAATAATGATACGCACGAATGAGTCATGTAATGAAACAGCACAACGCTTTTGAATATTAAATAAACAATAGTTATATTATATTTCACTTATACTAGGCACATAAGGGCAATTATGCCCAATTATAGACATGTGAAGGATGCAAACAAAAAGAGGAAGTTCAATTTCTCTCAATTTGTTTTGAGTATAATTATAAGCATGCAAGGAAAGTGGTAACAAGGAAGGCAATGATCTAAAGAGCTTATCACATATCAAAATTCTCTATTCACCCTTGGTTAGCTTTCCAGAAATGGAAAATAGAAGTGCTGACAGAATAAGAAATTGGAGTCAACAGATTCTAAGACAAAACCCTAGCCTAAGGTCATATGCTGGGTATGAATAGTAAGACAAATTACCATAGTTACTAGGATACATGGGTACTGGTACTGATACAAATGCAATACAGGTGTACGTACAGGTACATCATTTTTTAAATACAAGTAAATTGTGTTACGACAACATGTATGTGTGTGTATACATACAGATACACACGTATGGACAAGTGTATAAGGCCAGAATGTCCAGACGCAATTAGCATATACAGTCTGCTAAAAGAAGCAAGATCATTGGCATTAATTGCTTCAGTTCCTTTTCCCAATGCCAAAACACGAAAAAAATTAAAACAGTACACCCTTTGAAACCCATTCTAAATTTCAAGAAATGAGATTCCACTGAGAACTGGTAATTAATGCAGAACAATTATATGAGAGGAAAAAAAAATACAAGAAGACATGCACTGACTAAAGAAAGCTGAATCTTCTCAATATGCAAAGAAACTTATAACAACAAAGTGTTAAGAGAAGTAGAAACAATATTGTAATATCAAAAGAAAACCACTAGCATTAATTTGCTTCCCAACAGAGAAAAGAACTAGCATGGATAACTTAAATGTAATACCAAGAGATAAAAAGATGTGCCGGGACTCATGACATGAATAAAATAGATTACCTTGTGATTTTTGAAATTTTTTCCAAGGAAGGTACAGATAGTACTCATATTCTCCAACATTTGGTCTTCATTTGACACGCCTTCAATATATAATAATCCCAATAGGAGACATAAACCTTTTTCATTTTCTTATGTAGGTACCCATAATGCAAATCACATGGGTACATGTACCTGTATTCAGAAAATACATCTCTCGGTAACACAGGTAATAGGTTAATTGTGGATATTACCCAATTCAAAATTACAGCTAGTTCAATAAATTCTATCATGTCAAGACTCATATGCAATCATATTTATATCATAATTGAATTGAATTAATGTGCATTGTAAACCAACAAAAAATTGCAAAAAGCCAAAAATGAAGCTATATATAGTCAAAAACAAGAAGTACTATTATAACCTGAAGTCAACTAAAGCACACATATTGTCAAGTTATTAAAAGAAAAAATTTACAAGCACATGTATATTTAGAAAATCCTAAGCCCTTCTACGCAAAGTTTTTATACAGGATTCTGCTATTATACTTAAGTTCTTATTCTTGCTTCCGCCTTTGGATGGCACTCAATATTGCTCAGTGTGGTCTTGCCATGGAATGGCACTTATCTCAACACGTTCTACTTTCATCATGGAGTGGAGCTCTTCCTTTTTCTTAGTATGATATACACCGGATTGGCACTTGTACTCGCATGCTTTATATCAAAGGTTAGTCGGGTTTCAGTGGTTCGATGGTGGAACTATGGGTATCAGTTGCTTCTAATGCAATCTATAGGAGGAATTGACATCAGATGTTTGTCTCAAATACTCAAATTACTGTTAAAAATAAGGTCTTAATAATGAATACTATTGTGCATTTACGAAGAAGCCATACTCTAGGCTTTAAGAATAGTTTTGTGTCAATAAACATCATATGTTTGACACATTTCACCTCGATTTTGGTTGTTGTGTCTAGTTGTTTGTTTTATCTTAAATTGCCGAGGATTCGTGTTTGTTTTACTACCCTTAAATGTAGTTTCTACATCAAGGATGATGCTTCTTTAAGAGGGGGAGAATGTAACACCCCTCATATGAAGCTTGTGCCCTTCGTCGATCTTAGTGTATCATTTGCGTCCAATTCTTTGTTTGTGCTCATAATTTGTGTGCAATGCCCCTGTTTGGCCATTTTTGAGCAAGATATTCGGATCTATCTTGTTGAGTAGTAATCTAACCCGCAGTGCTTTTAGTATACATTAAATCTTGACCCCAAAACAGTTTAGTAGCTAGAGTGAGGTCGCTTGTCCTCACCCTACTAGAATTGATGAAGGCGGAAATCAAGTTTAAACATGTATAAAATATTTTATTTTTTGATAACAAAGAAGAGATGTTTGAAACTTTGGTTCATCGCGCCTTAGTTGCTCCACAAGAAGACCAATTTTTGGTCGACTCTGCCTTTCATAAATTGTTTATGACGGTCATGTTCGTCAACATTGCCTTCTAACATAATTATAGTTAGTCATAAACGGAAGAAACAATTAAAACATTAATTATTTAATGAAATATAGATTTGGGAAAAGATTGAAGAGTAGCCTTTTTATCCTCTAAAAGATGTTGATGCTTATTAAATGAGTTTCATTGAAATCTTTTACACATAGAGACAAAGAGTTCAGAATCAATTTTAGCTCTGCTAAACATTAACTTCTTTCACCCAATTGCGCCACCTTGGGAAGGAAGGTCAATAAGCAAAGTTAATGCTTCTAGATGGATGGTAGAACCATAAACACCTGTTTTGAATCCTTTTTGAAAAACAAGAAGTTTTGAGAGCCATGAGGTGAAGGAAAACACCATAAGACTGCAACCATTTTAGAATGAGAAAGACACGTTGGTTGAAGGGTAGAAGGTAGAACCAGATCAAGATCCTCTTAGCTTTTTAGAACGCCAATTCTTACACTCGGAGAGGCAAAACAAAGGTTGGTCTATTTGTATCTTTTGTTTGTGTAAGGCAAAAATATATGTTTTAATTAAATGAAAACGTTAATAAATATTTTACATTGTTTGGAAACGGGTACGGGTATGGGTACGGAAACGTTTCCGAAACACGGATTTTCAAAAACACATCCATACAATATATATATATGCACAATACTCATTTTTAATCTATAAAAGATAAAACTCTTAAAAATATATAGTATTCATTCATTACTTACTTCAAAGCCAAAATGTACATTCAAATCTAGAATACATCATCTAGATCATCCTCAAAATCAATGCCACTCCCACTATTTTTCAACTTTATTATTTACAGACTAAAAATCATCTAGTTTGTAGGGGCTCCCCGGTGCATCGAAGCTTCTGAGTGCATGCCTTAAAGGGTGCACCGGGAATGGGGCAGAATCAGCTCATGGCACTTTGCAAGAGATATTCTCATATTATTTTATCATACTTACATCCCTTCATGCAGCCTTCATGACTTCTATGATGCCTCATGGAAATCTTGAAACCCTGAAATATAGCTGTCTGAAACCTGAAATCTAATTGTCCGAAAAATGACAAGATTCTCCAAAACCTAGAATTTGCATATAGCTCCTAGAGGTCCGAAACCAATCTCAAACATGCTGAAAGTACATATATAAAATATAACTTAAAGTATAAGTAAACTTATACTTAAAAGTTTATTTTATATATATATTGTTTGGTTCATCTTTTTTTTTTGTTTGTTTGTTGCCTTTGACCTTTTTTTCCTACCGGAATCCCTTGGAAATCCCAAGAAACAGCTAGAAACATCTAGATGCTTCCAGGAAACGTTTGGAACTTTCCATTGGAAATGTTTCCGAACAAGAAACGGGGATGGCAAGGAGTTTCTACAATACTAAATATTCGATATGATTATGTCCTCCTTAAAATAGTGAATGAATTCATGGTTTTCCTTTTTATTAGAAAGGAGAAGTTTTGCACCATATTGGGTAAAACTTCGTTGCAGTGTTTGTTCTTTTACCTCTGCCACTTTATCATTCTACCTTTTAAACATTAAAGAATCCTTAACAAACAATAAAATAAGCCATGTCGTTTGCCTTGGGCAAAGGCAATATCCATACCATTAAATAATCCCGTGAAAGGTTGACGGGGAAAGGGTGTGTGCTACGTGTTATGAATGGAGGGACTGGAAGTCTGATGCCATTAATTCCCACAACCCCTACCTATTGTTATGTTTGTCACACAACCACTGAGAAAATGAAAACAATAGTTTTCCCAACAAGCTTGGCACTGTCGCAATTCAGAGATTGTGGCCTCTTTGTACAAATGTTGTTGAGACAACTTCTATGATGCCATATGGCATTCAAAATAATAAATGCATATATATGTTGAACACATCAACAGACAACAAAAAAATGACAATGCAAAGCTGAAAATATTCAATAATCCATTCCAAAAACATGGGACCCCTGAAAATATAGAAAATTTATAAGTACATATGTACAATGCACATCCTCCTAAAACATATGGGCATCTGATAGATGGAATTATTGAAACATTTATAGGCACATTAGCACAGTGATATGATCACATTTGATGACAATGAAATCAGTGATGATGATTCAGATAAACATGCACTTTTTATCCAAGTTTACATCAACAAAAAACCTATACATTGTTGGAAATATTGTCATTGATGTCAAAGGTCTAGCATTATTGGTGATAAAAGCCCCAGTGCATTTAATGATGTTTTTAATAGTTATATCTTGGCTACTATGTGTTAATATTTATTTAATATTAACAAATAAATTTTTGGTTGCATAAAGTCAAAAGAAAGGCCCATGGAAAAGTCAAAGAGTCACGGGTTAAAAACAAAAGAAGAATGGGACGCATTTTCCCATGAAGAGTCATCTTGAAGAATTCCAAGAGTCATCAAGTGAAAACAAAAGAGGAAAGGCGCAATTTCTCATGAAGAGACACTTTGAAGAATACGAAAAGTCACCAAAATAAAGACAAAAGAGAAAATGATGCTTTTGCTTATGAAGGGTCACCATATGACTTTTCAAATGCAAAGATACGAAGGGTCATACAAGTTTAGCACCATTTTCCATGAAAATTGAAAGATCACAAAGGGTGAATGCCAAAGGTCATTTGAAAAGTTATAAATAAAGGCTTGAGAAGCCATTTGTAATATGAAATATAGAGTATGATTTGTAATTGTTATATCTAGCTTAGAAGAGCAAAGAAGATAAAGGAAAGAGATATTGTAACGTGCTATCATTTGTTGAGAAAACAACATTGAGAGATAGTTGTGTGGTATACACAAAAGGGGTTGGTGCTCTTGTGGGTTGATGCTCACGAATAGTTGTGTTAGTGCTCAGCAAAGGGGTTGGTGCTCTTATGGGTTGGTGCTCACGAATAATTGTTGTGTTGGTGCTCGGCAAAGAGATTGGTGCTCCTGCAAGTTGGTGCTTGCGAATATTGTAATTTGAGTTAGTGCTCATTTATATACTTGAGATTGTTCTCTGTGGATTTTCTTACATTGGATTTCTACATTAAATCTGGTCTCTATCTTGTGTGGTGTTTATTATTTCAGTTTTATTGCATATCTTGAATGTATAGTTAAGTGAAATTTGATAAAGTGAAAGTTTATAAGATTTATGATATACTGATTCACCCCCCGTCTCAATATATCCCGTGCTTAACAATTGGTATCAGAGCAAGTTCTTTTTGAAAAAGTTTTATAGCTTGAAGGAAGATCAAGAAAGCACGATGGCTGGATCACATGAAGGATTTTCTACAAATAGGGCACCTTTGTTTGATGGGATGAAATATGTTTTTTGGAGCATAAGAATGAAGACTTATTTGATGGCCCTTTGATTTGACATATGACAGGGAGTGGTGGAAGAATATGAAGAGCCACAGACACTTGTAACTACTCCGACAGAAAAAAAAGCAAGTGAAAATAATGCTAAAGCTTTAAATGTTATTTTATGTGGTTTATGTGAATCTGAATTTGTTAAAGTTATGCAATGTAAATTTGCTCATAAAACTTGGGTAAAACTTGAGAATATTTACAAAAGTGATGAAAAGATTCAGCAAGCTAAGCTTCAGACTTTTAAAAGACAGTTTGAGAGTTTGAAGATGGAAGAAGAAGATATAGCAAGTTATTTTTTGCGAGTTGATCAAATAGTAAATCAGATTCAAGGTCTTGGAGAAAAGTTAAAAAAGTCAACGGTGGTAAAAAAAGTTTTGAGATCTCTACCAATGAAATATGAAGCAAAAGTTTCGACAATCGAAGAGATGAAGAATTTAGCCAAGCTAAAGATGGATGAGCTTCATGGTATTCTCACGACATATTAGATGCAGACTGAACAAAATAAACCCTCAAATAGAGAAGCGGGTTTCAAGACATCAAAGAAAGAAAAAGCTAAGATTCAAAAATCTAGTGATAGTTCCAGTGATGATGAAGATGACAACGGAGCTCTTTTCATTCGCAAGCCGAAAAAGAGCACAAGTAAATATCAAGAAAAATTACCTTTTAAATGTTTTAATTGTAGAAATATTGAACATTTTTCAGCTAAATTCCCAAATAAGGGTAATGATGATAATGAAAAAGGAAAGTCTACATACAAGAAGAATTTCAAAGGTAAATTCAAGAAGGGGTTCGAGAAGAAGAGTTTGTATTCTAAAGATCCTAGCTCAGCCGAAGATAGTGGAGTCAAGGATCAGAAGAAGAAGAGATTCTATTCATGGCCATACATGAAAATGTCTCTGTAAGCAAAAGTACAGATGATCAAGAAAAAAACATGATGAAGCCTATGTGAATCTGGAAAGAGAACTCATTTGTGCCTTAGAAGAGTTAGAAGCTGTTGAGAAGAAGAATCGAAGATTGAAGCGTCAGATCGAGAAAAATGAAAAGGAGTCAAAGGAAATAATTGATGATCTAACAGCACACTTTGAAAAAGCTAAAAGGTATGAAAAAAATCTAACAGCACAATTGCAAAAAATAAGAAGAGAATGTGAAAGGTATGTTATTGAAATTGTCTCTTTAAAAAAAATATTGAGAAAACAGTCAATGATAAAGTAGTTAGTGATTCAAAATTTGAGGATAGCACTAACATGTTGAATAAGATATTAGAAAGCCAAAAGACTATATCAGATAAGACAGATATGGGATTTGAAAAGAAAAAGAGCTATGTTGAAGCTCTTACAAAAGAAGAAACAAAAAGAAAAAAGTGAAAAATATAGAAGACATCTCAAACAAAGAACGCTGGAAGGAACAAAGTTACAAAAGGCAATTAGGTCAGAGATACAAAAACAAGTCTTATTTTTATGGTTACTGTTTTTATTGTAATGGATATGATCATAAAAAATTAGAATGTCAAAAAAGAGCTAACAGTTTCAAAAATAAGGAGAAAGAAACTCATGCAAAGTCAAGCAAAAGCTACTACTCTTTTGCTCCTCTATCAAGCTTTGATGAAAAGGCCATAATATGTTACAAGTGCAATAATTTTGGACACATAGCTCAGTATTGTAGAAACGTGTTCGAGCAATCAAAGACCAAAGTTTCAAAGTTCCATTCATCAAAAAGAAGGTTCAGACATGTTCATGGCAAAAAAAACAACCTGAAAATTCTATGTTGGTTCAGACAAATTTGCATGCAAGAAATGAAGATCAGCCATGGTTCATCGATAGCGGATGTTCAAGGCACATGACAGGAGACAAGAGTAAGTTCATAACTCTAAAGAAGATCAATGGTGGCATAGTGAAATTCGGAGATAAAACCACTGCCAAGATAGTCGAAAAATGTACTTTGAGTTTGGATAATGGTAGAACCAAGAGTAAGAATGTATTGTATGTAAAAGGTCTTAAGCATAATCTATTGAGGGTAAGTCAAATATGTGATCAGGGATACACATTAAAGTTTTATGCAAAAGGTTGTGAGATTAGAAGAAAAGATTCAAATGAGTTGATTGCAAATGCTCAGAGGATAGGCAACAATTTATATGTATTATCAGATGTCTTCACAAAAGCACGATCAAAGGACACACTCAAGGATCTGCGAGAGGAGTTGGGAGTAATTCTTTGTACTACCTGTCATTGAGGTTCAACATCAATTGAGGGGGAGCTAAGTGTTAGCTCCAGGTAGGCCCTTTGCCATTGATGTCAAAGGGAGAGAATAACAAGTACAGGTGCAGAAACAGGTACAGAGAACAAGTATATATTGCTACAGTAAAGGGGAGTTACTATATATTTTTCAGATGATAGTATGTACGGGTTTCAGGATGTGGCAGTTTCAGTTTGAAATTGCCATCAATGACAAAGGGGGAGATTATTGAAAATATTGTCATTGATGTCAAAAGTCTAACATTATTGGTGATAAAGGCCCCAGTGCATTTAATGATGCTTTTAATAGTTATATCTCGGCTAATTTGTGTTAATATGTATTTAATATTAACGAATATATTTTTGATTGCATAAAATCAAAAGAAGGGCCCATGGAGAAGTCAACGAGTCACGGAGTAAAGACAAAAGAAGAATGGGACGCATTTTCCCATGAAGAGTCATCTTGAAGAATTCCAAGAGTCACCAAGTGAAGACAAAAGAAGGACGCAATTTCTCATGAAGGGACACTTTTGAGAAATACGAAAAGTCACCAAAATAAAGACAAAAGAGGAAAGTACGTTTTTGCTTATGAATGGTCACCATATGACTTTTCAAATGCAAGGATATGAAGGATCATGCAAGTTTGGCGCCATTTTTCATGAGGATTGAAAAGTCACAAAGGGTGAATGCCAAAAGTCATTTGGAAAGCTATAAACAAAGGCTTGAGAAGCCATTTGTAATATGGAATATAGAGTGTGATTTGTAATTGTTATATCTAGCTTAGAAAAGCAAAGAAGAGAAAGGAAAGAGATATTGTAATGTGCTATCATTTGTTGAAAAAGCAACATTGAGAGATAGTTGTGTAGTATACACAAATGGGGTTGGTGCTAACGAATAATTGTTGTGTTGGTGCTCAGTAAAGAGGTTGGTGCTCCTACAAATTGGTGCTTACGAATATTGTAGTTTGAGTTGGTGCTCATTCATATACTTGAGATTGTTCTCTGTAGTTTTTCTCACATTGGGTTTCCACATTAAATCTCGTGTCCCTCTCTATCTTGTGTGGTGTTTATTATTTTAGTTTTATTGCATATCTTGAATGTATGGTTAAGTGGAATTTGATTAAGTGAAAGTTTATAAGATTTATGATATACTGATTCACCCCCTCTCTTAGTATATTTCGTACTTAACATACATAGTGTCGTGATTGATAATGGAGCAAACAAAAATGCATGTACAATGACACTTCATATTATTGGATACACATAACAAGATCTACAAGCTACATTAAGAATAGTCACATCATTTGATGGACATACACATAACACTCTTAGGCATATAGTGTTAACTCTCCAAGTTGGTTTAGCAACAGTGGCTACTCCATTTCTAATCTTGCCAAGCACAAGGGTCTTTAACATGTTATTAGGATGCCTTTGGATATAGAAGCTCGCTTAGTACCATCTACAGTGCATAGATGTTTCAAGTACATATATTGTAATCAAGTGGTCAAAATTCAAGGCATTCGATATAAGTACCCTCTACAGTTAATGCAATAACACAACTATCAAACAAGCTTCAATTGACATCACCAAGGAGACAATTTACAAGGTTACCGCAACCTTCTCATATATTGTTATAAAAATTAGTTAATTGCAATCCCATATCTCTTCCTATGGTCAGCTTCCATCCATTGTATTGTATGTTGTCTTGTAATGTCCCCAAATAGGACAATTCAACAAAATTGGAGTTTGCAACAAACCCTTGCACAAATCTGAAAAAAATTTGAAAAATACTGAATACAACCAACAACCCTAGTTGCTGTAAATGCACCACAAAACTAAAAATGAAAACTTTACCTTATGATTTTAGCCACCAATGGCTCTCACCACTAGGAAAGGAGACGCTAAAAAAAAGGGCTTCAACCTTCAAACCTTAGCACCACACAAGCTGAATGGTGATGTCCTTTTCCACACTCCAAACCTTGCTCAAACCCTCAAAGATTGTAGACAAAAATCATACCGAATTACAACAATCATATCATCAATGAACAATCATGGATTAAGGCTCCAAAGTGATCAAACCCTAGTCAAACCAAGTCATCAATAGTCATAATATCACTGCATTAATTAAATCAGAATTTAGGAATTTGTTTCACCCTCCAAGCAATGCCAAATTTTCTATAAATAATTATCAAAAATTCATATATAATTTTAACATCATTTGTCCAACATTTAAAACCTAAAAGCACCCCACAAACATTACAAAAATCCCTCCAAGTGAATCGCCCAACTGCAGAATTTAATTGCAAATAAAATCAAAATTATGATATTCCATTTGGTCACCAAATCGCCTTCAAATATGCTGCCAATAAATATGATAATTACTCTAAAATTACAATAATACTATTCAAAATTATTATTGTCAAATAGGGCACCAATTGGCCACTCAAAGGCCTCAATTAATCTCCCAATTCCAGTCATCCAAGCTGGAATAACTCTAAAATAATTAATCAAATCCTAGGAAAGGGTTTCCTATGTAGCACAACTCTCTAAAAGGGGTCTTCAACTTCCCAATGCAAGTTGCCACCCTAGAAATGGCCTCTCATGCATGCAAACAACTTCTAGAAGCAAATCGCCAAGCTTTCGATCTAAAATTCACCTGTTGAAGCAAAATTTGCAGCCTTTGATGTAGAGTTACTCACAATGAAGATGTGAAGGGTTTCGTCTCCACACCTTAAAGCAGTTGAAGGTTTTTGTCTTCAAGATACTATGACCAAGCTTGACATACTTGAACAATAGATTCAATATCAAAAAATGCATAACTTTCAAATGAAATCCACGCTTTCTTTTAATAACCAATGCCCCAAAAAGGAGCGCCCAAGTAAAGAAAGAAAAATCTTCTTTTCAAATATTAACAAAACATTTTTATAATTTCCTTCTTAGCCCATGGTTGTCCATGACCCTCAATAAGGCACCAACTTAAATGAAATTAAGATAAAAAGTACATTTCATAACTCAAGTGCAAATTAGAATTCATAATGTACATTTTTCATTAATTGTTCTTCAAATGGACCCCCAACATTCCCCTTCTTTTCCCTTAGCCTTTTGTAAACAACTTGAAGGCTAAGAACTCTATGTGGCTCATGTCAAAAAGAGGGGCATGACATTTTTTTCTCCTATTTGTATTAGATCTAAGATTGTTTGGGTTGTTCTCTACAACCCTTCTTTTCAAACTATTAGCTACTATTTCTACTTTGTTGAAATTCATACGATCATCAAAACAATTCTTAAACCCAATAGTAGAGCCTATAATTATTCTTAAGTTGTGTTTTACTCTTGCCCAACTGTGTGGCATATTTGAATCATTACGCTTTGCATAGGAAGTACCTTTTTAAATCTGATTTGGTATTCTCATGAAATTATGAATCCGCTGTAATTCATAAATTGAAATATTAAGAATATGATGAGAAAATGATAAAGAATAGTGATTGTGTTACACACCTAACCTTATGAGTACTAAGGTTATGGAATGGATATCATAACCTTTATCTTTCATTTATTAATTTTTAGTAGTTAGGCCGACATAATTGGAATGGATAGGTGTGACCCTTCCCTATTATGGGTGTGACTCTTCCCAATTATGGGTATATATATGGTGGAGCATGGCTCTCCATAATCATCATAAGTTTCATTATTGAATTCATTTCCTCATTTATTCTAATCATTGGAGGTTTCCCCCTTGAAGTGGATTATATTTGAATGTTATTTCTGTCATTATAAAAAAAATCCTAACAAGTGGTATCGAAGCATCGATTTTCGCACAAAATTTTGTTTTCGCTATATCTTGCAAACCATTGCGAATTTTTTTGCAATTTTTTTATCAGAGTTGGATAATCATATAGGGAGTCCATAGTAAAAAATTGAAGATTTGAAGATCCATTTTGAAGGAGTTATTACACTTTTACTGGTTTTCATAAAATTGCTCTACATTCCACAATTTTAGAAATTTTTTTGATTTGTTTATTTTTTCAAAAAACTCATAAAATTTGAGTTGGGGTCCTTTCTTTGTATTTTTAGATTCGAGGCATTTTACATTCTGCAATTCACTGGTCAAATTTGGTCAACAGTGAACAAATGCTCCTAATACAATACATGTTTTAATTGTTTAGGGTTTACCACTTGCTCCAGATACTTTCCTCCAAGAATTGAGAACAAATCTAGAGCTAGAAACAAAACCAAATCTATAACCATGCCTTTTGGAACAGAGGCCTTTTCTTCAACCATTGATCCCAACGATTCCCTTTATTGTCCACCACCTAAAATTGAAGGAAACATACCTGAGGAATGTGAAATAGTGGTCACTTTTATCGAAGATAATTTGTTTGCCCCATTTGCAACATCATTGAACGAAGGTTTAGACAAGTTTAAGCATGATCTAATGTTTGAATAGAAGTCCCTAATTAATCCACATCTTATAGTCACTCATACACAATGAAACCATTCTAGAGATCGCAATAAAGCAAACATAGGACAACAGTTCCAAGGGCCAAAATTACACCTACCAAAGATGGACATTTGAAAGTTTGATGGTATGGATGTAACCCCCTGTATAAGTCTCATGGAACAATATTTCAAGCTTCACAATATACTAAAAAATGCCAAGGTTGACACAGCCTCACTACATCTAGAATTTGAACCTTATCAATGGTACCAGTGGATAATGAGTGACAAGAAAGAGCAAGGGCTTAGTTGGGATGAATTTATTAAGGACTTAGCAGCCCACAATGAGCAGCCATGGAAAGGAAGTTATTTCACCCAGCTAACAAATTTGAAATAAACAGGATCCATAGCGAAATATAATGGAGAGCATATGAGATTGGCAATCCGAACTCCGGAAGCAACACCTTATCAAAGACCGCAATTTTACATCAATGGACTAAATGAACGAATTAAGTATGATGTTCATTTGTTGGAACCGTGTACAGTTAGGAAAGCAATGCAACAAGCACTACACACTGAGCAACGAAACTCTGCTACCACGAGATTCACACAAGGTCAAACTTCGGGATGGCGAGATAGAAATGTAACTAATATTGTTGATAGAAATATGGTCAACTCTTTTAACCCAAGGCAAATTACCAAGCTTTCTCCTCAACAAGAGGCAGAAAAAAGAGAAAAGGGCCTATGTTGGCATTGTGACAGTAAATGGTCTAGAGGACATGAGTGTGCCAATGGTAAGAAAAGACTAATGATTATTGAGAATGAGGTTTTGGAAGAAGACAAATTAGATATAGAAGAACAAACAATAGAACAGGAGAATGCAAATTATGAGGAAGAAAGCCCTAATATCTGTCTACATGCATTAAATGGGATAAGCACACCACAAACACTCAAAGTGGTGAGTTATATTAAGATGAAGTGACAGTTTTAGTAGATACAAGGAGTACCCATAACTTCATTGACAAAAAATTAGCTAATGAGCTCAATTGCTTTGTGTATTCAATGTCTAATTTTCAAGTCATGATTGCTAATGAGAAACAACTCTCTTGTGAGGGTAAATGTTATCATATCAAGCTCTCCATTGGGGAGTATCAGCTAGATTTAGAAATGTTTGCCATACCGATTGGAGGAGCAAATGTAGTTTTGGGAATGCAATGACATAAACAATTGGGAGCAATGTCTTTCAATTTTCAAGACTTATTCATGGTTTTCAATATAAATGGAAAAAAATACACACTTAATGGGATGAAATCCCCACCAAACCAAATTATTAGCTCTCATAAGATGGAGAAGTTACTTAAGAAAGGATCTTATGGCATAGTGGCACAACTACATTTCTTGGAAGCGCATGATGTAAAAAATCAGGGACCGCCAAATCTTCAAATGATTATTCAAGAACATCAAAAAGTCTTTTACGAACCAAAGGGCCTATCTCCAATGAGATATCATGATCATGCAATTGAATTGAGACCAGGAAGTATCCCTCCTAACATTAAACCTTACCGCTACCCCTATGAACAAAAATCAAAAATTGAAAAATTGGTGAAGGAAATGCTAGACTTAGGTATTGTTCGTCCCAGTAAAAGTGTTTAATCATTTCCAGTGGTTATGGTTAAAAAAAAAGATGAGTCATGGAGAATGTGCCCAAATTGCAGGGAACTCAATAAGATCACTTTGAAAGATAAGTTTTCTATTCATGTCATTGATGAATTAATGGATGAATTGAATGGTGTTGTTTTCTTTACTAAGTTAGATTTGCGTTCGAGGTATCATCAAATTCGACTAAAGGAGGAGGATGTACATAAGACTGCATTCAGGACACATGAGGGTCATTATGAATTCTTAGTTATGCCATTTGGTCTCACTAATGTTCCATCTACTTTTTAGAGTCTCATGAATTCATTTTTCTGCCCATTTCTTCGTAAATTTGTATTGGTGTTCTTCAATGACATATTAATCTATAATAAAACATGGGAAGAACATTTGCAGCATGTAGAAAATATATTAAAGGAATTGGAAGACCATCAACTTTATGCAAAGAAATCTAAATGTGTCTTTGGAGTAAAGGAAGTGGAGTACTTAGGACATGCAGTATCACATAAAGGTGTTAAAGTGGACCCTAAGAAGATAGTCGTTGTCAAAGATTGGCCAAAACCTAAAAATATAAAAGGTTTAAAAGGATTCTTGGGTCTAACAGGCTACTACAGAAGATTTGTTCGCAACTATGCTCGCATAGCAACACCCTTAACAACATTATTGAAGAAGGATTCATTTTCATGGTCAGACTTAGCTATCCAAGCATTCCAACAATGAAAGAAGCTCTGACTTCCACCCCTATGCTAGCTACCCCAGACTTATCTAAGACATTTATGGTAGAATGTGATGCTTATGGCCATGGTATTGGGGTAGTACTAATGCAAGAAGGGCATCCCTTAGCATTTGAGAGTCGATAATTAAAAGGAAAGAACTTGGTAAGGCCCACATGTGAGAGAGAAATGTTAGCAATCATTCACACAGTTAAACAATGGCGCCAATATCTCATGGGAAGACATTTCAAAGTTAAGATAGATCATGAGAGTCTAAAGTATTTTTTGGAGCAACGACTATCTTCAGAGGAGCAACAGAAATGGGTCACAAAGATGCTAGGATATAACTTTGAAATTATTTACAAAAAAGGAAAGGAGAATATTGTCGTTGATGCACTTTCTCGACAAGAAGTAGAGAAAGCAAAACTTTATGCTATTTCTTTATTACAACCTAAATGGGTAGACGCAATGCAGGCAAAGTGGCAACAAGACATTCCAACCAGGAAACTCATACAAAAATTGCAAAAGAACCCATCTTCTGTAGATAAGTATGTTTGGAAAGGAGACTCGTTATGGTACAAAGACAGACTCTTTTTGTGTAAAAATTCAGAATTGAAATCTAGTATCTTGTCTCAAATGCATGACTCACCCATCAGAGGACATTATGGTCTTAAAGACTTATCACCATATAAAGAAGGATTTTGTTTGGGAAGGCCTTAAGGGGGATGTACAAAAATTTGTAGCAAAATGTTTGATATGTCAACATAATAAAGGAGAAACGATTAAGACACCAAGTCTCTTAAAACCATAAGCCATTCCAACACAACGTTGCAAAGAAATATCAATGGACTTTATTACAGGCCTACCTAAATCAAATAACAAGGATGTGATATTAGTGGTTGTGGATCGACTCACCAAGTACGCACATTTTTGTGGGCTTTCTCATTCATTTCAAGTTAGTAACGTGGCATAAGTATTCATGGAAAAGGTACAAAAACTCCATGGCATTCCTAGAATCATTGAGTGATCGTGATCCTATCTTCAATAGCATATTTTGGACTGAACTATTTTTGGCGTGGGGCACAAAATTTGCCCATAGTTCATCTTATCATCTACAATCAGATGGCCAAACTGAAATTGTGAATAAATGTCTCGAAGGATCCCTACGTTGTTTTGCCTCATAAACACAAGCACAATGGTCCAAGTGGCTTTCACATGCAAAATGGTGGTATAACACATCATTTCACACAAGACAAAGATGACACCATTTGAGGCTCTCTATGGCTACCCCCCACCTTCTACTGCATCTCATTTGCAAGGTCCTTCCAAAGCCCGTGCAATTGAGGATCATCTTCAATACCAGCAGGAAGTGCTTCAAGTCCTTAAGGAGAATTTGGTTGACTCAAAATAGGATGAAACAAGCCGATCAACACCGCAGTGAGAGATATTTTGAGGAAGGAGATTGGGTGTTCCTTCGCTTGCAACCCTATAAACAATGATCACTTAAACAACATAAGAACATCAAGCTCGCACCAAAATTTTATGGGCCATACAAGGTTATACACCGAATCGGAAGTGTCGCTTATAAGTTAGAACTTCCACCTTCTTCCAAAATTCATCCTATCTTTCATGTTTCATGCTTGAAGAAAGTAATTGGTTCCAAGCTTCCAATCTAGTCCGAGTTGCCTAAGTTAGATGAAGAAGGGAAGTTCATTATGGTACTTGAGACTGTTATCGAGACACCACTGAAGAAATTACGTAATCGAGCCATTTCTGAATTTCTCATCAAATGGAAGAATCTTCTCGCTGAAGATGCAACATGGAAGGATGAACAATTCATGCAACAACATCCTGAGTTGTTAAGCATTGAGGGCAATCTTTTTTGAAGGGGAAGGGCATGTTACACCCCTAACCTTATGAGTACTAAGGTTATGGAATAGATATCATAACCTTTATCTTTCATTTATTAATTCTTATTAGTTAGGCCGATATAATTGGAATGAATGGGTGTGAGCCTTCCCTACTATGGGTGTGACTCTTCCCAATTATGGGTATATATATGGTGGACCATGGCTCTCCATAATCATCATAAGTTTCATTATTGAATTCATTTCCTCATTTATTTTGATTATTGGAGGTTTTCCCCTCAAAGTGGATTATATTTGAATGTTATTTTTGTTATTATAAAGAAATATCGTAACAGATTGCTCTAAAGTTTTTTAAAATATCTTATTTTAAAATTTACCGAAAGAAAATTTGAGTGTCCCGTATGGAGTTCGAGTTGTCAAATGTACAGTGAATAAAAAGACAGCAAAATTTGAACCGTAATTTAGACTGTAAGACTTTGAAGAAAACACATAAACCCTCAATTAGAGGCAGCCTCATGGAATCTAGAATTATAGCAAGACAAAATTGAATATCCTAATTTCTTTGTTTTAGTCCAGCACAACTGGTCATGCAGCTAGCAAACCAATCTTGACTTTATTTTTCTTTTGTCTCGATGGTAGGTTCCTCAATAGCGGTCTCCCTATTTTTATATGATTGACTTTTCCTTTGAAAAATTCTTACCTTGCATCCGACGAACTTCCCATATAATTTTAAACTATACACCTTGGAAACATAATAATTGAGTATCGGCATTGGTTTGTACAGCATAAACTAGCGTATACATTATTTAGCCAATGGATACCCTTGGCCTCTATACTTCGAATATCTTGGGCATGGTGGACCCATAACTTCGAAGTTTCACTTACAAAATATTGACTAAATTATAGCCTTTCTATTTATAGAGAAGTTTAACGGAAGCCTTTGCATTTGCATTTTAATATTATTTTGATTTATAAAATAAATCCCATGATGTAATTCAGATAGATGGATCTCAATCTAATTGAAGCATAAATTTTCATGATCTAACTAAATTTTCAAAACCAGAGTAATTAAATCGCAATAAGAGTTTTGAAATATATATAGAATATATGGATGGAGATAGTTGACGAAGTTAGATTTTATTGTAAGACAACAAGAACCATCTAAATATTATGAGGCCTTGTTCAAAACTTCATTTTTTTGGCCTCGGAACCAAAGTAAGTATAGTTATAGAAAGTGTCAAGTTTGATGCTAGGGAAGATTTAATTTCCAAATAGATGATTCCAATTCTTTTGGATAAATCAACGAGTCTCTTATGTGGTATAGGTGTCACTTCTTGATAAGTTTTAAACTATGATTTGATTGTTAAATAGAACAATAAGTAATACTTACTTAAAAGTATTTATCTCAAGACCTTGTATAAGGTTTAGTGTCAGAGTTTGAAGAATAAACGCGATAGATGAGTTTTGTTTCTCATCTATTATCTTGACAACTTTATTGTGCTTGTTATAGATCTATAACCACTTTCGAATACCTCGGTAGTGTATGTTGATGATGAGTATTGGATCCCTTGGATTAAAACATATGTGGAACTGAAGACTATGATATGAGTCCATTGATATGCTTAGGCCTACAACATTACCTTGTGTTAAGACAATTTAGAATTCTTGCAACTATATTCTTGTTAATCCCTTATGTTGAATAGAATCAATAAATGCCATCTGAGCACATTGGTGGTGCTTAAAACCAACATAAGATAATGATGATGTATTAACTTAAAAACCTCATACGCTTTAACCCATACGTTATAATGAGTGGATGCTATGTTCCTTTTATAATGAGTATGTGTGAGAGATAGATGGGTGTTGCCCCCGCTAAAGAAGTTAGAGATTGAATTCCTCCACTATCAAAGTAGTGGTTAGGAGGTGACTCACATTGTACACTATTGAGTAAACTTGGATGTACATGTCTCATGAAAACTATGTTCTGGCGATTATAGGTTTTTGTGACATTTAGTAGAATAAAACTTTGAAACCTAGGAGTGGTTTGTTGATGATTAGAACTAGGTTCTAAAATGTTAAAGCTAGAATGCTTGATTATAATCTTAAACTTTTTCTAGACTATACCATGAGTTGGCAAACATTGTAAAGTTATATTATCGTACCCCCATGTTGAGATAGAGTTGTTTGTAACTAGCATTCCTTGTTAAAGATCTTAACACAAATGAAAACCTAGATTGTTGAAAGAATAGAAGGTTTGCTCCACTTGTGTTTTGTGATTAATAGATAGAGTCTAATTATAACTAATACCTAGAAAGCACATAAGAGCATCTTTCAATTAAATGCCTACTTGATGATTAATCGAGCTTTTGATGGGCAGTATTATCATTGGTATAATTTAAGCTTCAAATGGACCTAGATGATAAGAACCATTTATCGGCTTGCAAATCTTTTCTTGTAAAATTGTGAATGTTTTGGAGAACTACATCTAACCTTGATTTTGAGGAGCACATATGTAGGATGCCATGTTGAGGTGGGACATTGGGTTTAGGTCTTAGGCCAGGTTAGGGTTGTGATCTCACCAACCCTCGAGTTGGGCTAAACTCTATTTCCTAGGATCTTCAATTGACATTAAAGCAAGGAAATCTGTTTATGCAACTATTGTGAAGGATTATTAATTCTTAACTTTTTAATTGATATGTTAACAAAGTGTTGGTTGTTAAAACTATGTGTCGATTGTAGGAGCATAACATCTCTAGAGTCTAATGTTCAATATGGGCCTTACGCCAAGGAGTTGTTTGTCCACATTAGCAGTTGTAGGCCAGTGGAGGGCTTGTAGGTCAATTGGGCAAGTGGGTCGGCATGGTTACATAACGACCATGCCTCCGTTTGTGCATTATTATTTTTGCCACCTAGACGTGTGATTTTCTTGGCACATTACGTGTCTTATGCCACAAAGATGGCTAGGCTTTCGACATTGTAAGTTGCATAGAGTGTGCGATGTTCCAAAAAAAATTAAAAAAAAGGTTTATTTTTATGTGTGATTCAATCATGCGAATTTTTGGGCATGACAATTAAAATTAAAGTCAACTAAAGCACACATATTGTCAAGTTACTAAAAGCCAAATTTTACATATACGCATATATTTAAAAAATCCAAATACACTAGAGTCTAGTAGACTAGTAATCTAATCAAGGCCTAGATCCATTCATATCATGCTAGCAGGGTGAAAAGAGGAAAAAAACCACTAGTTGTGCCCCAATGAGCAAGCCCAAAGATGAGGTATTATCCTATGCTTTCTACATTCTTTGTAGTTTGTTATGAATCCTCCCCTATCGTTGCACCCAAATAAAAATATAAAAAATATAAAAAGGCTCAGAAAACAAAATGAACAATGTTCTTTCTAATCTATAATAGCATTTCAATCAGCCTACAAGGTATGGTACAAGGTATAATCGTCATCAAACACGTTGTAAAAAGGAATCATTTGATGATCATGGCCCTTGTATTAGCATTCAGGCTTACTAAATCATGGCTCAAACCAACCCTTCCACATATCTAATCACCCTTTCTATTCAAATATGTATGTTTCAAAGACTCCTTTATCATTGCACCTAAATAAAAATACAAAACATGTAAGGGGCTTAGTGAACAAAATGAACAATGTTCATTCTAATCTATAATAGCATTTCAATCAACCTACAAGGTATAGTACAACTCATAACCATCACCAAACACATCATTGATAGGAATCATTGATGGTCATGGCCCTTGGATTCGCAATCAGGCTTACTAAATCATGGCTCAAACCAGCCATACATATCTAATCACCCTTATAGCCATCCTTCTTTTTGTCAATGATGTTGTCTTCCTCTCACACTCTACAATGGGATTACAACAACTTGATGCCCTTGCTCGCTTCTACAAACTCCAACTAGTTGTGGTCAATCTTAGTAAAACTAAGGTCATGCTCTTCAATATTTCCAAGCGCTCTCTCCAAATTGTAGTTTTCTTCAAAGGGGGACTTATTGAGATCACATCAGTCTACACTTATTTGGGGGTCCAATTTTATGGTCCATGATTTAACATGAAGTTTGTCGCTTAACCATGCCTTTGCAAGGAGTATGCCTTTCTTTCTGTTTTGGAACATCAGTGTTTCCAGATCCACTTCCAGGACATCCCTTCCAAGTTAGGCTTGTTTGATACTATCATCAAACCTATAGTTCTGTTTTGTTCCAAGGTTTGGGGATCTAGCCTAAGGGTAGTTGATTGGACCCATATTGAGAGGGTCCAGACTCTCATGTCGCAACACGTGATCAGTTGCAAGCAAATAGTTCATCACTACATCATCCAAGTTGAATTTTCAACCCGGCTGCAACACATTGAGACTATATTTAGGCTTACTTTCTACATCCCTAGACTCAGATCCTTGGGGGACTCAGCTTCTGGTTGTGAGAGGTATCCCTACTTAGCACTTTACTCTTCAGAGAAGATTCGTACACTAGTCACCACCAGATGTCGACACAATTGGTACTTTGAGACTAGGTTGCTCCTTTCTATTGGCATCTTTATTCACAGGTTACCCCCTTTCATGTATTCCTTAGACGCCCCTCCCAGGCTCCTTCCCACAAAAGACATCATCACTAGGGTTGCGAGAGAAGACATCTACAAAAAGTATATCCAAACCACCTAAATCACCCCCCGTGACCTGCTTAGCCCCAAGCTTGCTTTCTATACTGAGCATTTCTTACAGGTGGTGGACGGTATTATTCGTCGCCCTCACTATCTCCAACGGCATTCGCCTCACGGCTTGAGGTTTCCCCTTGACTAAATGAAAGTTTGTTCTCACCAGTTACAGGTTGAAACAGAGCATCACATTCTCCATCAAGACCGGATCTACTGTCTTTGCTCCCTAGGAGGTGGAGACTAAGCACCACTTCATCTTTAGATGCCCATTTATTATGACATCCAAGGAAGATATCACTGCCTCTATAGACTCAAACAACACTCTAGCTATTTTATTCCAATATGCTGACCAATGGTACCTGGCTCTTTATCTTCGCAAGGTTCTCACCCTCCAACATAGATTCCTATAGGAGGAACCTAGAGGCTTTAGAGCTCCCATATTGATTACCTCTTTCTTTCAACCCATCCAGGTGATTGGTAGCACTAAGCGTCCTTTAGACACCAATACATCATACATCAAAGCTAATAGATCAGTTAGGCGATGCTTCTCTCAGCATATCATTACTACTCAGACTACTCAGATCTCCGAGCCTTCTATCTCTCAACATCGTGGCTTTGCTCTGCTCCGTCGACATGGCTCTGCCCCCCTCCAACAACATGGATCTACTACTTGCCAGCGACCCCCTAGACCACAAGGACAAACTGATATTATGAGCATCTTTTCTACTACAAGAGTTACACTGGCCTTGGATGTTAGGGGAGATTATAAAGGAAGTGTCTTGCTTCCTCCTAAGATCCCCCAACATGGCTCCTCCGACCCTGTATACTCGCCAGATAGCATTATCAAATCTCTTACAATGATCAACAACGGCTCAAATGACTCCACTTCAAGCATACACAGAGACATTCGATGATATTTGCCCCCAGTCTTCATTAGCACATACTTTTGGGGTTTTTGTTTGCCCCTCATTGCTATTTGGATTGGTTTCTTTGACAATTGTATTAGTGGCATGCTATTTTATTGTCTTTCGTACTTTATTTCTTTGGCTCGCCTCTAGGATTCTCCCTTCCTAGAACTTTCTATGCTAATGGTTGTATCCTTCGGTCCCATTGACCTACTTTTGGTCATCTGTGGACATTAATATAATTCATTTATTTATTTATTTCTTTCTCTCAAAGGCTAACTAAGCAAGATTCACCTCGTTAAGTACTCCATCTAACATACAGAATAACATCTTAATTTTTAAGAGCTTTTACCCATTTTCTTTAGACCAATGTATCAGTTGGGGTTCAATCTAATGATCCACGCACATCTAGTTGGATTAGCAGTTTCATGTAAATTCCCTGCAAGAATCACATTACTACTTCATAGCATATATGAGGCGCATCATTTCATCAAGTCCCATGTGCACAAGAAGACAAGGCTGAGATAACTAAGGGGCACACATTTCAAGAGACACTTCATTTGTGCAATCAAGAGTCAACTTGAGCAACTGAATTGATTGGAATACAAACAGTTTTTCAAAATAAACTGTCTCGTAACTAATCTCTAGATTATAAAATTTGAATCCACCCAATACCTATCAAGTTGGAGATTGTAAACTCAATCTTTAGTAACAGAAGCTCTGCACCATACAATCCATTTAAAAAATTCTATCCACGGGAATAAACAGTTCTAGTTTCTAATTCTAACATTATACCAAAATGTTTTATATCCTAATTCAGATGAATGGACGAGCTTTAAGTGCTAAACCATGTTTGCATTTGTTTTTCATTTTCCATTACAGTGCTAAACCATGTTTGCATTTGTTTTTCATTTTCCATTACATGTTTGAAATATCTCCTAGGGAGATTGCACAAACTCAAGCTTCACTAACACAATCTTTGCACCATAAAATCCATCTAAAAAAAACTACCCACGGGAATAAACAGTTCTAGTTTCTAAGTCCAACATTATACCAAAATGTTTTATATCAAGTTGGAGACTGTACAAACTCAATCTTCAGTAACACAATCTCAGCACCATACAATCCATCTAAAAAATTCTTCCCGCAAGAATAAACAGTTCTAATTTCTATGTCCAACATTATACCAAAATGTTTAATATCCTATTTCAGATGAATGGACAAGCTTTACATGTTAAACCATGTTTGCATTTGTTTTTCGTTTTCCATTGCCTGTTTGAAATAGCTCGTAGGGTAATTAGATAGATCCATCTCTAATTTGGTTTGTGAGTTGTCCTTTGTACCAATCCTAGGCCCAACAAGGATCATTGGCACGAAAGCAGAACTCTACTAGAATCCCTATATCCTACCAAATGGTCTTACAAAATCCCCTTTAGGTTCTAGTTGTGCATGCCTACCCGCTCACAATACTGCAAAGAAGGCATACAATTTGTGATGATGTGTAGAAACTTGCCTCAATAGAAGTCTAGAATCTTGTTCACATAGTTTTTGAATAATAGATGGGGCAACTTTTCTCATAATTTAGTGACCTAATGCTCCAACTAGATCACTCATTGCCTACAGCTATTGTCAATCCCTCATTCCAACACCAAAGTCTGTTCAAGGAGTAAGTCAATCTGACCATCTCAATGTTCCATGGAAAAATCGATGTTTGAGACAATAGATGCTCACCTTCAACAATTGGAGGCATATTAAACCATCAATAATTTTGCAAATGCTGAAAAGATCACCTTTGAAACACGAAGATGTTCAAAATCAATACCATAATTTTGGAAGTCTTACTCGTACGAAGAGGGAAAGCGAATATGAATTTGTTGATACATGGGCTAAGTTCATGAATAATGTACATGAATATTACCCTCTCAAGTATTATAATGACATGTAAAAAAGGATCAAGGTGTTGAGACAAAAGAGGGATCAATTAGTGCAAATTATACAAATGAGTTCCATGAACTCTATCCATGCCTAAATCTCTGCAAAACTGAACTTCACAGAGTTCTAAAGTACAGCAATGCTCTCCACCACTATATACAAGCTACTATCGGGTTCATGCCTTGTGAAACATTATGGCAAGCTTATCGAAATGCCATCATGATCAAAGAGCAATCCAAGATGTAGCATAAAGGCCCAATGTCTTTTGGCCCCTCGCACAAGAGAAACCCTTCAAAAACTGCTCCAAATCGCAATGCACGACAACAACCTTGCAACAGCCAACCTTTGCCCAAGACACAAGCAACCAAAATCTCATGCCCCGTCACAAATTTGACACCTATGATGATCGAGAATGTTGTGCACAAGATTGTGCTCACTCAGGCTTTGCAACTTGTAGACAAGAATGAGCGAACCACATATCTTGATGTTCTGACTTGTCTAAACAGCAACATTGATCCAACATACATCAATGTTGGAGAACAAGCTTGCCATTTTCACACCAAGTGTTGGGTTAAGGCACAACCACTCCATGTTATCATAGACACTAGAAGCCAAAAAAATATCTTCGCGCAAGAGGTTGCAAAATGTCTAGGCCTCACAACAGAAGCACACTTGCAACCTTACTCGTTTGGATGGCTTCAATAGGGATGAGAACTCAAAGTTCCTTCCCAACGCACATTCAAGTATGGTATCTCACCCATGCGATATTCTATGACTTGTGATATGGCACCACTTGAAATCCACAACTTGTATGACTAAGATGCTACCTATAGAGTTAAGCCACAACGTTGCTCCATCAAGGTCAACAATTGTCTCTACCTCATTTTGGAGGCCTGAAGACCAACATCTCATTGGTATTTGCAAAGCAATGCAAAAAGCTTGTCTTACATGCATAAGAGTTTATACCACTCATGGTCTGGCCAAAGTCAATACAAAACAATGCAGAAACATGCATGCTTGCAGCTCAATCCATTGGGTTCATAATGCAACAACAATTTGACCATCTAGTACATCGTTAAAATCATGTCTTTGAATATTTCATAGGCATTCCATCACATTGCTTCGTCAAGCACAAATTGATCTCATTCCAGGATCTTCCCTTCAAAAAAGTCTTCTTTATCATAGATCAATTTGTGAGAACGATAGGATTTGCAAACAAATACCAAAGCTCATTAACCAAGGGAAGATTCATCCAATTTCTTCACCATGTGGCTGTCCAATTTTCCTCATGCCAAAGTACAATTTCTGGTGTCTTTGAATTGACTATAGTGCCCTCGACAAGATCACTGTTAAAAACAGGTATCATCTGCCTCACATTGGTGATATTTTGGACCAGCTCCAAGGTGCAAAATATTTCACCACGATTGATCTCAACTTCGAATATCACCAAGCTCCAATCAACCTAGAAGACAAACATGGAAGACTACATTCAAGACAAAGGAAGACATGTACAAGTGGTTGGCAATGCCTTTTGGTTTGACCAACACACCTACAACCTTCATGGATCTCGTGGATGATATCCTGTGACCCTTCAGCAACTTCACCATTGTTTTATGAGATGCTAATCTCATCTACAAAAACACTTGTAAAGAGAATATTGCACATGTTCACAAGGTTCTTACCACACTTCACACTCACAAGTTGCAAGTCCACTTAAGCAAGTGTAGCATTAGTGTTTACTCAAGTTCGGTACTTGGGCTACATCAATGACCATGACAACATTCATATGGATAA